>OY757907.1:25558621-26211121 GCA_963585895.1 Sepioteuthis lessoniana | reverse complement strand
ATCTATGGTTCCAATAGATGTGATTGAAAATTATTCTTATAAGATAGGGATACTTCACACCATATAATTGTGTAAATCATTTGTATAAAAAATAATTTCTTGATGCTATAATTTACTTAAGATTATTATTATTATTTTACTCTTTTGAGAGTTTTTCACTCCAGATTTAGCTGATGGTTTCTCACTGTAGTTTGAGTGAGAACACGTCTCCTCAATCTCCATGACTCTTCTTAGCATTCTGGCCGATCTAAAAAATGCTATTGTTTGGATAGTCTTCACTCGTCAAAATCCTCCAGTCCTTTGGTGATTACCGAGCGTGTCAGTTACAACTGGTCTCGCCGTCACTTTCATGTTCCAGTTTTTTTAGTTTTCCAGCAAGGTGTTGGTACTTATCTCTCTTTTCGCTTCTTTCAATTTTAGGTTGGGGTAAGCAAAGTCGAGTATTTGGCAGGTTCTTTTCTCTTTTTTTTTTTATTATCACTAGGTCTGGTCATTTGGCCGAGATTAGGTTATCCCTGATAATTATCATTGTTATTAAGATAATCTACATGGGCTATGGAAAGCTCCATATTGGGGATATTTTTGCATGAGCACATCTTAAGTAAGATAATTCTGGAGCTAAGCGGGAGAAGGATGTGATCGTGGTGTAACCAAAGCAGAATTTCCGCTGAGCTGGACACGTAGCCAGGTTCACTGACAACATGTACAACCGCGCAACTGTCGAGCAGAATCCGAGAGATCGTAAACGACCACTAGGAAGAGTTCCGTTCTGATGGGAAGAGGATATCATCTAGTGATTGGGCCAATATGAAGAAGAAGAGCGAGAAGTGAAAGTACATTGTGGCCAATGAGGAGGAAAGCATCAGATTACTTGCTCAATTAAAGGAATAAAAACGAACGAGAAACCATATAACAAATGCGTATTAATTAATGCAAATATTTACCTGCAACGATATAATTGTGTACAAAATATGTGTATTAGATAGAAATACTTGAACCAATAAAACTGAGCAAACTATTTATATCAGATAGGAATTGTTGATATCATTTCAGTGTGTGCAAATAATTATTTTCAGACAAACAAAAAATGTGCAATTAAAAATAGTTATGATGCTAATCAAACATTTAGAAATAAAACAAATTCTGGTATTAAATTACCAGAACATTTTGATATGACGTTAAACAAATAAACCACACTGATGCGCGCCTTTGTTTGTCTTTATTGAATTGTGAGAAGGTTGTCTGCCCCAAAATAGCACCAATGGTTTCGGTTACCAAATAATAATAAGAAAGGATTTTATTCTATTAACGAAATTGACGTTCGTTATCACAAAGAACCAGAAGCAACCTTAAACAGCTTGAGTCATAATATTCTCTGCGAAGGGACATTTTTAAGAGAGAGAGAGAAAGAGAGAGAGAGGGGGGGAGAGAGCATATTAAATGCCTTGACACGATGTAGCTTAGAGTATAGCACTTTGAATCGATAGACTGCGTCATAAAGTTCACTTATTCTAGATCATGATTCACTGTTTGTCCAGACACACTTTCACGATTAGTTTTTGAGCTACCAGATATACCGATCTAAAAAAATCTTCAGAAATAATCAACGAGACACCTAAGTTGTTGCTTAATTCTTTTTCCCACCAGAAAATCACCTAAATCTTCATTTGCTTCTCCTAACCAGTGCAGTGTGACTACCATCACAGTCACCCATGATAATCAGTCCTCCTGATGTAACAGTTTCAATATGATTTTTTTATATGCACAAATACTGAAAATTAGATATCAAGACCTAAATCACAAGCTTTATAGTAAGAATAAAACTTTTAATAGTAATAGTAATAGTTCACTTATTTAGAAACGTATCTGTAGAAAGAAAAAAATCATAATATATTTTCCCCAATGATTTATACAAGAAAACTGAAGAACTGTGAGTAATTCTACCATATATGATTTTTCTTTCTTTTTTATTTAAAAAAAAAATTTCTGCGAAGTCTTCGAGTAAAAAGCCAGTTGGTAACCACTCTATAAACGGAACCTTTATGCAGATCACGTCTCCATGTCCGTCTTTGTAGTATACGAGAGAGTAGGTCGTGTCATTCTACATAGCACTGAATTCAAAAATATTAATAAAAACTTTTAAAAAACTTCTTATTTCAGATGCAGGCCAGTGGTTCTTTTTTGTAAATGTGTTTTGCCAACACATGATTCTTCAGAATTTTCGCAATCCTCCTGGGGGTGTTAAACACGGTATGGACTGCATATTAGATGTACTGACAAATAAACGTTAAATATTGTATTTTATTTCGATTTTTTGTTCTTATTCTAGTTAGATCGATCTGCAAATATGCAAATCAAAGTCGTGATTGGTGACAGAAATAAAGTAGGAAGAGATATAAACACTAGCCATGAGTATAACCTAAGATAAAACGAATAGGAAGTTTTAAGTTGATACATCCAAACTTTTCTTCATTTTAAAGGTAACGTGTACAGAATCAGTTCGTTCAAGTTTACACGAATAAAACACAGTAAAAAAAAAACCCAACATTTTCGATGGGTTTAAAATGTCATTAATTTTCATCTCTTATGAAAAACATCCGTTATCAATGAGTTTCTTCACCTGTTTCCTTGCTTTATTATTTCTTTTGTTTTGTAGAAAATATAACACTTTTAAGTAGAAGAAAATTTTATTCCAATTTCGTCTTATTTTGAACGTAATACTTTTTCAAAAGGGATGGCTAGTTTTGATTCACAGAATATTTTCAAACAATAATTATAATAATAATAGAAACCTGGAGAGTGGAATTGACACCAGGAGGAAAAAGCTTAGCTGAGGAAAATATCAATAGAGGCATATTCCAGGGAGATGCAGTATCACCATTACTCTTTGTGATAGCCATGATGACACTCAACCATAACCTTAGGAAATGCACAGCCGGTTACACACTCAGTAAATCACAGGAAAAGATCAAAAACTTTATGTACATGGACGATATCAAACTTTTTGACAAAAACGAAAAAGAATTGGAAACCACCTATTTAGAGAGAATATACAGTCAAGATATAGGAAAGGAATTTGGTAAAGAAAAATGCGCCAGGCCACTGAGGGAAAAAGTCAAACAAATGACGGAAGGAGTCGAACTAACAAATCAAGTAGTAATCAGAACGGAGGAAAGGAAACCTACAAATACTTTGGGATAATGGAAGCTGACACCATCAAGAAAGTGAAAATGAATGAAAAAATTAAAAAGAGTATCTCAGAGGAACCCGGAAATTACTTGAGACAAGACTTTATAGCAGGAACCTTGTGAAAGGGATAAATACCTGGGCTGCACCCCCCTCGTAAGATACTCAAGATCAGTTTGTAAATTAGAAGAACTTAAACAAATGGACTAGAGAACAAGAAAACTAATGACAGTGCATAAAACATTGCAACCCAGAGATGACGTTGACAGACTATATGTCCCAAGAAGAGATGGAGGAAAAGGACATGCCAGAATTGAAGACAGCGTTGATGCATCGACACAACGACCTAAAGACTACATAGAAAAGCGCAGAGTAAGATTGATCGCAGCCACCAGAAACAATACTAACGACCCGAGGACCAGTTGAACGAAAATAACTAGAAGACAAAAATGGGGAGAAAAACAAATCTATGGAAATTTTAAGCGACTAACAAGCACCATCTCACACGAGAAAACATGGATGTGGCTAAGAAAAGGAAGCCTTAAGAGAGAAACTGAATTTCTTCAATTAGCAGCACAAAATAGTGCCATAAAGACCAACCAAATCAAAGTGAAAATAGATAAGACTGCAGATGTAGGTTATGTAGTGATAGAGACGAAACGATCAATCACATAACAAGCGAATGCAGCAAATTAGCACAGAAATAATATAAGACTAGGTACGACTAAGTGAGCAAGGTGATCTCCTGGGAAGTGTACAAGAAATTGAAGTTTAACCATACGAACAAATAGTATATATACAACCCAGAATCTGACCTGGAGATAGATACACACAAACTCCTTGGGGATTTTGACATACAAATGGATCATCTAATCTCGGCCAGACGACCAGACCTTATAATAATCGATAAAAAAGAGAGAACCTGAAGGATTGTGGACTTTGCTGTCTTGGCGGACCACAGAGTAGAGTTGAAAGAATGGGACTTTGACATCCAAATGGATCACTATATTTAGGCCAGAAGACTAAACCTCATAGTAATCAACAAAAAAGAGTGGACTTTCAAAATTGCGGACTTTGCTGTCTCGGCTAAACACGGAATAAAACTGAAGGAAAGTGAAAAGAAGTATAAGTACTTCGATCTTGCTTGGGAATTGAAAAAACTATGAAACATGAAGGTGACATTTATACCAATCGTGATTGCTGCTTTTTGTACAGTCACCAAATGTTTACTTAAGGGACTTAAAGGTAGGAGGGCGAGTGGAGACCATCCAAATTACAACATTATTGAGAACGGCTAGAATACTGAGAAAAGTCCTGGAGACTTGAGGAGACTTACAGACACTCAAACTCCAATGAAAAACTATCAGCTAATACTGATGAGAAGAATTCTAATGGAGTAAATAATTATAATAATAATTGGTCGTGAAAATCCAAAGTAAAAAAGACAAATGTTATGAAATAGCCGAGGGATTTCGGTTCATGCCTTTGAGTTTAGTTTGGCTGAGAACCTTTCGGCTCAGCACATGGGTTGGTTGGGTGTAAGATTGAAGCAGGTGTTAACGCGGGTGCGCGCGAGCGGATGGAGGTGTCACTCAGATGTCATAACAGTCCGAGACGATACTGGGTGACAAGGCGCGGGTGACGTCACGCACCGGAAGCACGCGGAAGTTTGTGTCAGAATTTTGAAGAAAACAAGAGTCGGGTTTTGGACGCCGAACGAAAAGGATCAATTTTGGAGCTCGCAGGCGCGATGCGAACGTGCGCCCGATGGGGGCCGCTCGAGTTGGGGGCCAAATGAATAAGACAGCATAGAAGATGGTGTCTCTCCTCCTTACGTCGAAACCTTTAATTCAAAGTTAATAAAAAGGTTTCGTACCTGAACAAGAAGTAGTTACGTGTTTTTGAGATTCCTGTTCTTTATATATTCTACCGTTATGAACATTACATGTCTATTTCGCACATGGCCATATTCGTGTATATGGCTACGCAACACAAATAAAGGAAGGAATAGAACTGCCAAATCAGTAAAGAATCTGACCACTTGGAGAAAAGGAAAACTACAAGTACTTGAAAGAATTGAAAGCAAATACCATCAAACAAGCGGAGATGAAAGAAAATAAGGAAAGAGTACCTCAGACGAGTGAGAAAGCTTCTCGAAACAAAGTTCTGCAGCAGCATTTTAATCAAAGGCATAAGTGCCAGGTTAGTCACCCTCATAAGATGCATTCCTAAAAGAAACAAGAGAGAAACTCAGAAAAATGAACCAGCGGACAAGAAAATTGATGACGATGCACAAGACCTTTCATTTGAGAAATGACATAAACGACATGTGTCAAGAGGATGAGGATTTGCCAGGGTTTAAGTTTGCGTAGATGAACCAATGCAAGGATTACATTAAAAAGTGCAATGAAAGTCTAATTACTGTAGCTAGTCACATCACTGTCAACACAAGCACAAAGAGAGCGACAGCAAAAATTAGGTAGCAGAAATGGTTAGGAATGTCAACTGTCTGGATATTTCGAACGGCAGACTGGTGAAACCTCAAATGAAAAACCTAGTTATGGCTACGAAAGGGAAACCTTAAAAGAGAAACTGAACCTCTTCTTATGACAGTAAAAAACATCAAGACCAATTATGTTAAAGCTAAAACTGATGGAACGCAACTAAGTAGCAAGTGTAGGTTATGTTGTTAGAAAAACGAAACGATTAATCACGTAATAAGCGAATGCAGCAAACTAACGCAAAACGATAACTGTTTCGAGAAGATGATCCAGTGGGAATCGTTTAAGAAATTGCAATTTGGTGGCGTTGCCAAATCGTATATGCACGAAACAGAATCCGTCCAAAAACATGAAACACAAAGACTCAGGGATTTTGAGTTACAAAAAGATCACCTAATCTCGACCAGAAGACCGGACCTAGTGCTAAAAAAGTCGGGGGGATTTGCTAACTTGTGGATTTTGCCGTTCCGGCGGACTACAGAAGGAAATACAAGAAAATGAAAAGAGAAGTACTTACTTGTACTTTGCCTGAGAAGTAAAACAACTGTGGAATATGAGAGTGAGTGATACGAATTGTTGTTAGTGCCCTTTCATCTCTTGGATTTTGTGGTGCCACCAGACCTCAGAGTAAATGTGAAAAAAGGTAGAAAACTAGACTAGAACATAGACCTTAACTGAGAGCTGAAAACGTTAGGGAATATGTAGGTGACTGTGATGCCTATTAAAGGTAGAGCCCTTGGAACAGTTTCTAAAAACTTGGAAGAGACACTGGATGGAGTGGAGATTAAAGGAAGAATGAAAAATATCCAAACAACTTCGATATTAATGTCGGCAATGATATCTAGAAGAGTCCAGTGAGCTGGAGAAACTTGCAATCATTTAGAGTGCTGGGGAAACCTATCCGTTAGAACTGGTGTAAAAAACTCACAAGGAGTAAATGATAATAATGAACTTTGTAATTTATTTTGAATAACATGAGAAATTATTTGAATAGGTAGGTTGGCTGATTGATAGTGTTCTACCATATATCAATCTTAACAGGTCATTTAATGCCAAATCTTGTCTAGACGGATGTATGAAATATAGGATTTGTAAACGAATAGTTTGTCAATAGCTATTTCAGTCAGAGCTCATTTATTTGTTCACAGTTAATTAGTTTGAAGAATTGCTATTAAGCACAAGTAATTCTTTTTAATATAAATTATTCGTTTGCACACCATAAAATGGTTTCACCTATGGCTCTGTAATACTAAAGATACGATTTGACATCATTAATTTCTTTGCACACAGTTAAATTGTTTTAAGTATAGATGTGGCACAACGTGCGGTTAAATATTTAATTAATGTATAAAAATTGATATATATATATATATATATATATATATATATATGAAATTTAATGTGTATCTAAAAAACAAAGGGATCCTTAAAATAAGTATCTTTTTGTTCAAAGCTTGTATTGACCCGGGGGAGATGGTTGATTGTTTCTGATGGTCAGTTAAGTGCGGGACGCTTGTTTTTGGTTTTGAGGGTCGACGGGTTTTGTTTGATTTTAATTTTGGCAACTACATCAGTCGATCATAATGATAGGAAGGGTCATTTCGTGCAAAAAGGAGATTTGATTATAAATAAAGGTGGGCTGGGCATGGCTCATCCAGTCGGGTGAGACTGGGAGTTTTTTGTTAAACCCCATTACTGTTCCCATTGCTCAAAGCGTCTAAGAAGGGTTTTCCCTGTGCCTGTGAGATATAGTCCTGAACTAGGATTGGCTGACCAATGGGAATATAACTCCTGGTTGTCTTTTATTGGACAACCAATCAAAAACCTTTTTGATCCAGATATTGATCTATAAGAATAGGATGTTAAAACGGGTCATCAGAGAGAACAAGAAAAGGGACCAGAAAACAACTCGAAACTGCCAAACTTTTCAATTCTAGACCTGAGGCACTCTGAACAACCTTCCAGTTATAAAAATTCAAAACCCCAGACTTTTAGAGATATTAAAATCATACGAACCGCATCTAATTGTCACATTTCTCTCTCAATATTCTTCTGTTTGCCAGGAAAGCAAACATTGTTGCTTTATTGTCTCACAAAAGTGTTTTAATAAAACCATTTTTGTTAAAATTTTAGCAACGGGTTTTTCTGTTTATTATTTGAGTTGGTAGACAATCTAGCCACTCATATTACCTAACCATCAGAAGAAGATCCGGCTGAATTGAGTCAACTTCCCTTCGTGGATCTTTCAAACACAGCGTGGGCACGGAAGGATTTGACAAAAGCAAACAGTCGGAAGCAAAAGTGGTAGTCATGAACACATCAGCCACAACAAGTAATGTGACTAGTAGTCACACCACATTGGGCTCCGTGACTAGCATAGGACAACATAGACAATAATTAAACATTTCTATTTGACCCAGAGATGGGACCATAACTGGTTCTACCTCTTCGAGTCAGAGAGGCCTTGGGCCTAATGAAAATGAAAGGTTACTCCACATTCTCCAAACATTCGAGACTGAAGCCTCACTATCAGATGGTTTAGTGTCCTATCCAAGACCCTAATTGAGGGAGAGGTGGTCTTACCCCTATGCCGTGATGCAGTCGGCTTCAACTGACTGGGCTATATATTTCTATAGGAGCGCAGTTTTATATAACATGATAATCTTCCAATCATCCCCGAAAATATGTAAAGACGTCGCGTACGAATTACGAGGATCATTAAATAAGTTTCCAGACTTTCTTTGTTTGGCCACTTTTATTGATAATACACACATGAAACTCTAGTCCCCTTCGAAGCAATCTCCTCCGGCTGCAATACACTAGTACCGTTCCAACAACTTCTGGAAGGCTCCATGGAAGTCCTCTTGTGCGAGCATGTCAATGACCTTCGTCACAGCCTCTTTCATCTCCTCAGTTGTCTCATAACGATGACACCCTCTGAGCTTAGGGATTAACCAAAAGTCACTGGGAGCAATGTCTGGACTATAGGGAGGCTGAGGAACTATCTTGATGCCCATCTTGGTCAAATAGTCTGTGACAAGGATGGAGTTGTGGATTGGTGCATTGTCCCGGTAGAAATTCCTCTGAGCCGATTTGAAGAGTGCTGGCCTCTTCCCATGTATTCTCTTCCTGAACTCGCTTAAAACCTCAAAATAGTAAACCTAACCCTTTGGCCAATCAACTCTGGTGTATTGACTTCCTTACTCCTGCCACACCTCTCATCATCCCTCACAGACTCCCTGTCTTCCTTGAATATCTTATGCTACTCAAAAACTGATCCTAGATTCATGCAAGATGCTCCAAACGCAGTCTGAAGAATTCCATACGTTTCTCTGGCATTTTTTTCCAATTTCAAAACAGAATTTTATTCTTCACGTCCAGATTGCATTTTTGAAATTCCCCAGCTGTGACAATCAGGCTGTAGTTGGGTGTATTCCAATTGCTGCTGTAGCTGTTCATTTGAAGCTGAAATCATAAAATTTAAAGAGTCATCTTATAAGATGTATAGCAATAACATACTGAATTTTCAAGTGTACGACAATTTCAAATTCCTGTACAAAAAAGTCTGGAAACTTATTGAATGCACCATGTATAAGTGCCTAAATAGTTCAATTAAGAAACTGCAAACAACGAATATTTTATTGGATGAGTTGATAATAGAAGCATGGTGCACTTATTTGATACAGATTATACGAGCAGCACTCCTCACGTTTTGAATTCAGTATTTTCCTTCCCTTTGACCAGTTGCCTTTTCAAGTCTAAAAATTCAGTCTTCACACCAAAATATGCGTAGCTAGAGAGAAAAGAGATGGATTCTTGTCTTTTGAAAAGTAATAACGTTAAGTAAACAATCTCGTCCAGGATTTGAAGTCGGCTTGTCGAATCCATTACCAGCGACGGTAACCAAATGCCAAAACATATTTAATAAATGGAGGCGGATTTAGCTTAACGGTAATCATTGTTGGAAATGGACCCTGAACACGGTTGTTTGCGTTTCCCTTCGTATTTATACCATTGTGAAAGGCATGAATCCGTGTTTTCTCTCTAGCTATGCGTAAATTGCAAGGTAGAGTGCATTAGACTGGATTTGGCAACCAGTCTAGGAGAAGGAAAGTTCTAAATTCAAACCGACTTTAATCAGCCAAAAAACGTATCTTGTATCCTGCCTGTCTCGAAGGAAAAGGGTAAATGCAATGTATTAGTTTCATGCCTTTATAAAAATTACACAGAAGAAATAATCCTGAGCTTCTTTTGGTGGAGGTCGTACCGTTCTGCTTCGAATGCTGTCGGACTATTGTACGCTCCACCAATGAAGCTGGAGTTATTGATCTGTGAGTAGTGTCGTAATCCTTCCACCACAAGAAAGTGTCTCTACCGGTTGCTCTAATTGAATAAAAATAAGGCAATTTGATTCTCTATGGCTTATTAAGAATGCTTCTAAAGCTAATAGGGACACCAAAACCTATATCTTTCTTTTTGAAACCAAAAAAGCAATTTCCAACGAACCTACGAGCAGCCATTTGAGTCAGTCAAAGCTTAGCAGATAATTAGAGCGTTCATGAAGCAGAAGGTTGCCATTTCTTGCAAAGAGTTGACATATCAGAAGGTTCATAAATGTAGTTGTTTGTCAAATTTTACTTGGTTTAATCAAAATGTCTCAATTGTGTTTTCAGGTTACGGAGCATTTCTGAGTTTGGGGATTTTGTTATTCAATAATCTAATGCCTAAAAATGAGTTGCCCCAAGCCACAGCAATTTTGTATTGAAATCAATTCGAATTACTCACACATACACACGCACGCACGCACACACACACACACACACACACACACACACACACACACACATCAATGTTTCAATAAGTTCATCGTGGAAAATTTAAAAAATATATTTATCAATCAATAAAAAATATCTTCATTTAAAAAAAAAACTCTTACACCAAAGCTTATTACATACATACCGCTAAATATTGGTGACACTCTACTATCTATCAATAATTAATTGAAAAATAGATTTTAATGGTATGACAATCGTCTGCGGTTATTTTATGCATAGAGATCAATAAATATTGTACATAGTGCATTTATATATGTTGTTTTAGTGTGATCGTTACTTAAGATTTTTTTTGCACAGTTACATGAAATCAATCATTCATTTTGAATACAGGTACTTTGCTAATTGATCAATTTGACCCTGACAGATGCTATCGATCGAAGTCCAAGCTGACCTGAGAGTAATAGCAAAGAAGTGGTTCTCTAAAATATCCAGATCTCCAGAACTGGAAACCATTTTTTGGTAAGGTAAGTGTTATTGTGCCTCTGTAGGAGATACAGTTAACGTTCTAAGTCCCACTGACTGGGCGCTTCTCTAAATTAGATCGCATATTTGTATAAATGTCACATCAAGAGCAAATATTACAAACATATCAGAGAGTGATTTTGTCATTAGCCTAATGTGTAGAGTGTTATCCAATACTCCGGGAGACCGGGGTTCAATCCGAGGTCGAGTCATACCAAAGACTCTAAAAACGGTACTTGATGTCACCTTGCATTAAAAGGTAAGGATCAAGGGTAAAGTAGAGCAATCCAAGGAGAGTAATAGCGCCCTCCCCTACATCTCCGTGTTGAAGCTATTGAAAAGGGAACCTTCAGGTCACCCTCGACAAAGGTCACCAACTTTGCTTTTACTTATTGTTAAAATCCACTTTCATAAGGCATAAACTAATTTTCTATCAATTGAATTGCATTGTGGGTTTTGGGTCGCTCTCATCCATACCACTGTAATTTATCAAGTGATATATCGATTTAATTTTTTATTATAGCGTAGATTCCTTTATTTTATTTATACATTTTTCAAGTGCTCATATGTATTCTGCAAATAAATTTTAAGCATTGAGATTGAGGTTGGAGAAAGAGAACTTTTTTAAAAGACACCATGTATAAAATTCCTCACACACACTCCTATATATATATATATATATATATATATATATATATATATATATATATATATAAATTGAGTGTCCCCTATTTTTTGGTGGGGGCTTGTTTGTTTGTTTTTTAATAATTTGTGTGATTTTAGAAAAAGAAGTATCGGACATGAAAAAGCTGTATTTGAAAACAAATTAGTATGAATTATCTTGAAAATTCGGGTCTCTGTATAACTGTCCGTCGTTCATTCAGTTTACGTTTTTGCCGGATCAATTTTTTTCGAGCCATTGGCTATTTTAACTTGTTTAGCCAACGCTTGGGTGGATCGAACGATTATCTCTTGTCATATCTGACTTAAACTGACCTCTTCCCATAACATACGACTTATATCGGATGTTCTCATGCATAATTCTTCTGATCAAACATTCTGAAACCTTGTGGTACTTTGCAATTGCTCTGATTGACTCTTGAGTCTTCTATTGGTTATTTTTTGGACTTTACAAACAATGTTTGGTGTTCTGATAATAGCAGTACACTGTTTATGTGTTTTGCGTTTAGTGGATACTGTTGAACTCCCATAAGTAGCTTCCAGCACATTTCGAAATTTGAAAACGAAGTATCTGTCAAGTTTCAAGGAGGGGGCTATCTCAGCAATACTATGTTGTGCTTTTGAAGACGCCATACCTTTCCATTTATAGAGTCAGACATTATCTGAAAAGTAAGGTAAGAATATGTTAGAGGAAACTGGTCTTAAAAGAAGAGTCCTAAAAAATTACGGATCGTATATATATATATATATATATATATATATATGAATATATTATTGGGGGGATTCAAAAGTATTTTCCCCAATTGGCTGGGACTATAAAATACACCAACTGCATCTTCGCAGAGGGGTAAGACCTTGAACGAGTGTTCTGGATATGACACTAAACAATCTGATGGTGATGTTCTAGTAATTCAAGAGCATTGGTGAATGCGGAGTACCCTTTCATTTCCAGAACTCTCAGGTCAACTCTGACCCGGAGTAATAGCACCTGCTAGGGTCCTATCTATGGTTTAAATATAACTAAACTATGTAGGTCTTCTAAACTGAATTCTTAGAAATAGAACTGTTTTTAAATTAAAACTGCGTACTTGTGCTAAACTGAATTGTTTGAAATAGAACTGTTTATATGAATAAAAATAGATTTGGCAATGATAAACTACAATGTTTGATATGCCATAAAACCAAACCAAATCAAAAGTGTTTTGATTTTTTACTGAATTTACTCAAAAGCTCAATGCATCCTAAGGCAGCATAATGAGAGTATTCCACACTAGGGATATCTGGTGGACCTTCACTACAGACTGTGTGAAAGCAAATCTCCTCAGGTTCCCTGGAATCTTCTCAGTATTCTTGCTGATTTCAACAAGCTGTAGTCTGAATGGTCTCCATCTTCCACAAATTTTCAATCACCTTTCCAATTCTTTGGAGGCCGTTCCAAGCGCACTAACTGCAATTGATCTCAACGTCATCCACGTATTCCAGTTTTGTTTTTTTGTTTTTTATCTAGTAAGTGCCAAGCATTTATCAATCTTTTCGCTTTTTTTTATTTATTTTCATTCAATTGTTCTGGAACAGGAAAATAATTTATCATTTTCCCCCTTTTTTATTTCTATTTTCTTCTGTGGATTAGAATTAGGTCACGTCTTCTGGCCGGGATTATGTGATCCCTTTGTACCCCTAAATCCCGGAGAATTTTATGCGTCTCATTTTCTAGGACGGATGCTGGTTCGTGGATTTACCATTTCGCTTTAAGGGAAAAATTCGATTTCTTGCACAATTTTCAGTTCACCTTTCTTACCTAGTCGTACTTAGTCATGTACTCTTTCTGTGTTAGTTTGCTTCGCTCGATATGTGATAAATTATTGCATCTCTTTCTCTACATAACCTACACTGGCTATTCTATTTGTTATATAAAAGCCGAAGGATTTCAGTTCATGCCTTTGAGTTTACTTAGGCTGAGAACCTGTCGGCTCAGCACATGGGTTAGTTGGGTGCAACATTGAGGCAGGTGTTAACGCGGGCGCGCACGGGCGGATGGAGGTGTCACTCAGATGTCACAATAGTCAAAGACGAAACGGGGTGACAGGGTGCTGGTGAGGTCACGCACCGGAAGCGCGCGGAGGTTTGTGTGAGAATCTAAAGGAAGTTAGAGAGTCGAGAATTAGACGCCAAACGAGAAGGATCGACTTTTGGAGCTCGCAGACGCGAGGCGAACTTGCGCCCTATGGGGGCCGCTCGAGATGGGGGCCAAATGAATAAGACAGCATAGAACATTGTGTCTCTCCTCCTTATGTCGAAACCTTTAACTCAAAGTTAACAAAAAGGTTTCTTACCTGAACAAGAAGTCGTTACGTGTTTTCAAATTCCGAGATTCCTATGTTCTTTATATGTTCTATTGTTATGAACATTATATGTCTATTTCGCATATGGCCATATTCGTGTAGATGGCTATGTAACATATTGAGTATTATCGATTTTGTTTTTTGTTATTGTTATTTTCTGTTGCTATTGAGATTTCCCTTTCATTGTCATGTTCAGATCTTCTCGTAGGCAATTTCGTCAGTTTGTCACTTGAAATATTCTTACAGTTGTTTTCGTCTAATATCTTTATCATTATCGTTATTATTTTACTACTTATGATATTTGTACTGGAGTATGAGTAAAAACAAGTCAACTCAAGTCACCTGGACTCTTGTAAATATTGTACCCGGTCTATATGCTGTGTTCTTGTTGATTTCAGACCCTACTGGGATCTCCAATTCATCCAGGCTCTTTTCTAAATAATGAAGATCGATTCCAAGTGCACCAACTACATTCGGTATCACCGTCACCTTTACGTTCCTAATACCTTTGGGAAAGGTATGAATCCAAATATTCTCCCTCCAGCTATGGGTAAATAGTAGGGCAGACTAGGTTCTTCAGCCTTGGTAAGGCAACTAGTCTAGGAGAAGGAAAACTCTGGATTCAAACCTGTTAAACTCCGCTTAAAAAATTGACCTTGTGTCATATCCTGTCCGAGCGGAGGGGTTGGTAAAAAAAAGGAGGTGCTCGTGGTATAGTCGTTATCGTCGTAAGAAATGGACACGGCGACACGAGTTCAAATCCTGGACGAGACTGATTGCATTTCACATAGCACCAATACCCTTGGGAAAGGTATGAATCCAATTATTCTCCCTCCATCTATGGGCAAATAGTAGGACAGACTAGGTTCTTCAGCCTTGGTTAGGCAACTAGTCTAGGAGAAGGAAAACTCTGAATTCAAACCTGTTAAACTCCGCTTAAAAATTGACCTTGTGTCATATACTGCCCGAGCGGAGGGGTTGGTAAATAGTACCTTTACGTTCCTTATTTTTTCCAGCTCTCTGTCAAGACACAATCATTTGCTATTCTTTTCATTTTCTTTTATTTCATTCTGGAAAAGCAAAATACACTTTCTGACAGTTTTTTTTTTTTTCGTAAATTGATACAAATTCTGGTCTTCTCGCTGAAATTAAATGATCCGTTTATATCTCAAATTTCTTGAGAATTTTAGGAAAGATTCTGTTTTGTGCATATACCATTTGTTAAAATTATCAAATCATCATCATCATCATGTCACGCCGCCAACACGGATCTCCCTGACCCTCTCTCGCCATCCGTCTCTATCGTTCATCGCTCCCGGCAGGTCTTCAAGGCTACATCCTGTATTGACACAGAGCTGATGTATATAGGTTTTAGCTGGTCATCCTGCCTTTGCTTGTCCATGTGAAGGGGCCCACAGGAGTACGTCGCTTATGAGTTCGTCCTTACTTCTCCAGCGTTGTCTCGCATATCTGGTTCGTCTAACTTGGATATTTTACGTGATGCTTTGTGAGGTGCTGCCTCCAGGACTTGTTCAATACTGCTCGCAGCATTCTTGTGTAGTTACAGTCAAGCTTTTTCTCCATACATTTAGTTAGCGTCCATGCAGTGCATCCATATAGCAATACCGACACAACTGCTGCTTGGAAAAACTGCATTTTATTTTATCGGTCAGGTTTGACTTCCATATGACCGATAGCCCACCGATAGTTGCCCATGCTTTTGCTAGTTACGTGTTAATGTCTGTCTCGGTTGATGAGACACAACTTTCTCGGTAGGTGAACTTGTCCACTAGTTTCAAAGAACTACCATTTAGTGTGGAGATGTCGCCTCTTTGATTAGTGCATGTGTATCCCGTCTTGTCTGCGTTGACATGGAGGCCTATGCTAGCAGCTGCTCGTTCCAGTCTATGTAGCAGAGTTTTAGCTCGCGTGGGTGCATTTGCCAGAAGTGCTATGTCATCAGCGTAGTACTCGTCCATAATTGTTTGTCCGGGGTATCTTCTTCTTTCCCTTGCCAGCTTGAAACAGTTATCCTTCATTTTTTCAATAGACGTTCTAAGCACATAGTCTAGGCAGAAGTTAGACAGGTATGGGGCTAATGTGTCTAGTTGAAGCTCCCCTGCTACAATGTCGAAGTAGTCTGTGTCTCCATTTGGGGAGCGGACTTTTTTTCCGTGGACTACCTTCGCCCCTCCTATTTGTCTATAGTCTGGTATTTTTTTTGTGTTAGTTTGATGCCTTTGCTTATTATATGATTCATCGTGGTATTTCTTTCTCCAAATAATAGCTTATTGTAATTCTGTTACGTATTATCAATTTCCCCTTTAGTATAATAGGTCCTTATGGCATTATTTTGTTCTGTAATTTAAAGAGATTTAGTTGCTCTTTTTGATTTACCTTTCTCCGGTATTTCTAGGTCTTCAGGTATGCTATCTCACTTTTGCATCCCTGAAATATCTATAAAGATTTTTTGCATTCAGATTATATTCATGTTGACATTGAGTTTACCGGCCACAGTACAGAGTTTTTGTGCTCTTGTTAGTGTATTTAAAAAACTTGCATTGATGCATCGACGCAAAAGTCAATGCTTATTATTCTTTTTTCTCGTTCTTTTCTTGACTGTCTGTCAATGCCATCTCCAACGCATAAGCTCTTGTGCATAATCCCCAATGTCCTTGTCCTTCGGCACTTTTGTCTAATTTCCTATATTGTCCACTTTAAGAATGGTCCTGAGAAGAAGTGTCTTGGTGTCTATTCTTTTGATGATGGAATTTCACTGGAGTTTGAATGACTGCAAGTTTCCTCAAGTTTCCAGGATTCTTCTTAGTATTCTGGCCGATCTTAAAAATGCTATAGTTTGGATGGTCTCCTGTCTTCCTCCGATTTTCAACTCTTCGAGCCCACTTAGCAAACATTTGAGGAATCGTTTCGCTTGTGCTAAGAACAATTAGTATCACCGATATCCTCATGGTCCATAATTTTCTTTATTCTCTGACAAGTCCAAGTACTTGTCTCTCTCTTTGGTTTTCATTGCATTTCACTCAGTGATCTACCGGCACAACAAAGTCCAATATATAGCGGCTTTTCTTTTTTCTTTTTTTTTTTTTCTTTTTTTGTTAATTATCACTTGGTCTAGTCTTCCGTCCAGCTATAGGTGATCTGTTTGCCTCTTAAAATCCCAGAGAATTTAGTGCGTCTCATTCACCAGGACGGATTCAGGTTGGTGCACATATCATTTGTTGGTATGATCAAATTTCAGTTTCTTGCACAATTCTCATTGAACCACCTTCCCCATCCAGTTATGTCTAATCTTCTATGCTTTTTCCTCTAGTTTGATGCATTCACTTATGGGATTAATCGTTGTGTCTCTATCGACACATGAACTATACTTTCTATTCAGTTGTGTATTATGTATATTTGCTTGAACAGTATTGGTCCTTATTGCGTTATTCTGTGCAGCTATTAAAAGCGTTTCTGTCTCTTCTAAAGTTTCCCTTTCTTAGCCATATCAATCTCTTCTTTTGTGAGATTTCGCTAAATGGTTGCTAGAAATATACATACCCTTGTTTTTCTTCCAATTTCTGCTTACTTCTTTTTGATATTCTCTTCATTTTTATATTGTCTCTCCAGATTCTAGCTGCTGTCTTTTTTTGTTGCTTTTAATATCGTCTTCGAGTCCTCCTATTAATGCATCCATGCTCTATTCAATTGTGTTAAGTCTTCTTTCTCTTTCTTTTCTTGACTCACCGAGTCTGTCTATGACACCACTTGGATTTAAGACCACGTGGGTCGTCATCAACCTTCTTGTCCACGAGTCACTTTGTTTAAGTTCTTCTCTTGTCAATTTCAGGAATGGGCCTAAGTGTCTTACAAGGGAGACAGCTCAGATGTTCATCCTTTTGACTAGATTCCGGTTAAATTTTTTTTTTCGAGAAATACGCTTTTTCTGGCTTTTTTCATCTCCTCTTGTTTAATGATGTTTACGTCAAATATTCTCAAATATCTGTGATTTTTCACATTTATTATTATTAACATTATTTTACTCATTTGAGAATTTTCACACCAACGTTAGCTGATGGTCTTGCACGGGAGTTGGAGTGACTGCAAGTCTCCTCAAGTTTCCAGAACTCTTCTAAGTACTCTAACCGTTCTTAATTATGATGTAGTTTGGACGGTTTCCACTAGTCCTTTTATTTCCAAGTCCTCCAGTCCCTGTACCAATCCTTAGGTGACAACACCGAATGTTCTACTTACAATTGGCATCGCCGTCACTTTCATGTTCCATAGTTTTTTTCAGTTCTCCAGCAAAGTCACATTACTTATTTCTCTTTTCGCTTTCTTTCGGTTTTACCCTGTAGTCAGCCGGAACGGCAAAATCCACTATTTAGACGGTGCACTTATTTTTTTGTTGACTATCACTTGATCTGGTCGTCTGGCCGAGGTTAGTTTACCCGTTTTTATCCCCAAATACCAGAGAATTCTGTGCGTCTCATTTTCTAGGACTGATTCTGGGTTCGGTATATACGTTTTATTTGAATGGTCAAGGGTTTTGCGCAATGCCCCATTAATTACGTTCCACAACTAGAAGTGTCTACTCTTTTTTCGCTAATTTACTGTATTCGCTTATTATGGGATAGATCGTTTCGTCTCTATCACCACACAATCTATATCTGCTGTTTTCTTGTGTCTTGTCTATTCTTGCTTTCACATACTTATTCCTTGTGCCGTTTTTTTGTGCTGCTATCGGAAGAGATTTAGATTCTCTCTTAAGGTTTCCTTTTCTTACCTCTAATCAAGTTTTCTCGGATGAGATTTCGATTGTTTGTCGGTTGAAATGCCCATAGAGTTGTTTTTCTTCCTATTTTCATATTCTTGTTTTGTTTTTTTTTTGTCTTTTTTTTTTTTTTTTTTTTTTTATGCTTTTATTGTCTGTATTATTTCTTCAGACTGCAATCAGTCTTCCTCTGCATGTTTTATGCAGTTTTTGAGTCTTTTTTATGGATGCATCGACACTATCTCGAATACTGGTAAGTCCTCTTCCTCCTTCTTTTCTTCACTCATCTCTGGTACGTAAGGCAATATGGATCGCCATGAGTTTTCTTGTTCTCTGGTCCATTTGTTTAAGTTCTTCCCTCGTCCACTTTCAGAAAGGTCCTAAGGGGAACAACCCAAACGTTTATCCTTTTGATGAGATTTCTTCAATATAGTTTAGTTTTGAGTAGTTTCCTTGTTCTCTTGAGATACATTCTCTTAATGTTTTCCTTCATCTCCACTTGTTTGATAGTGTCCGCTTCCAGTATTCCTAAGTATTTCTAAGTTTTCTTTTCTCCGAGCACTCTGATCTTTTCTTGGTTTGATAGTTCTATTCCTACCTTTATGTGTCATTCTCATTATTAATATGGCGCATTTTTCTATCCCAAATTCCATTTTTATATCCTGACTCGATATTCTTACTGCCTGTATTAGAGTTTCCTATTGTTTTTCATTTTTGGCAAATATTTTGGTGTCGTCTCTATACATTAGATGATTGATCTTTTCTTGCGATTTGGTAAGTTTATATCTGCCTGTGCATATTCTGAATATATGACTGAGTGGAATTTTCGCAATCACCAATACTGCTGCTGATAGTGCATCTCCCAGGAAGATACTTCTCTGGATTTTCACCTCAGCTAAGCTTTTTCCTTCTACTGTCCTCTGGTTTATCATGGCTTTCGCAGTAAATTCTATGACTTCCCCCGATAACTTCTACCGATATCTAGCTTTGCAGGACCATTACGTATGCCTTTCTGTAATCAATCCACGCCAAAACTAGATTCTTCTTATTATTATAATTATTATTTCATGCCTTCTGAGCTCTTCCCACTTGGATTAGCTGGTGGGCTTTCACTGGAGTCTGTGTGACCGTAGATCTGTCCAGATCTCCTGGACTCTTCTGGGTATTGTAGCCGATCTCAAAATTTACAAGTACTGTAGATTTGATCATCTCGATTTTCCACAGATTTGTAAATCCAGTAGTCTTTATTATTATTATTATTATTATTATTATTATTATTATTATTATCATTCATTATTCATTATCGTAAGCTGATGGTCTTTCACTGGAGATTGAGTGACATCAAGTCTACTCAAGTCTCCAGGACTCTTCTCAGTATTCTGGCCGTTTTTAACAATGCTGTTGTTTGGATGGTCTCCACTGTCCGCCAACTTCCAAATCCTCCAGGCCCTTTAATAATCCTTTAGTTACCGTGCAAAAAGCACCAGTCACAATTGGTATTATTGTCACCTTCATGTTCCACAGTTTTCTCAATTCTCTAGCAAGGTCGAGGTAGTTATCTCTCTTTTCACATTCTTTCAGTTTTATTCCGTGGTCAGCCGGTACAGCAAAATCGACAAATTTGCAGATTTTCTTTTTAATTTTTTGTTGATTATTATAGGGTCTGGTTTTCTGGCCGAGATTAGGTGATCCGTTTGTATATTAAAGTCGCATAGGAGTTTGCGTGTGTCCTTTTCAAGGACAGGTGCTGGGTTGTGCATATACCATTTGTTGGCATGGTCAAATTATTATTATTATTATTATTTACTAGTTGAGAGTTTTTTACATCAGTTTTAGCTGATGGTTTTTCAATGGAATTTCAGTGACAGCAAGTCTCCAAGACTGTTTTCAGTATTCTGGCCGTTTGCAATGATGTTGTAATTTGGGTGGTCTCCACTCGTCCTCCGACCGCCAAGTCCTCCAGTCCGTTTAATAATCCTTTAATTACTGTACCGAAAGCACCAATCACGATTGGTATAAATGCCACCTTCATGTTCCATAGTTTCTTCAATTCTCTAGCAAGATCGAGGTACTCACCCTTCTTTTCACTTTCTTCCAGTGTTCAGCCGGGACAATGAAGTCCACAATTTTGCAAGTTCTCTTTTTTGTTGATAATAATAATAATAATAATTATTATTATTATTATTATTATTATTATCATTATTATTATTATTATTATTATTATTATTATTATTATTATTATCGTATTTGGGTTGCTTTTTTCATTTATGATTGTTCTTTTTCTTGAGTATGAGTGAGCAAATTCCTCGGGTCTCCAAAACCTTTCAAGGTATTGTGGCCGATCTTAACGATCCTGCAGTCAGTATTTATTGACCATACCTTTGATCTCAAATGCCTCCAGTTTTGTTTTGTTTTTTTTTCTTTTTTGCTTTTTTGTTTTTTCGTAAGCTCTTTCGAAATTTTCCAAGTGCCCTAAATACTACTGCTATCAATGTCACCCGCATGTCCAGCGGATTTTTCCACTCACAAGCGAGATCCAAGTATTCGTCTCTTTTCGCTTTCTTTTATTTTTTTTTTTTTTTCTTGTGAATCAGTAAACAGCCTAATCTTCTGGCTAGGATTAGGGGATCCGTTTGTATTTCAAAATTAAAAAAAAACTTTTATCCGTCTCATTTTCTTGGAAGTATTCTGGTTTCTACTTATAACTTGATCAAAATGAATTTATTTAGCTTTATATTTTGGAATTATATAATTTACCTTCATATCTTTATTTTTTCTTCATAAAATGTTCTATTAAAAAAGGTATTTCACATTTAGACATTTCTTAACATCATTCTTATCTATATGGTCGCTACTGTGTATATATATAGATAGATATAGATATAGATATGTGTGTGTGTGAAAGAGTAAGAGAAAGAGAGAGAGAGGGAGAGAGAGAGAGAGAGTGTGTGTGTGTGTGTGTGTGTGTGTGTGTGTGTGTGTGTGTGTGTGTGTGTGTGTGTGTAAAGTATGCATGTGAGTAAGAGCTTGAGTGTGCATGTGTGTGTGTGGAATATTCTATTTGCCTTCTGTTTCGTATGTTATTGTAGCCAATTATAGGGCAGTATTCTAAATTCAAATCCGTTGAAGCCCCTTGCATAAACCGAAGGAAAGAACATTCTAACAGTCCGTACTACCCGAAAACTGATGTTGTCGCTTGAAATGAAGTCCAATCAGTTGTCACTTATTTAAGAAAAAAAAACGGCTTACGGAGTGGATTGCCAACGGCCCTTACACGTGAATATCTGAACATTTGATTACGTCCGTTAAAACCATCGTTTTCGTGCAGGTAAAAAAAATTATTTTATTTTTATTTTGAGATGGAAAAATATTTTTCTCCCGAATTATGAATTAAAGCATACTAATGCAAATCCACACTCTTTATCTTTTCAGTGAAAAAGATTTTATTGCACTCTAAATAATTTTCTTTGGAAAGTTGCCCGAAATAATGTTTGACAGCAGATCATCTTTCAAACACAAGAACACAATCATCAAGCAAAAATGACCATCTACATTAATAATTCTTCTGCGTTCGTTTGGGTTTTTTTTCTTTTTACTAATGATGTCCCAAAGGTTTTTCTAATGCTACCAAATTATATTTGCTTTTTTATTGGGCTGGTGTCAGGAATCCACAGAAATATTCCCCGGGACAAAGGTAAGCTCTTATTGAGTTGGGGGTGTCTAACAATGAGCGATAATCAGCAGAAATTAAATTTTTGTCTTTTGTTTCTAGTTTGTTTGTTTTTTGGGGTTTTTTTTTCATTTCTACCATTATGAAATATTAAATGCGTGGTTCACTTTTTTTTTCTGATAAGTAAAATACCACTAATCATACAAATTACATTTCCAAATTTCAAAAGAAAAAGTTTATGATGGATTTGTCTAATTCACATTCAATTGAAATTTACTATTTTAGATTGTGTGTAGTCTTCTGTAATGTACTCGCACCAACAACACCCTCTCCAGGAGAAATATGGAGGCGTTTGAGAAACAGATGAGAGGCTAGAGGTCACCGTGATAAAAACAGGTTGGAGAAAATACATGCTGAGTTTAGCTGCCACAGTCCGACAATACTATATTGGAAACCTATTTTACGGTGTTTAAATACTTAGATTTTCCTCATTCCTTATAAAGACGATTTGAAACCAAATTGAGATGGCCGACATGAATTTCTGACTCAACAATAAATATTGAAACTAAACAGTAAATACATGTTGGTTCATTTGTTTCATAGATGGCAGATGAAGTGACAACATCTGCGAGAGATAGACACGGCGGTTAATGGTTTTCTTTCCAGTAGGGTTGTAAAATAATTACTTCTCGTTATTGCTTGATTAGATCAAACATTTAACACAAAAGACAAAAATATCAAAATCTATCAATATATTTAGTATCACTCACGTGAATTATATAAAAATATTTTTCAACCGAAAATATTCCTAAAATGTATTATGGAAAATATTAAAAAAGAATTTGAAAAAATGAATATCATAAACAAATATTTGGTTTTCAATGTTTTTTTTTTTTTTATTGAATCTGAAAAAAGAAAGCAGTTATAAAAAATGAGGACAATATTTTCAAAGTTAAATACAATTTTTAAAAAAATACAAAATATAGGAATTTAATAAAATTGTATGCATCATTTAATAAAATGCTGATTCGAATTTCTTTGTAAAAACAGGGTAAATATTTTTACAAAATTACATCAACCTTATTGAATTTTCTAACGTGTCGATAGATATCTATTCTGAATTAAACGTATAAACATGTTAAAAGAATAAGTTTACAAAATGGGGGGAAAAGTTTTTTTTTTACTTTTTATTTTATTCTATTTTATTTTTTACATACTTGAACTATTATTCTCGCCCTGTTTATTATATTAACAACTCTTCGGAAAAAATTACTTTTAAAAAATGGAAGTAAAAGATGTGTTTACATACTTGAACAATTGTTCTCATCTTGTTCATTATATCAACAGCATTTTGGACACAGTACCTTCTTGGCCTTGTTCAGGTCCCTTTTGTTGTAGTCGGTAATCTTCGGCAAATTCCATCGAGACCATTTATTCAATACACAGGAATAGATTAACTTATGGCCACTGTCTACATCTTGGCATATATATTAACTTGCCCTTATGTAACATTTGTAATGCTGCATTTCTTTCTGCGGAACCGAATACCAGAATTGAACTCATGACTTCTAGGTAGAATATGATCAGAATATTTTACGCAACATCTTAATCTTTTGGTCATTGTTCCGTGAGTAATGGGTTCCTTTCGAAATTCCCTGAAGATTATAGAAAACATTTAATGACACGAGAAGCCCAGAGAATTCAACGGCCAAAACAATGTGATGACAAACACCAAGATGATTGTTTTATTGATTTATTGAATTTAACAGCATATTTACCCGTCTAGGTTTTTTTATGCGTATGTGTTAAGGACTTGCGTTTATTGTTTGTTCGTTTTTTAGTTGTTTTTCCTTAAGGCTTTTTTTGACTGGTGGCTGCACACAGTTCTATTGAAAACAAATATTTTTAGACAGATCTTAGCCCATAACAGACACGCTCTAGATATGTGTGGATTTGGGAGTAATAGCCTTGAAAGGGGTACTTTACACTCACTAGATCTCCGGGACAAGAAGATCCTGATCACATACAATTTAGCATTATACCCAGGACACCCCCTTTTTGAGTAAGAGAGATTTTAGCACTCGGTAAGGAATACAGTCAATGGCAAGAAAAGTAAAATGTATAAACCGAGCTGTCATGTCGTCATGTCAGAAATTTTTGACAAAATATTTTTAGATGATTTTTCAGCAAATCTTTGCGTTTTCAATCATATGCATTATATAAAAAATTACTAAACGGTTCTTTCAGAATTTATTATTTTTTGCTGATGAATGTAAATTTAAAAATGAAAAACAAGTTCGTCGTCGAGCCTAACATACAGACATAGAGTAGTTTTTATATATTAACTAACTGAACGAAAACAACAGCACAAATGGTATACACGTCATAAAATCCTGTTATCGTGGGAGCGATAATGTCTACTCACATGATTGCGCCTGCAGTCACAACAATTTAAACGACTGCCTGATGGAAAAATGGGCGGCATTCGAGTTCAGATGTCCTTTGGCATTAAAGTGCAGATAAATTATTGGTCCATTGGGGTATTGAGTTGCTTTGCCAAACGGGCTATTCAGTGAATTGTGTACATATCAAGTTTCATCCGGGTCTCATGGTGCGACAAATTACCTACCCGATTGTCAGCGCATCCGTTGATATTTGTAAATCACTCGAGAATAGTAGATTTTAGATTTTACCAAATCGTCAAAGTAACGCCTTGCCTAGCGGGGTTGATTGAGTTACCGAGCAGAAGGATCAACGTAGGTGTAGATTACGATTACGAGAGGACAGGCTCACTTTGATTCTAACACGGTGATCAATAATTGTGCGATCATATAGATTACCTTTTGATCTACGTTAACACTCAACAGGAAGTTTATTTATTCTCTAATGAAACGTGCGTCATCGAGTGAAGCTTGCAAATTATTTGCCAGTTGACTTAGTTCGATACACGTTGGTAGTTTTACGACAGTTACTCAGTTTTAAGTTAATCCAAGCTAAGTAAATACCTATGGATATAAATACATAATGTTTAATATATATATATATATATATATATATATATATATATATATATATATATGACGCCAAGACGAAAAATCCGAGCTCACACTTTCATGTCTTATTCTGTAAATATATCATCTACTGATATATATATATATATATATATATATATATATATATATATATATATATATATCAGTAGATGATATATAAACAGAATAAGACATGAAAGTGTGAGCTCGAATTTTTTGTCTTGGCGTCATATTTGACAAATGATCAAGACTTTTGTTTTGATAGTGAAGAAAAGAAAGAAATAAAATGAACAAGTTGCACGTTAAAGAGAAAAAGAAATCAAAGAAGAAAAGAAAAAAGAAAAAGGAAAGAGGGATCGATTGATTGGTTGATTGATTTTAACGGCATGTTAACCCATTTAAAATTATCTTCAACCTAGAAAATTGCTTTCGTTTTTACATTTATATCTTCATTTATGTAGAGATGTTTACTAATAGTTTTCTTTTCTTAAGAGTTTTTTGGTACACAATTATATGACGGTGCCCTTGGTGTAATGGTTATTGTCGCAGGATATGGACACGGCGATACGAGTTCAAATCCTGGACCTGACTGATTGCATTTCAGGTTGCACTAATACCCTTGGGAAAGGTATGAATCCAATTATTCTCCCTCCAGCTCTGGGTAAATAGTAGAGCAGACTAGGTTCTTCAGCCTTGGTGAGGCAACTAGTCTAGGAGAAGGAAAACTCTGAATTCAAACCTGTTAAACTCCGCTTAAAAATTGACCTTGTGTCATAGCCTGCCCGAGGGGAGGGGTTGGTAAATATGATTAATAATTATATGAACTCACATATTTATTTTCATTGAATAATAGACTTTTGTTTACAGATATATGGTTTCAGGTAACAAATAGTAATTCTTATTAAGAAAAATTATAGCTCAAATATTTTTCTTAAGGAAAATAATTTATCGAATGGTTTTTAAGCATATTTCTTTTACAAATGGATGAAACTTAAATAGGCCCTATCATTCCGGACCTGGGAGTAATATTAGTGAAGGGGTACCCCACACTCTGCAGATCTCTAGAATAGGAACTCACCATTAGATGCAGATTTTGGGTACATCTTACTCCTGTACAAGGATAAACTCAGCGTATTTTAAACCTCGTAGAGTGATTGCATTTTTATAGATCAAAAGAGAACATGCCTCGTGGTGTAATGGTTAAAGCGATGGACTGCGGAATCGTAGTACGCGAGTTCGTACTTCAGTCGCGCTATTACGTTCACTTTCGGGCAAATACCCTTTGGGAAACGTTTAAAACCCCTTATCCTCCCAGCTATGGGTTAAATAGTACAACTACTGTTCTTCTACGAGAATGGCTTTGGCATTAAGTTACATACAAAGGTTGATATGCCATTAAACAAATAAACCAAACCAAGAACATGCCAGAAGTGTGAAGCATCAGTTTAATGTTTTTTATAAAAGAATTCTCAAATAAAATAGCCTCTGAACGATCACATTATGCATGGTGTGTTAATTGACTAAGATTAGCTGACTCAGGAGCCAATGTTTGTGTGTGCATTTCAACGTGTGATTTGAAGTCACTGTGGTTATAGCCAAGCGAAACATCTATTAGACAGCCTGTGGTAGCCTAAAAACACAAGGCATAATTTAGGTCTCTAAGTTCAAAACACCTATCACATCTTTTCTCAATTTCTTTAACCATTCCAAAATCTTCAGTCGATTTTCTTTTATAAGCCATTTCTGTTTTGGTTAGACTGAGACATTTAAGCAGTTCGTAATCGATAGATAGATTCGAGGGTGAGTCAAAAGTAATGCCTTTTTCTTTAGGACATAAATAATTGCTGATACAGAAAAGTAAATGTATAAACCGAGCTATCATGTCGTTCTACATCAAAATGTCGTTTATACATCAAAATTAAGCTTTTCCTCTGTAGATCATATCCCGACTTCTCAACAGAGTCACCGTTTCTCTCAATAGCATTGTTCCACCTTTGAATAAGAGCATATATCCTGGCCTTGTAAAATTCTGTTGACTGTTTTTTGAGCCACTTTATCACGGCATTTTTCTCTTCCTCGTCACTGTCGTAATGTTTGCCTCTTAAGCCCTCTTTCATTTGGTCGAAAAGATTATTGTCTGAAGGTGCTACATCAGGTGAGTATAGAGGTAAAGTTGTCCACCAAGAAAAGGCGATTGTCTCCCTTGTCTGAAGGATTGTCTGTGGTTGAGCATTGTCATTCATGAGGATATTATCGATTAGCAAGATGTATCGGTAATTATTCCTTTACTAAAGAGTAAGGCATTACTTTTTTACTCACCCGTGTAGATAGATAGATAGATAGATAGATAGATGACAGAAGGAAGAAATAGATATATAGATAGATGAAGGAAGAAAGAATTATGTTTTAATTTATTTCATATACAGAAAAGTATATTTTCAAAACATTAATATGTTCTATTTGTACTAATTATAAGGTGACAACATTTACAGTGAGGTTACTATGAGAATAGTATCATATAATTTTTCATTGACGTCATGAAATTGCAGTTTTTCTATCCAAATTTATTTAGTTGAAGAAACAAGCACCTAATTTTTTTTAACAGTTCAACGCTGCTAACATAAATTTCATTGACTTTTCTTAAGCTTTAACAAACGACTTGTAGTCAAGTTTTTAAAAAGTGAAAACCTGTTAAGAAATCAATGGGAAAATAATGGCATTTTATTGAAAATCACTTCAAGAAGTTCAATCATTCCCAAATGACTTCTAGTACCAATATATTTCTATATTTGTCAGGAGCGTATTCCAGATTCCGATATATTCCTATGAGTCTACGTTGGAAAATCAAAGGCAAAAAAAACGTTCAAATAATGGAAATTCTAGAAGAGATTTCACAGTAATTTTTCTTGGAATATAAACGTCTACAGTTGTAGGTCATTGAAACACAAAGAGGTTGTCTCTTGATCTCCCCTGATAAAAAAATGAACAAACAATTATTTGCGGGTTTTTGTTGGTGGTGTCGCTTATATTTTACATGCTATAAAAGACGACGTAAAGAACACTAAAAATATTAAAATAATGTGTGTGTATATATATATATATATATATATTATTTTAATATTTTTGGTGTTCTTTACGTCGTCTTTAAAGCATGTAAAGTATTTTCATTTAATAAACGTCTATATCGAGCATCATTTTTAGGGACCTTTTAAAATATCTAAGATCTCTAATTGTAGTTCGGTTAAATGACGTGAAACCACCCCAAACCATGTTTCAAATAAAAGTGAGCTTTTGACCCATTCCTGTCTGTCAAAACACCCACATCTCTTCTCGAACAAACAGTACAGAAGCTGTGAGTTCATTTTTCAGGGAGAGCCATTAAATAATATTGTACTAAACTTGAATCTGTCCGTAACAATATAACCATTATGCTATTGCAGCCGATTCGTAAAAATCTTGGAAATGTAATCTTTTCAAAAGACCGAAGAAAATTCTGAGATTATCTGTTTCCTCAAGACATGATGTAAAAGAAAGATGTTTATATTTAAAAATAATTTCAAGATTCATTATTGGAATGTAGAAAACGGGGAAACTACTTCGCCCTGTGGAAATCTGCACTGGATATATGCATATATATATTGACTAACTACACGAGCTGAATGCGACACAAGGTCAATCTTTTTAGCGGAGTTTAGCAAGTTTAAATTCAGAGTTTTCTTTCTTTGAGACCAATTGCAATACCAAGGCTAAAGTACCCAGTCTGTCTCTGTATGTACTCATAGCTGGAGAGAGAATTGTTGGATTCATACTCATCGCCTGAGTATTAGTGACATGTGGAAGGCAAACAACCCAGTCCAGGATTTGAACTCACGTCACAGAACCCATTTCTTACAATGACATCCATTACACTACGAGCGTTTCCAATATATATATATATATATATATATATATATATATATATATTCATCCACAGACAGACCGTTTCGTTCTCTCAGAACTCTTCAGTGTGGCTAGACACGTAGGACACTCGAAGCCGAGATCGAAACCCATCCAACTTTACGTCTCAGACAACTCGGCCAACAAGCGTACTACGTTTGGCTAAGGGAATTGTTAAGGTATTTATTTAGCAACAGCAGCAGCCGTTTGTTTACATTTTTATACCCTATTGGCTACCAGAGTGCTCATTTCTTTCGAAGAGCTTTGCATTATGCGAGCGGCGGCCGAAAATTCCTTCACCAGAGAGCTCAACCACCATGGGGGAGCGTATATATTGTCATTCACAGACAGACTGTTTCGTTCTATCAGAACTCTTCAGTGTGGCTAGACACGTAGGACGCTCCAAGCCGGGATCGAAAGGCAGCAAGTTATTCAATCAAGTTTTGTTAAAGACGAAGGAACACTGTTTATTATTTTAAATTTTATTTTTCAATTCTCCTTGTTATATTTGTGTTTGGATATAGGTGGTAAAAGAAATATCCCATATCTTCTATCAAAGCTCTTTTGGCCATACTTATTGTCGTCTTCAGAGCTTCCAACCAACAACTTCAAAACAAATCTCTAATGACGTTCAAGCAGTGGTAGGTACCCACTGTGGTTCGTAGCATCGTAATTGTTGATGTGCTGTTTCATTGTCCATTTCTTCACTCAAAGGGAAATTTGAAAGTTGCACAAGTCTAATTCGGGAATTAGCGGGTAGAGTGTTCGCCACTGGCCAGGAAGGCCTGTGGTCAATCCCAAGTCGCGTCATACCAAAGACTTTAAAAATGGTACTTGATACCTCCTTGCTTAACACTCAGCAATAGAAGCTACGTATCAAGGATAAAGTGGAACAATCCAGAGAAAGGAGTAGCGTCCCCCCTACACCTCGGTGTAGTAGCTATTGAAAAGGGAGCCTTCTGGTCGCCAACTTTACTTACTTAAGCCTAATTAAAATCAACTGCGTAAGCAGTCTAGCGATAAATATCTTTAATTGACCAGTTGAGCATGCGTAAGGAGGAAAAACTACCATATTTACAGGATAAATAAAATACGTTTTTATAAAGATATATATATATATATATATATATATATAAAGAGAGAGAGAGAGAGAGAGAGAGAGTGAGAGAAAGAGACCAAAAGACAAATTGAGAGAGAGATGTGAGATTTTTAGAATTGTGATTTTTGTCATATCTTTTAATCACTTTTAATCACTCGGTCGGGTGTGGCCTTCCCTACCACATCTGGTCTCTACTGTCTGGAAGTCTGCTGGCAACTGCTTCGGGGGTTTCCGAGGTCCCCCTCGGTCGGGTGTGGCCTTCCCTACCACATCTCGTCTCTAACTCTCTGGGGTGTCTGCTGGCAACTGCTCTGGGACCCAAGCTCAACTGAGTTAAATAATAACTCAACGCCCTCACGATCGCCTACTGGATCTTTGAAATCGAATGTTTAATCGTCATCAAGCGGAAATAACTGTCATGCAGTTCAGAGGTTACTCTCTTCCGGTGCATGACTGTAATGGCACAATGGGACCTTCACCTTTTCCCATATCATAAGCCTTAATCCGCCCACGCGATCTCTTTCGATTACTGGCCGTTGGAATGTGTCACTTCCTTCCGGTGTATTACTTAGGAATAGCATTTTTGGGCCGGGGCGATGGTCAAAATATAATATGATTCCATGAGTAACTGGTGAAGCCCTCTGACTTTATATTTGTGTTGCTGACACCAATTCCAGACTGAGGTGGATCCCCCTATTGAGAACATCTGATCCATCTAAGATCTGAAATCTACGATAATCGGGAGCCGAATCACCGATGCGCCGTTTCAATTTTTATTTTTTATATTTTTAGTTTTTGTATGATTCTTTTCTATATATATATATATATATATATATATATATATATATATATATATATCGCAGCTTATCGACTCCATAAAACGTATATGTGTGAGTGAGTGTTTGTGTATACACATACACACTTATCTATAAATATATATATATATATATATATACGCATATGTGAGTGTTTGATATTGCTTATGGGACATTTATAAATCTAAGTTAAGAGAGCGTGGACACAGGGTCAACAGCGTTTGGTCACAGTCAGCTTCTCGCCTATTCCATTATCAGGCAAGAAACTGACATCAACAAGCGGCGCTGACTCTATATCTACGCTATTCTAACTATATATATATATATATATATATATAGACAATATTTTACTATAAAAGTCTTAATGATAGTCCGTGAAGGTTGCTGGCATCGAACCCAACAAGTCACCGTATCTCTTACGATCAGTACTCTATTGTATGCTCACATGGTGTGGCAAGCAGACATCTTTTCATCAGTGCAGCAAACAACAAAAGAAAAAAGGAAGTGTTGTCTATCCAAGAGTTCTTGTTGATTAAACACATTTCTGTTGGAATTGTTTCATGTGCAGCATATCGATTTATATTGCCGAGAAAATATAAAGAATAAAAATAATAAATCTACAATAAAGCGATATAAAATTAAAATTAACAATAAAGATGATCTCGAAAGCTTCACACATTACAGCGGCCTTTAAAAAACTTTTTTCAGAAATGTGTTTGCATTAAATAAAATATATATATATATATATATATATATATATATATATATATATATATATATATATATATATATATAACATACAAAAGAGCTACAGACAAAACTTAGTGTAAGACAAGTCGTTTAAGTTTAACAAAAATAAAAGGTTCGACGTATCTTACAACAGGACTACTAATAATATCGTTCATAATTCAATGAAGTCTTTAGATGCGAATGAAATTAATTAGCGTGGTCACCGATTACTGCTATATCAGTGATGGTTAATCGTCGAATACTGAAAGAAAAAAGACACAATAACACAACTCGCCTCAAGAGTTCGGACTTTGTTGCTCTATTCTCTTGGTTCAGTATCTGAGACCAGGTAAGTTTTTTTTATTTGCGGGGGGGGGGGTTACGGCGTATCAACTTTTCTGGGTCATTTAATACCAAATACATTTTATAGAAATTAACATTTCTACTTCAGACAATTCAATTCATCATAAGTACACAGTTTAATTGTCAAAACTTTAGGCTATTCAGTTTAGTCAAACAGTTCTAATTCAAATAATTCAGTTTAGTATAAGTATAGCTTTTGTTTACACACAGTTAAATGTCCCACCAGATCTATTTTAATTAATTCAGTTTAGCGTGAGCACAGTTCCAATGTCAAAAACACTTCAATTTCAAACAATTCAGTTTCGCGTTAGTACAGTTTCAATGTCAAAAACAGTTCTATTTCAAGTAATTCAGTTTAGCATAAGTAGTTTAGTTATATTCAACCCATGGATCGGACCCTATCAGGTGGTACCGTTCCCAGCCAAAGCGGACCTGGGAGCGGAAGCAAAGAAGGGTACTCTTCATTCAACAAAGCTCCAGCATTACTGGAACCTCACCAACAGATTATTCAGTGTCATATCCAGGACACCCGTTGTGTGTGGGGGGGTCTTGCCCCTCTACAGAGATGCAGTCGGTGTATTCTGCAGCCCCAGCCAATTGGGCCAGGACCAAATAAGCAAGGAAAATTTCATAACGTACGCAATATGCGAACCAGCTTCTTTGTTCCACTTGGAACCGAATCTTTGATTCGTTACTCGTTCTCTGTTCACGTGAAAAAAGAGAAAATGAGACAGAATCTTAAAATCCCTCGTCGTATATTAGGGATCACGGAAAACTTACCTCCACTTCCGTCTCCGGGGGGGGACAACGTTTGGTTAGAACTCGTCATCACCAACATGGCTAATAGCTGGTGATATCTGCACGTTAGGTGGGCTATATCAAGCATATCTTGTTACACCTAGCCCACTGGACGAGATGTTGTACTCCTTCAACTCATTTTCTACTCCCTTTCTTTTTCATTTTTTTTTTTCATTCTTGATAATTAATCTATTATGGTCCCGATAATATTTGCTTAGAATGTATCAAAAAATCTTTGAAAAAAGATCTTTAAAAAGAAATAGTTTTATGTGTCTGAATGAAACTGTCATTAACAGACAAAAATAGTTTAATCAGATTTTACAAATTTTTTACAAATTGACAATTTCCAAGTTTTCCGAAGTTATATTAGAACGCGAATTTCTTGTATAACTTGATTTGGATTATCTACTTTAGCAGGAATGGGAAACCTGCGAATTTGAGATCAAATGTAGCCATCTACATAATAAAGTGAATTCTTCCTTAGCTTTATAGAAAGACCAATTAAAAGTTTGTATCTTCATATTAAAACCTGATCTCTCAACGCTTTTTCGCCAAAAGTAATCTCATCAAAGTCAGAAGATTAGTAAAGTTTTTCATTTCTTTTAAGATTTCTTATATCAATTAGATCTGGACTGTGCTTTTTACTGAAAGCTGAAATTTTTCATTTTATGATAAACATAATAGAATTTCTTGTTTCAGATTGATTTATTTAATGGCATGTCAACCCGTCTGGCGTTATTTTATGCAAATACTGTTGGGAATCGCGTTCATATTACGTTCAAATTTATAGTTTTGCGTTGTTTCTTAAAAGGGTTTCTTTTTTTGCACACGGTCCAATCGAGTACGAATGGTTTCTAAAGAAATTTATTTAACCCATAGATGGGACTCCAACAGGCACTGCCACTGCAGGCCAGAATGGATCTGTAAGTAATGACAATGAAGGGCTACTCTACACACCTCACAACTGGAGACTCACCATCAGATCCAGTTTAGTGTTATAACCAGGATACAAAATGTAACTGAATTTTAGCTTATTATTTGCTAAACTTTGCTTTTTCTGGCACCCAAAATTCCGGTTACCTAGATTAGCGACAGTTCCTAAATGATGTAAGCAATGAGCTGGTTTGTGTGGGGGAATTCACCGTGCTGTGGAGGTTAATGTTATGAAATGCAATATCGTTATAAGTGAACAGGTTTATCGCTTGTATCCTTTGGGGATCTAGACGAAACCACCTCTTTCGGTGGGACTTTGTCCTAGTGGGAAGAGCGTTTTCTAATAGCCAGGAAGACTGGGGTCCAATCCCAGGTCGAGTCATACCAAAGACTAAAAAAACGGTACTTGATACCTCCATGCTTGACAGTCAGCATTATAAGGTACATATCAAGGATAAAGTGGAGAAACTCAGTGAAAGGAGAAGTGCCCTTCCCTACATCTCGGTGTTGTAGTTATGGGAATGGGAACCTTCGGGTTGCCCACGTCTACGGTCGCCAACTTTTCTTACTTTATTAGGAGAATAAATTTCAATGTTTCCTTTCGACATGAAAATGTTTATCACCTATAACCAACTTTGGACGACCAGTAAACACACTTTTTCCGTTGTAGCGTTGTGTATCATATTCTTTTTTGTGAAAGAGCGTAATATTTGTAGAAAGTAGATACGGTTCACTGATTTCAAAACCTGAATGTGGCTGGTCTCATAGACCTAAATCCCATTGGAAAGACATAAATCCAACTAATTTCCCTCTAGCTCTACGTAAATAGCTGGACAGACAGTGCTCTTTAAGATTGGCATGTCCGCTAGTCTAGGAGAAGGAAAATTTTGAATTCAAACAAGACCTTAAATAAGGACGTGCTCTATGAGTAGCGATCGTTGAACAAACCAGGTTATGAAATGAGAAGAAACTTGATTAGAATTCTCCGTTATATCTAGAATCTGGAAGAATAAAAACATTATATTCAGTACAAATGTTGACTCAGCAAAAGTATAAATCATCTAAAAATTTGACGTGAAATTACTTTATCCAAAAGATTAAAGCATTTTAAGTGTATTGCAAGAATTAAAAAGAGAAAATAAACTTGTTCCGTTTAAGTATGTTGTTAGAATTTAAATAAATTGTATTGCTAGAGTTTAAAATATCTTGTTTCCTTTTTAAGCACACACAGACACACACTGACGTATATATATATATATATATATATATATATATATATATATATATATATATATATAATCAACGCCACTGCGTAATGGGAATCTGATGCTATATATATATATATATACAGAGAGAGAGAGAGAGAGAGCGAGAGAGAGAGATCAAATTCTCTTTCTAACAGCACACATTCTGACGGCACAGCCGTTTTTACTGGATTACATTTATATACATAGAGATATACATGAGTTATAATAATATATACAGAGATTGTCTGATCTCTAGTTACACCGGTCTCTTTTCAAGGCCATGAGGACCCTTCAAAGTGTTCCAGTTACAAGTGATATTTCTGTCACCTTCATTTTCCAGATTTTTTTTTAGCTGTTATGGCATCTGTTCACCTTCTTTTATTTGATTATAAGACAAGCATATAACAGTCTTACTAGTAATGATATTTAATAGATGAGAAAATCGGCTGATACATAGATTGATAGATATTTGTTTGTTTGGAAAATACTGTCACATTTTTGTATAAACTGCTTATTTCTGTTCCAACAATTCATTTTAATCGTAGTTGCATAAAAGATTCACATTTTAAATGATTAACGCGTCCTCTCTGTTCATTTTCTATCACTTCTTTCAGGATAAGTGTTTGAACATGAACATAAAAATGAAAAAAGAAGTGATGCGTTTACATTTTTTGTTCAATCTTTGACATAATGCCTTTCAAATGGCTATCAATGTCAACAAAACATACCGTGAAAGATTTTCCCTGTGATCGAAAAGTATCAAACTGGTTTTAAAATTTTTCTATGGGTCTTGAAGAATCTTGAAAATCGAGAAGGTAGAAATGCATTTTCACTATAAGGAAAATGTAACTTGCCATGGTAAGTGGACGAGGTCAAATTTTACTTCGTGCTAATGTTCGGCCATATGTTACTATGGTGGCACTGCCGGAGCTCACAGACTTGCGATATGAGACTTTTCCTCATCTACCATATTCTCCGGATCTCTCACCATTTTTAAACGTATTGAAACAGTTTATGCCAAAAAACATTCTGTCCCAAAGGAGAAGTAAATCTGCATTTTAAGTTTTTTGGCATCAAAATCTTTAGATTTTTATCATGCAGGCATAAATAACCTTGTTAATTGATCGTTAAAATGCATAGATGTCTCATCATCATCATCATCATCATCATGTCGTGTCGTTATCACGGATTTCCCTGACCCTCACTCACAAATCAAACCTAACCGATAAAATGAAACGCAGCTTCTTCCAGGCTGCGGTCGTGTCGGTGCTGCCGTATGGATGCACTACTTGGACGCTAACTAAACAGTTGGAGAAGAAGCTAGATGGCAATTATACAAGAATGTTGCGAGCAATATTAAACAAGTCCTGGCAGCAACACCCCACAAGGCACCAACTATACGGTCACCTACCACCTCTCACGAAAACTATACAAGCTAGACGAACCAGACATGCCGGACACTGCTGGAGAAGCAAGGACGAGATCGTAAGTGATGTGCTCCTGTGGACCCCCGCATATGGCCAATCAAAAGCAGGACGACCAGCTCGAACATACATACAGCAGCTATGTGATGATACGGGATGTAACCCTGAAGACCTGCCGGAGGCGATGAATGATTGGGAGACGTGGAGAGAGAGAGTCACGTGGAGAGAGAGAGTCAGACGTGGAGAGAGAGAGACATGATGATGATGATGATGATGATGAATCTCAATCGTCTATCGCTCCCAGCAGGTCTTCCATGCCACATCCTGTATCAGTACAGAGCTGTTGTCGATAGGTTCTAGCTGGTCGTTCAACCCTTGCTCATCCGTAGAAAGAGAAGAAATCATATTCGATTGATTAAAACGCTATTAGGATTCATTATTAAAGGAATAACATTTTATTCCATAATCTGAGATTATTTTCAAAAAAACGAATAGATAGATAGGGTGTGAACAGAATATGATAGATAGATAGATAAATAGACCGATAGATTGTAACAGATTCATAACTAATGCCAAATCGAGGAACATACATATAGCAAAATATTCCATGTTTCCCTTCTCTTTTCTATCTACTCAATAAAGATTAATCTAAAGCTAGGCAGCCGTCTTCGCCTTACTAGCACCATAAATGCCAATAATGCCAGCCTGCGGACATAGAAGCTCGCCGACATGATAACCTCAAATTGTGCGCTAATAAACATTAAGGTTTGCTGATGAATACCCACGCGTGCCATAAAACAGCCTCCTAGCTTTAAATGATAGATGATGCAACAGACGACTCCATGACATAAAAGGACCATAACAATCATATTCATAGGCAATATAAGTGTGTACAAAGTCCGTCTATCCATTTACTGATTAGTCGGCCGACTTGACTTTCAGCGAAAGTCATTAATACAGCATTTCCTCAATGCGACAGATATTGCATAATAGTATAAGTTCGCAACCCAGAATTAAATAGAATGTTAGTTGGTTGGTTGGTTGGTTGGTTTTTATGGCATACCCACCTTTGTAAGTTATTTAATGCCAAATAATTCATTCTTATGCATATAAACAGTTCTATTTCAAACAATTCCGTTTAGCATTAGTGCAATGTTTAATTGTCAAAAACACTTCTATTTCAAGCTATTCAATGTAGTCAAACGGTTCTAATTCAAACAATTTAGTTTATTATAAGTATTATTTTGTTTTACACTCAGTTAAATGTCAAAACAGTTCTATTTTGAATAATTCAGTTTAGCGTAGTACTGTTTCAATGTCAAAACAGTCCTATTTCAAGTAATTCAGCTTAGCATAAGTACGCAGTTTAGTTCTATTTGACCCATAGTTAGGGCCCTATCAGGAGCTACCACTCCAGGCTAGAGTGGACCAGGGAGCGATGGCAATGAAGGGGTACACCGCATTCCCCAAAGCTCCAGCATTACTGGAAACTCATCATCAAATTGTTTGGTCTCATATCCAGGACACTTGCTGTGGTGTTTTACTCCTCTGAAAAGGTTCAGTCGGTGTATTCTACAGTCCCAGCCAACTGGGCAGGAATTACATAGAGCAATATTTTTAAATCAAATCCTCTTATCAGGATAAATATTGCTGCAAAAGTTACCATGATAAGAATAATTATAATTCTGTTAATAATTTTAATACAGTTTGAGTTGGTGTCTTTGTTTGAAGGCACATCAATATTTGTGAATTATTTACCAGCAAACCAAAGTGAGGTGAGATTAAAACATTTCAGTTACAAACCCATTATGTTGATCGTTCCACTCCCTGATGGCAACTAAAATGACATGTCTGCTATCACTTCTGCTTAAAGATACGCTTCCCACTTATTAAAATTGGGGGTGTCCTCGTGGTGTAATGGTTAAAGCGATGGACTGCGGAATCGTAGTAAGCGAGTTCGTACTCTAGTCACGCTATTACGTTCACTTTCGGGCAAATACCCTTGGGAAAGCTATAAACCCCCATATCCTCCCAGCTATGGGTTAAATAGCACCACTACTGTTCTAGGAGAATGGCTTTGGCATTAAATAACCTACAAAGGTTGATGTGCCATTAAACAAATAAACTTATTAAATTTAAAATTTAAAACTTAAAATCTAGAAGATCATTCTGCCTGATACTGAATAGATTTTTGAACATAAATTATGCTATTGACCCAAATTGTATTTAATTACCGTATATTCTCATTGGCCTAGTGAGTAGAGTATTTGCCAATGGCTCGGGAGACTGGTTTGGTTTGGTTTGTTTGGGTTTAATGACACAACAATCATTGTAGGTTATTTAATGCTAAATCCATATATACATACAAACAGTTCTATTTCAAACAATTCAGTTTAGAATATGTACGCAGTGTAGTTCTGTTTGACCCATAGATAGGACCCGATCAGGTGCTACCACTCCAGGTCAGAGTGGACCAGGCATTGATGTCAATAAAGGAGCACTTCGCATTCTTCAAATCTCCTACATTACTGGAACCTGACCATTAGATTGCTCAGTGTCATATATAGGACACTCGTTTGGGAAGTTTTAACCCTCTCCAGAGATGCAGTCGGTGTATTCTATAGCCCAAGCCGACTGGGCAACCGGGAGATCGGAAACCAATCCCAGGTTGTGTCATACAAAAGACTCAATAAATGATACTTGATGCACCCGACTTTACAATCATCAATATAAGGTACAGATCAAGGGTAAAGTGGAACAATTGAGGGGAAGGAATTGTGCCCTTCCTGACACCTCAGGTAGTAGCTATTGAAAATGGATCCTTCAGGTTGCTAATTTTATTTTTTTTAGTTTATATTCTCATAAGTAATCCAGTACGAATGAATGACCAGTAGTATACAATGAGATATCAAAAGGTTTATCACAACAGGTAATAAAACGATAATTACGTCGAACAATAATTTTTATTTCTAATCATATGGAGGTGAAAAATTATTTAAGCTTTGAACAAATGTCTTAAAATGTTGTTGATTAAAGCTGTTCTATGTCTCAGGCAGAAATGTTCCAAACTTCAGAGGTGGAAATTTTAATTAATTTGGCTAATGGGAGACATGAAAATCTAAGAGAAAATCATTTAGATTACTTGAAATTTATTTTAAAGTTTTTTTATTTCATGGAGTTGTCATATTTTCATATTTCTGTGGCATATGCATCTATTTATTCATCTATTTACCTCTCTTTCCTCCCGCTACCTCTCTCTCTCTCTCTCTCTCTCTCTCTCTCTAACTACCTCTCTATCTATCTCTCTCGGTCAATATATATATATATATATATATACTTGTAAAGAGAGAGAGACAGACATACTGACTGACAGACAAAGAGATAAAAGGTGAGAATTCGAGAATCTAGTGTCTAGCCACACTGAAGAGTTGTGATACAACGAAACAGTCAGTCGGTGGATGGCAATATATGCTCCCCTACCCCCGGTTGGGTTGAGCTATCTAGCGAGGGAAGTAATGGTTGCCACTCACGTAAGGCCGGGCACATCGAATGAATTGAGCTCTTGGTAGCCATTAAGCGGACATATGTAAACAAAACAAATGTGATACATAAGCTTTTAAAATTCCTTCACTCACGTTAGTTTTCTCCTAGAATCTTGGATTGGCATTTGAGTCCGCCGGGTTTCGATCCCAGCTTCGAGATCTAGCGTGTCTAGCAACACTGAAGAGTTGTGATACAACGAAAGAGTCCGTCTGTGGATGAGTATATATATAGATATATACACGTGGTGCATCCAATAAGTTCCCAGACTTTTCTTTGTACAGGCATTTAACATTGTCGTAGACTCTCGAAAATTTAGTATGTTATTGCTCAGTGGCTAAGTGAGTAGAGTGTTCGCCAATGGTCCGGGAGACGTGGGTTCAATCCCAGGTCGCGTCATACCAATGACTTTTAAAATGGTACTTCATACCTCCTTGCTTAACACCTGGCAATATAAGGTACGTATCAAGGGTAAAGGAGTAGCGCCCTCCTATACACCTCAGTGTAGAAGCTATTGAAAGGATAACCTTCTGGTTACCCTCGACTACGGTCACCAACTTTACTTTTACTATTGATGACGGACCAATTTTTATGATTTCAGGTTCAAATAAACAGCTACAGTAAGAATTGGAATACACTCTACTAAAGTCTGATTGTCACAGCCGGTGAATTTCAAAAATGCAAGCTGGACGTGAGGACACTTTAGAAGAACGATATGCAATAAAATTCTGTTATAAATTTAGAAAAAATGCCACAGAAACGTATTGAATGCTTTAAACTGCTTTTGGAGCATCTTGCATGAATCGAGCATCAGTTTTTGAGTTGCATAAGAGATTCAAGGAAGCCAAGGAGTCTGTGAGGGATGATGAGAGATGTGGGAGGAGTAAAGAAGTCAATACACCAGAGTTGATTGGCCAAAGGGTTAGGGTTAGGGTTACTATGTTGAGGTTTTAAGGGAGTTTAGGAAGAGATTCCTAGGGAAGAGGCCAGCACTCTTCAAATCGGGTCAGTGGCATTTCCACCTAGACAATGCACCAATTCACAACTCCATCCTTGTCACAGACTATTTTACCAAGATGGGCATCAAGACAGTTCCTCACCCACCCCCTATAGTCCAGACCTTGGTCCCTGTGACTTTTGGTTATTCCCTAAGCTTAAAGGTTTTCGTCGTTATGAGACAATTGAGGAGATGAAAGAGGTCATTAACACGCCCACACAAGAGGACTTCCATGGGGCCTTCAAGAAGTTGTTGGACGGTTCAAGTGCATTGCAGCTGGAGGAGATTTCTTCGATGGGGACTAGTATTTCATGTGTGTACTATCAATAAAGGTTCCTATACGAAAAAAGTGTGGAAACTTATTTAATGATCCTTGTAAGTTGTAGGAAATTCCCCCTGTGATATGAATTCAAAACCTGGACGAAGCTGTTTGCATTTCACATACTGCAAGTATCCTAGGGAAAGATTAGCATCCAAATATACTCATTTCAATCATCGATAAATAGTAAGATAGACTGGGCTTTTTAACAGCAGCTGTTCGAAGAAAAGAAAACGTCTTATTTCAAATCTATTAAACTACATTTGAAAAATTGAACTGATATCATATACTACTCGTGCAGAGAGGTTAGAAAACACACACACACACACACACACACACATATATATATATATATATATATATATATATATATATATATATATATATATATATGTTTTTCTTCAATCCAGTGGATCCGGAATAAAGGAAAATTCCGTCAGGACAAAGAAAATATTCTAATTTAGATATTCCTGGAGAGCTCAATGTAAAAAATCCACCGAGTAAATAATATTCTTTCAAGAAAAAAAAAACAATATTCGGTCACATTAGGATAATAAATTTATTTCCATCCTGTTAAGAGCATTGATATGAATCAAGGCTCCGAAATAACTTTAACAGGACTTCATATATATATATATATATATATATACATTTCATTAGTTTTGTGTACATACATACAGGATGTGTGCTCAAACGTTATGGATACTTAATCGATACTGATGCTTGAAATATTTTTGTTCGAGAATTTAACAATTGAATGAAGACTGATATATAGCTGGGTAATTTTATCATAATGATATTAATGTAGACCATTATTCCAAATCCATTGCTAATTTGGAAATATAAAAGATAATGAAAGCAGTAACGATACGTTTGGAAGAATTTTTTTTTTTTACTTATCTATTTATTTTTGTGAACCATAGGATTGTTCTAATATTGCACACTCCATACTAATCAGAATGAACACTGTGCAACTTGTTCTATATTCCTAAACTAAAAATTCATCGCAAAAAATATGTTCTGAAGGCGTGAAAGAAGTTTCAGTTTCACACGATAACAAAAGGAGGATTTCCAGAGGTGTTTCGGCAAATAGAAAACTACGTTGAGCAGATATGTTAAATGCTAAGGGGAGTATTCTAAAAAAAATTAAAACATTCATTCATTGATCCTCTTTGTTTTGGTAAACGCGGCTTTAATGAAGATACTCTTTAAATAAATCTTGTGTATGGTGACTTGGTTTATTTGTTTAATGGCATATCAACTTTTGTGGGTTATTAAATGCTAATGACATTCTTGTAAAACAAGAGTGGTGGTACAATTTAACCCATAACTGAAGGAATAAAGAAGTTCAAAACTTTCTGATGTTGTGGAAGATCCTGACAACCGCTGAGAATGAATTACTCAGGATGTAAATGACGCAAGCAAGCGGTAACAAAGCCGTGAAACAAGAGTAAGCTACTCTGGCATTAAAGATACGATTGAGTGTCAATATTTTCCAAGGTGCATTTGTCCTAAAGTGAACGTAATAGCGCGACTGGAGTTCAAACCCGATACCTATGGTATCACAGTTCAGCACATTATCATTTACCCCACTGAGACTCCTCCTCTTGTATATGAGTATTTTATCTATATTCATGCTTTGTGTGGGATAATGTACTGTGTATATAGTGTATGTTTGTATATATGAATTAGAATAAAAATTCTAGATTCATAGGACAAAAAAGCCTTTGCTTCACCTCCAACATAAGAAACAGAAAATAAGAATCTAGAACAGTTTAAAAACAATGATAAAAAAAGTATTAGAAACAACAAAAAATTATTAAAACAAACGACACCCCTAAAAAATTTAAAACGCATATTAGCTTCTGTGAAACTCATGAAAATTGGAGTCTCAAAATGTAAAAATAAGAGATGTGAAGTATGTAATATAATCATAGAAGGAAAGAGTAAAATAAAGCTAGAAGAACATAAGAAGGCAGTCGTACGAGGTGAGATTGAAAAGTCGGGTATGGCGGACCATATATGGAAGGAAAGGGGAAACCATCTGCCCTTATGGAATGAAGCGGAAATAATTGACAGTGTTGAACATTAGAGGATTAGATGCCCTAAGGAATCAGCACACATGTTGGGCTTCAATGACCTGCTGAGTAGACCAAATATAGAATTGAATACAATATGGGAACCGATAATTAAAAAGGCTCGATAAAAAAAAAATCTGAATATGAGCACAGGTAAAAATTCATACATAATAGTTGTAATCCTAGTCAAGTAAGAACATTAAGTTTATAAGTCCCCAAAATTCACTCTGAACTGTGCAGCAGGACATAGCGTAACGTTTATAGGCGTTGGTTCCCTAAGGAGACAATCATCTGGAGGTTGCAGGTTCAATCATGACTGCTGGTAAATAACAATACAGGAATACTAAACACTTAACCTGGTTATGGCTACCGGAATCAGGACAGGCGACCCCCGTTGATTCAATAAAGGACGTAGTGCGAAAGGACGTAGTGCGAAGTTCCCTGAAGGTTCCTGAGTTTGACAAACACCTGAAGAAGGCCGGAGGACATATCGGCCGAAACGTTGTGAAAATAGCAATAAAGATGAAGACAATACTCCGAAAACCTTAATTGACAAAAAAGGAAAAACTTCTACAGACTAAAGATTTTATGAGGGAAAGGATAAAATAATGGTGAAATTGTAAGAAAAACCAAGATAAAACGTGTAAAGACCAGAGACATTTGGCTTTGATTGTGATCTTGGTAGATGATCAAGGCTAGGTACCATCAAATGTATCATGTTTCATCAGAGATTTGACCAGACAGAGGTGGATTAATTTTAGTGAGAAAAAGGGAAATATGAAAGGGGAGAGAAGTCTTAAGCAAACTGGAAATGAAAGCCGGATGGAGGGGGCGGGGGGTTCAGCATATCCCGTTTCATCGAAGACATTGACTCCAAAGAAAAAAGAAAGAGAAAAAAATCGTCAATAATATGGTAGTACTTAGTGAGTAAATATCTTAATTTTTGCTGAAAAAATTTTCACTAAATATTTTTTGTAAAAAATCTTTGTTTATAACCCAATCTCTATTGTTTTCATGAAACATAATATCCGATGAGTAGGGTGAAATCTGACAAAACCCAAGAAGTTACTTAATGTGTTTTCCTTTGGAAACTACAGCAGATTCTAATAATCTGCGGGATTTTTTGGAATGTATAGGATTAATCAGAGAAACCTGGGAAAAATTAAAAGTGTGTTTAGATCTAATACATGGGAGAAAAGGACATTTCGGTCATCATTTAATTTAATTAATTGTTTGAGTCCGTAGATTCTTTTTTCTTGATTTCGTGGGGTTTCACCGATGTAATGTTTGTCACACTTTTTGCATGGAATAGAATATATGCCTGCCTGAGAAGTGGTTGCGTTGTTTGTGTGTTTAAAGATGTTAGTGAGATTTTTAATATTTTGTGGTGAGGTTTGTATGATTGCTATTCCTAATTTGATTAATTTGTTATGTGTATTATTGGGTAGAGAAATAAGTCTGTGGATAAAGGGAATACTTAGATTGTCAATATTTTGTTAAATCTGTCGTCAAAATTTGAACTATAGATGTCTTCTTTATATTTCCTTTCTTCTTCCATTGTTTAAATGCTTCTCCTGTATTCTTTTTAATGATTACTACAACTAATTTTTCTACTACTATTACTACTACTAGAGAGTTCCCTTGGAGACTTACCTAACGTGCTCGACAATTACTTGAAGGGAGTACAAACTCTAATCTCGTTATTACGTTTACGTTGTAGGTGTTATCGTAGAAGTAATTTATCTGAGTGAGGCAAGTTCAAATACCGGACGAGGATATTTGCATTTTCCTTTGTGTTCATCATCATCATCATGTCGCGCTGGTAGCACGGATATCCCTGACCCTCTCTCGACACTCCTCCCTATCGTTCATCGCCCTAGGCAGGTCTTCAGGACAACATCCCGTATCCTCACATAGCTGCTGAATGTATGCTTGTGCTGGTCGTCCTGCTTTTGCACGGCCATGTGTGGGGATCCATAAGAGTACATCTCTTATGAGTTCGTCCCTGCTTCTCCAACAGTGTCCTGCATATCTGGTTCGTCTAACTTGAATAGTTTTCGTGATAGGAGGCAGGTGGCCGTACAGTTGGTGCCTTGTGGGGTGTTGCCGCCAGGACTTTTTCAAGATTGCACGCAGCATTCTTGAGTAATTTCCGTCTAGCTTCTTCTCCAGCCGTTTTGTTAGCGTCCATCTAGTGCACCAATATAGTAGTATCGATTCTTTGTGTTACTGCCTATGAAAAAAGCATTAAATAATTGTGCAGATTTGACTCTTTAATCTTGGTAAGGCAACTGCCCTTGGAGATGGAACATTAAGAAATGGTCTCTTGTCAAATCCTGTCAGTTATGGAATTGTTGAGTAAATGTTTGATCCTCTTCCTGCTGCTAAAACAACAAAAACTACTATAACTATTACTACATTATCCAATTTATTACACAACGCATTCTTTTGTTTTATATCTCTTTTGAATTCCTTTTTATTTGACTGGATTGATTTGCGTGATTTGTTTCAAAAGCAAAGCTCAAAAACAATTTATATTCACAAAGACAGGTTTAAATTTTTGCAGAGACCCTATTTCTCGTTTGGTTTAATTTGGTTTATTTAATGACATATCAACATCTTGTGGGTTATTTAAAGTCAAGATTTGATTATGAGTAAATGCTTGGTCATTATCATCATTATATTTTCAGCGTTCCTTGAACCCAGCTTCTTTCTATTTGTCTATATCAATAATCATTGGTTTGATCACAATCATATGGTATTAAATATTCCCATCAACTACAAGTAATTTGTACATTGCGATAGGATTTCAAGCATTCCGATTCAATAAGAATAATTCAATATAGATTTATTTGACCCACAGATGAAAACTTTATAGCTACTAACACTCAATGAATGGCAGCAAAAGGGTAATCTTCACTCTATAGAATTTAAGAACTAGAGGCAGATCACTCTATGTACTTATAAGTAGCGGCACAAATATCAAGCCCATGGCTTCTAAGGGTTAACTTCCTTACTTTTTTTTCCTTAAAAACTTTTTCAGACAGAAACATGCATTTGGTAGATTCCATTTAGATTGTTTCCCCTGGACTTGGAGAAGGAAGTAGACATTGCTCTGTTTACTTAATTTCATGTCTTGTTTTGTTTGTTTGGTTTTTTGTTTTGTTTTTTGTGGGTTTATTTATTTCTGTTTTATTTTGTTTTGTTTTGTTTCTTCGTTTGGCCATTATTTTTTTCCGCAGTTAATTTGTGCCATGTTTACTTGCAGTCGATCACGAAATTGTAACAGAGAAAAAAAATGCGTCGCCTGGTATTTGAGACTTGAATGTGTATCAAAGACACTGATTCTTTTCTATCTTCCCTTCATCTCTTTGTCTGTCTGTCTGTCTCTCATACGCGCCAACACACACACACACACACACACACACACACACACACACACACACAAACCCACTTATTGTGAGTATGGGTCTTATGATATTGTTCTCTTATCTTTTTCCAGTCTGTCTAAATACAGCAATCTCGTTCGGTTACTTTGTGTAACGCTCGAATTTACCACTTTCTTCTTTTCTTTATTTTTTGATCCCACAAACTTCTCTCTCTCTCTCTCTCTCTCTCTCTATCTATCTATCTATCTATCTTTCTCTCTCTCTCTCTCTCTCTCTCTCCCTCTCTCTCTCTCTTTATATTTATGCGTGTGTCTGTATATCCCACTCTCCCTCACTCTCTCTCTCTGTCTTTCTCTCTCTCTCTCTCGTCTTTCTTGCAAGGTGTGACACAAGGCCAATTTGAAGCGGAGATTACTAGGTTTAAATTTTCCTTCTTCAAGACTAGTTGCCATACAAAGATTAATGAACTCAGTCTGTCATACTACTTCCTGATAGCTGGAGGAATATAACTGGATTCATACCTTTCCTAAAGGTATTAGCGCTATATAAAATAAAACAGTCTCGTCGAAGATTTGAACTTGGGACGTCGACTCCATTTCTACCACCATCGGCTCCATATGTATATATAAGCAGAGAATTCAAAAAAGTTAGCAGCTCTATCGGTAGGGCTTAGAATACGTCGACTGCATCTCTTGAGTGATGTAAAACTTCCACCTAAAATGGAGTCCTGTATATAACACTAAACTTTCTCGGATGGTAAGGCTCCTGATCTGAAACTCTAAAGAGTTTGGAGTATTCTTTAGTTCCATTACTCCTAAGTCGCAGTCAGAGTTCCATCTTTGGGCTAAATAAATCTTTTTCGGAAATGTTTAGTATTAGGTAGGAATACTTGAAACAATATAACAGAGTGTAAATTACTAGTAAGAAGAATAGTTACTTGAAGCTATAATTGTTCCTAACGATGTGATATAATTGTTTATTTGAAACTACATGATTTTATGCAAATTATTATTAATAGAGCGGAATAGGGAAAAGTGTGTAATCGTTTGATCATTATTGATTTTAGATTGGAATACTTTAAAACATATTACTGTGTACACGTTATTATTACATAAAAATACTTGAAACAATATAATTACATACAAATTATAAGTATTCAATTGGAATACCTGAGACCGCATAACTGTTTACAGAAATGTATCCCATATAAATACTTCAAATTATATAACAATGTAGAAGCAAATGATAACTTTTATCAAATAGTAATAGTTACTTGAAAGCGTAGAATTTCTCGAAAATACAGATTTCACTATTAAATAACCCAAAACGTCTTGACACGCCATAAAATCAACCAACCTTATCTGATACATGCACAAGTGGTTAAATACTCTCCTAAAAGATAGTGGTGCCAAATCAATTGTTTTTCAGTCACTCACTTTGGCAATCGATTGGTTGACACTTTCAGAAAGCTCGAGGAGGATTTCATAAACAATTGTCTTTGGAAGATAAAATTCCACTACAATTTCATGATTTGTGCGCTGTTTCCAAACTCGAACAACATCTTAAACGCGCGTAATACTATCTTCTATTGGTTTGAAATCGTTTCCTTCTTGGTAGGACGGAGGACTTTTTAACAACTCACGGAATAAGTGTCTTCATCTTGTTTATACCAGAAGCCTGAGTGTGTGTAATACTTTTATGGATTAACTTTTAGCTATGATTCATTTTGGTTCATGTGAGTGCATTTTGTTTTGTTGCTGAATCGTTAAAATGCAACGTTTCATGTTGTTTCAACACAAATTCTGTTCGTTTTTAAAAACTGAAGTTCTTGTAATTATTATTATTATTATTATTATTATTATTATTCATAAGAGTTTTTTACATCAACGTAAGCTGACAACAAGTCTCCTCAAGTCTCCAGGACTCTTCTCAGTATTCTGGCCGTTTTCAATAATGCTGTTGTTTGGATGGTTTCCACTTGGCCGCCAACTTCCAAATCTTCCAGGCCCTTTAATAATCCTTTAGTTACCGTGCCAAAAGCACCAATCACAATTGGTATAATTGTCACCTTCATGCTCCATAATTTTTTCAATTCTCTTGCAAGGTCGAAGTACTTATCTCTCTTTTCACATTCTTTTAGTTTTATTCTGTGGTCAACCGGGACAGCAAAGTTGACAATTTTGCAGGTTTTCTTTTCTTTCTTTTTTTTTGTTGATTATTATAGGGTTTTGTCTTCTGGCCGAGAAAAGGTGATCCGTTTTTATGACAAAGTCCCATAGGAGTTTGTGTGTGTCATTTTCTAGGACAGGTGCTGGGTTGTGCATATACCACTTATTGGCATGGTCAAATTTTAATTTCTTGCACATTTCCCAGTGGATCCCCTTGCCCACACATTCGTATCTCGCCTTGTACTCCTTTTGTGCCAATTTGCTGTACTTGCGTATTATGTGATTGATGGTTTATTATTATTATTATTATTATTCCTTTTCGAGTTTTTCACCCGCGTTAGCCTATGGTTTCTCTGAGGAGTTTGAGTGATAGAAAGTCTCCTCAAGTCTCCAGGACTCTTGTCAATATTCGGGCCAATCTTAACAATGCTGTAGTTTGGATGGTCTCGACTCGTTCTCCTATTTCTAAGTCCTCCAGTCCCTGTACCAATCCTTTGTTGACTGTACCAATTACAATTGGTATCACCCTCTTTTTCATGGTCACAGTTTTTTTAATTCCCTAGCAAGGTCCAAGTACTTATTCATCTTTGTGCTTTTTTAAAATTTTTCTCAGTGGTCAGCCGGGACGGCCAAGTCCACAATTCGATGAGTTCTCTTTTTTTGTATATTACGAGATCTGGTCGTCTCGCTGAGATTAGGTGATCCGATTATTCTTGGTTTTGCATTATCACTATTATTTTTAATAGTAGTAGTAGTAGTAGTAGCTGGCTAGACAGGGTACTTTCAGCAACCCACGGAATATATGCCTCCATCTTATTTTATACAAGGGACCTAAATACTGAATGTAGTGTAATGTTTTCCTAACTTTTAGTGCTGATGTGTTCCATATGAATGCATTTTGTTTTTTCGTTGTAGGTTTTCTGTTATTGGAATTTTATCATTATTGTTGTTATTGTTTCTTCTTCTTCTTCTTCCTCCAAGATATACCTATTTCATTTGGTGCCTCCATTATTAGTCTATAAATATATAAAGAAATTCTGACTACATAAAGCATTGTCTCCTTCAAAAAGATTTGTAAAAATATAGCTGTTTCAACGGAAATTTTATTTGGTTTTAGTTTGTTTTTTTTCTTAATTACTGAAAGTTCCTGTTGCTGTTTTTATTAGCATTAGTATTTGGATCACAATCAGTAGCAGCAGAGTAGTAGTCGTAGTCTTAGTCATATTATGATTTGTAGTAGCAACAGAAGTTCTTTTCTTTCTTTTTTTTTCTTTTCTTGTTATGGTCGTCGTCTTTGTCATTGTTGTTGCAACATATACTGAGAACACATACTTTTTGTTCCATTTGTGGGCATTTTTCTTTCCACCAGAATTTGATTAATTTTCTAATATCGTATGATAAAACACTCTTACTAATAAAAACAACTGTCTGACACCTAATCGCAACAGACTCAAGCATCTTAATTAATCACAGAGATTTGTAATTTTTTTTCTTTGAGAAATGCGTTTATTTTTATTTTTATTTTTATTTTTTTCTGGTTCGAAAACCAGAAATAAGATTTTACATATTTTCGTTTCATTTAAAACTTTTCTATCACTTCTGTCTGAATCAGCTGAATACAATCAAATTCCGGATTATACTGAGTTGATAAAGTGACATATACTTTTTAAAAATCTATTAATATTTCTTCCCTGGAGAAACAAGATAGTCACTCTTAGTGTAACGGTTATTGTCACAGGAAATGGAATCGGCTACCTGAGTTCAAATCCTGAATAAGGCTGTTTGCGTTTCGCTCCCTGCTAAATGCACTTGGTAAAAGGATAAATCTATACGTTCTTCCCTAACGCTAGAAAAATATCAGGGCTGACTCTGTTCTTTAACATTGGTTAGGCATCCAGTCTCGGAGAAGGAAAACTCTAAATCCAAGCCAGCTTCAGTCCGTTTAAAAATTGAGCTTACATATTTCCCTGAGAGGAAGGGTTAGAAAAATACACAGACATATTTCTTCTTAGATTTTTTTTTTTGCTGTTATTATTATTATGTGTTATTATTTGTTATCATTATCTAATTTATTTTAATTCTGGGTGAGGCAAAATCATTTCATGGTTTTTGAACGTAAAAAAACAAATATTCTACATAACGTTATCTGTGATTACTACCTTATCAGCAATTGGTAATTATCAAATAGTGGAGGAGAAACACGTCAATACAATTTCATCAACCGTTAGGACCTCTGTCGCTTCATTCTACACATTCAGTTTCTGATTGCCCAGTCGGCTGGGGCTGTAGAATACACCGACTGCTTCTCTGCAGAGGGGTAAGCCCCGCCAACGAGTGTCCTTGATATGACACTAAACAATCTGATGGTGCTGGAGCTTTGGGAATTGCAGAGTACCCCTTCATTGCCATCGGTCCCAGGTCCACTCTAGCCCGGAGTGGTGGCTTCTGATAAGGGTCCTATCTTGGGGTTAAATAGAAGTAAACCGTGCTTCTTTCACTATACTGATTTTTGCATTTAAACTGCGTATCTATGCTAAACTGAATTATTTAAAATAGAACAGTTTTGTCACTGGAACTGCGTACTAGTGCTGAACTGAACCGCTCGAACTAAAACTGTTTTTGACGTCTAAACTGTGTACATATGCTGAACTGAATTATCTGAAATAAAACGGTTTGACATTTAGCTCTTTGTATTGCCCAGTCGGCTGGGGCTCTAGAATACACTGACTGCACCTCTGCGGAGGGGTAGGACACCTCCCTAACGAGTGTCCTGGATATGACACTAAACAATCTGATGGTGAGGTTCCTGCAATGCTGGAGCTTTGGGTAATGCGGAGTACCCCTTCATTGCCATTGTTCCCAGGTCCAATTTGACCCGGAGTGGTAGCCCCCGATAGGGCCCTATCTATGGGTTAAATAGAACTAACAGCATACTTATGTTAAAATGAATTGTTTGAGTAAACTGAATAGCTTGAAATAGAAATGTTTTTCGCAATTAAACCGTACTTACATTTAAACTGCGTGCTTATGCTTAACTGAATAATTTTAAATAGAAGTGTTTTTCGACATTAAAACTTTATTTCCACTTAACTGAATTGTTACCTATAACTACTTGAATAGTTTGAAATGGAAATGTTTTGGACAATTAAACTGTGTACTAATGCTAAACTGAATCATTTTAAATAGAACAGATCATTTACATAAAAATAGATTTGGCGTTAAATAACCTACAAAGGTTGATATGCTATAAAACCCAACAAACCAAACCAAACCATCAGTTTCTGAGGCCGTGAAAATAGGAGGAAAGAGATAACGGGTACAAAGTAGGAGTTGTTTTTTCGTTCGAGTTCGGATCAGTTCTTCTCGTATCTTTGAACGTTTCATTTGCTCTCTGTACACGCCATGTCTCGCCTCCTTGAATTCCAGCCACCAAAAGAGAGAGGACTGAGAAACACATAGTCTTTTATTAGGGTCCATATAATAACCAACCTCCGCTTCTGTCTTGCGTGAGTCTCTTCGTACAGCCAGTACTTACTACCACTGAGACGGCCGATCGAGCCTAGTCACCAATTACCAGCTGTCCAAGGTGCTAGAATCAGCATATCTTCATACACGTGACCTACCAGACGAAATACTGAACATTGACAATTAGTCCTACTTAAGGCTACTATCTTTTTTATAGCTTATCCATATAACCTGTATTATTCCCATGAAATATTACACCAATTAATTTTTTTTTTATTTCAGTATAGGAAAGATCAATATTTACCTTTTTAATGTTTGCTACTCCCATCACTTTGTCTTTAAGATTATATTGTCCAAATGCTTGCCTTTCTGACTTTTATACACACCTAGTGCCTCATTCTATCAGTAACACGTATCTTGGTTTCAGAAAAATTTTATAGCTGTATGCATGGACAAGATCAAAAAGTTAAATAAGGCTGATGTCTGAGAAATTTGACCTTTCCGCTTTTGCCTTGAAGCAATGACTGAAGTTCTGGTGAGGTGCTGTCACTGATAGGACGTCCTGCATTCAACTATATATATATATTGTATTATTCAGTCTAGTTAAACCGGAGTCGGGAATAATTCCGTGAGGACAAAAAATTATTCAACTATGAAGATTTAAATTTTCCTGTTAAATAGCTCTATGTAACTGACATCACAGAGCAATAATTCCTTTAAGAAAAACAAAAACCAAAAAAAAAAAAAAAGGTCAAATTAGGATTATAAATTTATTTCCATCCTGTTATGAGCATTGATATGAATCGATAACACCAAAAATAACGGGACTTCTTCAGATCTAATGGATAAAATAATTAGTCAGAACTGACACAGGAGGGAAGGGTGGGAGGCTGTAGAAGAGGGATAAAGAGTTTCCTCCCCATTTACCCACTTCCGGTTTTTCTTTTTATTACCGGTTGGAATCACAATAATGTAACTGGACTTATATTCAAAACTCACTTTCTACAGTAAATTAATTTTTTTTAATTTTTAGATTCTCAATACATTTCAACGTAAAACTCCAGATTTAATAATAATTTAGGGAATTACAACATTTCTTAATAACCTTACGTAATCGTTACCCATAACAGAATGGAAATAAATTTATAATCCTAATGTGACCGTTTCTTTTTGTTTTTCTTATAGGTATATATATATATATATGTGTGTGTGTGTGTGTGTGTGTGTGTGTGTGTGTGTGTGTGTGTGTGTGTGTTTGTGTGTGTAAGAATCCTACGCGATGGAAAAACATGGGTAAAGATGAACAGTTAATTCAGTTTAATCAAATTATTTTTTATCTACATGTATTATGTGGGTGCTTGTATGTATATGAGCATATCTTACGTTTGATTTTGATGTCAAACTACAACAGCATAAATCAATGAATTTTCTTTTTGAAACTGCAAACATTATTTTTAATAGAATGTTTCATTGTCAACGAAGTTTTTTTTTTTTTTTTTTGACGATTTAAATACCGAACTTTAAACATAAAATTGTGACAAATAACGATATTTTATGCAGTTTTCTCTGGCCTCTTCTGACTTTTCCTCTTTATTTTGGGGGTTTATGGAATTTCAAATCTAGTTGGTTATTTTATGCCAAATCCAGTTAATACATGAATATTAAATATTCGATTTGTAAACATTTATTACTGATAACATATTTAAATGATCATAAACTTATCGTTTTTTGTTTGTTTTTTTGCTCACAGTCAAAAGGTTTCAAGTATTTCCATCTAACAGGAATAATTCTATTAACAATTAATCATTTATTTATATATAAGTTAAATAGTTTTAAGTATTGCTATGTAACAGTAAAAATTTAACATCGGTCATTTGTTTGCACACACTTATATGGTCAAAGTTCTATTTCTAACAGTTCAATTTAATTTAAACTATTTGTTCACACACTGTTTAAATGTCAAACAGTTCTATTAATAGGACTCTCTCTGATTCTTCCACTCCGGGTAAGGATAATGAAGGAGTGTTCTATATCCCCCGAAAGCTCACATCAGATGGTTTTGTGTCATCCCTCGTTGTAGGGACGGTCTTACTCCTCTGCAGAGATGCAGTCAGTGAATTCAACAGTCCAAGCCGAATGGACTGGATGATTTTTAGAAGTAATTGCTGCATTGTTTATAACATTTTTGAATAAACTAGTGATCCAAATAACTCAATTTCATCATCATCATCATCATCATCATCTCGCGCTGGTAGCACGGATATCCCTGACCCTCTCTCGACACTCCTCCCTATCGTTCATCACCCTAGGTAGGTCTTCAGGACAACATCCCGTATCCTCACATAGCTGCTGAATGTATGTTCGGGCTGGTCGTCCTGCCTTTGCACGGCCATGTGTGGGGATCCATAAGAGTACATCTCTTATGAGTTCGTCCCTGCTTCTCCAGCAATGTAAATTGAGTTATGTCCAGACATGCAGGACACAACTCAATTTACATTCTTGAAATTGGTAAAAGTCTTGACCTTATATATATATATATATATATATATATATATATATATATATATAAAGTTATTTTTCTTGATTAGACGGTGGAATTTGGAATTAATTTTGAAAAAAGTGCCACGTGTTGCTCCTAATCCTTTCTATCTTTACCTTCAGTCATACCAAGTTTTTACTCATGTATAGCTGTCATTTACGAATATCAGTTTAGTTTGGAACATAGTTCACCCAGTGAGAAACAAATTCACAAGTTTATTTTCACATAATTTCATCATTACAAATTTTTTTTACTATGTATATGAATCATTTTAGAATGCTAGCTTAGTTTAATATAAAGGCCACAAAGCGAACTGAATTCATTAATAATGGCCAGCTAATCTTGCTTGCTAGCAATTAAACCAGACATGACACCCTGTTTACATAAGTGAATAATCAACTGCTGAGCCGGCTCCTCTGACAGTATACCTTGCAGAGAGATAACACCCCGACTTCCTTACATGAAACTGCATCAGATACTGAGGCTCCAGTTTTTGGAGATCTGGAGAATGTGGAGTACACTTTATCTGCAATCACTTTCCGGTCGACTCTCATAGGGTCCCATCAAAGTGTCGTACCACAGGCAGGGATATCCCTGACCCTCTCTCGCCACTTTTCTCTATCATTCATCGCCTCTGGCAGGTTTTCAGGGCTACATTCCGCATTCTCATACAGCTGCTGTATGTATGTTCGAGCAGGTCGTCCTGCTTTTGCTTGCCCATATGCGGGGGTCCATAGGAGTACATCACTTATGAGCTCGTCATTACTTCTCCAGCAGTGTCCTGCATGTCTGGTTCATCTAGCTTGGATAGTTTTCGTGATGGGAGGCCGGTGGCCGTATAGTTGGTGCCTTGTGGGGTGTTGCTGCCAGGACTTGTTCAATGTTGCTTGCAGCATTCTTGTGTAATTGCCGTCCAGCTTCTTCTCCAGCCGTTTAGCTAGCGTCCAAGTAGTGCACCCATATAGCAGTATCAACATTACCACTGCTTGGAAGAAACTGTGTTTCATTCTATCGGACAGGTTTGATTTCCATATGATCGAAAGCCTATCGGTAGCTGTCCATGCCTTCGTTAGCCGTGTGTCGATTTCTTTTTCGGTTGATGAGACGCTTCGTCCTAGGTAGATGAATTTGCCTACCAGTTTCAGAGGGATTCCGTCTTATGTGGAAATCTCACCTGTTTGATTATTGCACATACATTCAGTTTTATGTGCATTTGATTATTGCACATATATTCAGTTTTGTGTTCCAAACTATGCAGTAGTGTTTTGGCTTGGTTGGGTATATTCGCCAGTAACGCTATGTCATCAGCGTAGTCGGCGTCGGTAATTGTTTTTGCGGCGTACCTTCTGTTTCTTTTCCTTTTCAGCACGATGCCGTTTTCTCTGATTTTGTCAATCGATGTTCTAAGCATGTAATCTAAACAGATGATAAAGAGGTATAGGGCTAGCGTGTCCACTTGTGGTACTCCTGCTACAATGTCGAAATATTCTGTGCCTCCATCCGGTGAACATACTTTCACTTTGGTGTTCCTGTAGAGAATCGTTATTGCTGCTACGGTTTCTTTTGGTAGGCCGTATGCTAGTAGGATTTTTTCCATCTTTCCTCTGTGAATGGAATCGGTGGCCTTGGTAAAGTCGACAAATAGTAATGTCACCTGTAGTTTTTTTGCCCGCACGCCTTCAAGGATTCTACGGATGGTCAATGTTTGTGAAGTCGTGGATCTATTTCTTTGGAAGCCATTTTGGTTTTTCCTAAGGATGTCGTTGATTCTGGGTTCTATGCGGTTTCGTAGTAGGGCATTGCAAATTTTGGCTACTATGGATGTAAGTGTTATGCCTCGGTAGTTCTTGGCTAATCCGAGGTCACCCTTTTTTTAGGGAAGGGGAGGATGCATCCCTTCATCCACCTGTCTATCGGATTTTAATTATAGACTGCGTTGCAGTGTCGGAGCAGTATGTCGTCGAATTGTCTGGTCTTCCATACTTTTGGGGGGAATCTCGTCAAGCCCTGAAGTTTTCCTATTTTTAATTTTTCTGAGAACCGAGTCGAGTTCTTCTTTGGTGATCAGACCTAGTTTAATGTCCAATTGCTTACTGATAATTCTGGTGATCGGGTCCTGTGTAACTTTCGGTGAGTTACCAAGTAGATTTTCGAAATTATGTTTCCACAGTTTTATTCTTTCTTGTTGGTTTGCAGCTTTCAATTTTGCTTTGGCTGTGCTCTTCCTTTTACTCACTTCGTTTATTGTTTGCCAGGCTATCCTAGATTGTCCATCTTCTACCGAGTCTCTAATCTTATCTATCTGATATTGTATGTATTCCGTCTGTTCTTTTAGATATATGCCTGCTAACTGATATTGTTCCTTTTTTAGTTTTCGGACATTCGTAATTGTTGTGTTCTTCCGATAGCTTTTGGAGGCCGTTTTCAGGAGTGCGCGTTTTTCTCTCACTGCTACACTTTCCCATGGGACTCTATATTTAGTTCTAGGTTTTGTTGGAATACACTTCGATGCCGCCTCGAGATGTGCGTCAACGAAATTCTCATATTCGTCATTTGGGGTACCTTTTTCTGTCTTCTCTTGTAGTGCCTCGAACCTGTTTCTTAATTCTAATACATATTTTTCTCTAATATCTTTGTTGTTAAGAAGGTCCCAGTCATAGTGATTAGTGGTAGCTGTTCGTGAGGCGTTTTTTCGTAGGCTTAGTTGTATTTTTGCCGTGACTATTTGATGATCGGAGGACACACCCTCGAAAGAGGAGTATGCCTCGCAATTCATCGCGCTGTTTTTCCATTTCTTGTTTATAAAGACATAGTCTATCTGTGCTTTACTATTATTCGCGTATGTGTGGGTTCATAATTTTCCCTCCCTTTTTTGATAGTTTGTATTGAGGCATGTTAATCTATTTTCTATCATGAAATCTGTTAGATGTTGTCCATTTCTATTTGACGTGTTGTGTAGGCTGTATTTGTTGTTTCGGTTTTTCCCGATTTGGGCATTCATATCTCCGCCAATGACGTGCACGTTGTGTTTCGGAATACTACGCACTAGAGAGGATAGCTCATCATAGAAGGTGATTAGATCGGTTTCTTCACTAACATCGGTAGGGCTGTAGCAGGAGATGATTGTTGCTCTGGAGTTGCCATTAAACGTAGCTGCCATCATCCTAGGTTGTATTCTCTCAATGCTATTAAGTGTTTTTAACGCTCTTGGTCCTATAAGCATTCCTACCCCTCCTACCGTGGCATTGACAGAGTTTTTCCATGCTGATACAGTGGCTAGCGTCCATCCATTACCAGTTTGGTGATATTTGATATCTTCGGTGTGCGTGTATCGGTGTTCTTGAATGCAAATTATATCTATCTTATGTTCTACGGCTGATGCGATTAGCTCTGGTAATTGACCTATTCTATTTACGGTTGTACGTTAAATGTCGCTATTTGTATTGTTTGTTTGCATTTTAGTAGTTTTTGTTTGAGCTCTGTAGCTGATTTTCGAACACTGAGGCCAGGGCTCCAACCTCAGCAGGACGCGCCCCTTTTTTACCCGCGCGAAGAGCGATGCAGTTTACGTATGTGGTTTGAGTGTGGGTCATGGTTATCTTTCAGTGGCTGTTTTTATTCTCATCTATAGAAGCCACTCTTATAGATGATCAAAGTGTCAAAGAGATTTATTTAAAATCTATTTGTACGTGATAGGACCAAGTGCAAAAAATCTCTTAAAAAACAAGTACAGGAATATGTAAATATGAATGTACCACTAACGTAATTCCTTACTCTCTGGTAATAATTTAACTCTAGATGGGATAATATGCTGTTAAAATCAATTATTCAACTGTCGGGATATTTTTATTGGGATAATTATTTTTTTAATCAACCAGATAAGATTATTATTTTTATATGTTGTTCATAGATTAATAACCGAAAATTCTTTTATTAATAATTTCTATATTCATAAAAGAAAATACTGGTCAAAATAAGTGATAATAATCCTTGATAATATTTCAGTTTATAATAGAAATAAATAAAAGTTAACCAATGTCTATGCCTATAACTATAGATTTCGAATAACCTTGTCAGAAATAAAAATTTTTGGCGTAAATTTGTAAATATATATTTGAATTGACTGAGTGATTATTTGATATATACAATGGGAAAAAAAGCTTTAAAATCTCTTATATAAAACTTCGGTGGTATGTGAACCCTAAATTCTGTAAAATGGAAATAAACTACTAAAAATATTCAGAAAATCAGATTTCTAATTTTGACCTCGATGTAAACCCTTTACAGAGACGATAATGATAAGATAAAACTAAATATTCTAAGATGAAAACAACTATCCTGGTTTTCTTTCAAGTCAGAATTATCGGCTTCTATCCGTTATTAGTTGCAATCGCAACATCTGAAGGTATATATATATATATATATATATATATATATATATATATATATATATATATATATATAGAGAGAGAGAGAGAGAGAGAGAGATCATTTCCCCTAATGCCCTCCCCATAGTTGAAGGAAAAAGAAAATCTACAAATGCGTTTAATTCTATCGTTTAATTCCTTCTGAATTGCAGACAGATCTCGAAATAAATTCCGGCAAAAAAGATAGCTAATGATTTTATCGACTTATAAATCTTTACTGCATTTTTGTTGATAACTTTAACCCATTCTCTGACCCGGTGTCCTCGTTTGAGGATAGTTAAGATAGATATGGACATCTCATTAAATATTTACATTTAGGATAATTTAATTTTGGCTGTGTATAAATGAAATTTATATCTATATTAACAGCAATAAAGATTAAATGGCTGTTTTAGTGTGCTTACTATCTACTTTTATGAGTTTCCTTAAAAATAGTTTCTTATAAATCGGAAAATTTGGGTTATAATGGGTTCGAGGATTAGAAATCATGTCGCTAGACGGCGCGGTAAAACACGGGTGCTTATGACTTTTTGTTCAGACATTTAAAAAATAAGTAAGGCGAGAGATATTTCCCGTAGCGTAGTGGCTAAAATAGTAGACTACAGCCTCGAAGTAAGTCTGTTCAAATAACAGTCGCTCTATTACGTTCACTTTCGGACTAATACTCCTGGAGAAGATATTGAACCTCTTTAACCATTGAAATTGGTTGAATAATATAATCCTGATCTTCTGCAAGGATGTCTTTGGCGTTAAATAACCCACAAAAATTGATATGTGATGGAACAGATAAATCTAACAAAGCAAGTTGAACAGTGAACCAGTTTCTGTCCCTGTTCAATTGTGGTTAATGATGATACTTATGCTTCTACTTAGAAAGACGGAAAGGATTCTAATTAGTGTTCTATAGTAATCTCCATATGGTCAATTATTTGACTAAGTTAAAACTGATATTCTGTTCGAACGTATACACCAGAAAATTATATTTCAGTTGTAAATTCGAATTAAGTTTTTTGTTTGGTTTTCATGACATATCAACCATAGTAGGTTATTTAATAGCAAATCCTGTTATACATTTATATTAAATATATGATCTATAAATATATTTTACTGATACTCACTATTAAATGATCAAACATTTCTATTTCTAACAATTCAATTTAGCATAAATCAACAAAGTTAAATGGTTTCAAGCATTGATATGTATCCCCAAAATATTAGTTTGTTTTTTCTTACACATATTTAAATTATCAAATAGTTCTATTTTTAACAATCCATTTAGTATAAGTCATTTGTTTGCACTCCATTTAAATACCGAAAAATTCTATTTCACCGATAGATAGGATCCTATCAAATGCTATTACTCTGGGCCAGAGTGGATCAGGGAACGATGGCAATGAAGGGGTACTCTGCATTCCCAAAGGCTTCAACATTACTTGAGCCTCAACATCAGATTGTTTAGTGTGATATATAGGACACTTGTTGGGCGAGTCTTACCCCTCCGCAAAGATGCAGTCGGTGAATTCTATGGTCCCAGTCAACAGGGCCAGTCATTTTTTTTATCCTATAATTTACAGGATTTTAAGTGTATTGCTTAAAAAAGTCTCGTTTTGGTGCGCTGCTTTTTGTAGGTTATGAGTTGTTGTTTTTTTTTTTTGTTTTTTTTTTTTTTCCATTTATCTGTGTTATCATTTCTGGGTGTTTGTGTATTTCGGTTATGTTTGGGAGTATGTTACAAAAAAATACAGCGAATCAGAGAATTAATCTGCCACAACCAGAGCGTGAAAATGTGGAGACGCAATCTATCTCAAGACGATCGGTCTGTCCCCCGGAAGCAGAGAGAGTGAATTAGATAAAAATCATTAAAAAAAAAAAAAAACAGAAAATAGATTCACCAAAAAATATAACAGGATATGAATTTAGAAAAATTTCTAAAGAAAAAAAAAACATAAAAGAAATAAAATTCAAAACAAACAAAAAAGTAATCCTTGTTTGCCTCAAAGGTTATACATCAGACCAGACACGCCCAATAGAAATAAGGATAGAAAAGACACAAGCAAGTCGAAGAGTGTTACTATCTACTTTTTCGGTGAACTTAGCGTAACGTTTATTGTCATAGGAGATGGAATCGTAAACCCGAGTTCAAATCCTAGACGTGGTTGTTTGTGTATTATTATCATCATAATTGTTATTCGTTGCGAATTTTTCACACCAATATTAGCTGATTGACTTTCAGTGGTGTCTGAGTGACAGTAAAGCCTCCTCAAGTCTCCAGGATTCTTCTCAGTATTCTTACATATCTTAGTTATGCCGTAATTTGGATGGTCTCGGCACGTCCACCGATTACAAGCTCTTTCACTCTCCTTACTAAGACTTTGGTTACCATTTCGAGCATCCCAATTATTATTGGTATCACAGTCCCTCTCATTTTGAATAACTTATTATTATTATTACTCCTTTAGAGTTTTTCACATCAGTGTTAGCTGATGGTTTTTAACTGGAGTTTGAGTGACAGCAAGTCTCCTAAAGTCTCCAAGACTCGTCTCAGGATTCTGGCCGTTCTCAGTAATGCTGTCATTTGGATACCCGTTCGCCAACTTCCAATTCCTCCTGGCCCTTTAATAATCCTTTAGTTATTGTGCCAAAAACACCGATCACAATTGGTGCAATCGTCACTTTCATGTTCCACAGCTTTTTCCATTCTCTAGTAAAAGTCGTCGTACTTATCCTTCTTTTCAAATTCCTTCAGATTTATTCTGTTGTCAGTCGGGACAGCAATGTCGACAATTTTGCAAATTCTCTTTTTTTTTTTGTTGTTGTTGATTATTATTAGGTCTGGTCTTCTAGCCGGAATTGGGTTATCCTTTTGTATGTTAAAATCCCATAGGAGTTTATGTGTGTCATTTTCTAGGACAGACGCTGGGTTGTGCATATAACATTTCCCAGTGGATCATCTTGCCAACCCATGTCATGTCTAGCCTTGTAGTCCTTCTGTGCCAATTTGCTGCATTCGCTTATTATGTGATTGATGGTTTCATCTCTGTCACCGCATAGTCTACATTTGTTATTTTGTTGCGTCTTATCTATCCACACCTTTATATGATTGGTTCTTATGGCGCTGTTTTGTGCTGCCGTGAGATGTTCATTATTAGTCCTTTAAAACGCCCATGGAGTTGTTTTCCTTCCCATTTTTGTTTCTTAGTTTTTGCCATTCTATTATCTATCGTGTTGTCAGTATTGTTTCTGATAGCCGTAACCAGTCCTCGTTCGTGCTTTTCTATGAAGTCTTCGAGTCGTTGTATGGATGTGTCAACGCTGTCTTCGATGCTGGCAATTCCACTTCCTCCCGCTTTTCTTGGTACATAGAGTCTGTTAACGTCGTCTCTGCAAGAGAATTGAAAAAACTATGGAACATGAAGGTGACAATTATAACAATTGTGATTGGTGCTTTTGGCACGGTAACTAAAGGATTATTAAAGAGCCTGGAAGATTTGGAAGTTGGCGGCGGAGTGGAGACCATCCAAACAGTAGCATTATTGAAAACGGCCAGAATACTGAGAAGAGTCCTGGAGACTTGATGAGACTTGCTGTCACTCAATCTCCTGTGAAAGACCATCAGCTTACGCTGATGGGAAAAACTCTAATGCGTAAATAATAATAATAATAATAATAATAATAATTATTATTATTATTATTATCATTACTATTATTATTATAAAAAAAATTAAACTTCTACCACGCTTTCAATGATCTTAGCCTAATTCTTTATTCTTCTTTTCTGTTTTTGTCCATTTAGAAACAATTTAAGTATAACTTTTGATACATTCCATTGCGTCGTTTCATTTTGGATGGACTGGTGAGTGAGATGCCTCAAAGCCATCAAGAAATTTGAAAAAACCATTCGGCATCTCAGAGTATTCAGAGAGAGAGAGCGCAAAAACTCGATCAGACATGTTAGCTACTTCATCTACTAACTCTTCAGCATGCACTATCTGACATAAGCATCAGAACTGACGAAAGTTACTGCGTACTCATACGTCAAAATTAATGTAGAGTACAGTATATTTATATATATATATATATATGTATATATGTGAGTGTGTTTCAAGTCAGTCATGTGCTTGTCTAAAGGACCTTTCATGGGTCGAGTCTCCGTGATATAACGTGTAACGAGCAGAACTGAGACATCGTAATAAGAGTGTTCGAGCTCCAGCGCCCTATTACAGTCACTTTCAGACTAAAGATATTGAATCCTCTTATCCTCCCGGGTATGGGTTAAATAGTATCACAGATTTTCTTCAACAATAATGGCTTTGACATTGATAAACCGACGAAAATTGATATACTTTTAAACAAAGAAAATGAACTATGTATTGAACCCTTCGCGGTTACTTCGTGTTTCTATGCAAATAGTTGATGCTGCAACCGGCTACAAAATCTAGATTCTGTGAGTGTTTATGAACAGGACTTTTTTTTTAAATCCTAAGTGAAGTGAGATCCTTTTTTTTTTTACTTTAATGTTATAAGGAAATTTATGTCACAATTGAACGACCAGCATTGTTTCGAGGGAAAGAATTTGTAATTTCACTTAACTATGCGACACATATAATATTTTTCGATACTCTCTCTCTCTCTCTTTCTCTCTCTCTCTCTCTCGTTTTCCCTAATGATTTTAGTTGTCTATTGAAGACTGATATATTAATGCATTCCCTCTATTCCCTTGTTTAATTTAATGTAATATAGACTTTTTTTTCCTTGTTTTGTGTTTAGTCGTTAGTTATTTTCCATCTGATATTTCATGTAGTGTATACCTCCTGATGAATGGGAGAAGAATATGGTTTCTGAGGAAATTTATATAGAATTACGTAAATTTTACAATTCGTCCACTGTTTTCAGCTATTCTGTTCGCTTGTCTTTAAGGTAACATTGAATCTTTTGAACATATCTCGTGTTACTTAACTTTAAACAGGAATCGTCATCGTTAATTTGTTCCAATATATATATGTATATATATATATATATATACATACAACAGAATCTTATTATCCACAGAATCGTAAAAACACTTTTTCCACATATTTTTGGTTGAAACATTTCATGTAATAATAGTATCCGAAATAATTCTTTTTAACTAAAACTATTTCAAAATATCGATTCTAAAAGATTAGAAATCAAGCAAAAAATAAATAAGTTTTAACGTTAACAGTTTATTGAAATTATCAAAAATTTAGTTTAGATATCCTTATATCTGTCATGAAACCTTAAGAGGAAAAACTCAAAGTAATCAAGATTAGATACGGTTTGTTGGCTTTATTGCATGTCAAACCATGTTGGATTATTTTATGCTGAATATTTTTGCCACTAATTATATTATAATAACCATTCGTAAAAATTATATCATTAAGTCTCAGCACATAATATGATCTGTACACACAAGGTCTTAAGTGTTCTGATCTAGTACTAACAATTTTCAAACGGGTATATTCATTTAAATCCAAACAAGTAATACCATATCAGCTTAGAGTGGGACTGGGAGTAATGGTAGCAAATAAATAACTCCATATTCCGCAGAGCTGCGGAATTGGAACATCAGTTCCAGCAGCAACTTGTTTTCATACCAAGGTCAAACTTTGGTGTAGAGTGTCTTACCTTTCTGAAGGAATTGGCTTAGGTTCTGCAATTTTTTAACAGAGAAAAGGAGAAAGAGAGAATGAAAATGAAAGAGAAAGAGTGAGAAAGAGAACGTATGAATAAAATAGAAAGATGAAAACATAGAAAGTCACCGAGAAAAAGACAAAAAATGAGAGAAAGAGATAGATAAAAACTGAGTGGACAAAGAGTAAAAAAGGGAGAGATCATTTTAATGTTTACTAAAATATTCTTGTCAAAATTAGTTCTTTTTTACAGTTGCTTCATATTTTCTAATGTGGTAAGGAGTTTTGTCCCCATTCACATCAAAGGGTTTTATTTCGTAGAAGTAAAATTACGCTCTGACTAAAATCGTTCTCAGTAACACCGTGCTTGTGTTCGTCTAAATAAAAAAAGGATTTTTTTCCGGACAATTGTCCTAATCTTGGTCGTTATATTCACAACGTTTCGACCGCTTCTTCTTCTATATTTTGTCATAGTAACCTTCAGGGAATACCTAACTAGACATTTTATTCAATCGACGGGTGCGGGAAGTGTTCTCATTCTGGAATATTTCCCATAAGTTCGTTCGACTTATGATTTATCTTGTCATTGGGATGTCCCTTTTCTTTCCGCTGTTATACCGATTTTATTTTTAATAACAGATAAAAAAATGCAAGATCAGTTCTACAGATAATTCTTTTATGTTAAAGAAAACTATCCATGTTATAAAACATGATTTAGAAAAACCTGTGAAAAATCTGTCGACAAACATAGATTAAAAAAGCTGCACGTAGTTTCACGGCTATCTTCGATGTAAATGGACACGGCAACCAGAGTTCAAATCCAATACAAGGTTCATTGCATTTGACATAGCATTATTACCCATGGGAAAGAAAAGAATCCATCTATTCTCCCTCCAGCTTCGGGTAAATAGAAAGGCTTACTTGAATGTTTAACCTTGATATGGCAACCAGTCTAAAAACAGGAAAACTCTGAATTCAAAACTGTTGAAATCCTTTCGAAAATTAACCTTGTATCATGTCCTGCCCGTGCGGAGAGATTGGGCAAATGCACATATACTATTAAAATTAAAACCGCCCGTGGCGTAATGGTTATCGGCACAGATCTGTTGAATGAGGAATTACATATTTGCTGCCATTACTCCCAGTCCCACTCTAACCCGATATGGTAATACTTGTCTGGATCTAAACAAATATACCCGTTTGAAAATTGTTAGTACTAAATAAGAACACTGAAAAAACATATGAATATACAGATTATATTATGTGCTGAAACTTAATGATATAATTTTTTACGAATGGTTATTATATAATTAGTGGCAAAAATATTCAGCTTGAAATAATCCAACATGGTTTGAGTTCAAATCCTGGACAGGGTATTTGCATTTCTCTTCGCATAAAAGCCCTTTGTAAAGGCATGAATCTATCTCTTCTGCTCCCAGTTATATATTAATAGTGGGAGTAAACTAGGCTCTCAAGCCTTGGTACGAAAACCAGTCCAGATAAAGGAACAATCTAAATTCAAACCAGCTTTACTCTGCTAAAAGACTGACCTTTTGTCACATTTTGTCCGTGGGAGAGGGATTCGGTAAATGCATGCATCGTGTTATAAGTGTGTTTGTACCGCTCTGCAGCCTGTGCAGGCTCGACGGATAATCAACCTTAACTTATGCTGTGCTTGTTTTTTAAACAAAAGTCGGTCACCGGTTTTTGTTGGAAATGTAAAAGCCGAGTCATATCCACATTGGAAAAAAGTAAGAAAACGAAGTCGTATGGCTGTCTTTATTGATGACAGTTACTGCTTCTCCCGAAATAATCCTTTGGCAAAGTGTGTCATTTAGCTTTTCTTTATAAGAGAAGCAGACCTAACTATGACGGAAGTAGCAAAATAGCAACCCAGCTCGGCCCTACATTCCCTCTTTCTATGTGGTTCGCCGCCAATTATTGCAGAAACAGTTACTCGAGTTGGGACCCCAATTATAGTAGACAAGACCGTGTTACCCAGGCTCGGAGACTCGAGGCCCTTTCACCCTCACTCAACATTCTACTCCCAATCGCTCCAAACTAAGTCTCCCTGCTCCTGGGAATTATATTTGCTCGACTTCCAGGCAAAAACTTGCACTTTTTCCACTTCGGCCACATGCATGGAAAAGACGTCAAAAATAACTACTGGCATCGAATACTTTAGTTTATGAAAGACACTTAAAAATAATTCTATCGTTTCCATTTTATTATCGTCAAGAAATTCTTTTCTTTTTTTATGATATATATTTTCTATTTTGCCGTCTAACTTTTAACGTTCTCTTACATGCCAAATTATTTTCTAGATCAATGCTATTATATTCACAGTGATATACATGGATATGCATGCATATAAGCTACGAGTGTATATATATATATATATATATATATATATATATATATATATATATATATATATATACGCTTGTATCAATATTATTGCCCCTCAATTTGTGTCAAACAGAAGAATCTATTAATTCAGCGCGCAACTCAGAGGATGATAAACTTGGATTAGTAGGATCAGATGTCCGCTAGATTCTGTTTCTTCAAATAATTATTTAAATCATCCAACAAATAATTCCTAAAAGACAACGAAACACAGTGAGAATCTTCAATGCTATTTTATTTCTCTAAAAGTATTAGCTTAAACTTTATTTTCTTGTAAACGTGAAATAGTTTTATCTGCAAGACGGCAACGTTTTATAATTAGACATTAAAATCATTAAAACGACGAAGATGTTTATTAAACATGAAGCTGACGCACTGATTTAAAAAATAATTCGGAATCGTAATAACAACGTTTTCGTTTTGTTTGTAAGATCTATTTGTAATAATCAACACAAGCTGATCATTTAAGACCCCACTAAAAATTAATAGTTAAAATCTATTAATATTTCTTCTCTGGAGAAACAAAATAGGCACTCTTAGTGTAACAGTTATTGTCACAGGAATGGAATCAAACTCTGGATGATGCTGTTTGTATTTCGCTCCCTGCTAAATGCATCTGGTAAAAGAATGCATATATGTCAAAATAAAACGATACTTGTTTTATTTTTCCTGAATATTTCTTTTATTGACAGTTGGTTATTAGGAAATAATGTTTCGCTAGATGCGGTCCCATAAGAAGGCAAGTTCAGAAGTCTTGCAACCCGTTTTTTTTTTTTAATTTCTTCTCACCTGTCCCCAGCTTTTGTTGGGTGGGGGGTGTATTTTACTATACAGGAAGGAAAAACAACAAGCGGAGTCCCATATCAAGGAGTTGTCACGGGCAAATGGAAAGACACTTTTTCTCTCAGTTAATTTACCCTCTCCACAATCGAAAACTGAAAAGTGTGATACCTCTTCGATTCTGCACACAAAACAAGAAAAACCTATAAACTAGCGTATTAGTTCATGAAATAATATTTAGACATTTGGAAGAATCTCTTGACAAATAGTTTCAAACTTTTCCATCACCCATAAAGGTAACGGCTTCCCAAACATTGCAACAAATCTAATTCTAGAAGAGAAAAACTGACACCAAAACACTAGATTTCGTAAAAATTTAACATGTTGCTAAACATAAACCAGAAGTGGTTATACGTGTAAAATAACTAAATTTATTTCACAACAATTGAGAACAATGTCTAAAATTTATTTCATCTTAGAATCTTAATTTATTTACTCCTTATTAGTCAGTCAATCAGCTACCACCGGGATCATTCACAAAGTTATCTTAAACCAGTATCTTAACATGAGAGGACAATTCAAACATGCGTGTCGTTGTGGCTAACGAGCTGTAATGCGACATCGTAGTATGTTTGAACCCTAGTCGTGCTATTACGTTCACTTCCTGAGTAGTATTATTGGGGAAAATTATGAACCCTCTTATCCCGCCAACTATGGGGTAAATAGTACCATTACCGTTATTCTACTAGAATGATGTTGGCCTTGAATAACTCATAGAGCTTGATATGCCATTAAACAAAAAAAAAACGAACCAAACCATATAATTGCTTGCAAATTATTAGTATTGGACAGGAAAGATTATAGAAAATATACAAAAAAGTTCAATTTTAAAATACACAGCAATACAGAAAATATAGTTATTGTGATTAAACATTTACAAATTAATAAAATTTCAGTGATAGATAACGCATAGGGAGTTGATATGCCGTTAAACAACAAAATCAAATGATCCCTAGTTTATTACACTCTGAAAAAATGAAAGATCGGAAAAAGGTATGCAAATCTTGCAACATGAAGGCATTATTATAACATCCAAAATTTATCTCAAAACCAGATATAATTCATAAAACCCCAGGATAGGCTATCAATGACTTAAGACCTAAATAAACTCAAATTGCTTCAGGTCTACAAAGAATACATATCCTTCCTACATTAGCAAAAAAGGAAATCCCCAGGACTGTCATCACGGCACCATTTGGTCAATATGAATTTCAAAGAATTTTTTCAAAATGCAGCGAATATTTTTCCAACAACTAAACTTTCAGACGTCTATTTTTGTATACTCCTATATAATTAATATTTTAATAGCGACATGAAAACAAAAATGAATTAAAAACACTATCATATTTCAAGGATTTCCTAACTTCGGTCTTTAGACTAACCTAGAAAAATCTATTTTTAGAGCCAACAGTTTGATATTTCTTGGACACATCCCTGACCGAAACAGTATTGTAATAATGTCGAAAGAAATGGAAGCAATACACGATTTTTGACCGCGAACTATGAGGCAGTATTTAGAATAACGGTTAATGTTGAAGGAAATAAAATCGGTGACCTGTGTTCAAATTATGGACGAGGTTGTATTTTACTTCGCTCAAATGTTCTAGAAAAAGAAATGAATCTATCCCTTTACTACCTATCTAAGGGTGAAATGTGAAGCAGACTGGATTCTTTAGCCCTGGTAATTATATATTTAGCTCCTCACGAAACCAGATTGTGATACAAGATCAGTTTGATGTTTGGCACTAGGCAAGATGCGAATCTCCCGCGCGGCATTTTAAAAATTCATTCGATTTGGTCAGATATCTGAGGCACCCTTTGAATAAACCCTGGACTTAACCATTTTAGAAAAGGAATCAGGTGTTGATTAGCTGAAAAACTCCCTGGAACTAAGCTATTATTAATTCCCAACCATTCTGTAAAAGTTAATAATCCCAAAACAATGTAAGGTAGGCAGTATTGAAGGAAGAGTCTGGATTTAAATCAGCTGTACACTGCTGACAAAAAGGACCTTGTGTCACATTCTGCCCATGACAAAAATTGGGGGTAAATGCATATGAGACGCTTTCCCTGATTTCAGAAACTTATACGGTATGCTACTGATAATTCTCTACTGATTATATGTCTGTATTCTTATAGCTGATAAATCTCCTGGAAGGAAAGAAACACAGCTAAAACATAACGTTTGAAAAAAGACGCACGCGGTGCTTTTTACACAGCGAAAGCTGCATTACCAAATCGCTCTAAATTATCTTTTATTAGAGATAATAAGAATACTGCACTCGTGCTCACTGCTGATGTATCAAAACCAGAAATGTGTATAGTAATACGACTCCCGTCAAAAGATTAAGATCTCACAGTGCTGAGATAACATTTCCCGTTATTTTTTTAAATTTTCTAGTTACATATAACATATCTTAGATCGAATATAATAATTTTATTTTAATATTTTCACTATATTTCTCCCCGATCTGGAAATTTACAATCAAGACAGATTTCAAAAATTAATTTTATTAGCTAATTGGATGCTTTAGCTAAGAGTGTAATATACTTTTGCGATAAAACGTCGAATCATATCAAAAACTGCAATTGTGTAAAACAAATTGAAAGTAGATTTGATGATTTCAGATATAATGCTAAGAAAAAGAATTTAATCGGGCATTTTTCGAACTCTCAGATGAATTACTTAACTGAATTTTATCTGTACATAGATATTTTGTTAATTGTGTAAATATTTTGCGCCAAGAATATTTTATATTTGTGTAATTTTTTAATAGCACATAATACTTCGTATGTCATTTAATAATAAAGCCATCTTTGTAGAATAACAATTGTGGTACTATTTAACCTATAGCAGGAGGAATAAGAAGGTTCATATCTTTTCAAAAAGGATAATAGGTTTCTTATCTTTCCAAAGAGGATAAGAAGGTTCAAATATTCCAAAAAGGATAGGATGGTTCATATATTTCCAAAAAGGATAAGCGGTTTCATATTTTTCCAAAAAGGATAAAAGGTTTCATATTTTTTCAGAAAGGATAAGAGGTTTCATATCTATCCAAAGAGGATAAGAAGGTTCAAATTTTCCAAAAATGGTAAGATGGTTCATATCTTTCCAAAGAGAATAAGACGGTTCAAATTTTCCAAAAATGGTAAGATGGTTCATATCTATGCAAAGAGTATAAGAAGGCTCACATTTTCCAAAAAGGATAACAGGGTTCATATCTTTCCAAAGAGGATAAGAGGTTTCATATTTTTCCAAAGAGGATAAGAGGGTTCAAATCCTTCCAAAGAGGATTAGCGGTTTCATATCATTCCAAAGAAGATAATAGGGTGCATATCTTTCCAAAGAGTATTAGTACGAAAGAAAACCTTACTGTATTTCGAACTCACTATAATCTCGCTGTGTCTCCACAATTTTTAAGGTTAATTTGAGAAGATAACAAAAAGAGTTGATGCCCAAGGAGGTATGACAAAGAAATAAAAAATCATGAGTTTTAAAAATGGTTCTCTCTCAGATTTATGCTTCCTGTATTTTTCATGGATTAAAAATAACGGAAGAAATATTTTCTAAGAATAATGACTTCATATATTTCCTAGGTTATGTACAAATATTCAAATCTGAAAACGAAATTTCCATTAAAACAAGCAATATCCCAAGGAGCATATAGCTTTTACTCAGAGGAACTCACAGCAATATATTTAGTAATCATAAATTTCAAACTGGTTTTAGACGGAAGAATCTTCGTAATTTGCATGATCATAAACAATAAACAGTCGCCATGAGTAACAATCAGGTAAATATACAGCTGAGATATCCAACTTAGAATTTTCATAATTTCCATCAAAAATACGATATATAAAAGATAACGTAACAAAATTACCGACACTCTTCTACGTACTGATATTCATTCCATAATATTTCTAAGTTGGAGGAGTTCAGAATAAGCTGACTGTATCTCCTGAAGAGGATAAGGGGTGTTCCTCAGTATGAGACTAAACTGCATCTGATGATGCGACTCAAGTTTGGGAGATCTGGAGAGTGTGGAGTACCCCTTTATTATCATTACTCCAAGATTCATTGTTAGGGCCTCATATGGGAGTCAAATACATGTTTAAAAATTATTTGTATTCAATAGGACCGTGTGCCAAAAAACATCTTAAAATCAACGAAACAAAAATTAAAATCTTAACTTACAATGAAGATGATTCCTTGACCTCTAGACATAAGAATGACTGTTCAACACACCGTTAAAATTAACCATTCAATTTATCAATCAATTAATCGATTCCATAACATACAATACACTACGTCAGTAACTGATTGCTAGCGAACATGAAATTGACCCCTGCATTACTCGAAGTGCACAAAAGCTCCTCATTATATCAACACAAATGCCACGTAAATAAAGTTTCAAATTATAACACTACCACCAGAACAGCCTGACGATACATAGCTCCGAATCTCATACGGAAGATATTATTCCACAAACATAAACTGTCCAACCTAAGCAAACATTCCACAGAAGTTATAGGTATTCATTTCGTCTGGTCAAAACAAGGAAATTTACGTCAAAACCTGGACGGAAAGCATATTTATACCATCAACTGAACAAAATGCTCAAGGGAATCTAAAGCAACCCAGACGCCAGATTTGCACATCTGCTCATTGAGATAATAGGAGCCTTAACAAACTTTCAAGGTTTTTCCTTGGAGTTAATCGTCGTCGATTTATTCATAGGATGTCCTATAGCTGTACCGTTAAAAGAATTTCCTCTGAGGTAAAAACTATAATGAATGAGTGGATTTCCATTTATGATTTGCCTAGTATCATTCATACTAACAAAAGCATACAATTCCAACCGACGGTCTACTGCGAATTTTATAATCTATAAAGAACCATAACCATCATACTATCTATACAGACATAGATTAATGATAATATTGCACCGACAACTGAAGACTTCCTTAACTATGTATCACATTCTTTACCCAGTCGTACCTTCTTTTGTACTACTTCTGTGCTATCTAATCTATGGGTCAAATAGAACTGTTTAACAATACAACAGCATGCAAATAAATAAATGATGTTTTTAAATGTTTTTGTTTATTTTACATTGCAATATTTTAAAGCATTGTGTGCAAATTAACAAGTAATTTTCAGTAGAATTATTAGTATAAGTAGTAAAAAGGAAAGTTGTCTCCCTTTAGTCCAGGGCGACGAGAAGGCTCACTTTTCAATAGCTACTACACCGAGGTGTAAGGGAGGGCACTACTCCTTTCCCTGGATTGCTCCCCTTTACCTTCGATACGTACCTTATATTGCTGAGTGTTAAGCATGGAGGTATCAAGTACCATTTTTAAAGTCTTTGGTATGACGCTACCTGGGATTGAACCCAGGTCTCTCGGACAATTAGCCGAACACTCAACCCACTAGGCCAATCAATACTTGAAGCCATTTAACTGTGTGCAAACAGATAATTAATCTTGAATAGAATTATTAGAATTTGATGGCAATATATGCAACCATTTAAATATGTGCAAACATATATATATATATATATATATATATATATATATATATATATATATATATATATATATATATATATATATATATATATATATATATATATATAGAGAGATGTGGACCCAATTTGGGACTACGAAAAGATAACTCGCAACACGGTATAAGTTTAATAATATATTGAAATAACAAGATACAGTGAAAAGTCGTAGCGTAAGCTAGGCTTACTGGTCAGTCGAATATCCAGTCTCTACGACCGGCTGACCATTCATCCCAACCACGAGAGTACTTGGCTCTCAATTAATATAGGATTTGGAAGAGTCCATTAATGGGTAGGTAACGGTCCCATAACATATATATATATACAGGATTTGGTATTAAATAAACTAAAAGGTTCGATATACCACAAACCCAATCAACCAATAATACTTCTGAGGCAGTCTTCACTTATAATACCCTCGATTGGTTCACTTGTTCACTGCAATTCTCTAAGGGTTTATCTAATTTAGCTTCTACAAGATAGCATCTTATGCCGTTATACTGGACTACAATTAAAAGTAATTAATTTATCTTTTTATGATTCTTCTGTATAGCCATATCCTGGTAAGTTGGTTCGGAATTTCTTTTCTTTTTTTTATATCCATATAAGAGTTTTACTTTGATTTTTTTTCTTTATTTTATCCTTCCTGTTTTCATGTTTTTCTTTCATATTTTTTATACTTTATGTTTTATCTGAGATTATTCTATTTTTTTTTATTCTAGAGTGTTTCTAAAATCCATAAGTGTTGATAACAATAGAACCTTCAACACTGGCAAGATCTCATTCACTATTCATATTAAAGAAAGATCTGTGAACGTTATCTATTTGATGCAAGGGCTTGTGAATTATCATCAATTTTCCTTGTTCTGTTGTCGAGTTCCAGTTTAAGGAGTGTCCGGAGTATTTCTTAACGGATCACATAATTAAAAAAAGTTATTATTCATTGTTAGTTTGGGATTGTTCCTTCTTTGATTCTTCTGGATTAAATTAGTTTTGTTTAATTTATTTTTGTTGTGTGTTTTCTTTTCTTCTTTTTTCTTCGTCATTCATTAGGTTAAAATTCTCCTCTTGTTGACATTTTCTCGGGTCTTGAGCTAATCTGTTGTGAATCGAGGTGAATCGTTTGAGGCCATCATCCCTATCTTAACTTGGCGACATTAAATTTCGAATTTCTTCGCAAGTACCTCTTAGTAATTCAAGATATATTCCAGATTCCCACTCTTCTATGATTTCTTCAAATTTGTTCTTCATGCTGGTAAACCAAATATTTGTTCTGTTTTGTTTTTTCCCTTTTCTCACAATTTGATCTATTTATTTTTTCAGTGACATCAAGTCTCTCAATTTTCTTCATGCGTCGTTTACTTTACGGTATATTTTGTCTTCGTTGTTTTTCAATCTCTTATTTTGATCATGTGTCTACATACTAAATATCTTTTGGATTGATTATTTTCAAGTTGTCTAAATAAGATTATTAATCAATAATAATGTTTGTGATTGACTCTTAATAATATATTGTTATTTGAGATAAAAGTTGTTTTTTCCGATTTCATTTCTTTTTCTTACCCACCTCTCTATCTGTCTTTCTCTGTCTCTGTCTCTGTCTCTGTCTCTGTCTCTCTCTCTCTCTCTTGTTCTTTTTTCTTTCTTCGACTCTACAGATATAATATTTGGATTTACTAGACAGCAGTGTATGTTGGTGGGTGGAGAAATACAATATTTATGAACAGTTTTATGTACTGAATCCTCAGAGTGCGGGAGAAAATTTTGAAGGAAACTTCCAAAAGCTTAATCTGAAAAATAAATTTAAAACAAAAGACAAAGTAAGAGACTAAATAAAACTCAATGAATTGGATCCTCGCAATTAAATAGAATAATGAAGTCGAATTCATAACGCCATAAAATAAAAGTCACAAGAAAATAATACCATAAATCAAAACTAATAATAAGCTAAGTTGGCGATCTTAGTCAAGTGTGACCCGAAGGCTCCCTTTTCAATAGCTACAACACTGAGGTGTCAGGGAGGGCGCTACTCATTTCCCTGGATTGCTCCACTTTACTCTTGATTCTTACCTAATAATACTGAATGCTAGGTAAGGAGGAATCAAGTACAATTTTTGAGTCTTTGGTATGAATCGACCTGGGAATGAACCCTGGTCTCTCATAACATTGGCGAACACTCATAAGGCCAATGGCCCGGTGTGCAATGCTTGTAAAGAAAAGTGGTAAACGGCAACTAACTGACGGAATGGAACTACCAAACCAAGATAAGATAAAAACGCTCGCAGAAAACAAAACATGCAAATACTTGGGCATCTTGGAGGCTAACATCATCAAACAAGTGGAAATAAAAGAAAAAAATCAGAAATAATATCTCAGGAGAACTAGAAAACTACTCGAGACAAAACTCAATAGCAGAAATCTTATCAAAGGAATAAATACCTGGGCTGTACCACGCGTTAGATATTCCGGACACTTTCTCAAGCCGACCAGAGACGAACTTAAACAAATGGACCAAAGAACAAGAAAACTAATGACAATGCATAAGGCTTTACATCCCAGAGACGACGTTGACAGACTATATGTTTCAAGAAAAGAGGGAGGGAGAGGACTCGCCAGTATTGAAGACAGCGTTGACGCATCGATACAACAACTCGAAGACTATATACAAAAACACGAAGGAGAACTCATGACAGCCACCAGAAACGATACTGAGAACACGATGAACAACAGAATGACAATAACTAGGAAACAAAATTGGGAAGGAAAACAACTCTATGGGCGGTTTTAATGACTAATAAACAAGATCTCACACGATAAACCTGGACATGGCTAAGAAAAGGAAAATTCAAGGGAAAAAAAGAATCTCTCCTGATAGCAGCACAAGACAACGCCGTAAAAACCAATCACATCAAAGCAAGAATAGATAAGACGAAACAAAATAGGAAATGCAGGCTATGTGGTGACAGAGATGAAACAATCAATCACATAAGCGAATGCAGCAAATTAGCGCAGAAGGAATATAAGACTAGACATGATTGGGTCGGCAAGGTGATCCACTGGGAGATGTGCAAGAAATTTAAATTTGACCATACAAACGAATGGTATATGCACAACCCAGCACCTGTCCTAGAAAATGACACACATAAACTCCTATGGGTCTTCGGCATACACACAGATCACCTAATCTCAGCCAGAAGACCAGACTTTATAATAATCAACAAAAAAGAAAAAAAGAGAACTTGCAAAATAGTTGACTTTGCTGTCCCGGCTGACCGCAGAATAAAACTTAATGAATGTGAAAAGAAGGATAAGTACCTCGACCTTGCTAGGGAGCTGAAAAAATTGTGGAACATGCAAGTGACAATCAAACCAATAGTAATTGGTGCGTTTGGAAAAGTGACAAAAGGATTATTAAAGGGCCTGAAGGACTTGGAAGTTGGCGGACGGGTGGAGTCCATACAAACGTCAGCATTATTGAGAACAGGCAGAATACTGAGAAGAGTCCTGGAGACTTGAGGAGACTTGCTGTCACTCAGTCTCCAGTGAAAAACCATCGGCTAATGCTGATGTGAAAAGCTCTAATGAGTGAATAATTATAGTAATAAAATTATACAATAATTCAAAACTACTAAAAGATGACACGAGGAAGTAAAAGATGTAATAGAATATTACTTTTCCTAGTTCGCAGTATATGTTCAGAAAGTCATTGCTTTTTATCCTAAGTTTTAAACTACTCTTGGTAAGTATTATCGAATTGGCACACATAGAGATATTTTCCTTTGGTTTCTGATTTAGCAGTAAATAAACTAATAACAGATAACTCGTAAAAAATCGCTGAACATTCCGGATTCAAAAAAATATACCTCAAATATAAATTTGCGACACCAATGTCACCAAACATAAAATAGTATATATATATATATATATATATATATATTGAAAGAGGAAGAAAGAGTGAGAGAGAGTGAATGAGTGTGTGTAGGGGGGTGCTTATTTTTGGATTGCTACATTTTTCACTTTTTGCTATATATAGAGAAAAAAAGAGAGCGAGAGAGAATACTATTCTCACATATACAAAAACTTATGTACACTTATAATAAATATGTGAGGTTATATATCCAACATCCATCTTTCTTTTCCTTGCTTTTTTTTCTTTTTTAATGAGTTTCGTTTTCCTCACGGATCGATGTTCGAGGTCAACTGACAGTCAATGTTTGAGAACCTGATTTTTTTTTTTTCGCGTGAAAAATCTGTCTACACACAATATTTATAGCCATCTTGCTGGATTCCACAACTCATACCCTGCCTCTTTTCCCTAACTTTCCCTAAATCCACCTACTTCATTTTCTTTTTCTCGATCTTTCTTTAGTTTCGACTACTGTTTTAAGTTCTAGAACAATTTAACTGAATAGAGCAAACACCTGCAAAATTAACGAGTTTCTAAAACTTAACAGTTTTTGATTTTAATCAACGCTTTACTCGATAATAACTAGATAAAATGCCTTTTTTTTATTTAGTTTTAGATATTATAACACGATAAATAAATTTTAATCACATTTAAAGTTGGTCATTTTTAATCTCTATTGATAACTGGGGAAAGTTTTTTGTCTATCCATTATTGACGAGCAAACGGATTATGGATAGAAAAAAATTATAAGTCTACTTCATAGGATTACACAAAAAGAAAAGGATTCGCTTTAGCTAAATGGACGGACATAAAATAAGAGTACTGTTTATCATTTCTGTTATGACCGATTATTAAGGGTCAAATAAATAAATAACTCTACACGAATATATGAGGTGCTACATATGTAATGAAGTCTCTGAGGTTCAACGTACACGATGACAGGAAAGGTGCTTACAACAGCTTCTACTGCTCTCCGCTCCACCAGCTTAGTTCTTGAACAATATACCCTTTGGGTAAGTCCATTATTCTGGTCATAGGTGAGTCAGCTACAACAATTTCATTCAAACCACTCTTTTAAGAAAATATCATTGTGTTGACATAGCTAACCTCTGAATATATGTCATAATTTGATGGTTTTGTTTATCTTTGATGGGTTATTTAATGCGAACTTAGATTCATTAAATTGTTTTATTGTAATAATAACTATATTTTAAACGTTGCACATAATTTTCTTTTTGAATTATACGTTTTTATTTGTCTATAATTACAGTTATAAGATATTAATTATTCATATCTAAGACAATTTCCACGGAGTCGAATGGTTTCAAATATTTCTATCTAATACTAACAATTTATACACAATGAAATGGTTTGAAGAAACAATTTCTATCCAACAATAATTATTTGTTAACACACACTTATATGGGGTGTAATGGTTAAAGCGATGGACTGCAGAATCGTAGTACGTGAGTTCGTACTCCAGTCGCGCTATTACGTTCACTTTCTGGCAAATACCCTTGGGAAAGGTATGAACCCCCTTATCCTCCCAGCTATGGGTTAAATAGTACCACTACTGTTCTTCTAGGAGAATGGCTTTGGCATTAAATAACCTAAAAAGAGTTGATATGCCATTAAACAAAGAAAGAAACACAACTATATGATTTCAAGTTACTAATTATAATCATCAGTACACAATTATTGCTTTAAGTAATTATTCTTTAAAAAATAATTTACACACTCTTATATGGTATCAAGTATTCTTATCTGATACCACTTTTTTCTATTGCCCAGTCAGCTAGGGCAGTGGAAAACACCGACTGCATCTCTGCAGAGGAGTAAGAAAAGACCCAACCCAACGCGTGTTCTGGATATGATACTAAACAGTCGAATGGTGAGGTTCCAGTAATGCTGGAGCTTTGGGGAACGCAGAGTACTCCTTCATTGCCATCGCTCCCGGGTCCATTCTGGCTCGGCGTGGTAGCACCTGACAAAGTCCTATCTATGGTTCAAATAGATGTAAACTGCGTAATTGTACTAAATATAATTGCTCGAAATAGAACTGTTTTAAAATTTAAACTTCGTACTTATGCTAAACTGAATTTTTGAAATGGAACTGTTTTGGCATTTAAACTATACTAATACTAACCTGAATTGTTTGAATTAAAACTGTTAGACAAAAATGAACAGCTTGATATAGAAATGTTTTTGACAATTAAACTGTGTACTGAATGGTTTGAAAGAAAACTTTTTATTAGTATAAAAATGAATTTAGCATAAATAGCCAACAAAGGTAAATATACCGTAAACCCAAACAAACTAACAATCATTAATTTCTATACAAAGCTCTTTGACTCATAGATGATACCTTAACACGTATTACCTTTCTGGGCTAAAATGAATCTGGGTGGGATTACCAGCAATAAAGAGGTACGACACACTGCTAAGAATTTCATTAGAATAGCTTCACTATCTGATTAACTTTAATATAATATCTGGGACCCACCATTTTTTTTTAATTCTAAAACCCACCAAGCCAACAAAATAATTACTGCTGAAGGATAGAATACACAAAAATTTTGTTGCACAAAAAAATAAGTACAACAATATAAAAAATGTATTTTTGTATGAGTTTTATGAGTGGAAAAATATCTATAAAATCAGTTGACAGGAATAAAAGAACGCAAAACAATTATCATGGAAAGAACTTTATTGGATGAATAACTGACTTGTATCAGTTTTACTAAAAAAGGTTTAAATGTTGATTATTTTACAACATGGATTTTTTTTTACTTTCTATGCGAAACTAACAAAAATCTGTGTCGGTTATTTAGATGATGAATTTACATATACCTGTACAACATTTAATATTTATTTCCGATTAAAGAAAGTTTTATCAGAGAGATTTTTTTTTTACATTAAAGATTTAACCGACTGAAAAAGAAGAGGTAAAGATTGATTGATTAGTTGATTGATTTTAGTGGCATGTTGACCCGTTTGGGGTTATTTTATGCCAAGTGATTGGGACATTCCATACATTGTCCTTTTATATTTACATTTTATGTTTAGTTTTAAAACGGATTTTACAGATGGTTGTATGATATCGAGTATTCCAATCTAATACAAATAATTTTGAAACAGGTGTATTTGATTTAAAAAATGGGACCAAGGAAGTATTATCTCTTAGGGTCAGAATGGTTCTGGGATTAATGGCAATGAAGGGGTACTCTAAATTCCTTAGAACTCGAGAACTGGAGCCTCATCACAACGTGCAGATTAGTGTCATGCCCAGGACACCACTTCGGGAGAAGGTCTTCATCCTCTGAAATGATACAATTGACAAAGCTGTTCTCTGTGAAGTGAACTATTCTATTTTTATACGCAAAATATAACTTCAAAATCGACTTCTATGTGTTTATTAATTAAAATTCAGCCTCCATTTCAAGAAAAATATGTCTGCATTTGTTTAAGATTTGTATTTGTGATGAACAATTAGACGGTCGAGAATAGTGCGAAAATTTTCCTTCGAAATGGAAATGAGAAAAGGCGGGAAAAACTGGAAAAATTAAAAGACGCATAGAGAGAAAAAATGTCAGGAAAAAAAAAGTCGGAAGAAAATTAATTGTGTGAATATTAAGGAAAACCCTGTGATTGGTTTTAATTAAATTTCCAGTATTTTTACACGTTTTTGTTGTTGTTGCTTGTTGTTTTTTCTCTTCCTTCTTTTACTTGCACGACGTTTCTTGATAATTTGTCACCTGCTTCTTTTTTAACAGCAATAACGAATTGAAATAAATATCTAATTTATTTGTACGGCAATTTGCAGTGCTTTAATTTTTCTCTCGCTAATAAGTGGGGCTGCAGTCACAACAGAAACTCGTATTGATTCTTAATTCTATCGGTTCTACTTTCGTGCTCAGAACAATAAAATAAGGTCCATATTTACCGTATATACTTGAGTAATAAACGACTTTTTAAAACCAATTTTACAGCTTTGAAGGCGCCGTTCTTTATTCGAGTTTTGTTTGTAAAACGTCCCAACTTACTTGGTTTCTAAAACTAATCTCACCGAGCTTCTATCGAAGTGTCCCCGCATTGCTTTACCAAAAAAAAAGGCTATTAGTTCTTACCATAAAGTCTTTACTTAACATTGTTAACTATATAAAACACCTGTGCATGTAATATAAAGAGGAAAATACGTAAAAACTTCATTATCTTCCAAGTAAACACGGTAGGCTACATCAAGGTTAAAACTACATTTATATTTCTGAGATTGACTGACAGTTGCTTCGACCTGTTGACGAGGCTTAGAATACGCCGAATGCATCCTCCTGTAAAGGAGTAAGACTAACCACCCAAAATAGTTATTTTGGTTATTACACTGAACTCTATCCAATGGCGAGACTCAAGTTTTGAAGCATTGGCGAATCAGTAATCATGTAACGCTGCTGTTCTTAAATAGAAGTTCATAATACGACAGCACCACATATACATTTTTACTATCACGGTTCTATAGGGTCTGTGAGTGTAGCAATACGCCTTAGGTTACAGTCGGACCCCCGTCGTAACCTCACCGTGAGAAAAGTAACGAACTCAGGAAATACTTTCTTAATTTGCTAATAAAAAAGTTTTTTCACTACTACGCCTATTAGTCGAAGAGAGATATAGAGAAGGAAAAATGAGTCCACCGCTTTAACTAGACAGAGAGAAATAAAACGTCATGTGGAGAGAGAGAGAGAGAGAGAGCGAGAGAGAGAGAAAGAGAGAGAGAGAGAGAGCAGACACAAACCGTAATATTATCTTTCTCGTTTTCTGTTGTAGGTCTCGCTTGTGCTTGCTCGCTAATTCTGTCCTCACAGCTTAGTGGCGGGTGTGAAACCGCTTCACAGAGCTCACTCCAAAATGGGGGCTGTAATTTTCAATCGTCTTCATATCGTTACATCTGGGCTCCAACTGTCTGTCTTTTTTCTCCTTTTTCTCTTGCGTTTCTCTCAACAGCTTCTATATTTGAGTTTCTTCCAGCCGATCAGAATCCATCACCGATTGGCAGCTGAGATATTTCTATATTTATTCAGGCCGTCCGCTGATATCTCAACCTAGACCCTCCTATTTATTTCTCCCTTATACCCTTTCTCTCTTTGTGTCTCTTGCCTCAATTATCTTTTTCATATACTCGTATGTCCTTTTCCTCTCCATCGTCTCGTGGTCGACCAGTGAATCTCGCAAGGAAAAGATTCAAAATCAACAAGAGTCCCGAATTATTTTACAATCACCCTTTCATGAATGCGTTCTGTAAATTTGAGAAGCGTCATTATCATTGCAAGGGATCATAGGACAAATTGAATTCTTTCTTTCTGTTGATTTTATTGTTACTACAATGCTTAATTAAATCTATTCTAAAGTCTTCTGTGAGTGCATAATCCACACACAAGTTCCAAACAATAATTCTGAGAAGATTCATTATCATGGCAAGAGTGGTTTAGACTATCAAATTCATTCTTCCTGTTGATTTTGTTGCTACAGCATTTCAGCAGTGTCTTATCAGAGAATATTTTATTCTTTATTTTAAGAGATGCATCTTCAAAATAACAATTTAAAAAAGGAGTTACATATTATTGAGCATCGGACTGCTGCTACGCCAGATCAGGGATAGAGCTATTGCTTCAGTAACAAATAGGTTTTTATGGGGTTATGCTATCTCCATGCCTCCAGCCATAGAATTCCGAATTTTTCCTTTTTCTATTATGTTTGCCCATCTCTAAGGCGAGAGAACCCAGGCTGACCCATTATTTATCAATAACAAAAGGGAGAAAGACACAGATTGGATGCATGCCTTTTTTGAGAGCATTAGCACAAAGGGAAGTGCAAAAAGACTACTCCAGCATTTGCCAAACTTCTTTCATAAGCCAATAACCATTAGGCCACCACTCCTTCCTCTTAAAAAGCATTTCGAATAAATCAGATGTAAAAGTTATATCTGTAAATATGAAGTGGTAATACCTCTCAACGTCACATATATGAGTTAAACAGATCTGCTTAGAATTATCAATCTCAGATAGGAATACGTGATACTATATAACAGCATGCTAATTATTTGTGTTAAGATTAATTACTTAAGATAATAATTGTTACCTAAGGATTCTTATAATTAGTCACTTGAAATCATATAATTTATTGTAAATTATTAGTGTTAGATAATAATGTTTGAAACTATATAACAGTGTGTAAATAAATTATAATCAGGTTTAAATAGGAATAATTACCTTAAACCATATAATTATCCATAAATTATTAATACCAGTAAACTGTACAAATTAATTTTACTCGATAGGAATGCTTGATATCAGATAACTGTGTGCAAACAAAGGATTATCGACAAATAAATAAGTAGAATTTAAAAATGCTACAATGGGAGATTAAAGATAGAGTTACGATAACAATGAAACATTTAACAATTAACCCATCGGGAGTTGATATGCCGTTAAAAACCAAACCAATGGCTGCTCATAATCCTTTATATTTGGTTTTAATTTTAATCTGAAAAAAATAATGCTAATTCGCGGACGCTAAGTTTGCTTGTTTTGGGGGAGGACTTTTGTGTTTTCTTAAAGTTTTATTCTGCAAAATTCGACTGATACATCGTCATACACGATTTGTATCAATATTTTAACGGGATACACACTGTACTGAATAAAACTTTGGGGTGAATAGAAAATACCAAAAAGTTATTAAATATTTAATGAATCCGCAATCCGCTCGAGATACTTGACACATGCTGTATTGATTTTTACGTAAGAATTAGCATATCCACGTATTTCACCATGTATGCAAAGAACTACAGAACATATTTAAACAGAAAATTGCTCCAAACTGTTTGATTTTGATAGTTCAAAAGGTTACAGTACGTAAGAAGTACTAAATTTTATTGCAATCGACATGACAAAAAAGCATTTAACTATGCTTGATGGTACCAAATGCTAATCAACTGAATATATACATATGTGTGTGTATGTGTTTGCGTGTATATGTTTGTGCGTGTACCTGTCTGTCTCTGTTTTATATATATATATATCATCATCATCATCATGATCATATCGCGCTGGTAGCACGGATATCCCTGACCCTCTCTCGCCACTCCTCCCTATCGTTCATCGCCCTAGGTAGGTCTTTAGGACAACATCCTGTATCCTCACATAGCTGCTGAATATACGTTCGAGCTGGTCGTCCTGCTTTTGCGCGGCCATGTGTGGGGATCCATAAGAGTACATCTCTTATGAGTTCATCTCTGCCTCTCCAGCAGTGTCCTGCATGTCTATTTCGTCTAACTTGAATAGTTTTCGTGATAGGGGACAGGTGGCCGTACAGTTGGTGTCTTGTGGGGTGTTGCTGCCAGGACTTGTTCAGGATTGCACACAGCATTCTTGTGTAATTGCCATCTAGCTTCTTCTCCAGTCGTTTTGTTAGCGTCTATGTAGTGCATCCATATAGCAGTATCGATGTGACCGCTGCCTGGAAGAAACTGCGTTTCATTTTATCGGTTAGGTCTGATTTCCATATAATCGATAGCCTATTGATAGCTGTCCATGCTTTCGTTAGCCTCGTTTCGATGTCCTTTTCGGTTGATTCGACGCTGCTTCCTAGGTACGTGAATTTGTCTACTAGTTTAAGTGGGGTTCCATCTAGAGTGGAGATGTCCCCCGTTTAGTTATAGCACATATATTCCGTTTTGTGTGCATTAACATAGAGGCCTATGCTTGCTGCTGATGAAACGAAAGAGAAAAGGACGTTTTCAAAAATTCCACTTCCAGTGGAAGCGCTCAGTTTCAAAATTGTTCGATGCAACTCACGTTCCAAAATTTATCAAAAATGTCCATATCATATCAATCTATCTAGGTATTTATCGATCCAACTATATATGTTCATATTTGTACTTACGTGGATCATTAAATAAGTTTCCAGACTTTTTTAGTATGAGCACTTTTGTTGAGAGTAGACACATGAAACTCTAGTCCCCTTCGAAGTAATCTCCTCCAGCTGCAATGCACTTGTTGTACCGTTCCAAAAACTTCGGGAAGGCCCCATAGAAGTCCTCTTGCGTGAGAGTGTCAATAACCTTCGTCACGGTCTCTTTCATCTCCTCAATTATCTCATAACGACAACAGCCTCTGAGCTTAGGGAATAAACAAAAGTCACAGGTAGCAAGGTCGGGACTATAGGGAGGCTGGGGAACTGTCTTGATGCCCATCTTGGTCGAATAGTCTGTGACAAGGATGGAGTTGTGGACTGGTGTATTGTCCTGGTGGAAATGCCACTTCCCTAGGAATCACTTCCCTAGGAATCTCTTCCTGAACTCCCTTAAAACCTCAACATAGTAACGCAAACCCTAACCCTTTCGCCAGCAACTCTGGTGTATTGACTTCCTTACTCCTCTCACACCTCTTATCATCCCTCACAGACTCTCTGCCTTCCTTGAATCTCTTATGCCACTCAAAAACTCGATTCATGCAAGATGATTGATTCATGCAAGATGCTCGATTCATGTAAGATGCTCCAAAAGCAATCTGAAGCATTTGATACGTTTCTGTGGCATTTTTTCCAAGTTTAAAACAATTTTATTGCATATTTTTCTTCTAAAGTGTCCTCATGTCCAGATTGGATTTTTGAAATTTACTAGCTGTCAAAATCAGGCTTTAGTAGGGTGTATTCCGATTGCTGCTGTAGATGTTCATTTGTACCTGTAATCAGGAAAATTGGTCAGTCATCTAAGATGTATTGCAATCACATACTGAATTTTCAAGAGTCTACGACCATTTCAAATGCCTGTACAAAAAACCCCAGGAAAATTATTGAATGCACCTCGTATATATATACATATATACGTGTCCAGTGAGGATGCTTGTGTGCAGTAGTTGTCCTAGAGTAATCTATCTTTCTTAAATATTGTTCGATATTGACTAAGGGTACTTAAAAAACTGGATCCTCATAACTACTTGCAAAAGGTGAGTTTGGATCTTCTAAACTTAAAATCATAATTGACTCCTACAACGAAAAACAAAGACTGTGTTTATTCAATTACTTAAGAGTGTAATGTATTACCCATAACTGATTTTTAAACATATCTAAGAAAGCACAAAACTTGTTTTTATATCTTAAGATTACAAGAACTATGGAAAAAGTTTTGGTTATTTCTCAGGCCTTTTGGTGTTCAATTAATTTTTTTGGCTCGCAGCATGACTCTTGACATGTTTTTCTCAGCGAAAATGATTATCATGCAAATTTTAATGACGTTTGGCGAAAGAGGAAGGTGTGAATGGTGGCGAGGAGTATATAATCGTTATCATGGTAAAACATTAAGCCAAGTCCATATTCTTTGCCTCAAAAAATAATAGAATCATTGTATGTCTAGTCTCGAAAGCTGATATTCTTTATGAATGATCATATACATACATATTTTTTTCCTCTGCTTATTTTCCTAATCATTGATGAAATGATTCAATTCTTTATGAATGATTATATATGTATTTATATATAAATGTTTTCTCCGCATATTTTCTTAACGAATGATGAAATGGTTTATTTATTAACACTTTCTCGATGTTTTTTGTTTGGTTGTTAGTTTTTCATGTATACATTTGCACAAGTCCTCTGTGCGAGTGGAAGATCAATATTTAAGATTTTAACAGATTTGAATTCAGTTTTTATTCTTCTAACCCGATTGCCATACCAGGGTTAAAGAGCTCTGTCTGTCCTACAATAGCTGGAGTGGAAACAGTTTGATTCATACCTTTCGCAAGGGTATTGGTGCTATGTTAAATGCAAACAGCCTCATTCAGAATTTAAACTCGGTTCACTGAGTCCATTTTCTACAATGGTAACCATTAGACCAAAAGCGCCTCTTTTTTTTTAATATCTTGCTTTTAAATCAAACTGTAACGAAGAAAAGTTCTTACGAAAGTTTTATGATAACTTCCAGAACATAGTTTATTTTTAAGATAATGACTAAATCAAAATAGATTTGACCAACTTATTTTAAATAGTTTTGGTCAGTTTAATTTGAATATATTTGTTTAATTTAATTGTTATAACTTTAGGATACTTAATTTAGATAATTTTGGGCAACTTAAGTTAGTTTAATCAACTTAAGGTTAGATCACTTTGGACAGAGTATGGCACATTATTTAAAAATAAATAATGACGTTGCATGTGAAGAGTATTTCTAAATCTCAGGGTCACCCATAAAAAAAAATTGACCCAAATCTCTGTTGCAGTAAATTGCACGAATTAATTGCATTATCATATTTGAAACTATTTCCCCATCGTATTACCAGTTATCCCTGATAATATATATGTGTGTGTGTGTGTGTGTGTGTGCATCAACTTCGTCATTAAGTGGTATTGATTCCGATGAATCTCTCTCTCTCTCTCTCTCTCTCTCTCTCTCTCTCTCTCTCTCTCTCTCTCTCTCTCTCTCTTTAGTCATCCGTCCCAATCGGCTATCACTCTTGGCAGTTCCTTTACACTGCAATCAATGTCAGCACAAAACTGCTGAGTGTATGTCTTTGCTGGTCAGCAAGCACTGGTGTGTCCATATGCCGGAGTCCACTAAAAAAACATAGCTTATGAGTCCGTCTCTCATTCACCATCAGTGCTTTCTTGGATACTTGGATATTTTTGGAAATGGAATGTGTGTATATATATATATATATATATATTAAAAAAGATTAAAATCCAATCTACTTACTTTAGTCACATGTCTAATAATTTCATATTGGACTTTCTTTATTAACCTTATTTATAAAATTTCATCAGACAGTTTTGTCTTCTATTTCCTGGAAGACATATACAACTATAAATCATGAGTTTAAAGTAAGACGGTGAGATCCTCATTCTTTTTTAGTTTCTATACTGCTCTGCTTGTCAACATTTGGGCAGTTTCGTTTCATCAAACGTTTTTTAAAGGATTATTTATTCTCAAACGTTTCCTCTATTTATATGCACGCGTGTGCATCGTGTGAGTGACCATCACCAACTTTTTTTTGACCATCACCAACTTTTTTTTTGTTTTTTGTTTTGTTTTGTTTTATTTTGTATTTAATTCAAAATAATGAATAATGACTTGAGGCACCCACCACAAATTCTCAAATGAAGTTTACTGGACCAGTTTATATCATACACTTGAATATAATTTTTTTTTTTTTTTTTGCTTTGTGATATTCAGTTTGAGTTAGGCATCTTTAAAACGTTCCGAGATCCGAGCTGTATTTGCCAAGGCAAAATTGAACAATATTTTTCTTTTGTTTTATTTATCTATTTATTTTTTTCAAAATAGTCCTTTTGGCATTCAATATCTATTTTACCGAATCTTCCATTGATCGAAACATCTCTGAGATTTCTCTTTTAATATGATGCGGTCCTCTTGTCTTCAGCTTGAGATGAAGTTTCTGTTTGGAAAACCAGTAAGAAACGTACGGTTCTTAGTCTGTTAAGTATGGTTGACATTACTCTTTCACAAACATGTGTTTCGTTTAACCCCTTATACTCTCAGGTAAGGGTTGAATAGTATTACCCAAGTTCTTCTACAAGGATAGATTTGGCATTGAATAACCATCGAATTTTATATGTCATTGAACAAAGAAACTCAACCCATTTTAATGCTTTTAGCTTCAATCTTGATATTTTCTGATTGCGTCACATTTTTTTGTTGTTGTTCTGGTCTTCTATTGTTGAGGGAAACAATAAATCATTGTCTTTACTTACAGTCTGAAATATACCTAAGCCTGGCAACAATTGTTACGAGTCTGACAGACGCATTAACGATTCTCACCAGTCAAAATATTGTGACAGTAATTACACTGCAATTTTTAATAAAATAAAGTTAAAACAACGAAAGTAAAAGCCGAATTGACTGGAAGCCTCATAAAGCACAAATTCATTATCCAATCAAACATTATATACATCTAACGATCGCAACTTTATTCTTTTTTTAAAACGTGTTTCACAAAACGAAGAATAGTTCTTATTTCATATCTTTCCTATTAGGAGATAAGACAAAGTTTTCACTCTATTAATCATCTTCCTGAACGTTTCGATACGTTTTTTCGAAGCCTGGATTCGGATTTATGAATCTTGAAATGATTAGTCTAAGATTAAATTATCGCAGTGGTTCTCAACTTGAGCGCTTAAGGATATTTTAAACTTATCTTTAGTCGTGAGAATTTTAGTAATATTAAAGCGGAGAAAAGGAACTGTATTTCTTACACACAAGCTTACGCACGTGCATGTGAAAAGTATCCCTTATATATTAGTACAATCTTAAATATTTCATTTATAAATGGACACCAGTACATTACTATTTCTAGCGGAACGGTATACAATCAGAATGGGTATTAAGTATTATTGATTATCAAACTCTACAGGATTCTATCTTTGTAAACGAAAATCAGCATATCTAGCAAACCAAAAATAATTACACCCTTTACAGATATTTATGCAATTTTATTTCAGTTTAATTCAAATACCAATGGTTAAAAACATGAAAATATATGTTCTCCTTCTTCCCATCTATGTGTAAATGAGTGGGCAGACTGGGTTCTTTTGCCTTGGTTAGGCAAGCAGGCTAAGAGTGGGGAAAGTCTGAATTTAAACCAGCTTAACTCGACTTAAAAAGCCGATCGTGAATCCCTGTCAGTCTTTGAAGGATTGGTTGGATAAATAAATACAGAGTTTCAACGTAAACTACGATAATCAACAACACCTAATAATATCCGTTTCATTGTATAAGTGGAAGCTATAAAATCCTGGTAGCTATGCTTTATGAAATAAAATAACATTTTAAAAGTAATTAAGAGGAGTGTAATAATATATATATATATATATATATATATGTATGTGTGTGTGTGTGTGTGTGTGTGTTTGTGTATGTTCGTATACCATTTTCTCTGGACGTGTAAAATGTGACACAAGGCCAATTTTAAAGCGGAATTTAACATATTTTCCTTCTCGTAAACCGGTTAAAATAATAGGGTTGTAGAACAAAGTCTCCTCTACTATGTGAAATGTAAAGAGCTCATCTAGAATTTGAACTCGAGTCACTGTGTTCATTTCAAACGATGATAAGTGTTAGGCAACAAGCGGATGCTAATATATTTATTTATATGTATATTGGATTAGGATCGTCAGCCAGCTATTTGCTGATAAAATCTCCGGGTCGATTATGCGTCACTTTAATTCTGCATTTTAGTCTTCGCGTAAGGACGTCCTATTTATGCTGTAACAGGATGCCTCGAGTAGTTTAATAGTTAGCAAGCTTGACTAGCAAACCTGCAAGAGTGAGTTCAAGTCACATTGGGTGCTCCATTCATTCGGCCTTGCGCCACATCTAAGCAAAAAGCTTAGTAAATTACTGCTTATACGGCCACGAAGATGTTTTATAAATTTTAATATCAGTGTGATACTGACTATATAGGTAGGACTATTCAAAAGCTGGACGTTAAAGTCGGCCACTGGCCATCACCTGGCCGATTACTATATAAGCAGGACTAATTATTTAGATGATAGGTATCTCTGTCTTGTACAAGCCTACGTCTAAACAATATCTTGCCTTTTTATAGACTGTAGCTATTTCGCTATATTGCTCTATGTTGTGAAGGCAGAGTAGACAATTTGACACCTTTTATTTTTGGAGGGAAATTGGACAGGAAACGTGAGAGTTGAGGTTTTTTAACTTACCCCCAACTATGATTTAATATCTTTATCTTTTAAACAATTCTGGTGTATTTGGTTGAAAACGGGCCAGACAAAAGGATCCTCCCAAATTGTTTTTTTTATTATTGAAACCAATTAATAAATATGATTCCCTTATTTTCTGTTATGATAAAATTTTCTTGCACCACAAATCTTTCTTAATCTTTCTACCTCCCTCTCTCTCTCTCTCTCTCTCTATATATATATATATATATATATATATATATATATATATAATTTATTAGGAGGCGCTTATCGCGTAATGGTTAAAAGTATATTTACAATTCTATTTACATATCCGTTCCTTCGTAGCTTATGCTCGTCTACATACCCTCCCTGCAGCCAAATTGGATATTCTTTGACTCTCCCCTTGATCAATTAGGATATTCTTCTTCTTAGATCTTGCTTCTTCAGATCTAACACTGTCTTCAACTCCGATGTAATTCCCCTGTGCAAATTCCGTCTATTCAGGCAAAGTATTATAGTAAACATGATTTATTATATATTGGTTCGGTAAAGATTTGATGAGCTACAAGGATCCGATCAGCTCTGAAGTTCTGATTGTTCCAACAACGTACTGTAGAAGGCTGAAAAAGGAAACAAATAACAGAACTCGAAAGATTCCTCGGTAACTTTAATACCATTATCCACAAAATAGAATATTCAACCATGTATCGATCTTGTACTTTCAGTAGGATTAGATATTAACAAATATATGTATTAAGTAATATATAGATTGTTATTGTATAGTTAGCATTACTTAATGCAAAAACACGACGAGAAGGATTTATAAGTATTGAAAATGCAAATTATCCTTTCCTACTTAAATAGCTCCTCTTGATTTTTTTTTGTTATTAGGAATTTCAACAGGTCCAGTATATATATATATATATATATACATATATAGCTCTATCTCAGATATTGAGCAATCTCCAAGTTATATCGAATTTGGTTCGCCACAAACCTACAAAGTGAATTAGTAATAAATAACAGTGTTGCTATATATATATATATATATATAAGCAAATTTTATTAAATACGATGGAACATAATTGGAATTTTAACTGTGATTTTTCTTTTGCCAGGATCCAGGTGGTAAAGGAATTTTCCCATATCTTCAGCCCAATTCTTTGGACCATACTTTTGGGCGTAATCAGGGGTTGTAAAATTTGGGTTGACAGGTTGAGTTTTTATTGTTTTAGTTATTTGTGGGGTTTTGTTTTGAAGTTGTCAGTCGCTCATTTACGATGACTAGTTAATTTGGCGTCACTTACGTGTGATGTGGTCTGTGGCTCAGTGGTAGAGTTTCGGCTCTGCATTCTTTTATTGCTGGCTCGATCTCCTGTGGGTGAGATCACGGTATACACTGCTGATAAGGTCGAAAAAACTGTCTGGTGTTTCCATATGTCACGCGCAGGTGTTTGTCAGGTTTTCTGGTCGTGCTAATTCAATTCACAATATTTTATTCGTGTTTATCCTTTTAATTTTTATACATATTGCTTCTAGGATTCGTAATCGTTTTTGTTATTGTTTTTGTAAATAATTATTCTATTATCAGAAAACATCCTGTACATCGAAAGTTAGTTAGGGTTATTGTTTTTTTATAATCACGTGTTATTTTATGTAACTATTTTAAGAAAAGTGAAACGTGAGACGACGAGATAATGTTCTAGTTGCATAGCCAATGTAAAATTATTAGGAATATTCTCACAGATGATGAAATGATTATATATAAAAACAATAATAAGCAATATAATAATAAAAAAACAATATAATAATATATAAAAACAATAATAAGCAATATAATAATAAAAACAATATAATAATATATAAAAACAATAATAAGCAATATAATAAAAAAAACAATATAATAATATATAAAAACAATAATAAGCAATATAATAATAAAAACAATATAATAATATATAAAAACAATAATAAGCAATATAATAAAAAAAAACAATATAATAATATATAAAAACAATAATAAGCAATATAATAATTAAAAAATATATAATAATATATAAAAACAATAATAAGTAATATAATAATAAAAAAATATATAAAAATATATAAAAACAATAATAAGCAATATAATAATAAAAAAACAATATAATAATATATAAAAACAATTATAAGCAATATAATAATTTAAAAATACAATATAATAATATATAAAAACAATAATAAGCAATATAATGATAAAAAACAATATAATAATATATAAAAACAATAATAAGCAATATAATAATAATAAAAACAATATAATAATATATAAAAACAATAATAAGCAATATAATAATAAAAAAACAATATAATAATATGTAAAAACAATAATAAGCAATATAATAATAAAAAAACAATATAATAATATATAATAATATATAAATAACAATATAATAATATATAAAAACAATAATAAGCAATATAATAAGAAGCAATATGCATTAAAAAACACGTCATGGTTTAGTGTTATTGTAATATAGCCGTATCAAAGGGACTTTTGACCCTTGTTGTGACTTCGCCGTGGAAACAAGTTGACAAATGCGAAACTCAGTTAAACATACACAAAATGTTTATTTACAACTAAATAGCAAAGCAGTCGCCGGAAGAAAGAAAGAAAGAGTATAGATGCATGAGACGACCGCCAACAAGACAATTATGAGCAATATATCCTTGTGAGAAAAAGATGAGCGAACACAGACTTTGTATCTTTTCCTTGTTCTAACATGCTTGCCCCAGAATTTGGAACAAGCAAATTTTCTTCTTCTTACATCTTCGTGACTCGTTTTCTACTGACGTCTTTAACTTATCTCGTCCTGCCGTCGACTCTACAAAGAGACACAAGTTGTCCCCTCACTTACGCCTGTCGTGTCACTTCAGCTTGCTCCACGCATACCCACAAGATTTAGGACCTCCAGTTTTCCTTAGTCCTTACGCTCTCGTTGTAGTTAACAAACTACACCAAGTGCGTCTGCCTAGTTATTTGGTGAAAACTGTCTGCTTTATTTATCTATCTATTCAATTGCCTATAAGCCATTCAATTACATTACAATATATCTAGAAGTAAAATCGGCGTATTCTACTGTTCCAGCCGAAACAGGCTAGCTTGGATTGGTGTCCCCACCTTTGTTGCTATCGATCGTCACAGCATTAAGTAGGTTTACTCTCCCTGTGTCTGTCGTAGTAGCTAGCTTAAAAATTCTGCACATAAGTCTTAATTCAATTTACAAGACTTGATTGTTCTTATCCAGCTATCAGAGCTTGGAGATATCTCATATCAGCTAATCCCTTCTCTTTGATGTGTCACTAATATTTTGCATGGAAAGAAATCAGAGGATAAGGGTTTTCATCCACTACCTGACCCAAGGATTGAACACAAGAATAACTAGAGGCATCTTAAGCAACTACACTGTTATCCTGGAGGAATAACGTGTTCGGTACGAAATTTCCATATGTATCAATTCTTGCTTCTCGTGACAGTTCACGATATTTGATTTTCCTTCGGTTTCTTTGTTTAATGGTATACCAACCTGCAGGAGTTATTTAATGCTAATTCCATCCTTTGTAGAAAGACAGTAATAATGCTATTTAACCCATTACAGGGAGATAAGAAAGTTCATATATTTCTTAAGGGTATTAGTTTAAAAGTGAACGGAGGAGAATGACTTAACTCGCTAACTACAACGTCGCAGTCCGACACATTAGCCACTACACTACGAGGACTCTCTCTCTCTCTCTCTCTCTCTCTCTCTCTCTCTCTCTCTCTCTCTATGTCTTGCATAGTGCATATTTTTTGATGTCATCAAAAGGGTTAGAGAAACCTATTTCGTCAAATGATATAGCCACCTTCCACCATCATCTGTGGAGATGCAGTTTGTCTGTGGTGAGCCAACAGCAAATGACCAAACACGAGAACCCTCGCGGTAAGTTCCACAAACGGTCACACAAGTGTTTTAGTTAAGAACTGGTTGAGTACAAAAAAGAGCTTAAATTTCGGAACTAGTTAAACCGTTCGCCCTTCTCGATGCCATTGAAATGAGGCAACGATTCATGAAATTATCGGATCTTTTCTTCATCGACTTTAAAATTTCACTTCATGCCTTGCTGTTTTTAAGGTTTGCCCGAAGTCGATCTGAAACACGCTAATAAAGTGAATGTTATTTTTCTTGGACCATATTTCTGACTTTTTTCTTTTCTCTGAACTTGTTCTCATCTTTTCATCTCGTCAGCGTCTCCGGCAACATTCGACGAGACCCAGCAATGCAATATAGGTCGGCATTTTATTTTTCAAAAATATTTCTATTAATGCTATTCTGCTTTGGCGTTACTAATGTTATATGATAAGAAAAATTCTAATTTGGAATACTATGTTCGTACAATGTTATCATTAATTGTTCAGAACTTATATCCAAATGCCGTCATGAAAATAATTTCTTACAAGATTCTTTACAGAATCATTCTGACTAATGACAAGAAATAATTGAACGATAATCAGTAACTACAAAATATTTAATAAACGCCCGAAAAAATATTCAAACTTGACATTTACTTCTTAAAAAATTTTGAATATTTCAGCAAATCAAATCTCACAATGAATATTCTGCTGAGTATCTTTACTTAAACTACAGCTCTTTAGATTTATTTTCGTATAAACCTACTTTTGTTTATATATGCTGCGCTATCCGTTTCACTCACACATCCAACTTATTGGACTGAGCTCAATTGTTGTGTAATATTCCATGAGGGTGCGCATAGTATGATTTTCTTCGTCGTAAATAGACCCGGTGGGCCCAGAAAATTGAATAAAAACCTGAACAAGACTGTTTGCATTTAATATATCGTTAATACGCTTGGGTAAGGTATGGATCTAACTATTTTACCTCCAGCTATATGTAAATAATCGTTCATACTAAGATCTTTTATGGCAACCAGTCTAGGAGCAGAAATTTCTGAATTTCAGCCATTTGTAAATCTGGAGAGAGATATGCCTGTTCGTCTATTTTTGATCGAACAAGCTACATATGTTTGTACCCCACAACCGGTTACAAAATGAGAGAAATAAAAATAAAATTTTCTTGATCATTATGAAAACAGACAATGGAGTGGATACTTTCGCTCATTTATGAAAATGTAGAGATGCCTGTGTTGTAATGGCTATCCTCGATGGAAATGAATACGGCGAACCGAGTTCGAATCTTGGAGGAGGCTGTTTGTATTCCACATCGCGCTAATACCCTTGGGAAAGTCATGCATTCCACTATTCTCAACCCAGCTAAAGATAAATAGGACAGACTTACCCTTTTATTTGGATATGGCAACCGGTCTTTGAGAAGGAAAACTTTGAATTCAAGCCTAATAATCTTAAAAACTGACCTTGTGTCGCATCTTCTTCCTGCAGCGGATTTAGGTAAATATATATATGCAACTGTATATTTAACAAAATCAGCCGTACTTTTTTTTGGCAAATATTGATCTCAGTCACTTTGCATTTGGAAGAATCTTAGGTTTTATATTTTTTACTAAATATCTACAAAACAATAACAACTTTCAGTTATTGATTGGTCGCAGTAACTACTGAATCACCAGAAAACTGAACAACTAATGTGTTTGTTGAATTTGAAGGTGAGAGTAAATTTAAGATATTCGAGAAACAAACGAGAACCATTCATAAAAACAGAAAATGAAGGAAGTGTTAAAGCACTTAAATCACTCTGTATTTATTATTGTTTAGTAATTCACGTCACGTCACTTGTTGTCTTGCCTGACTAATTTGACAATAAAGACGGGATATTTGAAAAAAGAAATACAACAAAAACGATAAAAGCAGAATTTAATTATATTGTCTTGTTTTTATTGGTCGAATGGTTTTGTAGATTTTTTGCATGCTCGTCCTTTCGAAACTGAAATGAAATTGTTTTTATATAAATATGTGTTTTGACTCTGCGGCATCAAAATCGTTTGTTTTTACTTCCAAGTCTTTCGGTAAAGTTATAAATTTATTCAAAGAATCTCTATAAATATTCTTGTCCAGGGTTTCTTGTCAATGCACCTGTTTATAATCATATTCATATACATTTTATATTGTTCCAATTTGCATATAGTATATGCTACGGTAACCCAACAAAAAGTATCACCTTGCAGCGCGTATCTTGCAAGCGGAGTCGAGTTAGATAGATGTGACTTAGATATTTTTGTAATCTTCCAATTCTAAAAAAAGTATACAGTTCAATTCTCAGGTCACGCTCACCCCAATCCAGATACTTTATCAAACGAGATAATACTTAAATACTAATTACAAAATAAGTCCACTTTTTATTTATTTGAAATTAATTATATCAATTCTTTAGATAATTGTTTCAATATCGCACTTGATGGCCGCCATACAATAGTCATCAAGAGATTTTCTTTTTAAATACGTATTTATAGAAGGAATATTTATGATTTTGTTTGATTCTTTTCTTCTCAATAACCAAAAATAAATATCTATAACAGTTAGACGTTTAAAATAGTTTATTCTCGTTTCATGACTCTTTCTTTCATTCTTTCTTTCTTTCTGTCTTTCTTTCTTCTTTCCTTTTTCTATATGTCTTTATCTATCCATTTATCTATCAATATATCTTTTTCTTTCTTTCTTTCTTTCTTTCTTTTCCTGTCTGTCTTTATCCATTTATATATCAATATATCTCTTTTTTCTTTCTTTCTTTCTTTCTTTCTTTCTTTCTTTCTTTATATGACCTTTATCTATCCATTTATCTATCAATATATCTTTTTCTTTCTTTCTTTTTTTCTTTCTTTCTTTCTTTCTTTTTCTGTCTGTCTTTATCTATTTATCTATCAATATATCTCTTTTTTCTTTCTTTCTTTCTTTCTTTCTTTCTTTCTCTATATGACCTTTATCTATCCATTTATCTATCAATATATCTCTTTCTTTCTTTCCTTCTTTCTTTTTTCCTTTTTCTATATGTCTTTATCTATCCATTTATCTATCAATATATCTTTTTCTTTCTTTCTTTTTTCTTTCTTTCTTTCTTTTTCTGTCTGTCTTTATCCATTTATCTATCAATATATCTCTTTTTTCTTTCTTTCTTTCTTTCTTTCTTTCTCTATATGACCTTTATCTATCCATTTATCTATCAATATATCTCTTTCTTTCTTTCTTTCTTTCTTTCTTTGTCTTTATCCATTTATCTATCAATATATCTCTTTTTTCTTTCTTTTTTTCCTAACCCGAAAAAAAGAAATGCGTCATCTAATTTTATAAATGTTGTAATGTAATTTTTTTTCCTATTTTTTTTTCATGAACACTGTCTTAAATTTTTTAATATAAAACACAGACAGACACTATTAAAACAATGCATTTGCTACTTTTTAGAAAATACGTAACGTAAATGTCTGAGATCTAAGATAACAGTCCTACACATAAAAAAAAGCAAAAAATTAAAACAAAACAATCGAATTTCTATCAGGTAGAAACTCTATTTAGCTCAGTGGACAAAAATAAAGCCAATTGTTACGTGACTCGAGGTTCATTCCCAGAATGCTTGATATTAAAGTTTAAGATAACTGACTTTATAAGGAGAAAATCCCCCTATTTTTAAGCTAAATTCAGTAATATTTACTTCAATTTTTACTATATATCAAAAAGTTCCTGTGTAATCAACAAACATCTCAGTAGTCACTAAAGTAGGGTGTGCTGTTAGTTTTCTAGGACATGAAAGGAACCTATCACTGTTGATTTCTTTGAAAATGGTTGAACTCTAAACAGTGCTTCGTATTACCACATCCTTAGGCTAAATTCACCTTATTTGTGGAATGGTCCACGTATATATATATATATATATATATATATATATATATGTGTGTGTGTGTGTGTGTGGGTGGGTGTGGGTGTATGTGTGTGCACCCGCAGAGTGATTTAAAAGGGATTAACACTTGTAAGAAGATTGTTTTCTGATATCATTTCAAATAATCTGTTTACTATTACTTTGCAATCTTCCACATGTAATTAAGAAATGCCAGCACTACTAGTGAAACAACTATTTCAAACAAACCAAAAGTGATATTATGGAGACTGCATGGAGAAGATTTGAAAAATATGTTAACAGGAATTATGAACAGGTAAGTTAAGACTGTTTTAAATCCCGATATAATAACTTATAATACTCTTCGCATATAATAATTTCTAAGAAACATCTCTCTCTCTCTCGCTATATATATATATATATATATATATATATATATATATATATATATATATTTTAAAAAATAATAAAACAGGGTAAAACTCACAACTCAGTGTTTCACGCTTTCGATCTTCAGGTTAGCTTTAATTCAACAGTTCTGTTTTTTTTTTCAACTGATGAAATATCTAATCTTTTCATAGATTTTCTTAGTCACGTTGCAATCATGTACACACACAAACAAACACACACACACACACGCATATATATATATATATATATATATATATATATGTGTGTGTGTGTGTGTGTGTGTGTGTGTGTGTGTGTGTGTGTAGAAAAAGATTTATTAACGGGTCGACACTATAGCGTTTCGGTTTTACTGAACCATCATCAGGACCATGACGGGTGATATCAATAATTTTAAGTTAACGATGGATTTTTAGAAATGTGAAATACAAAAAACCTAGGGGAAAATATGTATAGCAAGAAAAATCCATTCTTTCCACTTGGATCGTTGTAATCAGTTTTTTTCTACATATTGTCGCATTACAATCCTTTATTTACTCTTCATATATATATATATATATATATATATATATATATATATATATATATATATATATATATATATATATATATTAGATTTATATAAGAGAGTATAATATGGTAGATCGGAATCACAATGAATATCTAGGAGAAGGAATATATTGTATTGCAATATACTATGGAATATTGTACAATATTTGTATTATATGTAGAGAAGAGATTTGGGCTAGAATATAATAATAATTTGATGAAATGTTGCGTATATATCATATGTAAAATAATTTTCTGGGATAGTACGTACATAATGAAAATAATGAAGGGGTTACAATAATAGTTTGTATTTTCATGTACAATGATGATTATAACTGAAGAGCAAAGTGTTATCATTATAAAATTAAGGTAATAGATGGTGGATTTGAGAGGTATGGGTAATAATTGGGGGGTTGCGATAATTATTTTCAATAGTTATCTGGTTTGTGTTAACGTTATGTGACTTATACGCTATTGTAGTTAAAAATAGAGTGTACGTGGTAGATAAGATTAGAGTGTTGAGGCCTCTTATTAATACTCATGAAAATATAAATTTAACAGATAGTGGAGGCGTATGGAGAAGAGTATTGGGATTAATGGAGAAAGATGGTACATATATTGTTGTGGGTGTGATGGTTGGTGGAGGATGTGCATCCATCAACGGTTTTTGAGTGTATTTTTCGATTTTCGATTAATTTCATTTTGTTATCTGCCTGATGATTGCTGTTTTGTAAAAAACTTCATGAAATCCAGGGGTCACAGACAAAATCCCATGGCATTAAATATATAAATCTAGTATATATCTATTTATTATTATTATATAATAATTGCTCAATCCTAGAAATTGACCACTATCCATATAATATTACACTTGGTTTGCCACAAACCCACAACGTGATTTAGTGACAACCAGTACTGTTATAATATTATAATATATATATATATATATATATATGTGTGTGTGTGTGTGTGTGTGTGTGTGTGTGTGTGTGTGTGTGTGTGTGTGTGGAGAGAGACAGAGACTGAGAGACAGAAAGACAGAGACAGACACGAGGGTCATTAAAAATAATGAGAATTTTACTTAAGGAGTTGCCAACAAGGAGAACTGCTTACAGTTCAACATTTTCGAGGAAATCAATACTGATGGGTCCTTTCATGTCTGAGACGAATACCACCATCACCTTTTTTACTGACCCCTGCGCCAGGAATTTTTTCGCCGAAGTGACAGTCTGTTTTCCAGTCCATGGACTCAGGCTCGTTGTTCCAAAACAATGTTTTGCTCTTTTATAAACATTTTTCTTTACTAAAACATAATTCTCCGTACACAGGATTCATTCTTTTATAAATTTTAAATAGTTTCCACTGTTCAGCCACTCAAAATTTCATGAAAGACCTGTGTTCAAGACTGAAACACTCTGATCGATTTTCCGCCATTTTGATTAGCATCAAAATAAAGTTTTAACCAATTTCAAGGATTTTTGCTATAACATAATTCTAATCAATTCAGACTTTAAATTTGGACCAAAAATTTCAGAAAAAAATGTATTCTGCATTTTTAAAAAAATACCCTAATGGACTGAATAACCTTATATATATATATATATGATCACTTAACTTACAAGTTCGAGTTTGACAATGTTCAGACAGTTAAAGTTTTTGTCAGTGCAAAACTAATTTGTAAAATATTCCAAAATTGTATTTTGGGAGTTCGGGGTTTTTTTTTTAAAGTAGTGTTGCATTGGTTTTGCAAAATTCATTTTACATTGAGCACCAAATAATCTGCATGGCTTAGTCAGCTGCTGTTGTAGAATACATCGACTGTATCTCTGCAGAAAAATAAGATTCGCCCAAATTGTTTCGTGGATATGACACTAAACAAATCTGATGGTGAGGTTTCAGTAATGCTGGAGCTTTGGGAAATGAGGATTACCTCTTCAGTGCCATCGCTTCCAGGTTCACTCTGACCGGAGTGGTAGCACCTGATTGAGTCCTATCTTAGGGTAAAATAGAAATAAACCACATATTTACGCTAAAATTAATTGTTTGAAATTGAACTGTTTTTACATTTAACTGCGTGTAAACCAAAAATATACATAACCTAATCCGAATCGTTTGAAATAGAACCGATTGATCATTTAACTGTATGTAAACAAATGACTGATGTTTTATTGAATTGTTGATGATACATAGTAATACACGGAATTATTAAGCTTTGTTGACATACAAAACTATATTCTTTGAAATAGAACTGTTGACATTTCAACTGTAGTTAGGCTAAATTTAATTGATAGAAATAGAACTGTTTTTACATTAAACCGTGTATAAAAAAGAACTGTGTACTTATGCTGAATTGAATTATTAGAAATTGAGTGAAGCCATTTAACTGCGTGCAAAAAAGGGAGTCACGCACGTTTTAAAATATCATCTACAAAATTCTAAAATCCTATATTAGGTATATGTATAAAAAAAGATTCGGCATTAAATAATCTACCAAGGTTGATGTGTCATAAAAATATACCAATCCGAACCATAATCTGCATCTCTTTGCACTCTCATTTTATTTTTAATCATACGATATAGTTCTTAGTTATTAAACCAACAGTAACAGTACTTTTATTTGGAAGTCAAATATATGTATGTGTGTGTGTGTGTGTGTGTGTGTGTGTGTGTGTGTGTGTGTGTGTGTGTGTGTGTGTGTGCGTGTGTGTGTGTGTGTGTGTGTGTGTGTGTCTGCCCAACCCCTCTGCTACGGGAAGGAAGCGACACAAGATCAATTTCAAGACAGATTAAAATTGGTTTAAACTGTGAGTTTTCTTTCACTTACACTGGTTGCCTTACCAAGTCAAAAGAGCCTGTCCTTCTATCTAAGAGAAGTGAGAAGAAATAAATTCATTCGTTTCCCAAACACATTTTCATGAAATAAAAACAGCCTCATTAAGGTTCTGAACTCGATTTACTGAATCCATTTTTTACGAATATAACCGTTGCGTCACATGCATGAGTGTATGTGTGTTCTAATTCACTTGTCTTTAATGACGGTTCATCTGACTAAAAAGAGGATTTTCTCGAATATAATATATCCTAAACAATAAACACAGTGACCACGGCTCAAGTACAGAAGGAGAAGCTTTATCATTACCTCATGCAAATGACTATTGTCCATAAGAAGAGCATAAATACCCAATAGGCACAGTAAAATTCCATATCTCTTGACCCTGCATGTATGAGCAAAACATTCACTTGTGGATTTCAAAGTTCAGCAATTACATAACTTGGAAGTCTCTGAGGATGTAATTACAACAGGAATATGAAGACCTCTGCTCTATGGTAATTCATTAGAATAATCTAATCAAATTCACATAATTAGTTATGTTCTCGTGGGTTTTCAGGAAAATCTAATGATTGAGGTTTCGGGGATTTAAGCCAAGGGCAGTGATAAATTAAAATAGGAGCTTTAACTGCTGCAGCTGACATGGAGACTCCAACCCGTAAAGGTCCTCCAGCTATCATAGGTTAAAGCTGACGATTAATATTACTGCTTATGTTTCAGCAAGAGGTTCGCGTGGTGTAACAAATGAACGTCGTACATAAATATATATATATATATATATATATATATATATATATATATATATATATATACCTGTGTTTGTGTGTGTGTGTGTGTGTGTGTGTGGATAGATAGATATTATTATGGCTATAACTCTTTATATTATGGCGATAACTCCTTATATATATATATATATATATATATATATATATATATATATATATATATATATATATATATATATATATAAAAGTGTGTGTGTAAGTGTATGTCTGCATGTCGGAGTTTTGCTAAATTGATTAAGAGGTGATTGATATCAGTAACAGACCATGTGTAGAAGAAATAGTTAATAGCGTAGACACAGAGTCAAAGGTGTTTGGTTACTGTCAGTTTTCCCACCCATGTGAGATGACTGAAATGATTATATATATATATATATATATCATAACAGTTTGGTTGTGTCTAAATCACTTTGTGGGTTTGTGTCGAACCAAATGCAATATAATATTGAGAGTGCTCAAAATTAAGGATAGAGCTATATATATATATATATATATACATATGCATGTGTGTGTGTGTGTATTAAGAATATGTATGCGTTGGGAATAGAGCTGTTGAGGAGCACGTGGTAAGATGGTTATCGTCGAAAGAAATCAGCAACGCAGTCCAAATTCAAATCCTAAATGAAGTGTTTGCATTCTATATAGCGCCAATACCCTTGCGAAAGAGATGAATCAACAAGTCTTCCGCTCGATATGGGTAAATAGCAGGGCAGACCTGACTCTTTAACATTGGTATGGCAACTAGTCTAGGAAAAAGAAAACTTTCAATTCACATCTTATAATCCCCGCCTTGAAACACCCTGAAGACACCCTGATTTGTACTGGGGTTGGGTATATATATATATATATATATATATATATATAAATACATATATATATGTGTGTGTGTGTGTGTGTGTGTGTGTGTGTGTGTGTGTGTGTGTGTGCATACGTCCGTGTGTAATTTAATAATCATAATTGTATGAAATTGATTTGACAAGACGATTTTAACTACTGGACTCGGTGATCGGCGTTTAACTTTGCGCTACGGCCCTTTGAAAAGACATGAATCGATCTCTTATCGCCCCCACCTCTCTCTCTCTGTCTCTCTCTCTCTCTCTCTCTCTCTCCATCTATGGTAGGGCTTGGGTGAGGTTTAGACAGGGCTTTAGCCTTTTTATACCAATAATTATAAATGGAAAACTCTGATTTCAAACTATAACACTGTTGTCTTTTATTCTCTCTGTGCCAGAGTTGTTCAGTAAACTCGTACATTTATATTTCCACTGATACAGCAGGATGGTATCATAGAAGACCAAATAGAAGCTATAAAACTGTCTTAATAACTTTGCCGCCGATTATTCAGCGCTAATTTGGATTTATGATACATCTATATTTATTAAGTGTACCTGTTCAAGCAGCTGATATGTATACTCAGGCAAACCCCGGGCATTTTTTTAAATAAATATCTTCTATTCCATGCAGCCAAATAAATGACAATTGGGATGAGTTACGATAAAAGCAACAAAAATTAACAAGACAATAGAATGTAACTGTTTTTAATTATAAACAATAATCAATCATTGCTTTTGATTACATTTCTTTTTATTTGAAAATCTTTCAAGTAAGCCGATACACTTGTAAGTCAGGATGACTTTAATGATTTTTTTTAATTAGATAATAACTGTTTTATATTTCATCGGAAGATATAAATACTTACATTGAGAGAGCAAAACATTTAAGAATTAAGAGATTCCGTTCTTTTCTTTTTTTTTCTTTTGCATTTTTCTTTTCTTTTCTTTTTTTCTTTTCTTTTTTTTTTTTTTGCACACAGAAATTGACTGTACGCTTCAAAAACTAATTTCTGTTTACTGGTTGATTTGTCTGTCTGACGTTAGACATGTGTCGACTTAATCATCACGAGTCAGTTGACGACATCAAAAAGCATAATTCTATGAAGTTATTTCCGATATTAAATTCATGACAACAGAGAAAATAGAAGACGAACCTGATTTTGACTGTCGTTTTCACTAACAATGTGGAATACGAGACGACTTTTGAACAAACCAAAAGTCAATTTGATGAACAAGTCTTGCTCTGGTTAGAAGACAAACACGAAGTAAAGTTGATAAATCTCTAGAAATAAAAATCATTATTATTATAGAATTTTTCAGGTCTAAAAATCAAAGTTAGTAATTACAATATTCAATTAAATGATTAGGGAGGATCTAAATTATTGTCATTTAAAGAGAAATTTACACGAAATCTTGATTCATGTACATATTGTTACGGCCACCGGCCACGGTAGAATTATAATGCAGGGAAGCAAGAACTACTATGTGGACCGGAAGTAGGGGAAGGCGATTGGCGAGTCTTCGAGCCCTAGCAACAGTGGAAGAAGCAGCCGAGAAGGGGCAAAGGTCTTGACCCAGATAAGGAAAAGACATGCCACTGGTCGAGGCAGGGAGGGCGCTTTACCGCCAAAAAGAAAGGAAACCCAAAAAGTTAATTTTGAGCTTCGCCAAGGAAGAGAAAGGTCGCCTTTTCACGGGGTCTGGTGAAAGGGGAAATCCTAGTCCCAAAATGGCATATAGAAGCATTTAGCTCCGTTGGGTAAGAACCTGAGGCTCAACGTAAAAGAAAAGGGAAAAAAAAACTGGTGCCTTGCAACTCGTTAATAGGAGATTAACGAGTATAAGAAAAAAAAGAAAAATTTAACAAAAGAAAGGAAAGATTAAAAAAAAAGGTTAGTCAAAATTTTTATCAAGAATAATATACGTAACCTAAATAAAGGTCCGTATCAAGACTATTCCAAAGAAACATTTTTGAGGCTGTTCATCAGCAGCTAGTTTCGGCGGAAAACCTATTTGGTTAAAATTTGTACATCCATAAAGACGAAGAGGAAAGACTCTTGTTCTTCGGTGAAAGAAGAAACAAAAAAATACTTTGTCTTATTGGAAGGACCTAGTCAGATACTGTTGGGAGCGACTTGTCCCTCACATTGCTGTATATTTTTTTGTTGTATTCGTTTTTTTCTTTGTTTGTCTGTTGTCACAGTTGTGCTTTCTTTTAAATGAAAAAAATGTATGAATGATACATATATAAAGAAAAGGAAAAAACCAACTCCGCGTTATATTGTTTGTCCGGTTCAGAATTCCCCACGTATCCATTCATATCACGTTGACCTCTTTAACCTTCAAACCCTCATTCGTCCGTGGTCTTAGTAACCCACACATAGGACTCCGTCCATATCTCGAAAAATTAAAAATACGGGTGGAAACTCGTCACAATATCTGAAGACTACTTATGACATATATATATATATGTATATATATATATATATATAAATAGAAGGGGGAGTGTAATGGTTAAAGCGATGGACTGCGGAATCGTTGTACTCCAGTCGTGCTATTACGTTCACTTTCGGGCAAATAACCTTGGAAAATGTATGAACCCCCTTATCCTCCCAGCTATTGGTTAAATAGTACCACTACTGTTCTTCTAGGGAAATAGCTTTGGCATTAAATAGCCTACAAAGCTTGATATGCCATTAAACAAAGAAAAAAACTATATATATATATATATATATATATACGAGGTTCTTATGATAAGTTTGTAGACTTTTTTTGTATTGGCATCTAAAATTGCAATACTCTTAAAAATTCAGTATGTTATTGCTATATATCCTATGAGATGACTGACCAATTTTTATGATTTCAGGTTCAAAGCAACAGCTACAGCAGCAATTGGAATACACCCTACTAAACCCTGATTGTCATAGCTGATGAATTTCAAAAATGTAATCTGGACGTGAGGAAACTTTAGATATGTGAGGAAACTTTAGATATGCAATAAAATTGTGTTTTAAACTTGGAAAAAATGCCACAGAAATGTATGGAATGCTTCAGACTGTTTTTCTACAATCTTGCATGAATTGAGCATCAGTTTTTGAGTGGTATAAGAGATTCAAGGAAGGCAAGGAGTCTGTGAGGGATGATGAGAGGTGTGGAAGGAATAAGGAAGTCAATACACCAAGAGTTGATTGGCCAAAGGGTTAGTGTTAGGGTTACTATGTTGAGGTTTTAAGGGAGTTCAGGAAGAGATTCCGTCGGAAGAGGCCAGCACTCTTCAAATCGGGTCAGTGGTATTTCCACCAGGACAATACACCAGGCCACAACTCCATCCTTGTCACAGACTATTTGACCAAGATGGGTATCAAGACAGTTCCTCACGCTCCCTATAGTCCAGACCTTGCTCCCTGTGACTTTTGGTTATTCCCTATGCTCATAGGCTGTCGTCGTTATGAGACAATTGAGGAGATAAAAGAGGCCGTGACGGGGGACATTAACACGCTCACACAAGAGGACTTCCATGGAGCCTTTGAGAAGTTGTTGGAACGGTACAACAAGTGCATTGCAGCTGGAGGAGCTTACTTCGAAGGGGGCTAGAGTTTCCTGTGTGTACTATCAATAAAAATGCCCATACGAAAAAAGTCTGGAAACTTATCGTATACAACTCGTAAATATATATATATATATATATATATACATATATATCATCATCATAATTATATTGTTCCATCAACACAGATATCCCTGACCCTCTCTTGCCACTTCTCCCTATCGTTTATAGCTTCCGGCAGGTCTTCGGGGCTAGACCCCACATCTACACAGAGCTAATGCATGTAGGTTCGAGCTGGTCGCTCTGCCTTTGCTCGGCCATGTGAAGGGGTTTACAGGAGTACATAAGGAGTGATGTATATATATATATATATATATATATAATCCTAAAATTTCAAAATCAAATTGATTTGCAGACCTATTCATTTTAATAGATAGATAGATAAATAGATAGTGTTCGCCGATGTTCCAGGAGAATGGGATTCAATCCCAGGTGGATGTAAAAAATAATACTTAATACCTCCTTGCTTAACACTCAACATCATAAGGTACGTATCAAGAGTAAGTAGGGCCCTTCCCTAGACCTCGATGTACAAGCTATTGAAATTGTAGCCGACGGTCGCCATCTCACACACACACACACACACACACATATACATACATATATATATATATATATATACGTGAGTGTGTGTGTGTGTGTGTGTGTGTGTGTGTGTGTGTGTGCGAATGCTGATATGTGTGTGTGTTTGTGTTTTCCAGCTGATCTCAAAAGTGTTCAGATATCAATCAATCCGTAGATCTCCAGTAGCAAGTCAATTTTCCTATCTCTGAGTATGTGCACTGTTGGTGGTGCTTTTTCTATTCTTGAATGGTGTCCAGTAATTCCTGTTAGCATCATCGCCTTCATGCTCTTTATTCGTTTTTTTTTTTTTTGTTTTTTTTCAGTTTTCTTGTAAGGTATTGGTATTTCTTTTTTCTTATTTGTTACTTTCCCTGAATTCTACCCTCCGCTTTCTCATAGAGAGGGCACTAATCGAGAAAACTTACGCTCGTCTTTTAAACAGTAACAAAGGTTTTGTCATCTGGTCGAGATTATGTGATCTGTTTTTATCTAAAAATCAAAAAAATTCTGTCCCATTTTAAAGGGCATATTCTGTTCTGTTGATATATCATTGGATTGCGTGTTCAAAATCCAGCTGTTTGCAGTTCACTAGAGATAGCCAGTCATGCCTACTTATGAATACTTCTAGGCAAGTTTACCGCATTCAGTCTCTCTCTCTCTCTCTCTCTCTCTCTTTTAAATTCCTCCTACGTAGCCTCCAGCGTGATTTATTTTCTCTTTTTAGGTTGCCTCTGCGTAACTATGCTTATGTCCTCATATGTGCAATTTCTTTTGTTTGTTTTATGAAATATCATTTTACTTTTTTTTTCTCTCACTTTATTTTTTCGATTTTATAATTCCTGCTTTTCTTTTCGTATCTTTCATCTGTTAAATGGTGGATGCGATTATTGAAATCCTAACTAGTTTGAGGCATCATTTCAAACAAAACCTTTTAGGTAAGTCAAGGGATCTTTTTAATGTCTGGCCATAAGAAGAGCACCTTACATGATGTAATGGCTTGCAAGGTATATTAGCCGACCATTCTCAGTGGATGCCCCATACTTCTAGCTATGTTCAACAATCAAGCCAAGCTTAGTAAATAATTACCTGACAATAGCATAAAAAACAGGTTTAAGCGTTTTATACCTGAAGTCGTGAAATAATGCCCAGAATTTGACGAGACATCAGTTGTCAATTTCTATGATTTAAAACACAAGGCAGAGTCCAACCCTGCCACCAACACTTAAATACTTTCAGAATATTTTGGATTATCAGAAAATACGAAATGTAAATCATTACACCTGCATCATTGGCGCGCTTCATTGTAACGTTTATAATCGTAAGAAATAGAATCGGTAACGGAAGTTCAAGTTGTTGTTGTTTGCGTTTTATTTCGCACAAATGTCCTTGTGAAAGGCACTAATTGGCTTCCCACAACTATGGATAAATAGGACATTAGACAAGGTTATTTAGCTTTGTTCAGGCAACCGATGAGGGTAGAAGGAGAAAATCCTTTTTAGTCACATTATTAATCATTAAACACAAATATTTTTACACACGCACACACACACATACGTATATGTAGTGGTTATCGCCAGGGAAAATGAATCCGAATCATTGAGTTCAAACTCTGGACGAAGATGTTTTCGTTTTATTTCAGGCTAAAGTCTTTGGGAAAGGCATGACTCCACTTCTTCTCCTTTCTATTCAAGTTAAACACTTGGTCAACTTCTTTTGTTGTTAAGGACTCCAGTGGGAGAGAAAAAAACTTTGAATTCAAAGTAGGTGAACATTGACATTGTACCACACCATGCTCATTGCAAAAATTAGTAAATATATGAACTGCAGAAACTTAGAATAGCTAATTGAAACGTTACCTAAGTATTGGTAGTTGTTGAAAAAGATGTTCATATGGTAAAATATTTTCGTTATGCAAATCGATTTTCTTTTTTTGTTTTTTACGCACATTTGCAGTTAAACATTTGATACTAAATGCCTCTAAAAACACTGCAACCGTCGTAAGCGTGTGCTTTTCAATAGATTAGTTATGTTGGTACGTAAATCACAAGTTTCTCTGCAATGAACAGCGTATGTCACTCATATACACGAAAAAGTCGGTTCAACACGAAAATTATGCGTGAATAAGGTTGGTTCCTATAACAAAACATCATCTCAAAGCATAGACACGAGAGCAAGTGCTTGATATCCAAAATAAAAGCAGTATTTTACATTTATTTTGATATTTCTAATTAGATTCTAACATTCCTTTGAATTAAATATATCATGTACTAACACATGGTCGTCGTTCAAAAAGTTATAAGTCTCATCCAGATTTTAGATTTGTCGCACACTTCTTAAATTTCTTTGGGCCTCAATTGCACAGAAATTAAGACAGAAATCTAAATTAGTTTTTACAGTTTTATAAGATGTGTTTTTGTATTATCAAAACAAAAATGTTTAATTATTCATGTTCTTTCTATGTGAGGCTTAGAACATTTTGAATGCCCAGCGTTATATTACCTTTTGACACGTCTGTACTGGAAGTCATACTAATAAACTAGTAATATCTGAACCTTGAACATGAGTAAGCGAGATTCTCATAAGTAAGTATGCTCGTATGTATAAAAACAAAACCCTACGTGTTTGGATGTGCCAGTGGAATTTGGGGTACTTAGTGAAAACCCATGTATTTTATCAAGTCATTCAAAATCCTTTGTCTGAACAAAAGATGATTTTTTAAAATCTTTTTGTAGTCCAGAGTTGTCCGTGATCAGTTATTTGGCACATCAGCTGAAGAAAATAATTAGTTGAATCATGAATAAATTCTGCTTTATTCTCAAAACAATTGATCAGAGTATTATGAAATTTTAAATAGGGTGACTGGCTAGGTATTCACTTTGTGATAAATTTAGAAAGTAGAACTTATGTCAGCCATTAGCAATTTTTGACAAGTTTTTCTTTATCGTATTTTTACGACATCGGAAGAGCTTATCATGCTCAATCTCGTAGGGAGTTCCTGTTGCGGAGTAAATAATATGCTGGACTGTGACATTTTAGTGAGCGAGTTCGAACTGTAGTTTCACTATTACGTTTACTATCAGACTCATACTTTTGGCAAAGGCATGAATCTGTATTACTCGGGCTATGGGTTAGAGAGTAGTACTATTGTCATTCTATAAAGATGGCTTTGGCATTAAATGACCCACAAAGGTTAATAAGCCGTTAAACAGGGAACCCAATCAAACCAAATTAAAATTTATGTCGCTTTTTTATCCTAAGATGTTTAAGTAAGCAGCAAAAATTGTTTGTAATGAAGTAGTTTTTGACAAGATTTGAGCACATACCTACTTTGGCAAAGCCAACTAAGGGAGATAATATGTCCGAAGTAATCGCTATTTGACGTGAAGATAGGGATGAATGCAAATGGCCGGCAGATAAAACATATGTGCTTATCGCAACTTTTTTGAATCCTATTCCATCCGTCACAATTCGGCCTTCACCAAAATAAAAGTTTCAAATATAAGTACAAAATTTTCAACTTGGTTATTTTGTTATAAAAGCATTAATAACAATACCCGTCAATTTTTGGCGTATGTAAATCATTTAGGCCGGCTCCTCGTAGTAGGTGTAATCTATTCTTAGTGGTATAAAAAGATTGCATGTGAAGTCTTGACTTGTTTCATATTTTGAATTATTTAAAATGTCATTACGCTCGGATAAATCCTTTTCTGAAGTAAGCAGAAGTTGTTTATTATCTGTAGTGAAGGGAGTAGCAGGTCGTTTTAGGTTGGTTTCGTTGTGTTTAATGATATTTCAGTTTTTGTGGTTATGCCAAACCCATCTTTGTAAAGATAATATTTTACTCATATCTTGAAGAATAAGAAATGTTATACTTTTCTCAATGGAATTAGTCAGAAAGTTAACATAATATCACGACTGGAGTTTGAACTCGCCTTATTCAATGTCGCAGTCCAAGAAGTTAACCACTGCTATTTTTCTCTACATATTGTCGAATTCTGCTCCATTATTTACTCACACACACACATACACACACACACACACACACACACACACACACACACACACACATATATATATATATATATCGTAGAAGGACCTCTACTCTCATCACAAAGCCACGGTAAAGGCATCTCAAATAAGATAAATTAATTCTAAAATTAAACCACAGCTGAACTGTAGGAAAGTCTAAGAAAGGTACTCTGAAATAAAACCAGCAATTTGCATTGTTAAAAGTTATCTTGCAATGTATGTCACTAGAATATAGCTAAATAGATTGTTGGTTGGTTGGTTGGTTGGTTTTTTATGACATATCAACCTTTGTTGGTTATTTAACGCCTAATCCATTTTTATACAAATAAACAGTTCTATTTCAAACTATTCAGTTTAGCATGAGTACACGGTTTAATTGTCAAAAAAATTTCTATTTCAACCAATTCAATTTATTCAAACAGTCCTAATTCAGCTAAATCAGTTCAGTATAAGCACAGAAGTTCTATATTAAACAATTCAGTTTAGTGTAAGTACATTTTCAATGTCAAAAACAGTTCCATTTCAAACAATTCAATTTAGCATAAGCACGCAGTTTAAATGTAAGTACACCGTTTAATTGTCAAAAACATTTCTATTTAGAGCTAATCAGTTTAGCCAAACAGTTCTAATTCAAACAACTCAGTTTAGCATAATTATGCAGTAAGTTCTATTTAACCCATAGATAGGACCATGTCAGGTGCTACCATTCCGGGCCAGAGTGGACCTGGGAACAATGGCAGTGTAGGGGTGCTCAACATTCCCCAAAGTCCCTGCATCACTGGAACCTCACCATCAGATTTTTAGTGTCATATCTAGGACACTCTTTGGCGGGGTCTTACTCCTCTGCAGAGATGCAGTCGGTGTATTCTGCAGCCTCAGCCGACAGGGAAAGAAGCTATATAGACCCGGAAAGTGGTATAAGTATGTCCCTATAATTTAATGACATACACATATCTTATAATTTAATGACATACACATATCTTAAAACCTTATCATTGTATTTTTTTTAATTAGCTATTAATCAGAATATTTGAATTGTAATTTTGGCGGTAAAAACGGATGTCACCGGTGGCCAAGATCATCATCATCATCATCATCATCATCATCATCATTATATATATAAATATATATATATATAATTATGAACACCTTGTACTTGCTCTCCAATGATAGCATCGAGCGCTTTTAATGGAAACTTTTCGTCTTCGCATATATATATATATATATATATATATATATATATATATATATATCCCAGTCCAATTACACATCTAAATAATAATTCTAATTATATCTTTCAAAGATGAAAATAAATTTGTCACCTTTTATAATTGAACTCTTCTTTTTCTTGTGTCCAATTATTCTAGAGAATATTGACGTTGAGGAAGTCATTGATTATCTGAAAGCTCACATTTTCGTGATGCTCCTAAATTAGTATGGTCGGGGTGATGTCTTCCCTGGTCAATTTCACACTTTTCTTTCTTTCTTGGTACACCTTTCCTTTTTATTTTTTTCCCCTTCATTTCAAACTTTTCTTCGCAACTTACACGATGTTTAAAACAATGTCAAACTTATCGCTGTCTTAAATTTACTTTTTCATGTATTGTCGATTATGATGACGTCTGGATAATTTTTCGAAAAACCGATCTGTCTAGATTAGAATTTTTTCCAATGTCTTCTATCACTCCGACCTCAACTTTTTTTTAATATGTTTAATGATTTGCATTTTATTTTTAGATTTAGAAGAGTTTCTTTTATCTAATATAGGGCCAAAGGTTAAATAATTATATTACTGTATTTGTATTTTTTCCTTTCTGTTGTGTGTGTGTGTGTGTGTGTGTGTGTGTGTGTGTGTGTGTGTGTGTGTGTGTGTGTGTGTGTGTGTGTGTGTGTGTGTGTGTGTGTGTGTGTATTTTGTTTGTTTCTTGACATTTCTATTGTAATGGCTTTCCTTCAATTTCATCTGTGTTTTCTCAAACATTGTAGAAAGATTTGTTTGTTATTTATATAAGGTAGGATGAAGTTCTTCTTCTTCTTCTTCTTCTTCTTCTTCTTCTTCTTCTTCTTCTTCTTCTTCTTCTTCTTTTACAGCCTGATGCTTAGAAATTTTAGAAAGATCCTCGTATTTATATAACTAAATACAGTATTTTTCTGTTATCTCATTGAATATTATTTCCTGTCAGGCAAGTAATTCCAAAACATAATGTGAAATATCTCTTAATCGTCAAATGAGAAATGACTATTGTGGATTTAATTCAACAATAATTATTCTTGTACTCATGTGTTATTTCGTTATAAACATCGTAAATACCAGCAGCATTATTTTCATTGTTACTTATGTGCATCATTATCGATCATGTAACTTACATTGATTAAAAATATGTCCTAAATAATTAATTTGTCAATTTTCCAAATCATTGACGTCATTATTAGACTTCATTTTGTTTTTTTGTTTTTTCCATCTACGAGATCTGTCTAGAAAGTAACGAAACAGATTGTGTAATTATTATTATCTTTTTAATTAAAAATCAAATTAATCACTTCCAAAATGATTTCCGTGGAAAGCCACACACCAACTAGGATATTGTTCCCACTCCTGCAAAGATTTCTGTAAGTCTTGATGTGACACTGCTTTCAGTTAATTTGGTATGAGCTTTTTCATGCTTTCAACACTTCCCACATGGGGATCACAAGGTTAGGTTTCGATGGCAACATAAAATAACCGCAAGAACTAAGATCAAGGCAGTAATACCTTCGCTTTGTGCAGTTTGTGACACAGGGTCAAATTTGCTTTCCTTGTCCCAGACCAGTTACCTTAGCAAGGCTAATGAACTCCCCTGCTCTTGTGATTTTACCTAAAGCCAGATGAAGAAGATCGGAATTAACACTTTAGTAAGGGCAATAGTGTGAAGCGAAACGGTTCACCAATTTCATTTCTTACAATAGCCGCAAAAATAAGCGCGCCCCCTTACGCCAAAAGTAGGATTCGACACAAGATCAATTTTAAAGTGGAATACAGCTGATTAGAAATAATTTTCCTTCTCCGAGACATACTGGCACAATGAAGTTAAGTTAAACTGTCTATGCCACAATTTATCCATATCAGAAAGCTCAATGTTACAAGGTGGCGTTATCTTAATGAAGCATCCAAAGATTAGTAGTCTCAGGATTGACCCTATTTCTGAACCTAAGTCTCTAGGGTAGGAAATTTAATCAGTTCTTTGTCTTTTGCAGCAGAAATTGCACATAAAGAATACTCGATTACCAAATTAATAAATAAAAATAAAAGATTTTGCGTATCGTTTTCCTCGTAGATTTATTACTTTTGGATCATAAATTAAGAGCTGGTTCCTTCTACAAAGAAGAATATACCCCGCACATCTTGTTTGCAATGTATTTCCTTATCCCTTTTGAAGGCATTTGAATAAAATTCGACTACGTGCATGGATGATTTTGCATAATTTTGCATACAGTATCTCGAATGGACCATCTCAACCAGATAGTACGAGGAGCTGCAAGGGATGAAACAAGAAAATCATGTCAGGGTAACAACGTTCTATCAAATGATTCTTTATTCTAATAATTAATGTATGATCTGTAAAAGCTGTCTTATTATTCAGGCAATATGGAATCTAATGTAAAATGTATCATATATATAATTTTGTCAGTTTTATCTTCCATATTTTGTTTGGACAGTGGAACATGTTACTTACATTATTACCACATTTTCGTTCGTAGTTTTCTTCAGCTGTAAACACTAGAAAAGATTGATAAGTCTCTTCAAACAAAGAATAGAAAAGAAATGGTTGCAAACATAATGGAACAAATATGGTTCATTTGCAGTGATGTACGTATTTACCCAACCACTCATGTGAGAGTCCCCAATGTGGAGTAGTTAACAATTATCTCTCTCTCTCTCTCTCTCTCTCTCTCTCTCTATATATATATATATATATATATATATATATATATATATATATATATATATATATACTGATAACAAGATAATCCAAGAAGGAGAGATTTATTAAGAAGCAAAATCGACAATATAGCTTTTCAGTTCCAACCAACCATCGTATGACCTGTGAGGGATGATGTCGGTGATGTTAAATCAACGATGAATGTTTAAAGGTACAAAAATACAAAATCAACACTTTCTTGAGATACAGATCTTCCCTAGTTTTTGTATTTTTGTATTCTAAAATATCCATTGTTGATTTAACATCACTTACATCATCCATCACAGACCTGATGACGGTTCGTTAGAACCAAAACACTATATTGTTGACTTTGCTTCTCAATAAATCTCTACTTCTACTAGGATTATCTTGCTATCAATATATATATATATATATATATATATATATATATATATATATATATATATATATATATATATATATATATATATATATATATATATGAAAAACTCAGTAAACCTTCATTTGATCATGATAGATTTATTTCTGCAGTCAACGCTATAAGAGAAACAACTTATTCAGAGTGTCACCACAGAATGAAGAGAATTTTTTTAAATAATTTTTTTAATGACTCACTCATTTAAAAGTTAGTGTCAAAACTGAATGTAATATCCTTGTCTTGTGTCATCTTTCCTGTTTTAGGATACATGACACCAGACAAGGACATTTTAAACGAGCAAGAGTCGCTTGAAAAAATATAAAAAACATTTTCTCTCCAATATGTGATGGGTATCGGAAGACGCTGTTTTTCTAATAGATTTTGCAGCTGAAAATAAAATTATAATTGCCAAAGGACGCTTCGTTGTGTTTTTTCAATTATATGGAAATGTATTCAGTAAGAAATTTGTATATTAATTATCATACACTGAGGACTCCCGGAGATCTATAAGAATCCTCTTTTATACTCTCAAATAGAATCATTCCCAACTCACATTCTTTGGATATATCGCACCCCCCCATATATATATATATATATATATATATATATATATATATATATATATATATATATATATATATATATATAATCAATTGGAATTTTCTAAGCTTTGATTAGTCTGACATATAATCTTCTGTTTCTAAAAGGTCACTTATCTGAATATCTGATGGACTCATCAGGAATCTAGCGAGAAGTTGTTTTACGTCTAATTCTAATGTGATTCATATGTAATTCATTCAAATTAGGCATTTATAATAAAACACTCACACACACTCACACACTAATACACAAACATACAAAAACACATGGACAAAATGGAAGACCGAAATTTGCTTCAATCTTCAATGAAAAACCACTTGTTAAAGTTGGTGTGAAATTTTTGCAAGTAATACAATAATGTAATACACTATTATTGATATTACAATAATGTAATACACTATTATTGATAAATTTCTTTAATCTTTTTATTCTTGCTTTTTAATAAGAAACTCACATCATTTTGAATTCAATAGCTATTATAAAAGTGTCTTTGATTGAAAACAAATAATAATCTTCTGACAATATTCGAACTTGAAACCCTTATCCTTGGAAACATGACTTATTGAATTAGTCCATTACAAATTCTGCAACCACAGCTAAACCACAGATTTCATTCAATTTTTTTCATATCGCTACATTTCTCATTATCCAATCATAATGAAAAAAAAATGAACCTTTTAAGAGTAATTAAAATCTAATAGTAAGAGTGGAAAAAAAACTCTGAGGATAATTTCATCTATAACTATAATTGGTAAGTGTTTGTTTGTCAGTCCTCAAGAGCAAGCCAAACATTTTGATATAGAGCTACTAGATTTATATAGATATTTATTAAACATTATAAAAACTCTGAATGAAAAAAATCTCATACGGAAATGGGGCATTCATCATGAGAGAGCTTCGAATAATAAAAAAATCATAGCCACCAGGAAACCATTTTGCTGCAATCAGAAATTAAGTCATGACTTCAGCAAAAAAGTTTGAGAAAGTTCAAGCCATTTTATTCCAATCTAATAAGTTTTAAGAAAAAACCTGACGGTTACCTGCCCATTTGGTGCGGTCGAAATACTCTTAATACATCCACAGTAGAAATATAAGATTTCTTTCCTATATAATTGGAGACCGTAATTATTAAACCGATTTTGGCGTAAAATAAACCTGCAAGAGTTGATATGCCATAAAACCAACCAATCAGCATTATAAACAAACTGAAAATTACGATAAAACAACAATAAATGAAACAAAATAAATAGCAGTCAAAGTTATTCATATCAAAGAATGTTATATCTTAAAAGTCGACTATGATTTTTCTTGCTTTTCTTTTGTTGGTTCATTTCATTCTTTATTGATTGCATTTATTAAATTTTTATTTTCCATCTGATTTATTTTGGTAGTGGATCTTTAAAATTTTCTCCGATTTTTATAAATGTTTTATTCCAATCGATTCACATCGATGGATAATTAGATTAGAAAGAGCAGTTTAAATAGCCGGATTCACTACAGTTCTCAATAATTTTAGTCTTCATTCAAATATTGTTTGCTTTTTAAAAAAAGGTAATGAGATCTTTATCAGTAACAAGAAACATCAATCTTCCCAACTTTTTCATATAACATTGAACTTATTTCAATAATTTTAATTCACACCATAACAGAAAAAGAGTTTAAGGCCAATGAAAATCTCGATAGAAAAAGAATATTAAATGAATGCCAAAGCGACTATTTTGAAAATGATTAACATTTCATTCATTGTTCTTTCCCCTCTTGGTGAATACAATGTCAGCTTTGGTCTATAAAATGATATTATGTCTAATCTAATATGGTAAGAAGTTGAATTAATCAGTTATGATACTTTTTTAACACACTTTAAATAAAAGGATTTTGTATAAGACTAATGAAATAACAAATAAATTCTAGTTAAAATCATTTCCATCATTAAGTTTACCCACGATTAAATAAATTTTGCTTCACATTTATCAACAAAGACGAAAGTTTGAGTTAAAAAAAAACAATCAAATTTTGATCTGTACCTTTCCAAAAGTAAGCCTGGAATTTAAATATTGATCTCCTCTTTACATTGGATAATATCAATAAAAAAAATCAAAGAGTCTTAAATCACTACTGACTTTTGCATTGTGGGTATGATACTTCGCCTTTCAATATCTTGTTTGTTTTATTTTCTTTTGTTTTCTTTTCTTCTTCATTTCTTTGTTTTTCGTCTCTTTCCTTTCTTTTTTTTTATTTTTTACTTCTTTTCTTTATTTCTTCTTCTTTTTCTTCTTTCGTTACCCTTTTTGCTTCAAATCTTTCTTCTTTTTGTCCTTTCTTTCTTGCTAACCTTCTTTCCCTTTTACATAAATTTTTTCATTTTGTCTATTTCTTCCATCTTTATGAACAGTGATAATCAATTTCTCTCCCAATTATTAACAACATATATATTGACTGATTGATTAAAATGAAAAGAGTTGTATTCCAAAAGAAAGTACATATATTACTTGGTAGATTAGAATGAATTCTCTAACCTTGATTAGGCAACCAGTCGAAGAGAATTCTGAATTTAAACCGGCTTTACTCGATTTACTATAAACCTAGTACTAAACCCTGCCCTGCGGAGGGGTTGGGTAAATAAATGATCTAGACTTTCAGGGATAATGTCCTGATAATTGGCAGTCAACATTTCTAGGAGATCATAAAGTTGAAGGAGGTTGACTTGACATGGCATACTCAGTATAACGATTATTGCAGTAGCAGATTTAATCCATAACCCAAGTTCAATTTCTGGACGAGGCTGTTTGGTTTAACTTCACGCGCATGCCCAAGGAAAAGGTATGTATCTACCTGTTCCCCACTCCCAACTATGAGTAAATATTTGAACAGACTGAGTTCTTTAAGCTTTACACGGCAACCAGTCGAATAGAAATAAAAGTCTGAATTCCAGTCAGTTTTATTCTCCTTAAAAACTGACCTTGTGTCTCATCTAGTCTGTGGTAAAATTCAAGTGAAAGTTTTAAGTAAATATATGTTTTGGCTTTGTGAGTACGTGCATAAGACCTGTTTCAATGATATACGGTTTTCACCCCTGAATATGGCAATATGTGACATAAGATCCATTTTTAAGCGAAGTGATGCTGGTTTATCCTCCTCCTGGTCGGGTTACCTTACCAAGTCTTAAGAACCCAATCGTCCCCTGAGAATTATTACATATTGTCTAGATATATTGTGTATCTAACACTGTTAGAAATTATTCGTACGGTTGGTCTTTTGGGGAATATTTTATTTATTTTCCAAATGTTAGAAGGCCGTTAAGATTTGTGCACACAATTATCCTCAATATATAACGTCCAATCATCAAAGCACCTTTTCATCTGCTCAGGACAATAGTAATTTTTACTGCTTCAACCTTTTTTTAAGTCACCACAATAATAAAAACCTTCTTATCAGTTTAGATATTTCCAAAGGTTTATTTGTCCATATCCCGGGTTACATAAGCAACAGGGTTAATGTATATTTATTTAATTATGAGTATAGATTTTCAGTGAATCTCTCTATTCGTGTTGATTAGATGAATGGGAATAAAACAATGTATTCAAATTCTTCTGCAAAATTCGCAATTCAGCAATTTTTTTACGATTGGAAATGCTTCACATGTCATATGTTATTAGTTCATGCTTTTTGACTTCATCTACAGAAAAAAATAATTTGCATTATCATCTCATATTGTTGAATAACCATATGCAGATTCATACAGAACACAATGACTCAATAAAGACGAGCTACAAAGCCTTCTTAAAAAAAAAATATACCTCTCACTTTATTATAAGGTTTACGTGTGTGAGGGAGTTAGAGAACGAACAGAACTGCTATATATTGACCCCCACTTTTATGGTCATCAGCGTAGTGTCTTTCTCGTTCTCCAGGGCTGCTCAACCAGAGCCCTGAGGGCCCAGCTCTCTGCTGGATGATGACTTTCTCTACCGCATCTTGTCTCTAACTCATCTGCACTCTAACTCACTGACTTCCTATCTTCACCGAGTTATATGATAGTTCAATCGCCCACTTAATCTTTGGAATGATATGTTGGATCGTCATCAAGCAGAAATAACTGTCATGCAGTTCACAGGTCACTCTCTTCCGGTGCATCAGTCTATGAGTGTACCATGAGATTTTACCTTGTCCTATATTTTTAGCCAAGCCCGCCTACGCGATTTCTTCTCATAACTGCCATCGGAATGTGTCACCACCTTCCGGTGCATCACTTTGGAATGGCATGTTTGGCCGGGTCGAAGGTCAATATACAACAATATTGTAAAACAATTTATTAGAGTAGAATGCAATATGAGGCTTTTTTATATTCTACATTACCAATTTAAATGTATCAACTCCTTTTCACGGAAAGATTTTCTGTGGACATTCAAATAGATAGTCACAGGGCAAATCTCATGCCAAAATTATAAATCTATTGAAGGGATCTATAATCAGGAGTTTGCCATTCTTGAATCTCTTATGCCACTCAAAAACAGATGCTCGATTCAAGTAAGATTGTCGAAAAGCAGTCAGAAGCATTCCATACGTTTCTGTGGCATTTTTTCCAAGTTTAAAATAGAATTTTATTGCATATCGTTCTTCAAAAGTGACAGATTGCATTTTTGAAATTCATCAGCTGTGACAATCAGGCTTTGGTAGGGCGTATTCCAATTGCTGCTGTAGCCGTTCATTTCAACCTAAAACATAAAAATTGGTCAGTCAACTCGTAAGATAGATAGCAATAAGATACTTAATTTTCAAGAGTCTACGACAATTTTAAAAGCTCATACGAAGAAAGTCTAGAAACTTATCGTATGCACCTCGTATGTTTCCTCCTAACAACCTTAAAAAAAGCCATTGAACATCAAGAGTAAGTCATCATCATCATCAATATGTGTACATAGTACGGTTTTTCTTAACATTCTCTTCCCATCCATTCCTATCGGTCATTGCTCTTGATAAGTTCTGTGTCTGCACTGAGCAGACGGATGTATTTTTGTTAGTCGACCAACATTGGTATGTCCATATGTTGAAGTTCCTAGATAAATGCCGTTGATGAGTTCGTTTTTACTTCTCCAACACTCTCGTCTTATTTGGGTGGTTTGAGAAATGAGAAGCAAATGGCATTACAGCTGATGTTTTGGTGGTTGATGCTTCAAAAAATCCGTCATTCTTTCGTATTTCCCATTTTCTTAAAACCTTCTGTTATAGTAAAAGTGTTACAACAATACAATATTACTAATACTGCTAGTGTTTGGAAGAATTCCAGTTTTATTGTATCAGATAATTTAGATTTTTATATGGCTGTCAACTTATTATCAGCAGTCAATCACTTACCTGTGCGTATGTTGACATCACTTTCAATTGATGAGAAATTATTAAACTGTCTGAAGCAAAGAAATAAATGGGTTACTGGCAAGAAGGTTTGATTCTACTGCCATATTATCAGGATTTATCCTGAATATCATGTGCTAGCATAAAAGATGGAATTATTTTAAAGCAAACCTTGTATGAAGTTATAACCGATAAATCCTTTTTTTAGTGCATTATTACCGTTTGGAACGGTTCAAGGATTTTTTTTAATTAACAACAGATATTCTAAATTAGACATTGCTCGAAAAATTATATAAATTAGGGAAAAATTTTAACAGACTTTTGTTAGTTATGCTATGTCAACAATCGAAATCTTGAGCCCTTACCCTGCGTAGAGGGTTATTTCAGCTAGTAATATGTAGGTGCCTAATTTACTGAATATTCTTTTAAATTTATTACCCACTGATTCACTGAACAGTTTACTTTTACAGACTGTTTTAGAGTGAACGATATGACATTAAATAACATGTGAGTTATTCTTTGCACTAGACAGATTCAGTGTTAACAGAATTGCAAGAATCGATGTAAGAGGCCATTTTTCTTTTCAAATTAGTCGAATATTCAGAAAGATTGATTGTTTGAAAATATTTATGGCAACAAAAGTTTGGTTCTTTGCTGATCGTTTTGCTCCCTTTTTTCTGTTCTGTTTGCAGTGTGTTAGCCGGTTTCCTTATTGTTGGAACGAATCATCATAAATATTTGTATATCAAGATTTTTGTCAAGAAATTTATGTACAAAAAAAGGTAACGAAGATTTATGACAATTTTTCATGAAAACGTGCGCTCATTTTTTTTTTTTGTTTTTGTTTTTTTTGGGTTTTTTTTCATATTTTTGTACATTTTTCTTCTCCTTTTATTTTATTACCTAATATTTCTTCATTTTTTTCATCATTTTTCCTTTTTTTACTTCTTCATTTTTCTTGTTTTATCTTTTACTTCTTCGTTCTTCTGTTCTTGTTCATATGTATTTCCATTATTTCTTTATTTCTTTCTTTGTACTTCTTCACTTCTTTTACGTTTTCATTTTTTCTTCATTTACCTTTTTCTTCTTCTTTTCTTGTATATATATATATATATATATATATATATATATATATATATATATATATATATTCATTTCGTTCCTTTTCCTCCTTTCCTTCTTTTAAATTATTCGTTTCTAGGCTGTTTCGTTTTTAACTACTTCTTTTATTTCGAATCTCCTTTTCTTCTTGATTTTTTATTTTTTTTCCTTCTTTTTCTTTATTTCTTTATCCTTTGGTCTCTTCATTTTTTTCTTCCTTATCTCTTTCGTTTTAGCTTCTTTCTTCTTAATTTCAGTCTTTTCTTCTATTCCTTATTTATTTCTTTTTATTGTTTCTTCATTTTTAATCATCTTGAGCGCTTCATTTTCTTCTTCTTTGCTCCTTCCTCTTTTTCCTTATTTCCTTTTTTCATTCGTTTTTTTTTTATTTTTGTTTTACTTTTAGATCTTCGTTTCTTTCTCCCGGATTTCTTCTTTTTTTACCTGTACTCTCTGATTATTCTTAGCCTTTCTTTTTCTCCTTAATTTTTTCTTCCTTTTTCTTAATTTCTTTGTTCTTTCTTTTATGCGTCTCTCTTTTTCTTTTCTGTACTCTTTATTTCTTTTGTTTCTTCTTTCCAAATCCATTTCTTTCGACTGTCATTTTTTCTGCTTCTTTATTTTGCTTTGTTTCTTTAGTCTTTTGTCTGGATTTCTTCATTCTCCAATTCTTTCTTCTTCAATTATTCTTCGTTTCCTTTTTTTCTTTCCTTTTTAGATTTAGTTCTTTACTTTTACATCACGTACTCATTCCTTTCATTCACTGCCTTTTTTTTACGCTTTTTTCTTCGTTTTTTTCTTTTCTAATTTTTTTCTTCTTTTCATCTTTGGATATTTTCTTTTTCTTTCTTCATTTTATTATCTTTTAATTATCCCTATCTTTTATCTTTATCCTTTTCGAACAGTTACTTTTTCTAGCCTTGTTCTTTCTTCTTCCCAATTTAATAAAACTAAAGAATCAAATTAATCTCTATTAATACGATACGTTAAACTGTTTCCAAGTCTTAAATGTCTGTTTTCTTATCTCCAGTGATGGGTGCTAAAATTTATTGAACTGTTTTAAAGCGATATTCATGCGCAGCAGAAAAAGATCGGCGCGTATTAAATCACTATTGGCTTGGAGGTATGATACTTGCTTGTTTTGGTTTTGGTGAACGGTACGCCGGGAGAGGAGGTTTTTCTTTAAATAAATAAATAAACTAAAGAAAAAAACAAACCCACTTCTCTTCAACTGGATGAATAATGAACTTACATTGCTTGTACCTATACGGCTCCAACATCTGCGTCAAATAAAACTGTTTAACCATTTAACTGTGTGCAAGCAAATGACAGACATTAAATTGAATTGTTAGTGTTACAGAGCAATACTTTAATCCATTTAACGGTGCAAATAAAATCATTTAATTTACATCGCAATACTTGAAACCATTTACCTATGTGCAAAAAAAATTATCAGTATTTACATAGTGATACTTGAATCCATTTAACTTAGTACAAATAGAATTATCAGGGTTACAGAGCAATACATGAAATCATTTAAATTTGTGCGAATAAAATTATCTGTGTTAGATAGCAATAATTAAACCTTTTTACCGTTAGGAAACAAAAAGGCTCAGGTTTGTTGAAAATATTACATGCAAACTATTGCTTTACAAATCTTATCTATTTCATGGATACATTTATGTAAACTGTATTTCCCATAAAATAACCTACAAGGGTTGACATGCCATAAAAACAAACTAACTAAACGATAAATTCAAATTAGCACTACACCACTTGAAAAAATTGACATTTTGCCATGTTATGCCCGTGATGAAGGGGTAATTTCAGACAATGAATGCAGAAAATAGATAGAAATCCCAAGAACTATTCAAAATTACTTTTACCAGATGAAGAAAATAAGATATAGGTATATCTAACTTTTCCCGAAGGCTCAGAAGAATCGATTAAGAATCCTGAGAAAATGAAATTTAAATTTGATTTAAAAAAAGAGGAATTTTTACGTTTTAAAAAATGTTAATTCTGATAAATATCTGAAGGAAGATCCCATGTATGTGTTGAAAGGGATGTTGAACAGGTAGAAACTGTTTGATATCTTAATATAATGCTACTTCCATAGAAATCTTAATATTCTTTGAATCTCTCTCTCTCTCTCTCTCTCTCTCTCTCTCTCTCTCTCTCTCTCTCTCTCTCTCTCACGTTCGCAATATATATATATATATATATATATATATATATATATATCGCGAACAACACTCAACGTTTTGAATTCAGACTTTACTCTCTTTGACATGTTACTGTATAAAGGCTATAGAACCCAGCCTGTACGACTATTCATGCATCATCATCATCATCATCATCATCTCGCGCTGGTAGCACGGATATCCCTGACCCTCTCTCGCCACTCCTCCCTATCGTTCATCGCCCTAGGTAGGTCTTCGGGACAACATCCTGTATCCTCACATAGCTGCTGAATGTACGTTCGAGCTGGTCGTCCTGCTTTTGCGCGGCCATGTGTGGGGATCCATAAGAGTACATCTCTTATGAGTTCATCTCTGCTTCTCCAGCAATGTCCTGCATGTCTGGTTCGTCTAACTTGAATAGTTTTCGTGATAGGAGGCAGGTGACCGTACAGTTGGTGTCTTGTGGGGTGTTGCTGCCAGGACTTGTTCAGGATTGCACGCAGCATTCTTGTGTAATTACCATCTAGCTTCTTCTCCACTCGTTTTGTTAGCGTCCATGTAGTGCATCCATATATCAGTATCGATGTGACCGCAGCCTGGAAGAAACTGCGTTTCATTTTATCGGTTAGGTCTGATTTCCATATAATCGATAGCCTATTGATAGCTGTCCATGCTTTCGTTAACCTCGTTTCAATGTCCTTTTCGGTTGATTCGACGCTGCTTCCTAGGTACATGAATTTGTCTACTAGTTTAAGTGGGGTTCCTTCTAGAGTGGAGATGTCCCCCGTTTGGTTATAGCACATATATTCCGTTTTGTGTGCATTAACATAGAGGCCTATGCTTGCTGCTGCTCGTTCCAAACTATGCAGAAGTGTTTCGCCTTGGTCAGGTGTATTTGCCAATATCGCTATGTCATCGGCGTAATCGGCATCGGTAATTGTTGTTGCGGGGTATCTTCTGCTTCTTTTCTTCGTCAGTTCGAAGCCATTCTCTTTGATTTTGTCAATCGATGTTCTAAGTACGTAGTCTGGACAAATGATAAAGAGGTACGGGGCCAGCGTGTCCCCTTGTAGTACTCCTGCTACAATGTCAAAGTATTCTGTGTCTCCATCCGGTGATCGTACTTTTACTTTAGTGTTTCTATAGAGAATCGTTATTGCCGCTACGGTTTCTTTAGGTATGCCGTACGCTAGTAGGATTTGTTCCATCTTTCCTCTGTGAATGGAGTCGAATGCCTTGGTAAAGTCGACAAATATTAATTTCGTTTGTAGGTTCTTTGCCCGTACACCTTCAAGGATTCTGCGGATGGTTAATATTTGTGAGGTCGTGGATCTATTTCTTCGGAAGCCATTTTGGTTTTTTCTAAGTATGTTGTCGATTTTGGGTTCTATTCGGTTTCGTAGAGAAGGAATCATGCCTTTTCTAATTCTTTTGTTGTCATATTATCAAAAAGCTATGGCTGGTCTAACACAGCCCGTTTCAATTGGCTGAATGATAAGATGTGTTTATCGTCAGATGCAAAGAAATGTATGTGTATATGCTTTTTATACATTTATATGCGTTTTTATTACTTATGTTTTTCTTTTTTTATTTAATTCAGAATATTCTACACCGAACAAAACTCATGGTATTAGCACGCGTAGAGAATGTTCATTTAGTTTTTTTTTTATTATCATAATTATATTGCAGTAAATATACTGATGACAGACAAGACACGAAACAAAAAAATTAGAATTAATTCTTAGCAACCCATCCCCGAGCTTAAATGAGTTGCATGGGTTTTACTAATTTAAATCAATATTCTAGATTTTTTACAGATATCTAATTTAAAAACAAGTGAATATCCTCAACGTGTGCTAATTCAATAATTTTTGTCAGTAGTAAAGCGTTTAAGAAGCATAATCCCCAAATGTATGACACAAAACACAATATAGATTATACTTATTGCGATTTACATATGTCGTGAAATATAATGGAATAACCCAATTTTCAGGGTAAAATATGGGATACATTGATAAAGAAATTAGATATAATATTTAGTTACTCCTAACCTGTTTCTTATGACAGTTTTAATACTTTCAGCCATGGCTTTCACTAGTCTAAAAATTATTCTAGATTAAATTTTCAGAAAGTCAAAGTGAACATCCATTAGATGTACTAATTCAATGAGTTCTGGCTTTTTTGTGGAGGAAGGGGAAGGTATAATCCTTTAATCTAAGACTGAAAACATGATAACTCTTACAAATGTTGTTATATCCAAAGTTTACAAAATTCAGTAAGGTGTATTCATTTTCAACTATTTCGTGGGGTTAAAGCACTATAAACAAAAACACTAGAACTGAGATTTACAAACCATTTTCGTTATATGAAATGAAATTAGTTCTTTTTTTTTCAATTAATTAAAAATGTTCGATTAATTCTTTCTAGCAAAAGAAAAAAAATACATATCTAAATTGTTGTTTTAAATATTTCAAATGAGACGTAAGGGATTTATCGAGTAAACACTTTCAATTTAAGATTTGTTTTTTTATCAGTCAGAATATTTGAGATGAGTTGTAATGGGTACAGGGTAGAACGATAAAATTGTCGCCTTAGAAAAGACGACACGATTCCATTTCCGTTTAATGAAAACCGGTTTTCTTTTTTGTTGCAGACCATCTACTTGTTGGCCAGTTGTGTACAAATCCCAAGAGCGATAGGAGCCTTCTATCATGTCTGAACGTGACACAATGTTCAACGAGGGAAATCGGAGATGCACCGCTGTACAACTCATGCTCTCTAACGATCCAAGTTATGACAACGGGACCATTGCCAGCACCCTCAAAATACATCGTTGGATTTCCACGAATAACAGGGACGTGCCCAGGGTGATGAAAACAAAATTTCCGGCTACGGTTATCGTTTTTCGTGTGGTTTCAAGTGAGGGCCACATCATGCCACCTCACATCTTCGAAGTCGGCTTGAAAGTCAACAACAAAGTGTACCTGGATGTGCTGAAGAGTGTGGTGATCCTCTGGTGCAATCGGGTAGCCGGTAGTAGACCCTGGGTGTGGCAGCAGGACTTGGCGCCGGCCCACAAGTCCAAAAAGACCTAGGCTTGGCTTCAGAAGGAGTGTTACGACTTAGTACCCTTCTCTCACTGAACCCCCCTCCTCCCCCAATCTGAACCCTCTGGACTACTTTGTTTGGTCATACGTCGAGAACATCACCAACGTGATCTCCCACAACACCAAAGCCAGCCTGATCGCCGCCATCCGCCGAGTATTCGCTGAGATCCCACCGGCGCTTGTTGAAAAGGCATACTCCCAGTTCCGGATCCGTATCGAGGCGGTGATTGAGGCTGAAGACGGCTACATTGAATAGATGTCAGCTCTACTACATAATCAAGTTACCTGAATTGAATTTTTCAATAAAAGTTTTAAAATAAAGCTGTGGTGCTTTCTTTTAGGACGACAATTTTATCGTTTAACCCTTTATTATTTTGGTTGTGATCCTGATGAGGATAACAGATTTGTTTTTTGTTTTGTTTTTTTCCTGCTTTTTCCGGTGACTTTTTTTTTTTTTACTCGGATTACTTTAGCCTTGTTTAGGCAACCAGAATTAAAAATAGGTTTAGTCCACTTAGAAGTTAACCTTGTGTCAAATACTGCTCGTGGCTGAAGGGTTGGGTAAGTACATCCGTTTTTATCATCATAATTTATTTTGTTCTCGATTATCTTTTATAAAATAATGACGCAATGAAATAAAAACTAAGTGAAATGTTGATACTTTGAAATTTCCTGACTGTCGCTTTCATTCATTATATCACAAAAAAATCGAAATAGGTACCAAATATTCCTTTAAATTTCATCGCTGCTTACATATTGTTTTCTTATTTGGGTTTTATTAGGTTTCTTTGATTAATGGCATATCAACGTCTGGAGGTTATTGAATGACAAAGCATTCCTTCTAGGAGAACTGTTCTGGTACTATTTAACCCATAGCTGGGAGGATAAGAGGATTCATGCCTTTCCCAAAGGTATTTGTCAGGAAGTGAACGTTATAGCGTGACGGGTGTTCGAACTCGCCTACTTTGATTCTGCAGTCCATCGTCTTAACCATTATACCACGAGGACATCCCGTTTTTTTATTAGATGCGTCCAGAAAATATAAAAGTTTCAGCTGAAAGAATGGCGTCTCTCTTTTGATTTTGTTGTTGTTGTTCATTCCTATTTCGTTTAATCTTACGCAATACAAACCGGACATTAGTTAAGTGCATGCAAATTCATGATTATCTGAACGACTTTTGAAGTTTTTGTCAAAAAAAGTTTCTGCTTAGTAGACAGAAAATATTGGCCTTGTCCAATTAAAATAAATCTACATGATTTATTTAAGTGGATTTTGGACGTGTTTGTCTCCTTATCGGTGACGTATAATTGTTACTGTCACAAAGTATGCACAGTGATACAGTAATGATTCTACAACACTGGAAATATTGTTCAGGTTAAAAGCAAAATTAGAGTAACCTAAACCCCAACTTTTTAAAATCTTATATTCCCGCTGTCCGGCTCATTAGCCTTGTAGGTTGAGCGTTTGCCAATAGGAGATCCCAGGTTGAGTGATGCTAAAGACTTAAATGGTACTTGATACTTTCTTGCTTAACACTCAGCATCATAAGGTATATATAAAGAGTAAAGTGGAGAAATCCGAAAGAAGAAATAGCACCCCCCTCTACACCTCTGTTTCGTAGCTATTGAAAAGGGATCCATCTGGTCGTCCTTGACGACGATTACCAACTTTATTTTACTTTACTTTTATGTTCCCGATGCATGTATCATTCGGGAACGAGTAATCATCATCATCATCATCATCATCATCATGTCGTGCGGCTAGCACGGATATCCCTGACTCTCTCTCTCCACGTCTCCCTATCATTCATCGCCTCTGGCAAGTCTTCAGCGTTACATCCCGTATCCTCACATAGCTGCTGTATGTATGTTCGAGCTGGCCGTCCTGCTTTTGATTGGCCATATGCGGGGTCCATAGGAGTACATCACTTTCGATCTCGTCCTTTCTTCTCCAGCAGTGTCCGGCATGTCTGGTTCGTCTAGCTTGTATAGTTTTCGTGACAGGTGGTGGATGACCGTACAGTTGGTGCCTTGTGGGGTGTTGCTGCCTGGACTTGTTCAATATTGCTCGCAACATTCTTGTATAATTGCCGTTTAGCTTCTTCTCCAACCATTTAGTCAGCGTCCAAGTAGTGCATCCATATAGCAATATCGACACGACCGCTGCCTGGAAGAAACTGCGTTTCATTTTATCGGTCAGGTTTGATTTCCATATGATTGAAAGCCTATCGATAGCTGTCCATGCCTTCGTTAGCCGTGTGTCGATGTCTTTTTCGGTTGATGAGACGCTGCTTCCAAGGTAAGTGAATTTGTCAACCAGTTTCAGAGAGGTTCCGTCTAGTGTGGAGATGTCGCCTTTCTGATTAAAGCACATAAATTCAGTTTTGTGTGCATTAACATGGAGTCCAATGCCTGCAGCGGCTCGTTCCAAACTATGCAGTAGTGTTTTGGCTTGGTTGGGTGTATTGGCTAGTAGCGCTATGTCATCGGCGTAGTCGGCGTCGCACCAACTAAGTTCGGGTTTGGGTTACCATTACTATATTTTTTACCTGGACTAATAGTAGAAAAACAATAATTCCTTGGATTTATTAGTATAGAAAAAAAAATTTCTTTCATAGGGTATCTTAGAGTTTCCACAAAATTAAATCAAACTTCTGTTTGTGATATTACTGATACTGAGGTGGGTGCTGGAAAAGTAGTGGTGCTGAGTTATCTATTATAATCTTCCTCATTGACAGTTGGCTCTTTTCGAATTCAGCGCGTAAAAATCCCGACTCTGACTCTTTGGCCAGGCATCTATCGACACTGCCAGCCAAAAGCTATTGTATTTATCGCGCGACCCACAAGGCCTATTTAAGATGGGTACTGGCGCAGGATCGTAACTCAGACACATCCGGTGACTCCAAAAATGCCTCAAGCCACGTCGGCATTTCTCTTAAAGAGACGCCTCAGACGCCAGGCGATAAACCTAGCACCTGGTTGGGGACAGCCCTTGAGGATCGAGGAGTGCCGGTCTCGGTGCGCATGACAAGGATGCTGGCTTCCCGTTACTCATGTCAGGCGGTCTTGACCAATGTAGCAAGACCATGCAAATAAGCTACACAAACCGATCTGTGCAGTGAGCAACACGGCCGGCGTGTGACTCGAATCGCGAAGCTGCCAAAGGCTACTCTCTACTTTTAGGTCGGGACCGGCTTTTATAGCCATCACTCGGCTGTTAAAAATCTGTATAATGTTTACAATTTCACATCATTCGAGAAATAGAAAGTGGATGGTCATTTTCTTTTTTTATTCTTTGTTCCCTTTTCCTCGGGTAGCCTCGTGCTTACTTAAAGTCCCGGACTTGTTTCGTTTATCCGTTTAAACTAGAACTAATATGATTTGGCCCTGATGCATTGCACACATCCCATCTCTACTCTGTGGGGGACATTTGAATGCAACTAGAATTGATCAGCTCCCAAAAGAAAAAAAGGGCTAAAAAAACTTCCTTTAAAATAAATCACCTCCATTGTGCGTAACGCTCAGGATTGTCAGTTCGATCGGAGAACTACTGCTGCTCATCTATAAGAGTGGCTTCTATAGATGAGAATAAAAGCAGCCATCGAAAGATAACCATGACCCACACTCAAACCACATACATAAACCGCATCGCTCTTCACACGGGTAAAAAAGGGGCGCGTCCTGCTGAGGTTGGAGCCCTGTCCTCAGTGTTCGAAAAATCAGCTACAGAGCTCAAACTCAAACAAAAACTACTAAAATGCAAACAAACAATACAGATAGCGACATTTAACGTTAGAACCCTAAAGAGAATAGGTCAACTACCAGAGCTAACTGCATTAGCCGTAGAACATAAGATAGACATAATTTGCATACAGGAACACCGATACACTCACACCGAAGATATCGGATATCACGAAACTGGCAATGGATGGACGCTGGTCACTGTATCGGCATGGAAAAACTCTGTCAATGCCTCAGTAGGAGGGATTGGAATGCTTATAAGACCAACAGCGTTAAAAACACTTGAAAGCATTGAGAGAATACAACCTAGGATCACGGCCGCAACGTTTAACGGCAACCCGAAAGCAACAATCATCTCCTGCAACACCCCTACCAATGTTAGTGAAGAAACCGAACTAGTCACTTTCTAAGAGGAGCTATCCTCCCTAGTGCATAGCATTCCGAAACACAACCTGCTAGTCATTGGCGGAGATATGAATGCACAAATCGGGAAAAAAAGAAACAAAAAATACAGCCTACACAACACGTCAAATAGGAATGGACAACATCTAACTGATTTCATGATAGAAAATAGATTAACATGCCTCAATACAAACTATCAAAAAAGGGAGGGGAAATTATGGACCTACACATACGCGAACAATAGTAAAGCACAGATAGACTATTTCATAATAAACAGGAAATGGAAAAATAGTGCGATGAATTGCGAGGCATACTCCTCTTTCGAGGGTGTGTCCTCCAATCATCGAATAGTCACGGCCAAATTACGACTAAGCCTACGAAAAAACGCCACACGAACAGCGACAACTAAGCACTATGACTGGGCCCTACTTAACAACAGAGATATTAGAGACAAATATGCATTACAATTAAGAAACAGATTCGAAACACAACAAGAGAAGACAGAAAAAGGTACCCCAGATGACGAATATGAGAATTTTGTTGAAGCACACCTTTAGGCGGCATCAAAGTGTATTCCAACAAAACCTAGAACTAAATATAGAGTCCCTTGGGAAACGTTAGCGGTTAGAGAAAAACGTGCACTCGTGAAAACTGCCTCCAAAAGCTATCGGAAGAATCCAACAAACACAAATGCCCGAAAACTAGAAAAGGCACAATATCAATTAACAGGAATATATCTAAAAGAACATACAGAATACATACAAAATCAGAGAGATAAGATTAGAGACTCGGTGGAAGATAGGCAATCTAAGATAGCCTGGCAAACAATAAACGAAGTGAGTCGAAGGAAGACCACAGCCAAAGCAAAATTGAAAGCTGCAAACCAACAATAAAGAGTAAAACTGTGGAAACAGCATTTCGAAAATCTACAAGGAAACCCACCAAAAGTAACGAATGAACCGATCACCAGAATTATCAGTAAGCAATTAGACATTAAACAAGGTCCGTTCACCAAAGAACTCGACTCGGTTCTTAGAAAAATTAAAAATAGGAAAGCTGCAGGGCTAGACGAGATCCCCCCAGAAGAATGGAAGACCAGACGACATACTGCTCCGACAATGCAACGCAGTCTATAATCAAAATATGATAGAAAGATGGACGAAGGGATGCATCTTTCCTTTCCCTAAAAAATGGCGACCTCGGATTAGCCAAGAACTACCGAGGGATAACACTTACATCCATAGCAGCCAAATTCTACAATGCCCTACTACGAAACAGCATAGAACCCAAAATAGACAACATCCTTAGGAAAAACCAAAATGGCTTCCGGAGAAATAGATCCACAACCTCACAAATAGTGACCATCCGAAGAATCCTTGAAGGCGTTCGGGCAAAAACCTACAGGCGACATTACTATTTGTCGACTTTACCAAGGCCTTCGATTGGAAGATGGAACAAATCCTACCAAAAGAAATCGTAGCAGCAATAACGATTCTCTACAGAAACACCTAAGTGAAAGTACGTTCACCAGATGGAGACACAGAATACTTCGACATTGTTGCAAGAGTACTACAAGGAGACACGCTAGCCCCATACCTCTTTATCATCTGCCTAGACTACGTGCTTAGAACTTCGATCGACAAAATCAGAGAAAATGGCTTCGAGCTGACCTAGAAAAGAAGCAGAAGGTAACCCGCAAAAACAATTACCGACGCCGACTACGCCGATGACATAGCGTTACTGGCGAATACGCCTAACCCAGCTGAGACACTACTGCATAGTTTGGAACGAGCCGCTGCAGGCATTGGCCTCCATGTCAATGCACACAAAACTGAATATATGTGTTACAACCAAACAGGCGACATTACCACACTAGACGGAACCCCTCTTAAACTAGTAGACAAATTCACCTACCTAGGAAGTAGCGTCTCATCAACCGAAAAAGACATCGACTCACGACTAACGAAAGCATGGACAGCTATCGATAGGCTCTTGATCATATGGAAATCAGACCTGACCGATGAAATGAAACGCTGTTTCTTCCAGGCAGCGGTTGTGTCAATACTACTCTGTGGATGCACTACTTGGACGCTAACAAAACGGCTGACGAAGAAACTAGACGGCAATTTCACAAGAATGTTGAGAGAGCAATATTGAACAAGTCCTGGCGTCAACACCCCACAAGACATCAACTATACGGCCATTTGCCTCCTATCCCGAAAACTATACAAGCTAGACGAACCAGACACGCAGGACACTGCTGGAGAAGCAAGGACGAACTCATCAGTGATGTACTCCTATGGACCCCGCATATGGCCAAGCAAAAGCAGGACGACCAGCTCGAACATACATACAGCAGCTATGTGAGGATACGGGATGTAACCCTGAAGACCTGCCAAAGCGATGAATGAGAGGGAGAAGAGGGTCAGGGATATCAGTGCTGCTGATGATATATATATATATATATATATATATACTGGGGGTGATTTGTTTTAAAGAAGGTTTTTTTAGCAATTTAAACACTCATCAGGAAACTTGAAAGGATCTTGATAAAATTAAATAAACAGAATGTGTCTTTTTCACTTAATCAAACATTCTTGAAAGAAAGACTACAACCCAACTGCATATATGTTAAAATACATGATCCTGCAGCTCAGCATGACACTAACAGCCTAAAGTATCACTGAAGCCTTGTAAAAAGACAGAATAAATACAATAAAGAAAAAACACCCTAAAGAGTGAAGCACATAATGTTCATAACAAATTAAAAAATTCTCTCTCATACATGCAAGCAACCCTTGATGATGGCCTATGAAAGGTCCAAAAGCGCTCGGGATATATTCGGTAAATTCATCCACCAATTTCAACCTGAAACCAAGACACTTATCATGAAATTTGATAGGATCTTAATAAAATTATATAGGCAAAATGTGTCTTTATTATTTAATCAAACTTGCCTATATATATATATATATATATATATATATATATATATATATGATAAAAAATAAGTGGAAAAATGGATAAATCCGAACACTTACAACTGGTTTAGCGGTAACATTTCATTCTTTATTCACAAAAAAGCTTCTCCAGAGTTAGCATTTTTTGCGTTTTTCTACTTTTTAGCAATTGAGGAAATAGATAAACTAATGGTGAATGTAAAAAGGTTTAAAGGAAGGGAAAGGGTTTAAGGATTTAAGTACATCGAAAATTCCCTTAAAATCCTTATGTACCTTAAAATGTTCATATTAAACTCTAAAAAAATCCTCAGTATACCCTCATCAAATAAACTTAAGAAAAACTCTCTTACTGCTCCCATTACCCACAGACCTACATCTCTATCCACTAACACATATAACAAACCTCCCTTCGACAAATTAAACAAATTAGAAATAACAGTCCTACAAACCACATCACAAACCATTAAAAATCTCACTAACATCTCGAAACAAACCAACAACCCAACCACTTCTCACGCTGGCATATATTCTATCCCTTGCAAAGATTGCAACAAACATTACATCTGCGAAACCCAACGCAATCTAGAAAAAAGTATCTACGAACACAAACGATCAATTAAACAAAATAACGACCGAAATGCCTTTTACTCCCACATGTTAGATATCAAACACACTTTTGATATTTCCCAAGCCACTTTATTGAAACCCATATATTGCGAAAAGTCCCGTAGATTGTTAGAATCTGCTGTCATTTTCAAAACAAATCACATAAAGCAACGTAAAGGGTTCTTTCAGATTTCATCCTACTTGGCAGACATGTTACATGAAAACAATATCAGAATAGAGAATGGATAGGGGAAAGAAAAAAAAATTGGCAGAAACTAAGACATTTTCTCTAAATATTACCATAGCATGGACGTGTTTTTCTTGACTTTTTTCTTTTTTTTTTTCTTTTGTCTGTTTCTTTCATTTTTCTTTCTCATTAAATACTCAATTAGAGTCAATGTCTTTGATGAAGCTGGATACGCCTAAACCCTGTCCCCTTCATTTCCCCTTTCTTTCACTTTAGAAAAACCTCTCACTACCCTCTCCTATTTATCACTGAAATTGGTCCATCTCTATCTGGTCAAATATCTGATGAAACCTTATACCCTTGGTGCCACCAGGCCCGACCATCTACCCAGACGGTCACAGTCAAAACCACATTACCCCTACAACCATCATTCAAATCTAAATATTTTCCCCTCCCTGTTCTACCCTCATCTGTCTTTTATCTTTAGGTCCGTTCCTCTCTTAATTTATCTATTTCCTCAATTGCTAAAGTGTAGTAAAACGCAAACAAGGTTTACTTTGAAGAAGTTCTGGGAATAAAGAACGAAATATTACTGCTAAACCCCATTGTAACTGTTCGGATTTATCCACTTTTCCTCTTATCTTTATCATCTGATCAGATTCACCAAAATCTAATATATATTAGACTAAAATCTATCCAAATTTCACTTTACGCTAAATGTTGGTCGTCTTTAAAAATATTTTCATAATAAAACTAATTAGGATTATTTCATTAATTAAATGTTTTCTAAATACATTTTTCCGCTTTTAAACACAGCAGGATTACGAAATCATATTTTAAAACAATTAAATACAAATTTTGAAAGTAAGAGTTAGATTAATAATTACCATCTGTTGTAAATTTGACAATCACTTAAATTCTTACAGAGATAAAGATCCAGTTCTAGAGGTCATAGGGGTGTATAGTTTATAATACCAACAGACTTCCATACAAAATTATCGTCCAATAAAAAACTGCATTCAAAAAAAAGAATCAATAAAATATACATTTACATGTTTTTTCTCCATTGTATCATTTTTATTTATTCAACGTGGCAACACTTAAATTATAAAATATCACTTAAAAACAATTATAAAATTTCAAAATGAACGTTTATGCCTTCCGTTTTTGCCGAATATATTCCTAGTAGAAATATTTTTAAAAAAGTGAAAAATTGCCATGGGAAAAGCAATATTTACTTCATTTTTCTCGTTTTTTCAGTTACTAAAGTAAGGCTTCCGTTTATAAACAAGCACTATCTTATCTTGAAAAATAAAAGAAAAACGTATTTGTCCAATAAATTATCCTTTAAAAAAATCAGACATATAAATATTTTTAAGACATACTTAAATTTATTAAAGAAATGACGTGTGAAAGAACTCAATTCTTTTTAAACCAAAAAAAAAAAAAAATGTTGTTTCCAAAATTATGAAGGGAAACATTCTTCAAAATAGATGTCATCAGTTTCTGATTAATTACCGAAACTGTCATTAAAATGTGATGGTTAGCAAAGTTTTTGTGATTTTTCTAATATCGGCGCCTTTTTATATGTCTGAACAAGTACGTGTTCACACCTACAAACAATAAGACGAATATCCTCAAATCTCCACCACTTTTTTTTGTATTATTCAGGACTACCGCATTGCTGTGGAATCATCATCATCATCATCATCATGTCGTGCCGCTAGCACGGATATTCCCGACTCTATCACGCCACTTTTCCCTATCGTTCATCTCCTCTGGCAGGTCTTCAGGGCTACATCCCGTATCCTCACATAGCTGCTGTATGTATGTTCTATCTGGTCATCCTGATTTTGCTCGGCCATATGTGGGGGTCCATTGGATTACATCCCTTATGAGTTCGTCTCTGTGTCCAGCGTGTCTGGTTCGTCTGACTTGGATAGTTTTCGTGATAGGAGGCAGGTGACCTATAGTTGGTGCCTTGTGGGGTGTTGCCGCCAGGACTTGTTCAATATTGCTCGCAACATTCTTGTGTAATTGCCGTCTAGCTTCTTCTCCAGTCGTTTTGTTAGTGTCCAAGTGGTGCATCCATACAGCAGTATCGACACGACTGCTGCCTGGAAGGAACTGCGTTTTATTTTATCGGTCAGGTCTGATTTCCATATGATCGATAGCTTATCGATAGCTGTCCATGCATTCGTTGGCCGCGTGTCGATGTCTTTTTTGGTTGATGAGACACTGCTTCCTAGGTAGGTGAATTTGTCTACCAGTTTCAGAGAGCTTCCGTCTAGTGTGGAAATGTCGCCTGCTTAAAAATTCTTCCTTGAGTTCATAATCCACTCAATCTTTAGTCTCAAGACAATTTGAGGGAAAATATGTAGAGATTATATTAAGTATGTAAATTTTATAACTTATACGTAACGTATAAGTTATCATTTTTTAGGATGTTCCTCACAAAAGAATACGGATTTTTTTCAACAATTCAATGTTTCCTGTCAGGTGTTACGTTGCAGTGAATTAAAAAACTCAATGTGGAAACATGGTGTTGTTTGTAATGTTGTGGATATGGAACTGTCGACAACGTTACAAATAACAGCATGTTTACACATTAGGATTTTTAAGTGCATTGTAAAAAATCCGTATTCGTTCGAGATGAATAGTTTAAAAATAATGTGATATCTCAAAAAGGCTGTCACTTGATCTCTGTAATGAAAGAAATTAAAATGCATTTACAGTTTGATTCCTACGTCTATAAATGCGTTGATGGGTCAGACTGGCCATCTTATGCTTTAATATAAACCTCTATAAGATGCAAATGCTTTCGCCTTCTTTAAGAATATGGTTTGGAAACTCACTTTCCAAACCATATTTCTTAAAGACAAAAGCATTTGCATCTCCTAGAGGTTTATATCAAAGAGGAAGGCCCCGAAATGGTGCACATTCTCTCCTGATGACCCCCAAACAATCATGGAGTTAAAACTGCTCGGTGGAAATGAGAAGGGCTAAAGGAGCGTTTTCTATCCGCTCACTTTTTGGTGAGTTTCTGTTACTTGGTAAGCAACTTCCTTCTTTAAAGTACTAAAAAGATCCTTTTAAAACATTAAACAAAAAAAAAGCCAATCCATAGTACTCAAAAAGTTCCTGCTAAAACTCAAAATGCAAACTTTCTGATTGCTTGCTTCAATCTAAGTTACCTCTAACTCCACCTATCAAATACTTCCACGCTTCTCCTGGAGTGGATATCACGGGTGGAAAGACATTACATAACAGTTTTCCTCAAAATAAATATTTTTTATATTATATTGCATTGATTTAAAATAGATTAAATTAAATTTTCTTATTTGATAAAATTTCATAATTACACACCTGTAAATAAATGTTTGTAAATTGTATTGATATTGTTTTGATTAAATTAGAATGTTTGTTTATTTTTGTATCATACCCATGATACGGATATGTGAAATAGACATATTCATACCGGTATGTAAACGTTCATAATGTTCGTATATATATATATACATAGAACATAGGAATCTCGAAACACGAAAAACACTTACGACTTCTTAGTTCAGGTATGGAACTTTTTATTACCTTTGATTTTAAAGTTTCTCCGACATAAGGAGAGAGATACACATTCTTTCTATTCTGGCTTTTCCATTTGCACCCCCATCTCGTGCGGTGCCCGTAGCGCGCAAATTCGTCTGGACTCAGCGAGCCCCGAAAGTCGACCCTTCAAGTCCGGTGTCCAGTTCTCAACTCTACTTACTGACTTTTTCAAAATCCCCCAAAATCCTCAGTGCGCGCGCTTCCGGAGCATGACGTCATTCACATCCACTGGTCAACCTTTCAATCCGATTTTAATTTTGACATCTATGAACGACACATCCTCCCCGCGCACGCGTTAACACCTGTACTCAAGTTTGCACCTAACTAACCCATGTGCTGAGCCGAAAGGTTCCCAGCCTAACTAAACCCAAAGGCATAAAACGAAATCCCTCGGCCATTATATTACATTTTGTCTCGCTTCATAAATGTTCAAGTTTTGTTTTAAAAAATTGTATTCAAAAAGAAAAGAGAAACTGTCTACTTATTTAGTGTAAAAAATATAAACTTTTCAAATATTAAGTCACCAAACATGTGATTTCAGATGCGCTAAGCATAACGGTTATTGTCGTATGAAGAAATATTTGGGACCCGAGTTCATATCTTGGACGAACCGCTAATGCCCTCGTGAAAGTTTTGAATACATCTGTTCTCCCTCCAGCTATAGGTTAATAGTTTGGTCAAGTGGGTTCTTAAGTCTTAGCAAGACAACCAGTCTCGCAGAACACGCCGACGGTAGAATACACCAAATGCATATCTACCGGTATGAAGCGTGTTCTATATAAGACGCTAAACAATCTAATTGTGAGGCTTCAATCCAACCCATTACTCCCTGGTCTACACTGATCGGCAATATTAGTACCTGTTCGGGTCCCATCTATGGGTGAAATAGATCTGTTTTACCATTTAACTTGGCCCAGTTGGCCGAGGCTGCAGAATACACCGACTGTAGGCCTCCTCTATGAGTATCCTGATATGACACAAAAATTTGATAGTGAGGCTCCAGAAATGCAGGGGTTTAAGTGAATGTGCAGTACCTCTTCATTGCCATCGCCTACAGATTCACTTTGGCCCGAAGTGGTAGCACCTGACAGGGTCCTGTCTTTGGGCCAAATAGAACTAAACTGTGTACTTATGCTAAACTGAATTGTTTAAAATTGAACTGTTTTGATAATTGAATTGTGTACATTCTAAACTCTATTATTTGAAATAAAACTGTCTATTTCGATAAAAATGAATTCGACATTAAATAACCAAAAATGGCTGATATGCCATGAAACCAAACCAAACCAAACTAAATCAAATCATTTAACTGTGTGCAAACAAATGACTGATGATGAATTGAATTGTTAATTTTACATAGCAATAATTGAAACCATTTAACAATGTGAATATAAAACTATTAGCGTTACATTGCAGTCTTCAAAACTATCTAACTATGTGCAAGCAACTGAGTAATGCTAAATAGAATTATTTGTATACGAATTGAATACTTAAAACCATTTAACCTTGAACGAACAAACCAACCTTGGCATCTTTAAAATATTAACTATAAACAATTCGTTTACAAATCAGGTATATTTAAAAGATATATTTGTATTAACAGGATTTGGCATTTAATAACCTACAAGGGTTGATATGCCGTAAAAACAAAGCAACCAAACGATAAATTCAAACCAGCAGTTCTCCACTAAAAAATTGACATTGTGCCAATTTTATGCCCGTGATGTAGAGATGATTTCAGACAATATATGGATAAAATATTTGATATCAATAAATTGTGCTCCAGTAGTTCTGATGGAAATCCCAAGAACTATTCAAAATTACTGGTACCTGATGTAGAAAATAAGATACAGTTATATCAAACTTTTTTTTCCAAAAATGTCAGAATAACGAATAAAGAATCCTTTGAAAATAGAATTAAAATTAAATTTTGCGTTTTACAGAAACTAATAATTACGAAATAATCTTTTGAAAATTATGATTACATTAATTTTTTTATTAGATATTTAGAGGGGAAACAATTTCTCCGATCTCGAGATCTCAGGATTAAGAATTCATCTTTTGAAAAATGATTTTTTCTAAAGTTTAATGTATTCTGGACAGACATTTTTCACTTTCTAACCTCGCAATTATGAGTTCATCTTTTAAAATGTAAAAATTGAATTCAAATTTTGATATACAAAAAGTAGATTAATTTTATTATAAAATGAAAATATTTCCAGTAGTATTTTTAGCTTAATGAAGCCTCAAAATTATTAAAATAAAAGACATCTTTTAATAATGTAAATTGAATTAAATGTTTAAAAATGAAAATATCTTGGATCAATTTTTTTCATTTGATACGGCAACCCTTACTGTAAATGAGTGGGTGGTCAGTACTTTGTGGAAACCAAAGTATTTAATGAAGAGGCTATCAGTAGATAGTTACCATTCGGCTTTCAGTTGATATATTAATTTCAGTGAGTCAATTTTCTCTATTTTCTTTGTTGCCGCAAGAAAGAAGTCATATGTTACGTTTTGTTTTTTCGGTTAAATTTAAAATGATTTTTAAGTATTGTTTTACTATTCTTTCTGCTTTAAAAGACTTTATAAAGAATTTTCTTACATCCTATAGACTGATTTCTTTTAACGGGATGTCAACCCGTCTAGGGTTGTTTTATGTCTAGAGTATACGAAATCAAGTTCATTGCATTTTTTTTTTCGTAGAGGTTCAAACAGAGGGATTTTTTTCAGTGTCATCGAATTCAAAAATTTTTTAAAAAGGTCTATTGGTCCATGGATAGTACCTAAAAAGTTTCAAGCATACCGAACCAGAAATGTTCTGGGAGTAATGGCAATGAACACCACAAAATATCAGACTCTAAAGCCTTAATAGTACACAAATGAAACCCTAGTCCCCTTCGAAGTAATCTCCTCCAGCTGCAATGCACTTGTTGTACCATTCCATCAACTTCTGGAAGGCCCCATGAAAGTCCTCTTGTGTGAGCGTGTCAATGACCTTCGTCACAGCCTCTTTCATTCCCTCAATTGTCTCATAAGGACAGCGCCTGAGCTTGGGAAATAACCAAAAGTCCCAGGGAGCAAGGTCTGGACTACAGGGAGGCTGAGGAACTGTCTTGAAGCCCATCTTGCTCAAATAGTCTGTGACAAGGATGGAGATATGGACTGGTGTCTTGTCGTGGTGGAAATGCTACTAACCCGATTTGAAGAGTGTGGCCTCTTCCCTAGGAATCTCTTCCTGAACTCCCTTAAAACCTCAACATAGTAACCCTAACCCTTTGGGCAATCAACTCTGGTGTATTGACTTTCTTGCTCCTTCCACACCTCTCACCATCACTCACAGACTCTCTGTCTTCCTTGAATCTCTTTTGATACTCAAAAGCCGATGCTCGATTCATGCAAGATGGTCGAAAAGAAGTCCGAAGCATTCCATACGTTTCTGAGGCATTTTTTTTTCAAATTTAAAACAGAATTTTATTGCATATCGTTCTTCTAATGCGTCAGATTGCATTTTTGAAATTCACCAGCTGTGACAATAAGGCTTTAGTAGGATGTATTCCAATTGCTGCTGTTGCTGTTCATTTGAACCTGAAATCATAAAAATTGGTCAGTCATTTCATAGGATGTATAGCAATAATATACTGAATCTTCAAGAATCCACGACAATTTTAAATGCCCATAGGAAAAAAGTCTTGAAACTTATCGTATGCCCCTCGTATTCTAAACCCCCAACGACAAGGCGGTCTTACATTAGAATATAACTCAATTTAATCCATTATTTTCTATATACACATACACCTCACTTTACGAAATACTGTTTAACGAATTACTGTGAGGAATGAATTGACTCGAAAAAATGAAGTATTCCTGTATTACCTTGAAACAAAAAGATTTTGAATAAATTATTAGATGTTTTCATCACCCATAAAGATTCCTAGGGAACACAAACTTTTACAACACGTGACAAGATGCACGTGTCATTTCCTCTGAAAATTCCCTTGCAATCGTCTAAAGATGAAAATCTTAAAAAATATTTCTGAATAATCATGGTTAAGATTACACAAATTCAGTTCTGACGCAAGGAAAAAGATGATTGATACCCATGCTGCCGGGAAAAGCATACATGACTATATCTGTGCATTTGAATATCTAAAAATCAACTGGATGGAACGCCAGCTTAAATAGTCGTGGTACTGGTTCCTTCGACAATAAGAGTGGACGTAGCAGGAAGATAATATTTTCAGAGCAAAACGAACCGATGCCTCGGAGGGTAGATAACAAAGAAGATACGATAAAAGCCAGAGCAATGCAAGACAAATTGGCTCGCAGAAGAGTATATGCTTCATGGTCAACAATTACATTCTTAATAGAAAGGGTCTAAAGGCATATCTCTCAGAAAGGCGCCATTATTAACGATACACTTAAATACACGCTTAATGTTCGCAAGACGCTTCTTGAAGAAAAATGTTTTTGGTCGCCTGCTCTGTTGTTAACCAAAATTGTGTTTTTTATTCACCGTACTGATACTGATTAGTGAGGCTTATTTTGAATTATATGGTGGCATATCAACTCCTTACGGGTTATTTAATCCAGAAATTTGATTGATTTGTCTGGTCTGGTTTAGTTTATGTTTTTAACGGCGCATCTACACGTTTTGGTTGATATAATGCCGAAATGAAAGTCAATTGTTTTGTTTGGTTTGGCGTAATTTTTTACTGGCATATCAATTCCTAATGGGATATTTAATACCAAAACTTGAATCAATTGTTTTGTCCGGTTATTTATGAAAGCAAAAGAGTGCCAGTGAATCAATCTACGCAGAAAAAAATGTCTTATTTGATATTAATCAGCGCTGGCTGAATATTTAGATCAAATGAGAAGCAATAAGATTTTGTGAAATGTGTTGAATACACCTTTCAATCCACAAAATGAAGAGCTCCTCGATCACCACATCAATGCGAATCGGGCTGATGTAAGATGGACGAAGCAGACAATATTTTATTTGCATTACTGTCGTCATCGCTGCTAAAAAAAGCAACAACAGATCGCCTTCCTTACTGCAGATGTTTTTCGAGCTAGGTATGCAGGAGTTAATCACCAGTCAATTTGCCTTTAGATAGAGTGTTCGCCAATGACCCGGGAGACAAGGATTTGATTCCAGGTCGAGTCATATCAAAGACTCGAAAAATGGTACTTGATGCCTTCTTGCTTAACACTCAGTATTATAAAGTTGGGATCAAGGGGAAAGTAGAGCCACCCAGGGAAAAGAGTACCGCCTTTCCCTTTACCTCAGCAAAGTAGCTATTGTAAAGAGAGCGTCCAGGTCGCCCTCGACTAAGATTGCCAACTTTAATTTTACTTTATGCAGGAGCTTTTTTTCGCTGGAAAAAAATAAATAGCCAGTGGTAGCAAAATCTTGCTCTATCCAAAGGTGTTATTTTACTCCATTTTATATGAGTAACAGTAAGTCTCTGCAAGTTTCCAAGACTCTTCTCAGTATTCTGGTCGTTCTCAATAATGCTGTAGTTTGGATGGTCTCCTATCGCGCAAGTCCTCCGGTTCCTTTAATAATCCTTTAGCTACTCTACCAAAAGCATCAATTACAATTGGTATCATTGTCACCTTCAAGTTCCATAGTTTTTTCACTTCCCAAGCAAGGTCGAGGTACTTATCCTTCTTTTCACATTCTTTCAGTTTTATTCTGTTATTATTATTATTATTATTATTATTATTATTTCTTGCAAATTTTTCCTACCAGCGTTATCAGAGTGTCTTTCACTGGAGTCTGAGTGACAGCACGTCTCCTTATGTCTCCTGTACTCTTCTTTTTGATCGTCTCGGCCCGTCCTCCAATTTCTCTCTCCTCCAGCCCCCTTACCAGGCTTTTAGGGATCGTTCCAAGCGCACTTTTAACCTCTGTTATCTCGATCATCCCCATTATACATAGCTTTTTCAGTTGTCTAGCAAGATCCAAGATTCTCTCTCAGGACGTCAAAGTCATTTTTTTAACTGTCAATATTTGTGGTTTTTCATTTGACTCTAAAAGGTAGTGAGTTTTTTTTCCGGGTCTCTTGGATTCTTCTAAGTATATTAGCTGATATTAGCAATGTTGTGTTCTGGAAGGTCTCGATTCTTCCTCTGATATCCAGTTACCCAGACTCTTTCCATGGCCTTTTAATACCGTTCAAAAGACAAATACAATAGGTATCAGAGTCACTTTCATGTTCTACAGATTTTTCATCTCTCTGGTATGATCCAAGTATGTGTCAATCTTTTCGCTTCCTTTTTTTCTACAGGGGGTCACTCTTTGTTTCTCTCCTGATGAGATGTTCTTTTCTTCTTGTTAATTAACCCTAGATCGAGCCGGGATTGGGTATCCCGTTTGTATAAGTCCCAAAGAATTGTGCAACGCGTATTTTCTTGGGCGTATTCTTCTTTGTGCATATATCCCTTAATAGTATGGTCAAATTTCTATCTCCTGCACAATGCCGAGTGAATCACCTTACACTTCCCCAGTCAATTATACTTAGTCCTCTACTCCTTAGTACAAGTCTGCAGTATTCACTTATGTGATTAAATGTCTTATCTTTATCTTCATATAATCTACACTTGCTATCCTGTAGCTTGAACTACCCATACAGTTGTTTTTCTTTCCATCTTTGTTTTCAAGATTTTGTTGCTTTACTCTTTGTCCTTATGTTGACATTGACGTTGCTGTCTGCTGAAATTAACCTGTCTTTACTCTTTTTAGTCTATTGAACAAGTCCAGGAAGCAACATCCAACAAAGCAGCAGCACTACGGCCACTTACCACCTATCACGAAAACTGTCTAAATTAGACGAACCAGACATGCCGGACCCTGCTGGAGAAGTAGGGACGAACGCATAAGTGACTTACTCCTATGGACCCCTTCACATAAACGAGCAAAGGCTGGACGACCAGCAAGAACCTACATACAGCAGCGGATACCGGATGTAGCCCTGAAGAGCTACCGGAAGCAATGAATGATAGAGAAGGATGGCGACAAAGGGTCAGGGTTATCCGTGCTGATGGTGCGACATGATGATGATCATAATGTCTATTCCTTAAGTTGGTTGGGGCTGTAGAATACACCGACAGCATCTCTGCAGAGGGGTTAGACTCCTCCTCGAGTGTCCAGTATATGACACTAAACAAACTCATGACGAAGTTTCAGTAATACTGGAAAATTTGGGAAATGTGGAGTACTTCTTCTATGCCATTGCTCCCAGGTCCACTCTTTTCTCGTGTAGTAGCACCTGATAAGGCCCTATTTATGGGTCAAATAAAATTGAACTGTGTATGTATACTAAACTGAATTGTTTGAAATGAGACTGTTTTAGTATTTAAACTGTGTACATATACTAAACTTCATCATCAACATCATCATGTACCGCTAGCACGGATATCCCTGACCCTCTCTCGCCACTTCTCCCTATCGTTCATCGCCTCCGGCAGGTCTTCAGGTCTACGTCCCGTATCCTCACATAGCTGCTGTATTTATGTTCGAGCTGGTCGTCCTGCTTTTGCTCGGCCATATGTGGAGGTCCATAGGAGTTTGAAATAGAACAGTTTTTACGTATAAAATGGATTTGGCATTACAATGGTTGATGTGCTATAAAACCAAACTAAACCAAACCAAATCAGGCTCTAGATCGTGGCCTCTACGCAATCCTATATACTTTCCACCATTTTTTCACACGTAGTCTGCTTTCGTTATTTCTTGCGTTAAGGTCGAGTGTTTTATATTGACCTATGACCCAGTCGGGCTGGCAAAATAGGAAATGCATCTTTGTAAATAACAGGTGCATCCGGTTGATGAGGATATTATAACCTTAACCGTGGATGGGTAGAATGAGTGCAATTTGTGACGCCCACAAGAAGGTGGGTGTTGAACTATTATATAACTCGGTGAAGACAGGAAGTCAGTTAGTTTGGAGACCAGACCAGTTGGAGGGAGATGCTGTAGAGGAAGCCAGCAACCAGCAGAGAGGGCCCTCAGGCCCCTAGGTGAGCAGCCCAGGAGAACGGGAAAGAAACATGGTTATGACCAATAGAGTGAGGGTCAATATGTTGCAGTTCTGTTCAGTCTCCAACTCCCACTCACACGCAACCTTTCAAATAAAGTGAGAGGTATATTTTTCAAAGAACTGTGTCGGTCATCTTTATTATTGTGTGTCATTGATTCTGAATGCATATGTAGATGTATATGTATTATGTGTCTGTATAGTTGGTCATGGTAATACAACACGAGTTCATTATCCTCAAATTCTTTGTCCCTTGACCTATTTGTCTGAGCTCCTCTTTTTTCTATTCAAAGAATTGTCGCGAGTATTTTACTTGGATAACTTTTAAATGTTTATTCCTTTGGGGAGATTTCTGTTGAAAAGTTTAGATTCTTCTGTGGTAATCGCTTCTTACTCTTTCTTTCACCAATGTTTGTTTGTGTCCGCTTCCATTATTCTTGGATATTTGGAATTTTTTTGTTCTCTGATTCTTTCCTGACTAGGTAGTTCTCTTCCCAATTTTCATTATTGGCATGGCATAGAGGAATACGTGAAAATATATTACTTGGAGCAAATTATTTGAATAAAGATTAGTTCTTTGAAGCTGCAAGTGTTTACAAAATATAATTATAATTATTTACCGGAAATCATTTAAATGCTTGAAAAAATCACTGACTTCCTCATGATATAGAACAATAAAAATTCCTATGTTATAAAACCAACCAACCAACCAACCAACCAACTTTATGATTTTTTTTCAAATTTTCTTTTTTCCTTTTTTCTTTCGTAAGTGAAGTTGCTCATTATTTGTGCGTTTTATTTTCAAGAACTGCTGGTTTGTGCATATGCCATTTGTTAACATAATGAAATTTCAGTTTCCTACACAATTCCCAGTGGATCGCCTTTCCACCCAGTCGTGTCTGTTCTTGTTATTATTAAATAAGAATACATGAAAAATTATGACTGCAAATGATTTGTTTGAAAAATAGTTCTTTCAAACTATATTTGTCTACAAAGATTTAGTACCACTTTTTATCTGAAATCATAAAACTTTCACATTAAACCCAGTAAAAACGATGTCATTCAAACAATCCACCAACTTTATAGTATTTTTTAAAATTGTTCTTTGTTTTTGTGCTTTTTTATTTTTTAGGTGGGGGGATTAATCTTTTTAGCTTCCCATGGTATACACTAAAGCGTTACCCATAATTCAGTTTTTATTCTTGTTTGCCTCGGCATTATATTAAGAAATAACTTGATATGCATAAGTAATAAAGGTTGAGTTGAAAAGATTTTCTCACACAAATATTAACTTTTAAGTCTTCCACCGTTTTTGAACCCTCGCCGTCTATATATGTTGCCAACCTACCCATCTTCAAACTATCACCACCTCCACTATCACCACCTCCACTACCACCACCGATGCTAATTTTGCCACGCGTACTGATTTACCTGACATGCTTAATTGAAATCTAACCTTGGAGGCAATCACGTGTTTTCGTGCGTTGAAAATACGGCGAGTGCCAATCGACCAGTGTGTGTGTGTGTGTGTGTGTGTGTGTGTGTGTGTGTGTGTGTGTGTGTGTGTGTGTGTGTGTGTGTGTGTACGGGAAGGCACGCACGTACTCGCACGTGCATATTGAATGATTCTCTCGATTATTGTCTTTACGTGCAAGCAATTTCTGCGCATGCGTAAGAAAATATATCTTCCTACACGCACCCAACCAAAAACCTGCCAAACTCTGATTGGCTAAGTAATCATGAAAATGCACACGAGTGTTCGAAATAACAAACGACAGGAGAGTCTCAAGCTAAAATGAATATTTCCTGAAAACTTTGCGTGATTCTAACGCATATTTGGACCCCTGGCCAGATGATGACGTATCGGCAAGGGTCGAACTTAAAAGTCAAATGAAAGTATAAATAGATAATGAAAGAGGAAATCAATAGCCCCCAGTCTGACTCATATCGTTCTGAAACAGGTGGATTACGCTGCTAACATTATCAATCCTATTTCGTGGATCTCACAAGCATACATTTCTTATTAATACACGAATGTTCATATTGATAAATTTAAATTCATGTTAATCTCTGTACTAGGAATTGTGTTTTGTTTTTTGTTTTTTTTATTATAGAATCTCTGTCTATACACAGAGTGGCTACAAAAGAAATAGTTCCCATGCATATTTTATAAAAAAAAAGAGCTTCTCGTTTGAGTTAATGGAATCAGCAACCCGGGTTCAAATCCTAGACGAGATTGTTTGCGTTTAACTTCAGGCTAATCAAAAAATATGGCTCCATCTCTTTTTCGCCAACTATTGGTAAATAGTTAGTTATACTGAATTTTGTTTTAACCTTAATAAGGCCACAAATTTTGGAGAAAGAATACTTTGAATTCCAGCCTGCTATACTCCGTTAAAAAATTGATCGCAGAGAATCATACGAGCAGTTTATCCTTTATGTTTTCAGCGACGCCAACATGTGTTTATCTCTATGCTTGAATCTTTCTATTTGTTTATGTATCTCAGTCAGTTCATATCTATATACATATCGATGGAAATATGTTAGTTTTTGTGTCAGTATGTTTCTACTCACTCGATATATATATATATATATATATATATATATATATATATATATCGATCTTACATGATATACAAACTTGAATATTTTGGATGAGTATCGGCAAGATTTATATAAAAAGAAATATAAATGTATGAAGAATTTTTGATTAGTTATTTACTATTTAATTTGAATATTTATGCTTTTCTAAATGTTGACTTTTATGATAGCGGAGTTGAAAGGAGTTGATCCTTAAAATAATGAAGAAGGCACCAGCTACCCCACCTTCTATCAGTTGATTAATGAAACTGAAACTAATGGTAAAACTTTGAGTTGGCCGCTCTGATTTGACGCATGTTGAAAAAATATTTTTCAAAATGATCTTTACTCGATATGGCTATAGCTACTTTATCCGAGATATAGAGAGAAATAAGAAAAATAAACGTAAACTTTTCTTCATTTTATTTCTAATTGCAAATATCACATATATGTAGGCTTCTACATATAATTTTTATTAAAACTTTGTTTAAAATGACATGGTCTGCGTATAGAAATGATGCAAATAATGGAATAAAAAGCGTTGAAAACCACATAATGTACTTGGATTTGAAGTAACAAAAATTAATGTGATTTTACTATATTTTAATGACACTTTTAATTTTTGTCCGGTGATAAAAACAAAAATCATTTTAAAGAATGTTCCGTTCTAACAGAACTCTTCAGTGTGGCTAGACACGCAGGACGTTCGAAGCCGGGATCGGAACCTGTCTATCTTTACGTTAGACTGTGTTTCAGACCACTCGTCCACCAAGCGGACCACGTTGGCTAAGGGAATTTTAAGGTATTTTGATTTTTAGAAACAGCAGCAGCAGCCTTTGTTTACATTTTTTATACCCTATCGGCTACCAGAGTGCTCAATTCTTTCGAAGAGCTTTGCATTATATATATATGTATATATATATATATATATATATCCAGTCAGCGTCGGAAGACAATTGGTGTGAATTATTCGCGAATAGAATCCATATTTACTGTTTTTCAAACTCAAATTAAACGCATGGAGTGATAGGACGATACGAAGAGAAAAATGATATTCTTCGCCGAAATAAATTTATAATGACGATTTAAACAAGTTTGAGTTTTCTTCTGATTGCATTATATATATATATATATATATATATATATATATATATATATATATATATATCACTTATGAGTTTGTCCTTACTGCTCCAGTAGTGTCCCGCATGTCTTGTTCGTCTAATTTGGATGGTTTCTGAGATGAGTGGTAGGTGGCCGTACAGCAGCTGTTTTGTGGAATGTTATCTCCAAGATTAATTCAAATGAGCTCTCGCAGTATTCTTGTGAAATTGTCGTTAAACTTTTTCACTCTCTGCTTAGTCAGCGTCCATGAGGTTCATCCATACAGCAGTATTGACACGACCAGTTTGGGAAAAAAATGCGCTTTATTTTATCTGATACGTCTGACTTCCATACGACCGATAGTCTATTAAAATCTTTCCATGCTTTCGTTAGTCACGTGTTGATGTCACCTTCGGTAGATATGAGGCTGCTTCCAAGGTAGGCGAACTTGTCAACAAGTTTCACAGAACTACCATTTAGCGTGGAGATGTCGCCTCTTTGTTTAAAGCACATGAACTCTGTTTTTTCTGCGTTCACATGGAGGCCTATGCCATCTGCTACCCGTTCCAGACTATGTAGCAGGGATTTGGCCTGGGCTAGTATATTTGCCAGAAGAGAAATATCATCAGCGTAGTCCGCATACGTGATAGTTCGTTCGGGATATCTTCAGCTTTTTGTTTTTGTAAAAGTGTGGACCCCTCCACACGTACGAACAAGGGTTGGGCGATCAGCTAGAACCTATCTTCAACAGCTCTTTACAGATACTGGATGTAGCATAGAAGACCTACCCCGAGCGATGGACGATAGGGACCAGTTGCTGGAAAGGATCAAGGAAATCTGGACTAGCGGCACACCATATATATAAGTAAAAATGTAAATAAATCTGATAGTATGAAGAAAACAAAAAAACAAAAACAAAGTAATCCAAAAATGATAAAACTTTACCAGGACTTTACGATGTTGAAACGTGTTGCTTCAACAGCGATGGATGTTTTATTGAAATAATAGGAGAAACACGTATATATATTTTCTCTTTTCTCCTGTTTTTTTTTTAATAAAACGCCCATCGCTGTCCAAGCAATATTTTTCAGCATCTTAAAGTCCTGATGAAGCTTTTTTAAAATCGAAACGTTTTAACGTTGACTTTCCATTATAATAAATGCATCAATTTTGGATTACATTCTTTCCATATTTTCTTCATATATATATATATATATATATATATATGTGTGTGTGTGTGTGTGTGTATGTGTGTGTGTGTGTGTGTGCGTATGTGTATGCGTGTGTGTGTTTCTGTGTGCTTGTACAAGAAAATATTTGTGATACATCGATGGGCAAAAGTACAGCCGACTGGCTTCTTTATCCTTGTTAAAACAACCAATCAATGAAAATGAAAACAATAAATTAAACCAAATGTACTACGCTTAAAAGTTAATCTTATGGTGCATCCTTCATGAGGCGAAAAGGTATGGGAAATACATACACACTAATGCCCGTGTTATAGTGATTATCATTGTAGGAAGTGCACACGGTGACACGAGTTCAAATCTTGTAAGAAGCTGATTGCATTTCACTCCCTCCAGCAGAGAAGGCTGGGTTCTTCAGTCTTCTTTAGGCACCCTGTCTCGCAGAAGAAAAACTCTGAATACAAACCTGTTAAATCCCGCTTAAAAAATTGACCCTATGTCACATAGTGCCCAGACAGAGAGGTTGGTAAATATTTACATACACATTAATGCAAATTGTACCAAGCGTGGATTGATTGTTTAATGAGCCACAGTTATTTTATTAGAAAGATTTTTTTTATTTGAAAAGATTTTTTTAAAATCCTTAGAACCCTTAGAACTCCCTGTGGGCATGGGTTTCTACTTAGGCGTCGGGTTGAAAATCAGCCGAAATGGTAAAATTTTATAATATCAATATAGACATGAGACAAGCTGTATTGAATGGTACTGGAACAAATACAAACCACTAATGATTTAAGGGTTAAATGAGATCTATTAAATTTCTTAAAAACGTAATTAATACACGGTTTTGCTCGACAAAAGCTTGGCATCTTCATATCAAATTCTCATCTGCTCGATAAATTTCATCTGCACAAATTGCCTCAATTTCTTCTTGTAAGCTTTAAGGTCATGCAACCACATGCAAAGAGGATTTACCATTGAAAATACTTTAGAATTTGACAAAATCTAATGGCAGAATGAGAAATTGTGCATAGTATCAACTTCTGCTAAACATATCATGTTAAAAAACAAATGGGAGAAGTACCCGAGACGTTGTGGCTAACGTTCTGGACTGCAACATTGTAGTAAGTGAGTTCGAACTTCAGTCGTGCTATTACGTTCATTTTGGAATAATGCCTTTGCGAAAAGTATGAACCTTATACTTCCAACTGTGGATCAAATAGTACCAGTGCTGTTCTGTAACGATAGATTTGACATTAAATAACCCTCGAAGATTAATATGCCTTTTAACGATCAAAAGAAAAATATGAAACAATAAAAAAAAAACAAATCGGAGTACAGACATGTAGCACTAAAAACGTTTACAGCTTGCAGTTCTTATATCGTCATCATTTCATTTCCCTCCTTTTTTATGAGGCATGAAACACCAACTACAGAAATTTATACCAATTTCCTTATTAGATCCATAAATGTAGTTATAAAGATATTAATATTTTGATAAATGACAATGAAATATGTACACCCTGGGGACTGTTTCATTTTCTTCATTTTTAAAGAATAGTTTCACTATCACTACTTTAGAGTCTTAGAGGAAGTAAAGTGGCGTAACGGCAAAGGTACTGGACTAACACTGTAGTCAGCAATTTCGTTATTTTTAATCATTTGTTTCTGTCTGAGTGGTGTTTTTAATCTATTCAAATATCAAGTGACTTTTTCCATACCCTGTATCTCTCGAATATTCCAATACATAGAATGTGTAGTCGGAATTGGAAGAGTGCTAATATCAAACTCTTTGAATATCGGCAATATCAACATCTTTCAAATTTTTTCTTGCTCTCCTTACACAAAATATATTCTCGAAGATGTAATATTGTCTTCTTTCTTATATGTTATGAGAAACTGATACTTTTTATGAAATCGCTTCGTACATTTAGTAACTAAAGATCATATATATTACTCTCAAGAAAACACATGGAAAAGAAGTTATGAGTAGGTGTCCATTCATATATATATATATATATATATATATATATATATATATATATATATATATGTGTGTGTGTGTGTGTATGTGTGTGTGTGTGTTTGTGTGTGTATGAGAAATGTGAATGTTTATATATATTTGTATGAATGTGTGTATTCAAAATGTGCTTATCACCCCGTATAAACCTGTCTGTTCATGTTCATGAGAAATTTGCATTAAACTTGCGTATATATATATATATATATATATATATATATATAAACAGGTTTTGGCATTAAGTAACCTGCAATGTTTGATATGCTATAAAATCCAACCAAACTGATGTTAGATAGCCAAGATTAACACCATTTAGCAGTGAGTAAACAAATGGTTAATATTAATTAGAATTATTAGAATTAAATAGCAATGATTAAAACTGTGAGCAAACAAATAAGTTCTGACTCGTTTCAAGAAAATATTGCATCCAAATTATCAACTTGCAATTCATATAATCATCCACAGACAGATCTGTTTCGTTCTAGTGTGGCTATACAGTATTTCCCCGTAGCTGGGATCGAAACCCGGTTGACTCAAACGTCAACCCAAACTTCTTACTATTCAGCCACGAGGAGATATTAGCTGCGAAGTAAATTTTAAACGGTTATGAATCACAATTACTATTGTTTACATACATCCGTTCAACGGTAGCCGAAACCTCAATTCAAACGAAGAGGCTTGCAATAGTCGCTAATAGCAACACGATTATTTCTTCGCCAGAGAACTCAACCCCACGGGGGTAGGGGAGTATATATATCTCTATAGTCATCCACAGACAGATCTGTTTCGTTCTATCAGAACTCATCAGTGTGGCTAGACAGTATCTTCCCGTAGCTGGGATCGAAACCCAGTTGACTCAAACGTCAATGAAGAAAAATGCACTTCCTTGGCGTCATTATAAATCTATTTCTGGTTGAAAAACCAACATCAGATGTAGACGAAAGAAAGCTTTTATTTGGATGTTCTTATATTGCTTCTGATGAAAGTGGGATTTGAAAAAAACTTCCTTGTTTTTATTTTTTAATTAAAATAATTGAAATAATTTTTAATATATTTTTGATAAAAAGAAAACAAATTTAACTGTGGAGATATTATATCTATTTTTTTTTCATCTATACAATGTTTATACAATCCTACAAAATAAAAAAAAAACGTTACCTATAATTTCAATACAACTCAAATTTAAAAAACCAAATTCCGGAAAAAGTAAATAGCGGTATGCAACTTATTTGAATTATAGATAAAATCTGCATTAATACTTCCGTCGAAACTATTATGTTTTATCAATATTAAATAACATAATTCGTGTTATCAGGAAATAATGATTCAATGCTGATTTTAATATACAAAAACTAATCCTAAATATTAAGATTATCGTAAAAATTCCTGTTATTTATATTTTCACATTAAATAACTCCCATGGGTTGATATTCCATAAAACTTAGCCAAATCAACCAATATATTCAAAATTTACATTTTATATGAACAAGGGAGCAAATAGTTATGATTAAATGAAGTGATATTCATATTCAAATTTATGAATGTAGATAAGTGTGTGTTTGGAAGTGTGCCCGTATCCCAGTACACACACATACACACACACACACACACACACACTCTCTCTCTCTCTCTTCTCTCTCTCTCTCTCTATCTTTCTCTCTCTCTCTCTCTCACTCACACACATACACACACACAAATTTACACATTCATGCTCACACACACACACACACACACACACACATATATATATATATATATACATCACATTATCAGTAAATAGTTTCTAAGTGTAATTTCACACACACTCTCTCACTTCTCTCTCTCTCTCAATCTTTCTCTCCCTCTCTCTCACTCACACACACACACACACACACACACACACAAATTTACACATTCATGCTCACACACACACACACACACACACACACACACATATATATATATATATATACATCACATTATGAATAAATAGTTTCTAAGTGTAATTTCACACACACTCTCTCACTTCTCTCTCTCTCTCAATCTTTCTCTCTCTCTCTCTCCTACTCACACACACATACACACACAAATTTACACATTCATGCTCACACACACACACACACACACATATATATATATATATATATATATCACATTATGAGTAAATAGTTTCTAAGTGTAATTTGTCATCAACTGCGTTGAATATCTTTTTTCCCTTTACTATATTGCTTGTTCTTTCCGATTTTCTTTTTTTTTTTTAGTTTTTCGCAAGAATCTCTTTTTTTTTCTATCTTTCCAGCTATTTTCTGTCATTTGGAACTGCTGACGCACAGACTTGACAAAACCGGTGCGTAGGGCTCTTGTTTAGTTTGGCATCACTGGCATGATATTGAGCGTAACTCTTGATAACGACGTTTCAAACACAATGCCCAGGATTCAATTGAGATGTATATGGGTTCGTTGAAAGACTCATCTCCATGTGATACCATCAACTCCCGCTGAAAATGCGATTTCGAAAAAGAAAAAAATGTGAGTAGTCATGTAGCACAACCATGACAGCAATCATTTTTTTTGTTGTGTTTCCTCCAAACTTTTTTACGTCCAAGATCTTTTACAGATTGGGGAATATGAGAAGACGTTTATTCATTTTCTTCTTTTTTTTTTTTTTTTTTTTGTTATCCATTTTTCTCACTCTGGGAAGAAACAAAATAAAAACAAGGAAAAATGAGATTTGAAGATTTTTTAGCTTGGTTTTGTTTCTTTATTTAATGATATATCAACCTTCGTGGGTAATTTAATACCAAACACATCCTTGTTGAAGGACAGCTGTGATACTGTTTAACCCATAGCTGGAAAGATATGGGGTTCATGCCCTTCTCAAGTTTATCAGTCCGAAAGTGAATGTCATATCGCAATGAAGATTTTTTAAATGAAAACATGTATTGACCAAACTCTTCCATCACAGGCTGGATATGTCACAAGGTCAATCTTTAAGAAATTTAATGCAGGTTTGAATTCAGAGTTTTCTTTCTTGAAAACTGATTAGCTAACAAAGGGTTAGAAATATAGACTGCTCAACTATTCATCCATATCTCTGAAGATAAACGATGGAGTCATGCCTTTTATGGTTGCATTAGGGCAAAGGTGAAACGTAAAGAGGGTGTTCAGAAATTTAATTACGTTTTGCTATGGACGATATAAAAATAAAAATTCAATTTAAATATTATCATCAAAAAATGTAATCACCTTCTATAGTGTTCTGGTTAGTGAACAGAAGTAGTAATAATAATAAGACAAACCACGATATGTGAGGAAAATAGTTATATTTACAGGAAAGAGTATTTACAAGAGAGAGAGAGACTGTTAGTAATAAGAACATAGGATCAGTGAGAGAGTAATGATATACTTCAACAATAGGAACGGCTCTTCTAGTCTGACTTGTAGCTTATTCCGTGACTGATCTCTGCTACTGCCATATATAGCAGATGGAACAGCTCATCATGCTGAAAAGGTAGGTGATACCCAACACCTTCATTTTCAAAGACTGTAGCCCAGCAAATCTGAGAAAAGATAAAATCTTTAAGATGAGTGGTTCTTTCATGTCCTTCATATTCATCATATTTAGCACCGACAGATTTTCACTTGTTTTGATCACTAGACTTTTACTTATAGAGTTTAAAGCATGGAAAGTTTGGGATTGATTAAAGGCAAATTTTATCTGTTTAAATTTTATGACGTTCTATAAGAAATAGAAATAAACTATTATCATTTTGGAAGAAAATCATTTTTATATTTGGAGTGTATTTAAGCGAGAACAAAATTCACTAAATATTTGTTAGTTGTCTTTCATGGCAAATCAATCTTTCTCGGTAATTCAATTCCCAGTCTAGTTTATACATGATTTTCAAGTAAATAATTTGTAGGTATCATTTTGAAATGAGCCAGAGGTGCACGTAGTTTAACAGTTTCAAGCATTGCTAAGTAAAACTAATTGTCCAATTAGTCATATATTATTTGTTTACACACAGTTAAATGGTTTCAAGAATAGCTAAATAGTTAAATAGTTCTGTTTGAGCCACAGAATTAACGTTAACTGGCACTACCAATCCGAGTCAAAGTGGAACTGAGTATTGTGGCAAGATCAGATCCTCACCATCAGAATATTTATTCTCATACCCAGAACACTCACTGAAAGGTTTTATCCCTCGGCAGAGATGCAGTCGGTGTATTCCACAACCTAAGCAGACAGGGCAACCGCAAAATGTTGCCACCCATGTAATATTTAGAAAAACCTATGCTTCAAATATGTCAAGTCAACTTACTCATTCACAAAATTTCTTCAGACACAGGATCAAATCTATGGGTTATAAAAAATAACATTTTTACCATAACATTTCTGCTTTTAACATATTCATAAAGTTCACTAACTTGTAAAGGATTGGAAAAAAGACATATTGGATAATATAACGGTAATTATAGAAACATATAAAGATAAGCATGATGGTTAGAGTGTTCGCCAATGACCGGGGAGACCTGGGTTCAATCCCAGGTCGAATCATACCAAAAACTTAAAAATGGTACTTGATACTTCCTTGCTTAACACACAGCATTATAAGGTACGTATCAAGGATAAAGTGGAACAATCCTGGGAAGGAGCAGCGTCCTCCCCTACACCTCGGTGTTGTAGCTATTGAAAAGGGAGCCTTTTGGTCGCCCTCAACTACGGTCACCAACTTACTTACTTATAAAGATAGATTGATAAAACGTCTCCAGATAGTGAACCCAAATAGCTTTAACATCAAAATCAATCATCCTAAAAAATAGCAAGCCCAACTGGGTGACGCTGTAAAATACACCGACTACATCTCAGTAGAGGGGTAAGACTCCCCCAACGAGTGTCCTTGATATGACACAAAACAATTTGATGGTAAGTGTCCAGTGATGCTTGATTTGGAGAGGTGGAATGCAGAGTACCCTTTCATTATAAACTGCTCTCATCTTCACTCTAGTCCGAAGAGATAACACTTGATTGGTTCCTATTAATGAGTCAAACAGAACATTTTAACAGTTAAACTGTGTGCAAAAATATTATTTATGCTAACTTGGATCGTTTAACTGTGTGTAAACAAATGACTGATGTTTAATTGTATTGTTAGTGATACGTAGCAATACTTGTAACCATTTCACTCGGTGCAAACAAGGGATTAATATTGAAAAGAGTTATAAATGTTCGATAGTAATCGGTGAAAACATTTAACTGTGTAGAAATAACAGCAATACTAGCGTGTAAAAGTAAAGTAAGTAAAGTTAGCGACCATAGTCGAGGGTGACCCGAAGGCTCCCTTTTCGATAGCTACTACATCAAGGTGTAGGGGAGGGCGCTACTCCATTCCCAGGATTGCTCCACTTTACCCTTGAACCGTACCTTATAATGCTGAGTGTTAAGCAAGGTGGTATCAAGTTCCATTTTTAAAGTCTTTGGTAGTACTCAAAACTATTCAACAGCAATCAAAAAATGAACACAGGCACATTTTAAAATATCATCATTAAAATGTGTTTACAAATCTTATATATTTCATCATCATCATCATCATCCTATCGTGCCGCTATCACAGATATCCCTGACCCTCTCTCGCCACTTCTCCCTATCGTTCATCACCTCTGGCAGGTCTTCACGGCTACTTCCCGTATCCTCACATAGCTGCTGACTGTATGTTTGAGCTGGTCGTCCTGCATTTACTCGTCCATATGTGGGGGTCCATAGGAGTACATCACTTATGATCTCGTCCCTGCTTCTCCAGCAGTGTCCTGCATGTCTGGTTCGTCTAACTTGGATAGTTTTCGTGATGGGAGGCAGGTGGCAGTATAGTTGGTTCCTTGTGGGGTGTTGCCGCCAAGATTTGTTCAATATTGCTCGCAGCATTCTTGTGTAATTGCCGTCTATCTTCTTTTCCAGCCGTTTTGCTAGCGTCCAAGTAGTGCATCCATACAGCAGTATCGATACGACCGCTGCCTGGAAGAAACTGCGTTTTATTTTATCGGTCAGGTCTGATTTCCATATGATCGATAGCTTATCGATTGCTGTTTAGCCTTCGTTAGCCGCGTGTCGATGACCTTTTCGATTGATGAGACACTGCTTCCTAGGTAAGTGAATTTGTCTACTAGTTTCAGAGAGGTTCTGTCTTTTGTGGAAATGTCGCCTGTTTGATTAAAGCACATATATTCCGTTTGGTGTGCATTGACATTGAGGCCAATGCCTGCGGCGGCTCGTTCCTTATTATGCAGTAGTGTTTCGGCTTGGTTGGATGTATTTGCCAGAATCGCTATGTCATCGGCGTAGTCGGTGTCGGTAATTATTTTTGCGGGATACCTTCTGCTTTTTTTCTTGGTCAGCTCGAAGCTGTTTTCTCTGATTTCATCAATCGATGTTCTAAGAACGTAATCTAGACATATGATAAAGAGGTATGGAGCTAGCATCTCCCCTTGTAGTACTCCTACTACAATGTCGAAGTATTCTGTCTCCATCTGGTGAACGCACTTTCACTTTGGTGTTTCTGTAGAGAATCGTTATTGCTGCTACGGTTTCTTTAGGTAGGCCGTATGCTTGTAGGATTTGTTCCATATTTCCTCTGTGAATGGAATCGAAGGCCTTGGTATAGTCGACAAATAGTAATGTCGCTAGTAGGTTTTTTGCCCGTACGCTTTCAAGGATTCTACGGATGGTTAATATTTGTGAGGTCGTGGATCTATTTCTGCGGAAGCCATTTTGGTTTTTCCAAAGGATGTTGTCAATTTTCGGTTCTATGCGGTTTCGTAGTTGGGCATTGTAAATTTTGGCAGCCATGTATGTAAGTGTTATGCCTCGGTAGTTCTTTGCTAATCCGAGGTTACCCTTTTAAGGGAAAGGGAGGATGCATATATTTAATATATATGTATAAGCAGTATTTGGCATTAAAAACCCTACAGTGGTTGATATGCTATGAAACCAAACCAAACCAAACCAAATCAAAAATATCACTTTGAAACAGGATAGACATATTTTGGTTGATACATAAATACCTTAATAAACAAATGCCTGACCAAAACCGTCACTGGCGATGAGAAGCACACCATTCCCGTGCTTAAGAAATATATTCCAAATATGTGCCAAATGTCATATAGTGATCAGCTGAAGATACGTGCATACAAAAATAAAGATTTCTCATTCAGTGAATTGGTATGTTAAGCTACCAGTTCATTTTTGTCGTAACTTATATTGCATATCAACTTTTAAAAAAAAACAACAAATTATTTCATAATTTTCTAAAAAAGACTTTTTTTTCACAAAAAAATTTTCTTTTGATGTGACACAAAATCAATTACACAAAAAAGTATTATATATATATATATATATATATATATATATGTGTGAAATAAATAAAAGCATATCAGTTTAGCACACTTTGTTGGTATCATACAATAACTGATGTGTATACAACAGCATTGCTTCTAACAAAGCCTTAATCAGATGATAACTCTGGGTTCGGGCATGGTTTCGGGGCCGAAGCATCATTACCACTAACCCAGAGCGCCCCAGCAGTATCTTACGACACTACCAGACTTTGTCAGATTGTTGTCGCTCTGTGGGATTGCCAGATCCACGCTGATGCAGTTATAGCCTTATCTTGGATCTTTTCCATGTATTTTCTCTTGTCCGATGGAGGAAGTCCAAGATTAGATAGGAAAACGGAGGTTGAGCTGGCAATAAAACCTCAGTATCCGACTTCGATAGGAAATACATTCGTTATCCAGTCATTTCTGACACATTGTTCTCGCAGATCTTCATATTTTTCCAACTTACGCTGATGTGCCCAGTCGAAATTTTCTTCATAAGGGACCGTTAACTCAATAACGAAAACTCTTTTTGCTTTAACGGACCAAATGACAATATCTGGACGCTTTGTTGTCAATGCTATTTCAGTTGGAAATATGAAGTTATGTTTTAAATCGGTTGTGACGTGCCAGTCCGTGCAGCCCTCAAGTAATTATGGTTTACGCATATTTTCACGTGCAAATTCCGAAATATTTCCTTCTTTAACGAACTGAATTGCTCTGTTGTTGATAATATTTAGAGCTTTATTGGCAGTCTCACAACATGTTTTTGAAACCCCAGAAAAAAATCTCCAGGACATCGTTATGTCTCCAAGTACAGCTTCTTAGAGCGTACTCACATCCACTGAGAATGTGTTTGAGGCTCGCAGTTTTCCCACATGCTTTGCATCGGTCAGATGTAGTTAACCCCCAAACATGAAGGTTGACTGGTGTTGGTAATACATCGTAGACTGATTTTATGAGGACACTTAATTTCTTTAATTTTTTCTATTGTCCAAATAAAGATATCAACGGTCTTCACGCGAATTACATGGTGAAGCAAGAACGAACTCATAAGTGAGGTTCTTTAATAGAGCCCTACATAGGGACGTGGTTGTGTTGGCTGACCAGCAAGAACTCATTTATATAAGCTCTGGGCAGACATAGGATAGAGTTTGGAAGATCTGCTGAGAGCGATGGATGATAGGGACTATGGAGAGACAGAGGCCGTTAATTCCATGATGTTAGTGCGACTTGATGATGATATATATATATATATATATATATATATATATATATATATATATATATTGTAATATATATATATATATATATATATATATATATATATATATATATATATATTGTAATTTGCTTGAAGCATTGCACAAATTATTTTATTTTATAGTATTAAATTAATCTAGAGAGCTATTGCAATGCGAAATAATTATCATTTGACCCTAATTAATTTTAAAGTAAATCTTCAGAGACAGAGATATTTTTTTTTATAAATGAACGCGATGTTGGAGGTTCAAATTGATGAGGACAACTGTCTGCATGGCGTTTAAACACTCCACGTAGCACCATGGTTACAACAACCAACATGGTGTTCTAACACCTCCCGTGACATCATGTTTACAGCGAACAAAAAAATTTGAATCACCAACATCGTGTTCATTTATAAAAAAAAAAGATGAAGTTTAAATTTGAAATTAATTAGACTCAAATAATTATTTCGCGTTGCAATAGCCTCTAAATCAATTCAATACGATAAAATAATATATATATATATATATATATATATATATATATATATATATATGTGTGTGTGTGCGTGTGTGTGTGTGTGGTTAAATATCATACACATAATCTCTTTTCATGTTTTTGATTTGATCCTTTCAAATCACCTTATACATATAATATCCGGTTGGAATTTGCTCATAAATTTACGCTAATTAATTGCTTTTCAAGTACTTTCGGAACCCCCTTGGGCCACCATCAATGGGGTTTATAGCCAAAGTACACTACAACGTTTTATATATACGGGTTTACCTTTTTTATTCAAGCTGGATATAGTAACATCCATGTGGAGATTTGAAAGGATCGAAATAAAAATATATATACAAAAGATGTCTATAATATTTAGTCAAATATGGTTCAACGAAGAAATGCTGCCTAAAAAAACAAACACACCCATATATATATATATATATATATATATATATATATATATATATATGCAAGTTCATAGTAGTAGTTATTGTTATAGTTGTAGTAGTGGTAGTAATGAAATTTCTATTAGCACTAATGCTAATCGGGTTTATAAATATCTAAAGAACGAATGTTGTCCAAAATTTTCAGGCACTGACATTTGCGAATGTTATATGTTTATTACCGTACAAATACAAGAATGCATTGAATGCGTTAAAATATACCAACGCCCTGGAACTAATGTCCTTTAGTCGGTAGCTGTACAACTCAACAAGACGAGACTTTTTGATATCTTAACTTCCTGAAGAAAATTTCGTAAACGAGCAAAGCCATTAGATCAACTTTCCCTGCCATCTCCTTGCTTAAATTACCGTAAAAATACAAACAATGGAATTAGAACTTTTGGCAGCGATAAGAATGCGCAGACTGTTTCTGCAATAGAGAGGTAAACCCCCACCACCACCAAAGGAGTGTCCGGCGTATGGCACTAAACGACGTTTGATGGTGAGGCTCCTGTACTTGATATCTAGTGAGTGTAGGGTAACCCTTCATTGCCATTACTCCCTGGTCAAATAGCACTTTTACAAAATCATTCGTATGCGTAAATACGCTCTTAAGATACAATAACACAAAACTATAAATATTAAAGTATAATTAACATGATTCCTTATCCTCAAGGCATAAAATAACCCAAAGAGATTGATATGCCGTTAAAATCAATAACTCAATCAACAAACAAGAGGATCTTGTTTTCCCATAGCAAGAAGGCTGTGTACACCCACTCCCTGAAGATACATTGCATAACAAGAGAAAGGGAGAGTGAGAGACAGACAGACAGAAAGTGAGAGGGAGAGACAGAGAGAGACAGAGAGAGAGAGAGAGAGAGAGAGAGAGATGTCCATATTTGAAAGTTAGTCGCAAAGCAATTACACAACATGTTACCGCTACGCCCTGTTAATTATTTAAGCTGTAGTAAATAAACCTTAGTAATTAGAAAGAAAAGAGAGACTACAAGCTAAAAACTGAAAAGAAAAGTTTAACGAGGGGCCAAAAGTAAAGAAAAGGGGTAGAAACAAAGAGAAAACCATGCGTTTATAAAGAGGTGGTTCTATACGTCTGGCTTTTCGTTTGAACATTTCCCCAACATCCCTAAAGTATGATATCTTTTATGCCAACTTAGCATGGTTTCAATAGACGGCACAAATCTTAAATAAAACATCACCATTTGATGTCTTTGTTGTTCTTTTATGTTAGTGTTCTTAGAAAAACTTTAAAAAAAGGTAAACGTAATAGTCCTATCATTTCACACATCATATTACCTTTTTGACTTTAACTGAAGGCCTTTCACTTTTTTTTTTCCAGTGAAAAGGAATTATAAATATGTCATTTTCTTTTTCTGCGATTCTGTAAGATACAAAAACGTTGCTTTTAATACTTGAACACTGTTTGCCAATCATTACTTTACTGTACTAACCCTGGAAAAATTATGAAATTAGCATACATAAAGAACGATCAACTTGGGCATTTTTTTTTATTTACCAATACATAAACTTAAAACAAATAAGACGCAAAACATTTTTATTCATTTATTTTATCTATTTCTTCCTTTCTTTTTTCTTTCTTCAAACAAGATTTTTCTTTCATTTTTTTCTTAACTACGTATGACCCACTTTTGTGTTTTCTTTCTTTCTTTCTTTCTTTCTTTCTTTCGTTTCATTTAATCTTTCCTTCTTTTCTTCTTTATGCTTTTTACACCTTCTTTCTTTCTTTCTTTCTTTCTTTCTTCTGCTTTTATTTTTACGTCTTTAAGCCTCCTCCAAATATTCATCTTTTCTCTTTCTTTTTATCTCTTTCTTTCTTTGTCTCTTTCTTTTCATTATTGCTTTTCCTCCTTTACGCCTTTACCCTTTCTTTTCCTTCTTAAATTCCTCTTTCTTTCTTTCTTTCTTCCTTCCTTTCTTTCTCACTTTTTGTATCTCTTTCTTTCTTTCGTTTCTTTCTTTCTTTCCTTCCTTCTTTTCTTTCTTTCTTTTTTCATCTCTTTCTTTCTTCTTTCTTTATTTCTTTCTTTACTTTTTTTTCGTTAGTTACATCTTTATTCTTTTTTCTGCTCCTTAAATTCTTCTTTCTTTCCTTCTTTCTTTCTTTCTTTCTTAATTAATTAATTAATTTATTTATTTTCAATTTTATTTCTTCTTCAATTTCAACTTTCAGTTTTCTCCCACTAGTTAAATATTTGTTTTTTCTCACTCTTTTTTCATCTGCTTCTTTTTTCATGTTTTTATCTCTTTCTTTCTTTCTTTCTTTCTTTCTTTTTTCTTTCTTTCTTCTCCTTAAATTCCTCTTTATTTTTATCTTCTTTTCTTCCTTTTCATCTGTTTCTTTCTTTCTTTTTCTTGTTAGACATTTTTCTTCCTCATAATTTCCCTATTTTGTTTCTTTTTTTTCTTGATTTCGTTTTTATTTTTATCCTTTTGTGTGTCTTTATTGTTTGGTTTTCTCCCTTAATGTTTTCTTTCTTTCTTTCTTTCTTTCTTTCTTTCGTTAACTTCTCTTTTTTTAACACTTTTCACTCAAGCATTCATGTATTTCGTCCTTTCTTTCTTTGAATTACGTATTTCTTTCGGTTTTTTCTTCCTATCTTCTAGTTACATATTTTTCATTTGCTCATTTTATCTACAACATTCAATATTTCTCTTCACTCAGTCAGGTCCTTTTTTTCTTCGATTTTTCTTAGCTACATTTTTATTTTTTATTTTATTTCTTTTCATTATTTCTTTATTCATTTCTTTATTCTTTCTTTCAAAAAAATCCTTATTTTCTTTCTTTATTCTTTTTCTGAATTTAGTATTTCATTCTTTTTCTTTTTCCTTTTATTCTTTTTTCACGTTTCACGTCACACAATAACTTATTTATCTAACTATCTATTTAAATCATCTGTATCTTTCTTTTACGTCTCTTTACTCTTTTCTTTCCTTCTTTTTCTTATCTACTTCTTTCTTTCTTTCTTTCTTTCTTTCCTTCTTTCTTTCTTTCTTTCAATTCCATTGGTCATTTCTTGTTTTCGAGTTCTTTCCATTTATTGTACCCTGTAAACACTGTTGTTTATCCCATCTTAGAATCCTGTTCGGTTGTGTAGCACATATTTACAGTTGACATTGACGCCATTGAATGAAGAAGTAACGCTTTAGGTAGGTTTTGTCAAGTCTGAAAAATATTACATTCAGTGCAACAAATTAGTTGGTATAGTTCTTAGCTGAAGTAGTTTCAGGATTTCACGCCGGTGATCTCAATGTCGACTTTTCGAACCCAGGTAAAAGGCCAACCTATAAAATACTGAGTTTCTAAGTAAACAATTCACACTTGTCGTTGTAATAACACAACACAATTTATCTTCGTCTTGTTCTTATCAATTTACGTTGTGCCACTCTATACTTAATTCATAAACAATTAATAATCAAAGGAAGTCAGACCATTCTGAAAATACTACTCTTGAGAGAAATTATAGAATTAGCATACTGAGATGGTGTTCACTTTTGGGGTTTTTTTTTAGCAGTAAATGAATTAATAACAGATTAGACGAAAAACGTTTTTATTTAATAAATGATTGGTTGGTTGGTTTATTGAGTTTTATGGCATATCAACCTTTGTAGGTTATTTAACGCCAAATCCATTTTATGTAAATAATCTGTTCTTTTTAAAACAATTCAGTTTATCATAAGTACACAGTTTAGTGGTCAAAAACATTTCTATTTCAAACTATTCAAGCAGTTATATGTAACAATTCAGTTAAGTGTAAATACAGTTTTAATGTCGAACAGTTCTATTTCTAATAATTCAGTTAAGCATAAGCACGCAGTTTAAATGTAAGTACGGTTTAATTGTCAAAAACATTTTTATTTCAAGCTAGTCAGTTTATTCAAACAATTCAGTTTAGTATTAGTATGCTGTTATTTCAATTTAACCCACAGATAGGGCCTTATCAGGTGCTACCACTCCGGGCCAGAATGGACCTGGGAGCAATGGCAATAAAGGGGTACTCCGCATTCCCCAAAGCTCCAGCACTGCTGGAACTTCACCATCAGATTGTTTAGTGTCATATCTAGGACACTCATTAGGGGTGGAGTCCAACCCCTCTGCAGAGGTACTGTCAGTATATTCTACAGCCCCATTAATAAAAGAACATTTTGGCCTAATACAATATACCTTAAACAAACTATATTAAATTATTTAGATTAATGGTATATTTTTCCAAGACACCCAACTGAAAATGTTATGAAATAACCCAATATTGAGGAGAATATTTTGCAATTCAAAGCAAAAAAAAAAAGTTATTCTTAGTTGCCCAACCGCGAAATTTTTGGACTGCCTTAATTCTTACAGGAATAGGTTCTAGTAATTTAAAGCAGTATTTTTTTTTATACAACTAGTTCCAACTTTCACGAATAGCAGTCAATAGATCTTTGATAGAAAGATCCTTCTCAGAGACATATTTTAAATCTCCATCATTTATTTTCAGTTGGATTTGCATCTGGATTGTTTGCTGACCATGTTATTAATTCGATATGACGTAATCAACTTTAATCTGTGATAAGATCCATTATTGTCCGGGAAAAATGCTTCATCATAACCAAAATAATTTTTTTTATTTTCGATTAAATGAAAATATAATTCAGAATTCCCATGCACACTGCATTGATTGTTGAAATAAAGATAACAATCTTCCCTCGTCTCTTAAATGACATGCAACTCTATACAATGAATGATTTGGGAAATTTACTTGATTTCTTCGGGTAGGCATATTTTTGTTTCATTTGAACGGCCCCCGACAAAAGTTCCAAAATCATAACCTGGACCAATACAGTTTCTTGATTCACCACTGATCATCCCTTTCTTCCAATTATTGTCCACAGGTTATGATTGTTTTTCTTTAGTCCACTTTAACCGCATTTTCTTCTACTTATGTGTAGGTAATTTTTTTCTTTATGTAAATCCTATTTCATTCAGACGATTTCAGAGTTCAGTCACAAATATTGACTCATATTTTGATCCGTATTACTTCGAATTTTATATCTTGACACTTGCTTGAGTTTTGTATTTCTTTCAATTAACGAAATCAACCTGAAGATGAGTGATTCTAAGATTTCAGCAGTTACTCTTTTCATCTTTAATTTTTTTTTTTTTACTCGGTATTGTTCTCGTCAAAAGCTGTAATTTTTCTAACATTTCACTCTTTACGTTTTAAAGTTCCTACAGTAATTTATCTTCTCATCCATTCCCTCCAGAAAATTAAGGAAAGTTCAATTAGTAAGTATTTAACAGAAATAGAATAAAATCTTTGAATTTAAAGAATAATTAGTTTCAGGAAAAAAAAACTTGTTCCAGAAATGAAAACTTAAAATTAACATTTGATATCAGTACGTCCGGCAATTAAAAGATTTTTACCCTGTAGGGAAGTTTTGAAATCGTTCTTTCAGGCAAATCTAATGAATTTTCTTCAGAAGAAAATGATAAAATACGTTCTGACATAAGTAACACAACTAATTGAAATGAAAAGGTTTCTGTAATAATATATGTATTATTTGAGAGGCGAAGTGGTATGGTACGTAATGAAAAAAAAGGCTTTAAGGAAAAGAATAATATTTAGGTTATATAAATTTATTAATATTTAAGTAGAAGAAGTTGAAGGAATTGAGATGCTAACCTTTGCATCATTTATTTTAGAATTTAGATATATCTTCCTTCTGGAATGAAGTGTAGAAACTTATACAGGTTTATATTAAAATCGATCGAAATATAAAATGCATTTTAGTTCAAGGTAATTCACATAATTTTTCATGTTTTTGAGGATCGATCGATTTGACAATGTTTTTTACTATTATTAATACGTGAGGACATTCTAAAACAGATCTACGAAAATTATATATATATATATATATATATATATATATATATATATATATACATGTACGCGCGATTGCATGTGTGTGTGTGTGTGTGTGTGTGTTTAATTTAAGCATGTTTGATTAAATAATTATGACACATCTTGTCCATAAAACTTTAAGATCCTTTCAAGGTATCTAAGTGTCTTGGTTTCAGGTTGGAATTGGTTGATGAATTTACCAAACCTAAAAAACATTCTTAAAACTCTTAAAAATACTCTTTACACACGGGAAAAAAACTCTAACGATGGCCTATGAAAAGGACCGAAAGTGTTCGGGGCAATTTTCGTAAATTCACCCACCAATTCCAACCTGAAACCAAGACACATCAGAAAACTTGCTCTTAATAAAATTATGTAAGCAAAACGTGTCTTTATTATTTAATCAAACTTGCATATATATATATATATATATATATATATATATATATATATACCTTACAAAAAAAGGTAATGTTATGTAAGATGAATGCTGTTCATGAATGCTCGTTTCTCTTGGAAGATTGCGTCTCAAACATCAACAACAGTTTTTGAATTCATTTCTTACATTACTCACTTGACCACCACAATCTTCCATAGATAAGATAAGATTAGTGGCAAGTAAGCCACTCATCTCACTGGTACGTGGTACCAGTAGATATATAAATAACCATATCACAAAAGACCATATCACTCCTACAAATATTTTCTGTTCTCTGGCTTAGATAGATAGATAGATAGATAGATAGATACGTTGTGGGACGAGAAAGAGAATTATGAGGCACAAAAATTCACAGGAATAGCAAAAGGAAGGATGCAGAAAGATAAAAACAAAAGGAATCATCCAAAACAACTTCAGGCCAAATATTTTAACTGTACAAGTGAGATATATATTACTGGCATGAAAGCCATGGCCTACTTCCCGAAGAAAACAATTTAGGTTGCAAAGAACTAGAAAAACAAATGATCTATTGTATATAGTCCAAGATATTCTAAAGCAACCAAAGACTGGGGCACGAATACAGCTATAGCATCGGTAGACAACAAAAAGGCATATGACCACATACCACAAACATGGTTTAAAGAATGTCTGAAGAATGTTTAGAATCTGAGAACAAACCGTAGATTTTATGACAAGTACAGTGGAAAAACTGGAAAGTAAAACTAGTCTCTAAAGGAAAAAACTGTCAGAGGTTAAGATCAAAACATCTTCAAAAGAGTCCTATATCGCTATTACTATTTGTTAGAAAAATCATGCAACAAAATTATGTAGAAATAAAATGCAAATGAGGCTATAGATTTACAAAGTCGTAAGAAAAGATAAACCACCTCATGTACTTGGATGATATTCAGATTTTTTCTATGAATGAGAAAGAGATAGAAGTCTAGATATAAACTATCTGAATAAGATAAGTACATATATATATATATATATATATATATATATATATATATATGTGTGTGTGTGTGTGTGTGTGTGTGTGTTGTTTTAAACTAGCATATTCTTTTGTAGGCATATTTTATTGAAAATGACAGACCAGGATTCAGAGTTAAGGTTTTTATTACGCTTTTTTTTGGACGATTGAGATATCGGAACTGGAGTTGTTGGCAGATTAAAAACTGACCAAAGCGTTAGCAGATGGTTTCCCGTCGGAGTCTGAGTGGCAGCAAGACTCCACAAGTCCCCAGGACTCTTCTTAGTATTCTGGCTGATCTCAACTAATGAAGTAGTTTGGATGGTCATTTTTTCTCCATGTTCTCCACGCCCTGTACTAATCCCTTTTATGACTGCTCAAAGTGCACCAATTACAATTTGTATCATAGTCTCATTCAAGATCCATAGTTTTTTAATTCTCTTGAAAGGTCTAGGTACTTATCTCTTTTTTCACTTTCCTTCAATTTTACTCTGTGGTCAGCCAGAACGGCAAAGTTCACTATTGGGCAGGTTCCCTTTTTTTGTCGTTGTTCTCTATCACTTTGTCCGGTCGTTTGGCTGAGATTAAATGATCCGTTTGTATTTCAAAATCCCATTGAACTTTGTGCATCTCATTTTCTTGGGCGGATTCTGGGTTAGGAATACACAATTTGTTAGTATGATCAAATTTCAACTCCTTACACGATTCCCTGTGGATTACCTTACCAACCAAGTCATTTCAAGTCTTATACTCTCTTTGTGCTAATTTACTGCTTTCGCTTATTATGCAATTGATCGTTTCGTCTCTATCACCACATAATCTCTATCTGCTAAATTATTTGCGTCTTGTCTATTTTTGCTTTGACATAGTTAAGTCTTGATGGGGCTCTTTAGAGCTGCTCTCAGAAAAGATTCAGTTTATCTATTAAGATTTCTCTTTCTCAGCCATGTCCAAGATTTCTCCTGTGGGTTTTCGCTCGTTTGTCTCCTGAAATGTCCAGACACTTGTTTTTCTTTCCATTTTTGTTTTCTGGTTATTTTTTACCCCTTGATTCTTGTCTTGTCTGTATTGTTTTTAGTGGCTGTAATCAGTCTTCCTCCGCGCTTTTTTAAGTAGTCTTCTAGTCGTTGTATTGATGCATTGACGATATCTTGATTTTAAAAAATTCCTCTTCCCCCTTCTTTTCTTGATACAAATAGTCTGTCTAGGTCATTTCTTATGCATTGTAATGAGCTTTCTTGTTCTCTGATCCATTTGTTGAAGTCCTTCTCTCGTCTGCTTCAAGAATGGTCCCGAGTATCTTACGAGGGCAACAGCTCACATATTTATCCCTTCGGTAAGATACTGGCTATGTAGTTTGCTTTCGAGAAGTTTTCTCGTCTTCTAAAGGAATTCTTTTTTACCTTGTTCTTTCCTCTCCGCTGGTTTGATGGTGTCCGTTTCCAGTTTTCCAAAATATTTGTGTCTTTTTCTCCGAGTCTTCTTATTTTCCCTTGATTTGGTAGTTCTATTCTTTTTGTCAGGTATCATTTTGCTGCTTTTCATTATTAGAATGGCACATTTTTCTATACCAAATTCCATTCCTATATCGTTACTGTATATCCTCACTGCCTGTATCAGGGTTTCCTATTCTTTTTTCTTTTGGGTAAAGAGCTTGATGTTGTCCATGTACATTAGGTGGTTGATTTCTTCTTGAAATTTCTGAAATTGGAATCCGCCAGTGCCTTTCCTTAGTACCTGACTCAGTGATGCCATGGCTACTACAAAAACTAATGCTAATAACAAATATCTCCGGAATATCTATCACTGGATTTTCACCTCAACTAAGCTTTTTCTTCCCACTATCAGTTCGACTCTTCAGCTTTCCATGGAATTTTCGATAAGTTTTATCATTTTTTCCCCTGGATATCTTGTACATCTTGAGACAGTCTATTATCCAGATTTTCGGGATCATATCATATACTTTTTGTAGTCAATCCACGCCATAACTAGTTTCATAATTATTGTTATTCTTATTGGTTTTATTCATGTCAGTTGAAGTCATTTCTTGCATATAATTCTATGAGTGCTTGAAGCAACCGCTTGCCCACGCAACGAATACCCTTATAGGATGACTTGTCATCTAAAGCTATATTGATTGTAATTTTAGTTCTATGTGGTCAAAGGCTAATGGTATGTGTTTAATATTGAGCAAGCTAGGCCTAACTACAGCCCCAATTAGGTACGCTCGTTTTCTGGATAACAGTCTTTTAAAATATTCAGAAAGGAGATATCTTTAGATATGCCGACTGATGGAGGCCGAGTGCTAAAAGAGCCAGATAGCTTGCATGCGCATGAGCATAAGTATGTCTGCGCTTTAGAGAGCATGCGTGGATAGGTGCTTATGAGTGTAGAAGTGTGAGTGAAATAAAACGTAATGATTATTACGCATTTATTACAATGGTGACAGATGAGGATATAAAATAGATGAAGAAATAGTAACGATAAAGAAAGAAACAACGAAACAAAATGATTCAGGTAATATTGATGCAAAGCAAGAGAATGAGAAAAAGAATGAAACAAACAACTAATTAATGAATGAGTAAAAGTAGTCAAAATCATTAGACTGAAAATGATATAAGAAAATAGAAACTCAAAATTTCATGTTAAAAGAAAGAAAGAAAGAAAGAAAGAAAGAAAGAAAGAAAGAAAGAAAGAAAGAAAGAATAAACCTAAAATAATCTAATGATTTCAATCAAGAAAATATCCCATGGAGAAAGAAAGAAAGAAAGAAAGAAAGAAAGAAAGAAAGAAAGAAAGAAAGAAAGAAAAATTCAGTACTGAAAGTTCATAGATATTTATTGGCCTCAAAATAGAAAATATAATAACATCGTGAAAGAAAGAAAGAAAGAAAGAAAGAAAGAAAGAAAATGTATAAAATGGAAGTACTTATAAACTGTTGACTGATTACGACTAAATATGAAAAGAAAAATTTCAGTAAACGAAAGAAAGAAAGAATTAACTTAAAATTATCAGAAATAATGATTTCAATAAAATAAAATAAAGAAATACCAAGGAGAAAGAAAGAAAGAAAGAAAGAAAGAAAGAAAGAAAGAAAATTAAGTATTAAGATTACATAGACTTTTAATGACCTCAAAATAGACTATATTATAACACAATGAAAGAAAGAAAGAAAAAAATAAACTTAAAATAATCTAATGATTTCAATCAAGAAAATATCCCATGGAGAAAGAAAGAAAGAAAGAAAGAAAGAAAGAAAGAAAGAAAGAAAGAAAATTGAGTATTGAAAGTACATAGACATTTAATGGCCTCAAAATAGAAAATAACATCGTGAAAGAAAGAAAGAAAGAAAGAAAGAAAGAAAGAAAGAAAGATATCCAACAATTATTAAAGAATACCTACGATTAAATCAGCGCAAAAAAAGGAAAGAAAGAAAGAATTTTTTAGATTAGAGGAAAAATAGGATGATAATGAACATTAATAAAGATAACGACCGTTGTCGTGTGCGACCAGAAAGCTCCCTTTTCAATAGCTACTACACCTATGTGTAAGGGAAGGCGCTACTCCTTTCTCTGGATTGCTTCACTTTACCCTGGATACTTACCTTATATTGCTGAGTGTTAAGCAAGGAGGTATCAAGTACCATTTCTAAATTCTTTGGTATGACGCGACCCGGGATTGAACCCAAGGCTTCCGGGCCACTGGAAAACACTCTACTCACAAGGCAAATCAACATTAATAAAGTGCAAGAAAGATAAAGAAATATAAAATGAATGGAAATGTGGAAGCAACAAACGATAAAATTATTGTTTAGATAGATAAAAGGGAAAAAGGTTAAAAACGAAATATAAGAGAAGAAAAAGAGAAGGAGACGACAAGCAAAAAAAAAAAGCACCCCCCCAAAAAACCCCAAAAGAACGAGTGAGGGAACTAAATTTAGGGTATGCACAAGGCAACATTTTAGATATATACCCAACTCCATCGTTTGATCAGGATTCAGCACAAGATTAATTCTAAGCCAAGTTTAACAGTTCTGATATCAGAGTTTTCCTTCTCCTAGGCAGGTTGTCATACCAAGGTTAAAGAGCGCAGTTTGCTCTACTATTTACCCATAGCTGGAGGGAGACTAGTTTGATTGATAACTTTCTCGAGAGTATTAGCGGTACATGAAATGCAAACTGCTTCGTCCAAGTTTTGAACTCGGATCACCAAGCCCATTTCCTACAACGGTAACCATTATACCATGGGTATCTTCATAATAAGACACCATTTTCCTTCAGCGATTGTGGCTTTTACGCTATTTTCTTTTGATATGTTATCGAACTGTCAAAGAGGTTGGCGGTGAATGTGTAACAGTTGTTATAGCTGTAGTTGATTCGTTTTTGAAGAGAACTCAAAATTATTTACTGCTATTGAAGCCTTCTGGGAACAGGATATCGGCCAAAGTGCAAATTGGAGAAGAAGAAGAAGAAGAAGAAGAAGAAGAAGAAGAAGAAGACGGAACGAGTTTGGCGAAAGCATCACTCCAAGGGAATATTTCCTCCCATCATGGTAATTATACTTCGACAATAAACTATAATTTATTTTCACTCGCCAGCTGAGCCTCAAATTCCTTACTTTTACCATAATGACTTATTGAAAAACGAATTGTTTTGATCAGGCTGCGACTATTTTTCACCAAAACCCTAGCCCAAGATTTAATTTACAACTATCAATGGTACGTACCAACAGCAATCCAATCCCCTAAGGTAAATGAAGGAAAATTAAAATCATTTTTGTTTCAATTCTATCTTATATTTCCGTTTTTGTTGCTAATTATAATACCTTGATAAGCTATATTTTAATTTTGATTCCATTTTGAAATTTACCCCCCCCCCCAAAAAAAATGCTGCTGATCTTGTTACACAAAGTCACCGAATTAGCGATGATGTTGTTCTTTTGGTATCACAAGACATTTCATGATTTGGTTTGGTTTCTTTGTTTCTTCCTCTCTTCCAATCACATGTTTATGTATTAACTTATTCATTTTTAAAGGCTTATCAACTTTCTTGGGTTATTGATTTTCAAAGCATCCATTTAGAAGAATACCAGAGATAGTATTCAACTAAAAGCTGAGGTGGGGAATAGAAGGGCCATACATTTCCCAAGGGCATTAGTCCGAAAGGGAACGTAATAACGTGACTGGAGCTCGAATTCACTTACTTTGTGACCGCAGTCGAGCACTTTAGCTATTATACCCGAGGAATTCATCTCGTGACCTTTTATGGTAGGAGTCGCTTGAGCCGTATTCGGAATTCGGAATTCAAATCCTAATTATTATTAGGCTTTGAATTCAGAGATATTCTTTCTCCTCTTCCGGTTGTTTTACCAACAAGTCGAGGGAGACCATTTGCCCGAGTATTTATCTATTCTGCAGCTTTGAGTTCAAGAGAATTCAGTATCTAGCGTCATAGAGTGTCAGTTTTCTGTGTGCCAAAGAGTGTTAATTCGGAGAAAATCTTTTTCTAATGGCATTAGGGTAAGGTGAAAAGTAATCGACTTCGTTAAGATATGTATCTCATGTTACCTAATCGGTTAGTTTGAAATCTACGAAGACGGATTTATTAAAATGATGACTATTTATATTGTTTATATATATATATATATATATATATATATATATCCCCAAGTGCAAAGTAATCATTATAAATATACCACACCGGTGTAAATCACGTATTTAAGAAACAGATGGAGAAAGAGAAAGAGAGAGAGAGAGAGAGAGAGAGAGAGAGAGAGAGAGAGAGAGAGAGAGATACTAAAACTGGAAGTGCGGGAGAAGAATGGTTATTGTCGTCGGAAATCGAGTTAACGATTCGAATTCAAATCCCGGATATCCTGTTCGCGTTTCACTTTGCGCTTATATTTTTGTGAAGGTCATACAACATTCTCTTCATTGTCCAGTTATTGGTAAATAGTAAGGCCGAATAAACTCCATAGCTTTTGTAAGGCAACCACTCTAGAAGAAGGAAATGTTCCTAATTCACTATCTTCAGTGCGCTTTTGTAGGTGCGCTTAATGTAACAGTTATCTAACTAGGAAATGGACTTGACGTCCCAAGTACAAATTCTAGATGTGACCATCAGAGATTCACTTCGTGCTAATGCCACCGAGAAACACATGAACCATTCTCTTCTTTCTCTCATTTCACAATGTGTAAAAAGTCAGATAGGCTGGACTGGTTCGGCTTGGTAGAACAACTGGTCTAGCATAAGAAATGTCTCTGAATTCAAAACGCACAGCTTTGAGTTCAAGCGGTCTCAGCATCTAGTGTCATCAAGTAACTGCATTCTCCTTACTATTGAGAACTAATTTCGATTCTCGCAACATTTAATATATAACACCCAGATCGCATCTCATATCTACTTGGTTATATACTTTGTAGATAATTATCTGGAAAGAAGAATCTTTTTAATTAATCAATCTTTGTTTTTTCGGAAATGTCTCTCTTGTTATGTTTACGTGCTAATAAAGTTTATTTTAAGTATTAGGTTCGTGTCACATCTAGCCGAATTTTTTCGCTTTTTTTTTTTCACCTTTTAGTTGGAAGTAGTGCATTTTTACACGTTCATAGAAAAGAATGACAAAAATTATGATCTGATGAGTAATTTTAGTTGCAACTGGAAAATCCGTTTAATCTGTATTAAAATATAGAACATACACAAACTTGCTTTTTTCTAGCCTCTACCACCTTTTCATAATCTTGCTAATCTAATTATTTAATCGCTTAAAATCTACCTCCAATGGCCATTAGGTTCCGTGTTGAATCAGATATTATTTACAGAATTAATATTATAAAATCAAAATATATTAATACTGGAAGTATTCAAAAATTAACAAATAGTAATTTTCTTTTAATATCTATAATGATTAAGCTGAGCGCTAATGCAAACAGTGAACTATTATTATTATTTTCTCAGTATTTGAGTTTTTCACACCAAATTTAACTGATGGTATCCACTGAAATTTAAATGACAACAAGTCCCCTCTGGTCCCTGGGATTTTTCGAATATTCTAGTTGATCTCAACAGTGTTGTTGTTGGGGTAATATCAATTCTTCCTCTGATCTGCAGAATCCACTAATAACAAGTTATTTTCTTCTTTTTGGTTTGTACTAGACCCAGTCTTACAGCAGTAAACAAAAACGGTGCAATTCATAATACATTTCTGCTACGTTATTGTAATATACGAAGAACTTATAAAAGGCTTTTGGCTCAACAAAGTAGTTTACGTTTTTACTTCTTATCAAACATTTTGAGGAGAGTTAAAAAAAATGATGAACGTTGCTCCAAGTGAGTTGAACGGCGCAACTAATATGTAGAGAAACATGTACAGTTTGTATCTCTTGGCCCTTCACTTCCTTGTTGATCAAGAGCTTCTCAGTGTTGCCATATACATATAAGAGTCGGATAATTGAAGGGTAGAATCCAAGGGACTTAGTCTTTCAAAATAATGAGTTATTATGAAAATTAATATTATTTTTAGATATATATATTTACCAACCCCTCCGCTCAGGCAGGATATGACACAAGGACAATTTTTAAGCGGAGTTTAACAGGTTTTAATTCAGAGTTTTCCTTCTCCTAGACTAGTTGTCTCACCAAGGCTGAATAACCCAGTCTGCCCTACTATTTACCCATAGCTGGTGGGAGAATAGTTGGATTCATACCTTTCCCAAGGGTATTAATGCTATGTGGAATGCAATCAGTCGCGTCCAGAATTTGAACTCGTGTCGCCGTGTCCTTTTCCTACGACGATAATCATTAAACCACGTGCACTTCCTCTCCATTATTTTTAGATATAAAGTATCTTTGGGTGGTTTGTTAGTTAGTTAAACGGCATGTCAATCCTTGTTGGCTTACTTGATGTCAACATCAGTATTTTTAAGAACTTTTCTAGTATTCTTGAATAAGGAACAGTTCACCTACAATTGAAGAATTCTTTTGTTTGTCTGTCTGATGATTGTGACTTTTTTCAACTCATGAAACTTTTCGTAGCATCGATACGAACATGAGTAATTTTCTGTTTATATATATATATATATATATATATATATATATATATATATATATATATATCGCTCGTTTCGCAACAAAGGGCATTAAAAACTGCGTTGTTATGGTACGACACGCTAGTCAAAGCGAACATCATTGTTTATCAAGATACCATAACATCAAAGTTTCTCATTTCTTAAAAGTGAAACCAGTTTGATAATGCATTGCAAAAATATCTCTATAAAACTTCAAAATTAACTGATTTTGGATGAAATATCTATGCCATACGTTTGTCAGTAACTATGTAGCAAGGTTATAACATATTTATCATTTGTATGGGTATATATATATATATATATATATATATATATATATATATATATATATATATATATATATATATATATATATATTCAATACTTTCTTAGATGCTTTGTGCATGGTTTATATATCATGTATTGTTTCTAATACAAATTGTTTCCAAAGGGATCTATTCTACCCATAGACGGAAGCCAAACAGGTACTACTACTCGAGCTAATGTTGACCTTGCAGTAATGACAATAAAGGTGTGTTCCACACTCCCCAGATCTTTAAAGCTGAGGCTCCGAGATCTAATGTATCATACACGGGACAAATATTGAAGGGGAAGCATTTCCCTAAGCAAGGGATACAATCAGTGTATTCTAAGCTCGCCCCGATTTTTTTCCTTGGAAAGAACATTTCTTCGTCCACTATCCATACTAACATGTACCTAGATGTCATTGTAAGCTGCGATCCGAACCTTTATTTTTTTTTTTCCCCCAGCGACGACGTGTACTTCAGCTAGACACTATACAAGGAATTCCTGTGAATGAAATTAGTTGAAATGCATCCAGTGTCATTGATCCACGGAACGTACCTTTAACCTCCATTTTCGAAATTGATGCTAATTCTGTAAATTAATTCCTTATTCCTTTGTTGAATCATCAGCCTTGACATATCCCGTAATACTAATTACAAAATCAGTTTCTTAGTCTTCCAATCATTTCACTTGGCAACACAGACACTTGTTTAAATACATTTAGATTGAGTGCGTGCCCATTATGCTTAACCTTTAATTATTACAGATTTATCCAAAGCTCAATTACACACTTAACCTTATTCTATGAAGTTTTACGAAAGATAGGGATCATGTTTACCCGTCCAGGACAGAAACTTATAATCGTCACAGCAGGCTTCATTCAAAATCAATTTGGAAAAAGAGTAACCAATTCTGAATCACTGTAAGTAGAAACCTTGCTTTAAATTCAATTAATTCTATATACTACATGTGAAGGGCGCGTGGCAGAACGGTTATCAACATCAAGAATTGAACTCAACGAACTGAGTTCGAATGTTGGACAAGGCTATTTGAGTTTTGTCTCATATTCATACCCTTAGGAAAAGCCTGAATCCATCTCTCCATAAAATAGATTGGGATCTTTAGCTTTGATTCTTTCAAGCAAGGATTTCACTACTCTAAAGTAATATTCTTTATATATGTGTACCAAGTTTCTCAAATGGCAGTTAAGAGATATTCTTTTGTGAAGGTGCCCGTGGTGTAATGGTTATCGTCCTAGGAAATGGACACGGCGACACGAGTTCAAATCCTGGATGAGACTGATTGCATTTCACATAGCACTAATACCGTTGGAAAAGGTATGAATCCAATTATTCTCCCTCCAGCTATGGGTAAATAGTAGGGCAGACTGTGTTCTTCGACCTTGGTGAGGCAACTAGTCTAGGAGAACGAAAACTCTGAATACAACCTGTTAAACTACGCTTAAAAAATTGAACTTGTGTCATATCCTGCCCTTGGAGGTGCCTGTGGTGTAATGGGTATTGTCGTAGGAAATAAATAGTACGGCAGACTAGGTTCTTCAGCCTTGGTGAGGCAACTAGTCTAGGAGAAGGAAAACTCTGAATTCAAACCTGTTAAACTCCGCTTTAAAAAAAATTGACCTTGTGTCATATCTTGCCCGAGTAGAGGGGTTGGTAAATATGGTTAATAGATATTCTTTGGGAGATATAACCTTTCCTTGGGGCATTTTTGATACTGTAAGTTTTTAATTGGTTTTAAATCTAACCTTTTTGCTGGCAATATCATTGATTTTTGGACCGGGAGACTTGGGTTCAATCCCAGGTTGCGTCATACCAAAGACTTTAAAAATGGTACTTGATACCTGCTTGCTTAACACTCAGCAATATAAGGTACGTACCAAGGGTAAAGTAGAGCAATTCTGGGAAAGGAGTAGCACCCTCCCCTACACCTTGATGTAGTAGCTATTGAAAAGGGAGCCTTCTGGTCGCCCTCGACTACGGTCGCCAACTTTATATGCTTTTACCAAAGAAAGGATTTAATCCAATTTATTCAATGAAAAGATGAATTCGCGTCTCGAAAAATTACTTAATTATCACTAGTCGATGAAATGAGAAAATTATCTAGAACTTAATGTATACATGTACACTAAATTGTGGTAAGATGTGTGTCATGTGTCCCGATTTTTTAAATTTTCTTCTGATTGTGTGTTAATCCAGGTTTTCGTTTTACTTTCCTGTATATAAATCACATTTCATTCATCGCCCAGATGGTTGGGGCAGTCGAACACGCCAACTACACCTCTGCAAAGGAATAAGCCACCATCACCCAACATATATCCTGGTTATACCAGGAACTCGCGTCAAATAGTGAGGTTCAAGTCGGGGAGCTTTGGAAAATTAGTAGTACTCCTTCATTTCCAATACTTCCATGCTCACTCTGACCCCAAGTAGTAGTACTTTTTAGGGTCCTTTCTATGGATAAAATAGGACTGTTCTATCAATAACAAGGATTATTATCATTATCAGTTATTTAGAACTATATATATATCATCATCATCATCATATCGTGCTGGTAGCACGGATATCCCTGACCCTCTCTCGCCACTCCTCCCTATCGTTCATCGCCCTAGGTAGGTCTTCAGGACAACACCCTGTATCTTCACATAGCTGCTGAATGTACGTTCGAGCTGGTCGCCCTGCTTTTGCGCGGCCATGTGTGGGGATCCATAAGAGTACATCTCTTATGAGTTCATCTCTGCTTCTCCAGCAGTGTCCTGCATGTCTGGTTCGTCTAACTTGAATAGTTTTCGTGATAGGGGGCAGGTGGCCGTACAGTTGGTGTCTTGTGGGGTGTTGCTGCCAGGACTTGTTCAGGATTGCACGCAGCATTCTTGTGTAATTGCCATCTAGTTTCTTCTCCAGCCGTTTTGTTAGCGTCCATGTAGTGCATCCATATAGCAGTATCGATGTGACCGCTGCCTGGAAGAAACTGCATTTCATTTTATCGGTTAGGTCTGATTTCCATATAATCGATAGCCTATTGATAGCTGTCCATGCTTTCGTTAGCTTCGTTTCGATGTCCTTTTCGGTTGATTCGACGCTGCTTCCTAGGTACGTGAATTTGTCTACTAGTTTAAGTGGGGTTCCTTCTAGAGTGGAGATATCCCCCGTTTGGTTATAGCACATGTATTCCGTTTTGTGTGCATTAACATAGAGGCCTATGCTTGCTGCTGCTTGTTCCAAACTATGCAGAAGTGTTTCGGCTTGGTCAGGTGTATTTGCCAGTATCGCTATGTCATCGGCGTAGTCGGCGTCGGTAATTGTTGTTGCGGGGTATCTTCTGCTTCTTTTCTTCGTCAGTTCGAAGCCATTCTCTTTGATTTTGTCAATCGATGTTCTAAGTACGTAGTCTAGACAAATGATAAAGAGGTACGGGGCCAGCGTGTCCCCTTGTAGTACTCCTGCTACAATGTCAAAGTATTCTGTGTCTCCATCCGGTGATCGTATTTTTACTTTAGTGTTTCTATAGAGAATCATTATTGCCGCTACGGTTTCTTTAGGTATGCCGTACGCTAGTAGGATTTGTTCCATCTTTCCTCTGTGAATGGAGTCGAAAGCCTTGGTAAAGTCGACAAATATTAATGTCGCTTGTAGGTTCTTTGCCCGTACACCTTCAAGGATTCTGCGGATGGTTAATATTTGTGAGGTCGTGGATCTATTTCTTCGGAAGCCATTTTGGTTTTTTCTAAGTATGTTGTCGATTTTGGGTTCTATTCGGTTTCGTAGTAGGGCATTGTAGATTTTGGCAGCTATGGATGTAAGTGTTATGCCTCGGTAGTTTTTGGCTAATCCGAGGTCCCCCTTTTTAGGGAAGGAGAGTATACATCCCTTCATCCATCTATCTATCGGATTTTGATTGTATACTGCGTTGCAGTGTCGGAGCAGTATGTCGTCGAATAGTCTGGTCTTCCACACTTCCGGGGGAATTTCGTCCAGCCCTGCAGCTTTCCTATTTTTAATTTTTCTGAGAACCGAGTCGTGTTCTTCTTGTGTGAACGGTCCTAGTTTAATGTCTAATTGTTTGCTAATTATTCTGGTGATTGGTTCATGCGTTATTTTTGGTGGGTTTCCAAGTAAGTTTTCGAAGTGCTGTTTCCACAGTTTTATTCTTTCTTGTTGGTTTGCTGCTTTAAGTTTTGCTTTGGCTGTGTTCTTTCTTCTGCTCACTTCGTTTATTGTTTGCCAGGCTATTCTAGATTGTCTATATTCCACCGAGTCTCTAATCCTATCTATCTGATTTTGAATGTATTCTGTCTGTTCCTTTATATATATGCCTGCTAATTGATATTGTGCAGTTTTTAGTTTTAAGGCATTTGTGTTTGTTGGGTTTTTTCGATAGTTTTTGGAGGCTGTGTGTGTGTGTGTGTGTGTGTTTGTGTGTGTGTGTGTGTGTGTGTGTGTGTGTGTGTGTGTGTGTGTGTGTGTGTGTGTGTGTGTGAATTATTCATATTACTTGGGAATAATTGATAAATTGTTAAATAGCATTATGTGTAAACATTTAACTGTATGCAAAAACTGTATGCAAAAAAATGAGCAGTGACAGCTCATTTAAAAATAAAGCTTCCTTCAAACTTCGAACCACGGGGGTTGCGTAAAGGTTATATGCCTTGGTCCCCTTAGCTTCTAAGTGACAATCATCTGGAGGTTGCAGGTTCCTTCCTGACTGCAGGTGAGTAATAATACAGGTATACAAAACACTGTACCCGGAATCGGAGCAGGCGACCTCCCTGGATTAAATAAAGGACATGGTTCGAAGGAAACACCTGAAAAAGGCTGGAGGACACAACGGCTGAAACGTTTTGAATATAACAAAAAATATTAAAATAATAGTCCAAAAACCCTGAATGGTAAAGATCATCAAGCTTTGTCTCAGAAATTCTGGAAAACTAATATCTTCAAACTATTTGCTTAAAAAGTAAGTATATACACGATGCTGAATCAAAATACGGAATAATTTTTTTTATAGTCTGATTTGTCGATTTTTTTAAAAGATGCTTTAAATCTAAATTTCCCAATTATTTCTATTATTCAAGCTCTTTAAAAATAAATTCAACCTAATATGGTTGAGCAAGAAATGAAACGATATAGAATCTATAATTTAAATAATGGCGAAACCAAGCCAAAAGCTTTGCTACTGTATACAAAGCAAGATTTTTTTTTACAGAAAAAGAGCTTTTTAAGGAAAAAAATGAATATTCCAGATCGAAAACCCTCTGCTGTTTCATCTACGAGTATGTGTGTGTGTGTGTGTGTGTGTGTGTGTGTGTGTGCTTAACCCATCGCTTCCCACGGAGAGAATGCGACATAAGATAAATTTCCTAGCACAGTAAAACTATCTTGAATTCAGTTTTCCTTTTTCTAGAAAGGTTGCCGTACCAAGACTAAAGAACCCCATATGGTCGGTTATTTACGCACAGCAGGGGGAAGAACAATAGATTCATTACTTTCCCGGGGGAATTAGTGAAACGCAGTATATGCTGCTACCTAGTGGACAACCGTCAAAGAAGTGAACAGGTTCATCATTGCTTAACTTTGGTTATCTGACGAAAAACAATAATTTGCTTAGTCAAGCATACAGGCTTCAGATTTTTTTACGGTGCCATAGTGATTACCCATTTAAATTCTGTTTAACTTCGGGGACCGAGCTGGAATCAGAGCTTTCAACGTGATTTGATCGTAAGTCAGTATTAAGATACTAATCATTTACTTAGCACAAAAACAGGTGTATGAAGCACGCATTGAGAATCGAACTCACAAACAATGGACTTCCAACCATTCTCTCTAAACAATGCTCACTACGAGATACCTTTTTTAAAATTATCTTTTGCATACAAGCCTCAGTCTGCTAACAGTATCTGTTGTGTGAATGTATTTAATCCAAACCTCCACCCCAGAGAGCATGTGACACAAGACTAATTTATAAGAGGAAATGAGCTGGTTTGAATTCAGAGTTTTCTTTTTCCAAAATTGATGACCATCGCAAGGCTAAATAACCTACACTGCCCATCTGTTTAACTATAGCTAGGGAGTATATCGATACACCCCTCTTCAAGGTCCATTAGCGTGAAGTAAAACACAAAAAGTCTCGTCCAGGAATTGAACTTGGCTACGTGTATTCATTTCATATGTCGATAACCATAACGCAAGATGCACCTTGATGCGGAAAGGTGATAGCGATCTTGACTTTTAGATAATCACCCACTTTAATGAATTCAATCCACACACAGCTATTACATCTTTGGCCTTGTGTCCAACTTTGTAAAACTTTCCAATAACTATAAAATGATTTCCTATTGAGTGTTCGTCTACATTATAGCGCGAGGGTTACAAAAGATGAAAGCGAAAAACGTGACTGGCATCAATGGTAATTGGTAGTTCACCTTCAAAAGGACGAAAAACGTGAATTCTCGAAAGTTAAATGTACATCGTTACTTCCTACGAGAGCGGATGCACATATTTCACACAAAATATCATTTTTTATTCATTTCTGTATCTTCTTTCGATTTGACGGCTTTACACAAACGGCTACGTGATCAGTTACAATGATTCATGTTTAGATACAATGGCCTTCTCCGTCAACTTACTGGGTGTGGTGAACATTCAGTGGGACTGATTGACCGATGACAGGTCAAAGTTCCATTTCCGATAGTTCAGACGGTGAGAAAGACTAGAACCGACATATCATTGGCTGCAGAGAGTCACGTGCGAATTAAGAGAGAGTAAACTAGATTTAAAATATTAAATCAGTTTTAGACGTCAAAGAAAACAGACATATATTTTGACTTTTAAACATGACTGCTTTCTTCTCTTTTGGGAGTGGCTACGGTACGAGGATCATTAAATAAGTTTCCAGACATTTTTTTCGTACGGGCACTTTTATTGATAGTACACACATTAAACTCTATTCCCCTTCGAAGTAATCTCCTCCGGCTGCAATGTACTTGTTGTACCGTTCCAACAATTTCTGCAAGGCCCCATGGAAGCCCTTTCGTATCAGCGTGTCAATGACCTTCGTCACAGCCTCGTTCATCTCTTTAATTGTCTCAAAACGAAGCCCTCTGAGCTTAGGGAATAAGCAAAAGTCACAGGGAGCAAGGTCAGGGCTGTAGGGAGGCTGAGGAACTGTCTTAATGCCCATTTTGGTCAAATAGTTTGTGACAAGGATGGAGTTGTGGACTGGTGCATTGCCCTGGTGGAAATGCCACTGACCCGATTTCAAAACTACATATTACAAATTGTAAGGTTCGATCACTAGTGGGGAGATCAAGGTATACCAGCTGATTAGACCAAATAAGGTCGAAAGAGTTGTGCAGGGGTTCCGTATGTCATACCATGTGCTTGCCGGATTTTCTGCTCATGGTAATTCACTTTATAATAAATAATTCCTCTATTAAAAAAAAAAATATATGTATTTTTCATTGACCATGGTGTTATGATTACGCGGATGCATATCTCCAATCCTCTTGGGAAGACGTAGCCCTGGAGGTAACCGTGTCTTCTGTAAGAGTACGGATGCAACTACAAGACACATCTGGTTTAGTGGTCAACCATATACCATAACAAGTTAATTCGGCATAGCTTGTGTGCGATGTGAACCAATAGGTCAGTGGTATAGTTTCGGCTATGTGGTCGCTTGTTCGATCTCCAGTGGGGAAGATCACGCCATACACTGCTGATGAGATATACTAAGGTCAAAGCAGCTGTCCAATGGTCCTGTATGTGGCACACAGAGCTTGCTGACTTTTCTGGTCATGGTAATTCAATTTATAATCAATAGAGAATTTTTAGTATTTTGGCTCAATTTTTGACTCAGCAGTCCATAAATCATTTTTTCAGTCTTAAGTGGACGACTTTTGATGTTGTCGTATCAATTGTAGTCTTTTCTTCTTCGTTGCAGCTGCTGTTAGAATTTAGGGACCACTTACTTAGAATTCGTGGAATAGATGCAGGATGGATATCGATGTCAAAATATTGTTTGATCTTATTTGCGACTTTTTGCTTGTTTAATCATGATTTTCTAGACTTCAAAAAAGATACGGACCATTGATTTTGTATGTTTTTAAAGGCTTCTAGAATTTTTTGGTGTGATAGATTCATTTTCTTTCAATTCTTGATCGAGTCCGCTAGTATTCGACGTAGTAAATTGTCATTCAATTATTTTTTTTAACTTCACTTCAATCTGCTCATAGAAAATTACAAAAGAATGAATTTCTATCGGTGTAACCACCAAAATCTTTAATGGACTAGTAAAGAATACCTGGCATTTTTTACCAAATTAATCTGATTGCAAAGCGTCGCGAATGTTCTAGAAAAAATTAGAAACTACCAGAAATATGTTTTAATTAGTTAATTTTTATTGTTAAGCATTTTTAATTAAGATATTTGATTGATAGATCATATTTTCTTTCAAAACATATATAAAAATAATAATAATGAACATAAAATGGCGAAAATTTATCCACATCTTTTCTAACATGTTTTTCCATAGATTAAACAAAAGCATATTATAAATTCTCATTATACTAATTAATTTCCATCTTAAATGGTTTCCATATTATTTTGAAAATAAGCAAGTATTTATTCATTTCTGTTGTATAAAATTAGAAATAGCACTGATTTACCGTCTTCTTCAAATGTAATATAACCATAATGCGACTATACAAATATACGGATGTATAAAACGTTCACAATGTTCATCGAATGTTCATACGCATAGGAATCCCGAAAAACACGCGAAACACTGACGACTCTCTTGGTTCAGGTACGAAACTTTTATTACCTTCTTTAAGTTTAGGTTTTTCGTCACGAGGAGAGAGAGGCACAATTTTTCTATGCTGACAGTTCGTCCATCGTCAGCTCACAACTCACTGATCCAACCAATGCGTGCACGCACCCCGCAGTCCACAAACTGCACTGGCCTCGCCCAGGTCCGAACAATCAACTAGCTTCGTCTAAGTCCAAATCTCAACTCACTGCTTTTATTCAAAATCACAAAGGATCCCAGCCCATCGCTTCCGGGCATGACATCATTCACGTCCCCAGCACCATATTCTCTCCGTTTTTTTTTTATTATGACATCTGTGATTGTCACATCCTCCCCGCATGCGCGTGAACACCTGCGTTTATGTCTGCGCCTACCCATGCACTAAGCCGAAAGGTTCTAAGCCAAACTAAACCGAAAGATATATAAAACGAAAAATGATAATATAAAAAAATCCTTCCGCAATCATATAACACAAATTATGGCAAAAACTTATGCATAAGTAAATTGTTGTCTAAATTACGCAAAAACTAAATGAAATTGATATCTCACTTTATCAGATATATTTACTGAAATTGCCGGAAAATGTCTTGAAGTACTATAGATTAAATTTATTGAAAGAATTCACCATTCACTTCAACCAGGAACTCAGGACAACTTCGGAATCTATTACAAGTCTTTAAAAGAGATTACTTTTTGGGGGTGATGTGGTTACAGAAATGTTTTAACCACCAACACTGGGTTCTCCTGCTTATGTTGCATGACACAGAGTCCGATTGTCAGATGTAGGGTCTTCCAGCATCCACTCTCTGGTCCAGGGCAACACTTACTCTTCCAGGCACATGAAGTTGGCGTCTGTGTTTTCTGTGAGACCATGTGGGATGATGAATGGAGGCATGACGTCATCATCGCTAGTGACCATCACAAAACACCATGATGTTCACTGGGTGTTTGATTTTCATTATTATCAGTACATCTTGTGGAGACAGAGTAGGCCAACGGTTGTTCTGTGAGTTCGCCCTCTGATCCTGGCAGAAATATTTTTCATCTGAGAAAAACCAAAACAAGTTCAATTGAAGAAGATGATTGAGTTAGTTGTTCTTCATGGCCTGGATTAAAATTGGCCCTTTTTCGTCTTGTATCAGAAATTCCGTATATTTTCATGCATTAGCTACGAGATAAAAAAAAAACCCAGATATTTCTATGTTCCTGGCTGTAGACTTGATTCAATTGCTGAGATCGATGTCAGTCGTGACCTGGATCTCAGTAATAAATGTGGGAGTTCTCTTCTTGGAATAATCAGAGGAAAGCTTCCGAGCTGTTGTACCTTCTTTTTTTTTTATCACAATTGGATTAAAATCCAGACACTAGAATCTCCATATTGTAGCTTCTGTCGTGAATGACAGGTAGTAGAGCATTCCCTTTTCAAATTTTTGGAGGAGCAATTTTCGTTATGGTGCTGCTTTCCTCATAGACAGTGCCCAACTCACTTTAGTTTGCTGAACTGTACACAAAACCTGGCACAAAAAAGTGCATACACGAAACTAATCATTTATAATGGCTGCAATCTACCTTTATCTTCCAGTATATATATATATATATATATATATGGTAGGTCGTATTTGTTGTCACCATGAATATTGGTCTAACCTTACAAAAACAACTGATAAGTGCTCAATATCTAAAGATAAAGATACACTATAAATAAAATCGGTAATTCCTTGAGTAAATTGACGTACAGTCATAGTAAAAGTTTCTCGATAATAGAAGCAATACTCAGGTGAAGATAAAAGTGTAAAAGAATTTTTTAAAGTATAAAATAATCCTCTACAAACAAAACATAGAATATCAAGTAGTTACGATAATTTCACTTCTTTATATATAAAAGAATTATACATTGAGTTAATTTGGTGGGGAATGGCACAAAAGGAACATTATTTCGCAACGGCACTAAAAATAATATTCTACTTTAATAGGGTATTTTTTAAGGAAAAACCGCAATGTATGATTCTCTTCTAACCAAAATAAGCACTTTGAAAAATCCAGTAACAAAATTATCAAAATTTATATAGGAGCCACAAAATATTTATGGATGAAATGATATGACAATGATAAAATCTACTTTTAGAAGAGAATGTAGTAACAATACTACCATTTCCAAAAAACCAGAGGGGACGAAAAACTAAATGGCTCCAGTCAAAGTGTAAAATGTCGAATTTTAAAAGGACACTACTTCATAGGAAAGGTAGAAAAATGATACTTTTGATCGAAATAGGCGTTATCTATAGCGTTAATCTATAGTTACGATTGTTAATTATATAAATATAAATTGATTTTCATTTCTTACAATCAATGTGCAACATTTTGTAATGACTGGTAATTACCGTCGCCGACTACGCCGATGACATAGCGATACTGGCAAATAGGCCCAACCAAGCCGAAACACTACTGCATAGTTTGGAACAAGCCGCCGCAGACATTGGCCTCCATGTCAATGCACACAAAACGGAATATGTGCTTTAATCAAGCAGGCGATATCTCCACACTAGACAGAACCTCTCTGAAACTGGTAGACAAGTTCACCTACCTTGGAAGTCGTGTCTCATCAACCGTAAAAGACATCGACACGCGGCTAACGAAGGCATGGACAGCTAACGATAAGCAATCGATCATATGGAAATCAGACCTGACCGATAAAATGAAGCGCAGTTTCTTCCAGGCAGCGGTCGTATCGATACTACTGTATGGATGCACCACTTGGACGCAAACAAAACGGCTGGAGAAGAAGCTAGACTGCAATTACACAAGAATGTTGCGAGCAATATTGAACAAGTCCTGGCGGCAACATCCCAAAAAGCACCAACTATACGGCCACCTGCTTCCCATCACGAAGACTATCCAAGTTAGACGAACCAGACACGCAGGACACTGCTAGAGAAGCAGAGACGAGCTCATAAGTGATGTACTCCTATGGACCCCCACATATGGCCGAGAAAAAGCAGGACGACCAGTTAGAACATACATACAGCAGCTATGTGAGGATACGGGATGTAGTCCTGAAGGTCTGCCGGAGGCGATGAACGATAGGAAGAAGTGGCGAGAGTGGGTCAAAGATATCCGTGCAAGCGGCACGACATGATGATGATGATGATGATATATATATATATATATAACTGAAAATGACTCGTCGGAAAAAAAAACATGAAAAACGAATCATAATACATAAAATGAGAAGTAGGGGAAAAAAGAAATAAAACCGAAACATTCGCTGGACAGTTAATATTGAAAAATTGCTCAATACTAACGTAAAGCCGACTAGTGAACTAAGTAAGAAACAGGAGTTTACCACTGAAACCCAGAAGATCCTGTAAGGGAAACCCTGGTAGTAAGCCTTTTTTCATTGTGTTATATATATATATATATATATATATATATATATATGCGTTAGTGTGTGTGTATATATTGGTATGTATGTGTGGGGGAACATCAGAAAGTACAAAATATTTCCAGAATGCATTATCAAGAATATTCATTTTTCAATATAATTTCCTTCTTTGACAATGCACTTGGTTCAGTAACGAATATTAATAATGCATATGAAAAAATTATGCATCAAAAATTAGATTAGATCTCAGCTCCAACATGACAGCTGAATCAGTTAAGCCACCCACACACACACACGCAAACACATACACACACACACATATATATATATATATATATATATATATATAGAGAGAGAGAGAGAGAGACAGACAGAGAGAGACAGAGAGGCGACTAAATATGTTACCTTTTTATCTATCTCTCATTATGTGGTAGATTACACCAAAAATAAAATGTAACTAAAGCCACACTAATAAACACACTATGTCAATATATACAAATACGCACACACACACACACACACACACACATATATATATATATATATATATATATATATATATATATATATATATATATATATATATAAGAATTTGACACTTAAATGTCTCAGCTTCTTTACTTCAGCAGAAACCTTATATCGTGCTAACACGTTGTACTCACACGTTAACGCGCATGCGTGATAATAAATTAAAGAATTATCTTGGTCATATGATCGTGGAGGAATATGTGTAAAAAGTGCATGTATGTGTGTGTACGTGTTGAAGAAATTGTGTATGTGTTTGGATGTGTCTGTGTTTCATTTAATGCATCACAACTTTTGATAATTTGTTTGGATTGACGTACAAATGATGAAATGGAACTAGCCAGATAAAATATCCTGTTATTCTTGAACGTGGTAATGCATTCGACAGCATTCCATGGACAATTCACATCCATTATCAGTTCCAGTGGAACTCAAACGTTTAACAGAAAGGTCTTTTTTTCCAAAGAAAAAATATTTTAGCCGGTCTGGCGTCAAACATTTTTACCCCACTAGTTTCATACCAAATAAACATAATATAAAAAAGATACTAACAGACGCACATACACTGCCACACAGACACAGACACACACACGAACACACACACACATATATATATATATATATATATATATATATATATATATATATATATATATATATATATATATATATATAAATGACGTGTTTAGGACAGCAATTTAGGGAATTCAAATCCTGGATGAGACCATTTGACTCTCAATTTGCACTAATACCCTTCAGAAAGGATTTAAACACACACATATATATATATATATATATATATATATATATATATATATATATATATATATATATATCCAGGAATAATGTAAAAAACCAACTTTGGCAATAAACTTGATGATTTCGGGTGTCTGCAAGTACAGTAATATGAAAAGAAAAATACAATTATTAGATAGATAGAGAGATAGATAGATAGATAGATATCGGTCTTTCACTAAGGTATGTTTGGAAAAAAAAACACGGGTAAATTTCTTTTTTAAAGTTGTAATTTTACATAAAAATTATCCAAAATATTTTGTCTTTATTTGAATAAATTAATATAATTAAATAAGATCATGAAAAAATATGTTGCTTCAAAACTGTTGAATGGAAACATTTTTTAAACATTTCATCATGTATTCTAATAGTGACTGAGACTGGTTCTTCACTTGGGTCAAAAACATTTGTTTTGAGAAATACACCTGATGAAGAGAAAATATCCTTTCATTTTTTTATGATGCAGAGATCGGATGTATTATATTTAGAAAAAAAGTCTCCTTGAATGCTAGAATTTACCTAATGTTCTAAATTATATATTTAGTCATTTTACTATGATCCCATGTAACATTAATTATGTTGAACACCACCGATATATATATATATATATATATATATATACTTCTGGATACTGAAACATTCTAGGATAGGAAAAAGTGAATTAGCTTGAACTATGAAATTTACATCTCTCTCCCCAGCTCAATCAACTTAACAATGCTTTTTTTTATATACGAGGCACATGAGATAAGTTTCCAGACTTTTTTCGTATAAGCACTTTTATTGATAGTACACACATTAAACTCGAGTCCACTTCAAAGTAATCTCCTCCGGCTGCAATGTACTTGATTTACCGTTCCAACAACTTCTGGATGGCCCTATGGCAGTCCTTTCGTGTCAGCGTGTCTATGACCTACGTCACAGCCTCTTTCATCTCTTTATTTGTCTCAAAACGAAAGCCTCTGAGCTTAGGGAATAAGCAAAAGTCACAGGGAGCAAGGTCATGACTATAGGGAGGCTGAGGAACTGTCTTAATGTCCATCTTGGTCAATTAATCCCCTTCGAAGTAATCTCCTCCAGCTGCAATGCACTTGTTGTACAATTCCAACAATTTCTGCGAGGCCCCATGTAAGTCCTCTTGTGTGAGCGTGTCAATGACCTTCGTTACAGCCTCTTTCATCTCCTCAGTTGTCTCATAACGACAGCCTCTGAGCTTAGGGAATAACCAAAAGTCACAGGAAGCTAGGTCAGGACTATAGGGAAGCTGAGGAACTGTCTTAATGCCCATCTTGGTCAAAAAGTCTGTGACAAGGATGGAGTTGTGGACTAGTGCATTGTCCTGGTGGAAATGCCACTGACCCGATTTGAAGAGTGCTGGCCTCTTCTCAAGGATTCTCTTCCTGAAGTCCCTTAAAACCTCAACATAGTAACCCTAACCTTAACCCTAACCGTTTGGCCAATCAACTCTGGTGTATTGACTTCCTTACTCCTCTCATACCTCTCATCATCACTCACAGACTCCCTTCCTTGAATACTTTATGCCACTCAAAAACTGATCCTCGATTCATGAAAGTGCTCCAACAGCAGTCTGAAGCATTTCATACGTTTCCGTGGCATTTTTCTAAGTTTAAAACAGAATTTTATAGCATATCGTTCTTTTAAAGTATCATATTGCATTTTTGAAATTCATCATCTGTGACAATCAGGCTTTAGCAGTGTGTATTCCAGTTGCTGCTGGAGCTGTTCATTTGAACCTGAAATCATAAAAATTTGTCAGTCATTTTATAAGATGTATAGCAATAACATACTGAATTTTCAAAAGTCTACGACAATTTTAGATACCCATACGGAAAATGTCTGGAAACTTATCGTATGCTGCTCATATATATATATATATATATATATATATATATATATATATATATATATAATGGTTACAGTTTTCGCCAATGGTCCGAGAGGCCGGGATTTGATCCCAGGTTGAATCATACCAAAGACTCAAAAAATGGTACGTGATGCCTCCTTGTTTTAAACAACATCATAAGGTATGGATCAATCCAGAGAAATGTATGCAAATAGAAAATTTGAGTTGGCCAACCTATATATATATATATATATATATATATATATATATATATATATATATATATATATATATATATATATATATATATATATACTATGATAGCGTGGAGAAAGCTTCAAGGGAACTTATTAACTGACAGTTTATCGCCAATGCAATCCCTATATATACATATATATATACTTATATATATGATAGAGACCTAATTCCACTCTGAAGGAATGCCCATTATTTTTGGCTTTTCGACACGTTAATCCAAACAAATAATGCTACGTAGCCTGGAGAAGAAATGAATAATAATGAAGGAATGAATTATGGGCCATAATAAAGAAGCATAACAGTTCTTTACCAAAATATACCTCTCACAACTTTAATTCTCGAAAGGGTCTGAAGTAGCCTAAGTGGCTGGGGTCAGCTATATTCAGCCTTATCTTCTTGTTAGCTGCGTAATGCCATATTCAGAGCCTCACTTAACATTTCTGCATTCCGGCCGAATGGGGCACTACTTGCCTCAAGACACTCTCTGGCCGCTCCCAAACTGAAATTTTCCATGGAAGCGTTTTCAAGATTGAAGTATATAAAAACATATTGGATTTAAATGAACTGAAATGCGAGCTGAAGTCAATTTATATCGGAGATTTTGGAAAGTAAACATCAGGCATCTGATCCTTGTGAGATATCGTCTTCTTCAGCAATTAACTTGGTTTTCCTTTCCATGTATAAAGACCTTTTAAAGATGAAGGTAGGGTGTCATCATTTTCACCAGGGTATTACTAATGGAGGGGGAAATCCAGCCCAATGGGGAGCCTGAAGCAGAGACTGTTGCTAGAAGTGTATTGTCCTTCACTAAAATTTGTTATATCACATTCGCAGATGATGGGGAGCAAAAACAGTTTTTTCCTCTACACTTTAGCTATCAACCTGCTCTGGTTTGAAAGGCTACCTTCGCCACTTGTATGAACCCTATTAACCCCCCACCTACCCATCTCTAGGTTAAATCCTTTCACTGCTGTTTTTCTACAAAAATGTTTTGGTATTAAATAACCCTGGAAAGCGTGTAAGCCATTTAAAAAATCACAAAAAAGGACGAATATTTATATGAGTTTGATATAGATAGATTATCAATCTATCTATCTCAAACTCTTATATTGCCCAGTCGGCTGGGTCTGTAAAATACACCGACTGCACCTCTGCAGAGGAATAAGACCCCCCCAACGAGTGTCCTGAATATATTACACTAAACAATCTGTTGGTAAGGTTCCAGTTATGCTGGAGCTTTGGGGAATGCAGAGTACCCCTTTATTGCCATCGCTCCCAGGTCCAGTCTGGTCAGGAGTAGTAGCACCTGATAGGGCCCTATCTATGGGTTAAATAGAACTAACTGAATACTAATGGTTAACTGAATTGTTAGACTAAACTGAATAGCTTGAAATAGAAATGTTTTTGACAATTACGTAAACTGTACTTACATTTATCCTAAATTTAATTGTTTGAAATTGAACAATTTTCATAAACTGTACTTAAATTTAAACTGCGTGGTTATGCTAAACTGACATGTTTGAAATTGAACTGTCTTCGACATTGAAACTGGACTTACACTAAACTGAATTGTTTAATATAGAACTGTTTTGACATTTAACTGTGTAAACAAAATCTTTAATTATACTAAACGGAATTAGCTGAATTAGAACTACTTGATGAAGTTGAATAGCTTGAAATAGAAATGTTTTTGAAAATTAAACTGCGTAGTTATGCTATACTGAATTGTTTGAAATAGAACTATTTTCATACAAATGGATTTGGCGTTAATTAACCTACAAAGGGGGATGTGCCATAAAACCCAACCAATCAACCAACCAATTAAACTCGTATAACTATTCGTTCTTTTTTGTGCTTTTTAGATAGATAGATAGATAGATAGATAGACTCATACACATAGATAGATAGATAGATAGATAGATAGATAGATTCATTCACTAACAATGAAATAGCTCGAAAAATTTTAGGTTAATATCAGTAAAAATGTGTTAATCATATTTTATAAGGGAGAGTGAACTCATTGATCTTATAACTGTTGCGGAAGTTAGCTTGACAAGCATCCAGCTCCGTTAACGTTGCTGTGTACATATCAGATTGAGTTCATTTTTACAAAGTACATTTCTCTATTTTTCCGCCGTTACAACGTCTCAGCGAAATTGTTTGTGTTTACGAAACGTATTCATTTATTCTAAGTAAAATTCAAGTCTTGGTCAATTAGGCAAATGAGAAAATAATTATCCGATTATGGGATTGTTATTGCCACTGATTTAGACACACTTTAACGAAATTAAGCTTGGACAAAAACTTTCCATAATTACTTATGTCATAATACAATATGCTTATTTATACGTGTGTTACGAATCAAGATTTGAGATAGTCACAGAGTTTACACACACACACACACACACACACACACACACACACACACACACACACACATATATAAATATATATATATATAATAAAATGATAATATATATATATATATATTATCATTTTCAATCTATGCAAATTTTCATACCAGTTTTCACTGGTGCTTTTTCACGGAAATCTGAGAGACAGCAAGTTTTCTCAGCTCTCCAGGATTTTCCTAAGTATTCCACATGAGTTTTGACAATTAGATCTAGTATTCTGTTTGAGATTAGGGGGATCCCATTGTATTTCTTCTGATTTTCTTGAATAGATTCTGGTTAGATCATGAATCCTTTGAGGGCATGGATAAATTTCAGTGTCTTTTACAGTTCCCAGTTGAGCATCTTCCCCCCACCAATTAAGAGAATACTTTTGTTAGTTTGCTACATTCGATTATTATTATTTCTTTTTATTTCTTGAGAGTTTTTCACATCAGCACAAGCTTATGGACGTTCACTGGAGTTTGAGTAACAAGTCTCCTCAAGTCTTCAGGACTCTTCTCAGTATTCTGGCTGATCTCAGTAATGCTGAATTTTGGACAGTCTACTCCCGGGTGGTTATTTTCAAGTCCTCCAGTCCTTGTACTAATCATTTGATGACTGAACTAAGAGCACCAATTACAATTGGTATAATCGTCACTTTCATGTTCCACAGTTTTTGTCAATTCCCTAGCAAGGTCCAAGTTCTTATTCCTCTTTTCGGTTTCTTTCAATTTATTCTGTGGTTCATAGGGACACCATTGTTCGCGATTCTGCAAGTTCTTTTTTCGTTGTTGATTATTGTAAGGTCTGATCGTCTGGCTGATATAAAATAATCCATTTGTATTTTAAGACCCCAGAGGAGTTCGTGTGTTTCATTCACCAGTACAGATTCTGCGTTGTGTATATACCATTTGTTCGTATGGTCGAACTTCAATTTCTTGCACAATTCCTAGTTGATCACCTTGCCCACACAGTCGTGCTTAGTCTTATATTCCTTCTGAGTTAGTTTACTGCATTCGCTTATTTATAATATTAATTATTATTACTATTTACACCTCGAGAGATTTTAACATCAGTTTTAGCTGATGGCTTTTCACTGGGATTTGCGTAACAGCAAGTCTCCCCATGTCACCAGGACTCTTCTCAGTATTCTGTCCGTTCTCAATAGTGCTGAAGTTTGGATGGTCCCCACTCGTCGTCCAACCTTCAAGTCCTTCAGTCCCTTTAATAATCCTTTGGTGACTTTTTTTATTTTTGTTATTGTTATTATACTCCTTTCGGGTGTATTACACCAGCGTCTGCTGATGGGTTTTCACTGGAGTTTGAATGACAGCAACTCTCCTCAAGTCTCCTGGCTGATTTCCACAATTTAGTAGTCTTGATGGTCTTGATTTCTTCTTCGATTTCCAATTCTTCAAGTCCCTTTTTCAAGCCTTTGGGGACCGTTCCAACGGCAACAGCTATAACTGCTATAACCGTCACCCTCATGTTTCCCAGCGTTTTTATTTCTCTGGCAAGTTCTAAGTACTTGCTCTATTTTCACTTTCATTTATTTTCCTGCTGGGATCCATTAGGATAGCAAAATTCTCTCTACGGCAAATTCTCATTTTTTTTTTTTTTTTTTTTTTTTTTTGTCAATCGTCACAAGTTCTGCACTTCTGGCCGGGCTTTGGAGATCTGTTTGTATTAAAAAATCCGTGAGTATTTTTGGTGCCTCATTTTCTTTGACGGGTTCTGATTTGTACATATACTATTTGATGCTATGGTCAAATTTTATTTTCTTGGACAACTTAGTTTTCCCACCCAGTCATGTCTACACTTTAACTCTTTTTGCGCTAGTTTGTTGCATTCGCTTATTATATGATCAATCATTTTGTCTTTATCACCATATAACCAGCACTTGCTATTTGATTGTATTTTATCGATTTTCTCTTAATTATAATCGGTCCTTATAGAGTTGATTTGTGGTGTAATGATTATCGTCCTAGGAAATGGACACGGTGACACGAGTTCAAATCAAGACTGATTGCATTTCACATAGCACTAATACCCTTGGGAAAGGTATGAATCCAATTATTCTCCCTCCAGCTATGGGTAAAATCGTAGGACAGACTTGGTTCTTTAGCCTTGGTAAGGCAACTAGTCTAGGAGAAGGAATACTCTGAATTCAAACCTGTTAAACTCCGCTTAAAAATTGACCTTGTGTCATATCCTGCCCGAGCGGAGGGATTGGTAAATATGATAGAGTTGATTTGTGCTGCTATTAGAAAAAAATTAAGTTTCACTCTTAAGGTTTCACTTTTGTTGATATTTGTCAATATTTTTTGTGTGACATTTCGTGAGTTTGTCACTCAAAATATCCATATGGTTGTTTTTATTTCAATTTTTCCAAGTTTCCTTGTCTTAAGTACAGTTACTCCCCACTGTAATGAGTCTTTCTGTTATCCTTTTAACGTAGTCCTCGTATTGATCCATCCACGCTGTCTTTATTGCTGGCAAGTCTTTCTCCTTCTTTTCTTGAAAAAACATTATATTTACGTCATCTCGTGGGGGTAAGGCCTAGTGCGTCGTTATCAACTTTCTTGTCCTTAGGTCTATTTGTTTGAGATTCTCACATCTCCACTTTAAGAATGATCCCAAGTATCTCACTAAGGGAACAGCCATCGTATTTATCCGTTTGATAAGATTTCAGTTGCAGAGCTTGGTTTCGAGATGTTTTCTCGTTCATCTGAGATACTCTTTTCTTACTTTTTCATCTCCGTGTGTATTGTATTTCCAGTATTACCAAGTACCTGTAATGTTCCTTTTCTCCGAGCATTCTGATTCTTTCTTGATTTGGCAGTTCTATTCATTCCTTTATTTCTCTTTCTCCACTTTTCATTATGAGCATGGCAGATTTGACTATGCCAAATTCCATTACTATATCCTGGTTTTTCATATTTTTCTCTTTTAAGAGTTTTTCACAGCAGCGTTAGCTGATGGTTTCTCACTGGAGTTTGAGTGACAACAAGTATCCTCATGTCTCTAGGGCTCCTCTCAGTATTCTGGCTGATCTCAATAATGCAGTAGTTTGGATTGTCTCCACTCATCCTTTTATTTCCAAGTCCTCCAGTCCTTTTGGGGATTGTACCAAGAACACCAATGACAATTGGTATAATCGTCACTTTCATATTCCACTGTTTTTTTTTTCATTTCCCGAGCACGGTGCATGTACTTATCCCTCTTTTCACACTCTTTCAATTTCACTCTCTGGTCCGTTGGGACACCAATGTTCAGACTTCTGTAAATTCTCATTTTTTGTTGATGATTATAAGGTCTGGTCGTCTGGCCGAGATTTAGGGATCTGTTTTTTTCTCAAAATCCTAGCGGAGTTTGTGTGTCTCATTCTCTAGGACAAATTCTGGGTTGTGCATATACCATTTGTTCGTATGGTCAAACTTCAACTTCTAGTACAATTCCCTGTGGATCACCTTGTCAACCCAGTCACGCCTAGTCTTTTATTCTTTCTGTGGTAATTTTCTGCATTCGCTTATGATGTAATCGATCGTTTCATCTCTATCACTATATAACCTACATTTGTTATTTTGTTGCATCTTTTCTATTTTTGCTTTGATATAATGAGTCCTTGTAGAAGAGACTCAGTTTCTCTCTAGAGGTTTCCATTTTTTCGACACGACTATATTTTCTCCTGTCAGTATTCTCTTGTGTGTCGATTGAAATATCCGCACAGTTGTTTTTTTTTTCCTTTTTTGTTTTCTAGTTATTTTTGTTTGCATCGATGAATCGATGCTATCTTCATTGCTGGCAAGTCTTCATTCTCCTTCTTTTCTTGACTCGTATAGTTTGTCAACGACATCTCTGGGATGTAAGGCTTAATATATGGTCATTAGTTTTCTTGTTCCCAGTTCCACTTGTTGAAGTCCTTCCCTCCTCCACTTCAAGAATGATCTTGAGTATCTTACGAAGGGGACAACTCAAGTGTTTTTCCTTTTTATATTCATTCTTGATTTGGTAGTTCCATTCATTTCGTCAAGTATCCTTTTCAGCTTTACATTATTAACGTGGCGCATTTTTCTACGCTAAATTCCGTCTCTATGTCCAAATCTTATATTCTAACTGCATTTTGGGAGGTTTCTAATTCGAGTTTAGTTTTTGGCTTACAGTTTAATGTTGTTCATATATATTTGGTGATTGATCTTTTCTTGCAATTTACTAAGTTTGTATCTGCCTATGCATTTCCTGAGTATGTGGTTAAGTGCTCATCGCTATAACAAATAGTAATGGTGATAGCGCATCTTCCTGGAATATACTTCTCTGGATTTTTATCACAGCAAAGCCTTTCTCTCCCGCGGTAAATTCTGCTCTCCAGTTTTCCATGTTTTTTTTCGATGAACTTTTGATTACGCCGTATATCTTGTACGTTTTGAGACTGTCTATTATCTAGTTTTAGGTGACCATATCGTAATCCTTTTTGAAGTCAATCCACACCACAGCAAAATTTTCGTCTCATTTTACTCTCATTGAGTATGTATTGATCAATATATAGTAGCTTTCCTGTTCCGCTGGTTACCTTTTGGCATCCTTTTTGTTCCTTGAGGCTTATCAACGAATACTAAATTTTCTCCCTAATTTGTGCCGTTAGTATTTTCCCCATCACCGGTAGGCACTTCATGAGTCTATAGTTGTTTTTAGTGGGTTTTTAGGGTTGTCTGAATTAGGGTCAATTTTTTTAGTCATCCATTCAGATATATCTATATCTTGTAGGCATCTGTTCATTCCGACATCTACTATGTCGTGGATGAATGAACTTTTTAAACCAGAATCCATGAATGCCATCAAGGCCTGGAGTTTGCCAGTTTATATTTTTTGAATGTTGCTTTGAGCGAGTCGAGGCGTATTTTAACCTTAAAACCTTCTTCGAGTATTTGCAAAACTTTTCCCATATTTTTTATCCGTTCGGCTTCTTTGTTATGATCTCTCAATTTATAATTATTTTTCCCTTTTGAGATTTTTTCATACCAGCGCTATCTGATCGGGTTTCGCTGGCGCCTGACTGACTGCAAGTCTCCTCAAGTTTCCTGGACTCTTCTAAGTATTCTGGCCGATCCCAAAAATTCAGTAGTTTGGAAGGTCTCCTCTCGTCTTCTGATTTCCAAGTCTTCCAGTCCCTCTGGTGACTGTACGGAGCGCACCAGTTACAATTGGTATTATTGGCACTTTCATGTCCCACAGTTTTTTCAGTTCTCTAACAAAGTCGAAGTACTTCTAATCCGTTTGTATATCATAAGCCCAGAGAACTTTGTGCGTCTCATTTTCCAGAGCAGATGCTGTGTTGTGCATATACTATTTGTTTGTATGATCAAAATTCAATTTCTTGCATAATTCCCTGTGGATCACCATGCCCACACAGTCGTTTATATTATCTATTGGCTGGTGACCTTTAACTGGACTGTGTTATTGCAAGTCTCTTCAGGTCTCTAAGATTCTCCTGATTATTTTAGCAGATCTCAACTATGCTGTAGTGTGGATGGTTTCGATTCTCTATTCTTATTATTAATATTTACTCCTTTAGAGTTTTTCACATCAGTGTTAGCTGATGGTCTTTCACTGGAGTCTGAGTGAGAGCAAGTTTCCTCAGGTCACCTGGACTCGTCTCAGGATTCTGGCTGTTTTCAGCAATGCTGTCATTTGGATAGTTTCTACCCGTCCACCAGCTTCCAAGTTCTCCAGGCCTTTTAATAATCCTTTAGTCATTGTGCCAAAAGCACCAATCACAATTGGCACAATCGTTACTTTCATGTTCCACAGCTTTTTCAATTCTCTAGCAAGGTCCAGGTTCTTATCCTTGTATTCACATTCCTTCAGATTTATTTTACGGCCCACCGGGACAGCAAAGTCGACAATTTTGCAAATTCTCTTTTTTGTTGTTGTTGTTGTTGTTGTTGTTGATTATTATAAGGTCTGATCTTCTGGCCGGGATTTGGTGATCCGTTTGTATGTTAAAGTCCCAAAGGAGTTTATGCGTATCATTTTCTAGGACAGGTGCTAGGTTGTACATATACCATTTGTCAGTATGGTCAAAATTAAATTTCTTGCACATTTCCCAGTGGATCACCTTGCCGACCCAGTCATGTCTCGCCTTTATTATTATTATTATTATTTCACTCTTTGAGAATTTTTTATACAAGTGTTTGATAGTTGGTTTTCGCTGGAGACTGAGTGACAGTAAGTCACCTTAGGTTTCCTGAAGTCTTCTAGTCGATATCAAGAATGCTGTGGTCTGGGTGGCATTTATTTTTACTCGAATTTATATTTCCTCTGTTTTTTCCCATACATTTAGGGACCGTTCTTAGCGCACTATTTACAATTAGTATCACGTCCACCTTCATGTTCGATTGCTTTTTGAGTTCTCTGGCAAGGTCTAAGTCTTTGACTTTCTTTAAGCTTTTTTTTTCAAGCTATTTTCTACCGGAACGTCAAGCTCCACTGCATGACAAGTTCCTTTTTTTAATTTAATCAAATTCAGGTCTAGTTTTCTGAGCAGGATTAAAGGACCCTTTTCTGTTTCAAAATCCTAGAGAATTTTATGCGTCTCATTCTACAGTACGGATTCATGTTTGGGCATCTATTATTTGGTTGTGGGGTCAAAATTTAATCTACTGCCAAATTCTCAACTGTTTTTGTTATTCTCCTTCCTCCACGCTATGAAATACAGAAATAGAAACCACTTAGTGCTACTATTAGTTTCACGTTTTCTCTATTTTCTGAAGAAGATTAAATAAAAAAAAAAAACAAGTCAAGAACAGAATATTTGACAGAACCCTTTGTGCATTACAATTAATTTGAATATCCGAAAATAATAATATTACATGTTGAAACTAACGTTGGGAAAATTTAATGTGTATTTTGATTTACGAAAACATAAAAAAAATCTACAATTAAATTTTACATTTTTTCAGTTATAATAATGGAGAGACACATTCCGAGAGTTTTCTACGTAAAAGTAAGTCAGAATTTTATCCTTTTAAAATGGATGTCGAACTTTAATTTCATTTCATTCGTCGAAGTCACTGGCTTTCGAAAAGTCCCAAAGCGAAATTATAAATATTTAATAATTGAATAATCAAATTTTGAATAATGAAATTGTTGAATATGTAATATTAATAGAATAACACATGAACAACTGAGTAAAAATGTTACTCACTGTTATCACCTTAGTTAAAAAATGGCTTCCTCGTTTTGATTGTGAGAAAGGAAAAAAAAAGAACACGCTTCACGTCAGAGAAAAAAAAGCAAATATAAAAAGAAAGAAAGAACGTACTGATAATGCTTATCGTCTGCTTCAAAAGGAAGGAAGGAAGGAAGGAAGGAAGGTAAGAAAAGACTGAGAGGAAATGGAAGAGGCAGAGAGAGACAGACAGAAGTACAGGCAAACAGAGAAATGTGTAAAAGACAGAGTAATGCTAATTTGAAAACTTATTTTGGAAGTTGATATTTGAGCAAAAACTACACGAGATACCTTAAATCATTATATAATCTTTGGAAAGTCAAAAAAATAATTCAATTCTAATAAATTTTCAGACCTTATTCATTAAAAAATGAAAATAAATCGAACATACAATTAGAATGGATCTATTCACTCTATTTTGTTTGTTTGTTTGTTTGCTTGTTTGCTACTAGGTCAGCGTAAGTAATAACAAAAAAATAATTATAATCTATCAAATAATTTGCACAAAATATATTAACTATAAAAGTGTATGTAATTCAACGAGTTAATTTTATTTTCAATTCAATAAAGTTTCCCTGGTAAATTTTTTTGTTAATTTACGAATAAGAAAAATGAAAAATGTCCATAGGCTAAGCTTGTTTTAATAATGTTATTAGTTGTTAAATCGTTTCAAATACTTTCAATCAAGATACTATTATGAATAACAGTAAAAACTAAATTTTGTATTAGCATTTCGATGCGAAGTCGTATCTTTTATTCCAATGTTCTTTGTAACGTTCAAGAAATTTAAGTTCATTGACAGTAATAGATTTTCTAATTTTCCATTATATTGTAGTCGTGCGTTTGCTTTTGTGATCCAATACATTTTCTAAATATCCTGCATCGTGTGCATATTGCTGTCAGTGATTGGTAATTGTGTGGTTATAGATTCCTTGTTTCCAGGGTCTCTTTGTCGTTCTCTCTCTCTCTCTTTCTCTCTCTCTATATATAATTTAAGCTAGATCTCTGATTCACATTCACCGGTGCTTGGCAACTGTCAGTTTCTCGCCTATGAGTTAATCAGGATAAGTGATTTTGGTTTGTAGTTGGTATGAATCGTTTTTATGTATGTTGCATACTGGGGAGGTGAGGCTGGATTAATCTATGGGTCAGTTCGGTTTGGGTTTACTAATCAGTTTTTAAACAATAAAAAATGGGGAAAAGAACGCTGTTTTTTAACAAAATGCACCATATATATATATATATATATATATATATATGTGTGTGTGTGTGCATATATGTATACGTAAACACATACATACACACATATGAGGGTGGGCTGGGTTCATATGATGATGTAATATCTACTTTTGTCGATGTTTTACCAATGGAATCCAAATACAGCAACACGGATGGAAGAAATGTATGCAAGGGAGACTTTGTTGAAAAATAAACGTCATTTAGTTACATTCGATGAGAGTATATTGATCAGCCAATGAACTTTTCAGCCGACACCTGTATCTATCTACTTGTGTATATATATATATATATATATATATATATAAGACTGACAGACAGAAACATAGACACAGAGAGAGACGGATAGATAGACAACTTTGTGTCTAATGTAGTCATTTTATGTCCCAAAACATTATTGTATTTCCCAATTCTACTTCAAATAAAATGCATTTTCTTCTTTAATCAATAATCAATATTTGAGTTTACATATAAAATAAGATTTTGAATATATAATTTTAAGACAGGCTCAAAATCGACTTCACGAAGCACGTTTTTTTTCCTGTCGACTCATTAAAGGTTAATTCATGATGTTCTGTTACTCCCTTTTTTTTGCTTTATAAATATGCGCACACACATATATATATACTCTCTTTAGTGTCATACCAAGGGTAAATTACAATTTAGAATTATATATATATATAAATATATATATATGTGTGTGTGTGTGTGTGTGTGTGTGTGTGTGTGTGTGTGTGTTTTAGGATTCAAATCGTTTGAATCATTTTTTCATTAATCAAGAAAGTGCTCGAATGTTGGCCAGCAGAGCAGGATAATACTTTTGGTTGGTTTCATTACTAAAACTTTCATGCATTGAAAATACAATGATCAGATAAATTTCATATACATATATATATGTGTGTGTGTGTGTGTGTGTGTGTGTGTGTGTGTGTATAGAGAGAGAGAGTGAGAGAGAGAGAGAATTAAAAAGAAAGAAAGAAAGCAAAAAGAAAGAAAGAAAAAGAAAGAGAGAATAAGATAGAGTCAGAGAGATACAGAGATAGACAGAGACAGTCAGACAGACAGAGTCGGAAATATTTATGCATAACCTCTGACTTTCCTTTTTATAGATAAGCTCACGAATTATTAGCTAACAGAAAGATGCTGTTTAAAACCAAGCAAAGCTTTCATTCGGCATAAGCCTACAAAAATGGACCACCTAGTGAGAATCGAAATCACTACTCAAATATGATTGCTTTGTGAACTTTCTAATTTATATACATATAAACGTTGGAATAACTTATCCTAACTTATCATACTCATTTTAAGTATATTTATAACATGTCTATATTATACCACAAGAAAGTGTCATTTTGAAACACCGAATAGACGTTTTATTTTTCATATCCAAACCAACTGTTGGTCTGACTAAAATTAATGTTTGAATTATTTACGAGATTCTCTTCCTCGAGTCTGCGAAATTGAAAAGTGTAATAGCCTGATTTCTACCAATTACACGCGCCATATTTTATGGACTGACTTCAAATGAATCGATTTTAAATAACTAATATGAGAGCCGTTCTTATTCAGGAATTCCTTAATCAACCCAGTTGGGACATTTGCGTCTCTTGGTAGGAATCTACAAATTTGGCTCGCTTTGAATGCGCATAAAGCAGAAAATATAACACGATTACAACTAATTTGGTTCAATTCGTTCGGTAATTCTATCACCAGATGGGTTTCAAGAGAAATTTAAATGGACTTAGTGACTGAATGTCCTGGATTACCGTTTCTATTAAGCATAAATATATCAGACATGTTTCAAGTTTAAAATTTGGTGATGTTCTTATATATATATAATGCTGAACGTATTTCTGTCATAATTTTTTGCCATCTTTTATTATTATTTATTCTAAATCTAATATAATTCCCGTCATATATGGATTTGGAGTGAACCTTCTGCTTTGAGCGCTGGACAAAAGATAAAAAGTTTTAAGAAATAGAATAATCATGGAAAATATAATTTCAAAAGTAAAGAAAAAACACTAAGAAACGAAGAAATAAATGAACAAGAAAAAGTTTTTGTCAGGGAAGAAAAACAAAAAAGCAAAGAAAACAAAAAACAAATAGAAACAAACAAACAAATTAACGCAATTTACCTAGTTATTGGGATGTTCTAATTCTGATACACCGGTCTCATATACCGAGAGCACTTACTCTTCCCACTGAGGTGGTCGCTCATTCCAGTTCTGAACAGGATCACTGCTGCTTAGCTTTACTAATACGGAGAGAAACTGGTGCTTTTCTCATGACTTGACGGTAAATCAGGATCATTTTCCGTTTGCACTAATGCCCTGGGTTATTTAGCTTAGGTTAGGGCAACTTGTCTATGAAAGAAGAATTAAATAACCTTCACACCGTTTAAAAATTGGTCTTGTGCTCCTTCCTGCCTGTGGTGGTGGGTTTGGGTAAATAATATTATTCCAAGCAATAGCTGCGTCAGTACTATTGTAATTAGTCAAATAATAGATTAGCCTAATCGTTTTTGACACATAGTGTAAAGTATTTGAAAAATATTAAACCGCTTTCCCCAACTGAGGTCATCTCAGTAATTGTGCCCCTCACCCAAAGGCAGTTAAAAGCTAATTCCTCATTCGAGGATAGTAAAGTTATATGACTATTAATTCTAGAAGTTAGAAGATTTTGACCCTGAATCTGTTAACCCAGAGCTGCTGAATGGTGTAATCTTAACTTTCATTTATAGCCCAATGGCTAATTCCTGTTTCGTACAGCAGCAGACGTAATTTGTTGTATAACCACATAATACGTGTACATATGTATGCAGAATAATAACGACGCACAATAAAGATGAGCGACACAGTTCTTTAGAAAAATATACCTCTCACTTTATTTGAAAGGGTTACTAAGGGTTTTACTGTGTGAGAGGTGAGTTGGAGGCTGAACAGAACTGCAACATATTGACCCCCACTCTTTTGTCCATAACAGCGTTTCTTTCCCGTTCTCAACCGGGAGCCTGGAGGCCAAGCCTCTCTGGGACATGTTCCTCATTCCGGCATCTTCTCTCCAATTGCAACTGCTCAATCAGGGGCCTGAGGGCCCACCCTGCTGGGTGCTGGTTTTCTCTACCGCATCTTATCACCAACTGATTGAACTTCCTGTGCACCGAGTTATATAATTGTTCGACACCCACTTTCTTTTTGTGGGCATCACAAATCGCACTCATTCTATGACACTTTCATTTAAGTGTCAAGGAGTTGGCTGGCGAAATTAATTAAAGGAAATTAATTAATTTTATTAAATCATGATAATAAGTATTTTATTAAAAATAAATTCATTTTTGGGTGTCCAAGTATTTTTTGAGAACCGTGTATAAAATAAATATCAAGTGATTAAGTACGAAAAAGTTTGAGATCCGATCAGGGCTTGTTGACCTATAAATCTGTCACCAAAAAATAAACATCCGCACAACTGCAAAAAGCTGTCAAGAGAGCCATCGGATTTCAAACTTTAAACAAAAAGATGTATTTTTAAAATAGCGGACAATTTGGGTTGGTGTCACCAAGTTTGGCACAAGGCCTTGAATCACTAAATCATTGGTCAGCTAACCACGGGACTGCTCCTTGTGGCCCCTCCCAATGACTGTGGCTGATTGGCCGATTGTCTAAACCAATCAGGGGCAAACCGGGGGGATTGTTACGATGATAGCCATTGGTCGGCAGTCCCCATTGGCTGACCAATCAGAAACTGATTATTCGGGATTCGGGCCCATAAATGGAGGACACCCAAAGCGAAAAATTGAGTTGGTTCAGGAATTCGCCGCTAAAAGAACCAAATCCGTTGCCATTGCACTGCCTAATTGCAGTTAAAACTCCGCCAGTCAACTACTTTCACTCCCAGTTTGTGGTGTTTGACTAAAAATTATCTAAACAACTGTGTAAATAAACGTTTGTTACTGTTTATAACAAACGCCTTATTTTTGTCATTTTTAAAATTTGCTTGGCAACTTTTTCATCTCTCCAACACGAATTCCAACCTTCATCGACTGGACCCCAACCATCTTCTCTTTCCTCGGATCTGAAAGCAACGTGGGCGTGGAAAGAAACAGAGAAAGACCAGTCGACACATGTGGTAATCACGAAACCAGCGGCAAACTAGGTGTCGTGAAGCTATAGTACCACATTTGGTGCCTAAAGACGCAGGATTGACCCTGTTTAATTACCACGGCGGATCTCGTCGCATCTGTGCCTCAGAAACAAGAATCGACCCTGACTACGTTTGATGGTTCAAAACACAGGATCGACACCCAAATAATTCACCGGCACAACGAAACCTCACCCAGAAAACAGCCCAGGAAGACATCAGCTCAACTACAGTCACACAGCCACTCAAGGAAAAATCCACAGAGTCGGGGTAAGTGACTATTTTCCTTTGCTTCTCTACATTCATTGTGCAGATTTGATTCGTTTCTAAAAAGCTACTAAGTGTTTTTTTTAATACAATGGCTACTTCCCGTTCAAGCATTTTCCTTATGTTGGTAACAGCTGGATCGAAGATCCCAATTTTTACTGGAAGGCCGACTGACCTGAAACCATGGCTAATGGCGTTAATGAAAAAACAAAGGGTCCATGATCTAACGGACGCCGAATTGATTAACTTAGCCTATGACTATTCAGATGGGATCGTATCCGAATGGATTGGAAGCTATCTTGACGACCATCCAGACACTTCCAGTAAAACCTTATTCGATGAAATCACAGCACAGTATGGAGAATTTATAAACCCTGCTGATGCTGCTCGAGCGTTGATTAAGGTGACGCAAGGAAAAAATGAATCGCTTGCGGAGTTAGCGAGTCGAATGTCAAGTCTTGCGAGGATGGCTTACAGAGACTCTGAGCTGAGAGAAGGGTCAGCCATACAAGTACAACTGGCCGAATTCTTCATTGATGGGATAAACAATTCCTTCATTAAGGAAGATGTGGCAAGAGCTAACCCGAAGACACTGTCGGAAGCCTTGTCATCAGCCAGAGAAAGCGAAAGGCTCTATGAGCGACTTCGGGGCTGCCGTGAAAAAGAAAAAAATAATAAATTTTCAGGTAGGAATTATTGGCGACAGGAGAGAATAGGCTCTTCTACAGTACTAAGGGAACCAAAGGCGGAGGGTTACCATAGAAAATGGGCTGGAGAGAGTCATGGTTGTTACAGCTGTAGACGACCAGTACAAAAAACAAAAAGGAATGCTCCAAGTCAGCAAGAACGCTGGAATTGTGACGAACAAAAGTGCCCGAGGTCCGAAGGCGGGAATACAAATTACTCGACTTCAGAAAAACGAAAAACCAAGGCGCCGGCACAAACTAAAAGTCACAAAACTAACCATATCCACTCATTAAAGAAAGAAAAGGGGGTAGAAATTCCCTTGGATAGTAAAACCAGTGGGGAAACTAAAATCTACACTGTTGATAGTGTAAAGTTACCCCCACGAACTGCTATTTCTTGCGCTGCCAAAGTAATCCCTTCAGAGCCAAATGAAGAAAACCTTTACCAGGTGATTTCAAAGGAGGCGAGTGGAATGCATGTAAATATGGAGGAAGAAGAAAAGCAGCGTATGGAGGATTTTGTTCATGACTTGTTCTCGAAAACTGATGATTTCAATCTGTTAACCAAAAAGATTGTTGGGAAGAAGTATCTGCAGCATTCCCAGAAAGATAGCCTGAACCCTCAACAGAAATCTATTTTTGCTGATATTATTGTGAAGCTGCTTTTTGAATTTAATGTTGGTAATGAGGAATCTGTAAAAGCAAATGGAAATAAAATTATCACTCCACCATCTGCTCAAGAGAAATCAGGAGTTCCTGAAGATGGCAATAGTAATTCTCCTAGTGAATTATCCAAGAGTGCTCAAGAGACACAACCCCAAACTCTATTATCTCGAACGGGTTCTTGTCCAAAAGTAGAGAATGAAACTTCACTTGATGCTTGTACCACTGAGGTCATAGAATTGGAAGAGAAGGAAGATGTTGAGGCTGTAGAGAAAAAATTGGAACTGTCCAAGAATGCAAAGAAGTCTACGATGGAAGATGTTAAAGATAAGCAATGGTCATTGCTTTCTCTGCGGCCATCAAAAAGGATTCTGTCAAGACAAATTTTAATAAATGACTTCCAGGACAAAGTTAAGAAGACTAGTCCTTATAAGTTTCCCAGTCCCTTTGCCAGTGCTACAATTCCTAAACATCCCTTAACAAATAGTTTCCAAAAGTTGACAAATGAAAAATCTATTCATGAAGAATCACAGGGTAAGACAACTTCCTTTGCTGATCAACCAACAGAGAAAAAACAAAAGGCAGTTACTAAAAGGCTGTCTGCTTTTGAGGTGCTGCAGTCTGTGCTCGAGGACAGTAATGATGGTAGTTTGCTCAGTAAGAGGGATTTAACAGATGATGATCGAGCATCGGCTCCTCGTTCATCTCCTGTCTGTGAAAACTTGCCTGATAAAGAGGACAGTCTTATCCCATTAGAAGAAATCTCTGACTCTACTCCTACTCAACGCCGTCTTGCCTCAGAAAAACTATTAGAATCTGATAGTGAAAGCATGGGGGGCTTTACACCTCCAACAAAGATAAAAAAAGTAATTAGTAGTGATTCTGATTGCAAGAATAGTCCTATTCGTATGCGATTGTTTCATAATCGTATTGTTGATTATTCCCTTCATGTACCAAATACAGCAAAGAAGAAATTTTTTAAAGTGCCAACTGTAAAAAACAAAAAAAAAACAAAAAACAAAAACAAACTCTATAGCTGTTGATGGGCTTCAGCCTAAATTAAAAATCATTCATGAAAAATCTGCAATGGACTCTGATAGTGACTGCAATGCAAAGAAGCTACAATTATCTCCACGGGGCTCTAGTGTAGGTAAATTGAGAATCATCCGTGAAAATATCGTTGATTCGGAGAACGATTGTAAGCATGAATGAAGGTGTGTAAAACAACATATATATATATATATGGAGAGAGAGAGAGAGATTGAAAAGAATTCGGTGTTAAAAGGTAACTGGATAATTTTAATAATAACCATCAACTTAATAATTTTATCAGTTTCCTTAACATTAAGCCTGATTATACGCCATTGTTTCAGTAAGCTTAAGAAAGATAGACGAACTAAGCTGCACAAGAATGTTGAGCGCTCAGGAATAGTTGTCACTGATCAAGAGAAGAGACCAGAACAACAAATCGAACTCAAACCAATCCTTTTATATATGTATGTGTATGTTACCGCTAAAATTTCTTACCGACATTTAACCCTTGGTTAAATGTCTGGTAAGATGGGGGGGAATATGACACTTTCATTTAAGTGTCAAGGAGTTGGCTGGCGAAATTAATTAAAGGAAATTAATTAATTTTATTAAATCATGATAATAAGTATTTTATTAAAAATAAATTCATTTTTGGGTGTCCAAGTATTTTTTGAGAACCGTGTATAAAATAAATATCAAGTGATTAAGTACGAAAAAGTTTGAGATCCGATCAGGGCTTGTTGACCTATAAATCTGTCACCAAAAAATAAACATCCGCACAACTGCAAAAAGCTGTCAAGAGAGCCATCGGATTTCAAACTTTAAACAAAAAGATGTATTTTTAAAATAGCGGACAATTTGGGTTGGTGTCACCAAGTTTGGCACAAGGCCTTGAATCACTAAATCATTGGTCAGCTAACCACGGGACTGCTCCTTGTGGCCCCTCCCAATGACTGTGGCTGATTGGCCGATTGTCTAAACCAATCAGGGGCAAACCGGGGGGATTGTTACGATGATAGCCATTGGTCGGCAGTCCCCATTGGCTGACCAATCAGAAACTGATTATTCGGGATTCGGGCCCATAAATGGAGGACACCCAAAGCGAAAAATTGAGTTGGTTCAGGAATTCGCCGCTAAAAGAACCAAATCCGTTGCCATTGCACTGCCTAATTGCAGTTAAAACTCCGCCAGTCAACTACTTTCACTCCCAGTTTGTGGTGTTTGACTAAAAATTATCTAAACAACTGTGTAAATAAACGTTTGTTACTGTTTATAACAAACGCCTTATTTTTGTCATTTTTAAAATTTGCTTGGCAACTTTTTCATCTCTCCAACACGAATTCCAACCTTCATCGACTGGACCCCAACCATCTTCTCTTTCCTCGGATCTGAAAGCAACGTGGGCGTGGAAAGAAACAGAGAAAGACCAGTCGACACATGTGGTAATCACGAAACCAGCGGCAAACTAGGTGTCGTGAAGCTATAGTACCACAATTCAACCTGTCCATGGTCAAGGTTATATCCTGATATTCCTCGACCGGATCCACCTGTTATTTACACAGGTGCATTTCCTATTTTGACAGCTTGGCCAGGGTCAATATGTTACAATTGACAAAGCGGTTAAGAGGAATAACAGAATTGCTAACAAAAGAAAATATACAAACGAAGAAGATGGAACAGCAAGGCAAAGAGAAAAATTAACCATCGACCGAACAAGAACACGTCAAGAAAAAGATATATTTACCCCAAGATATACGTAATGCTGTTGCCACTTCATATTACCTACGACTACAACTACTACAACTACAACTATCCAATGATGACGTCCTCCAGATTTATTTCCTCCATTTTTTCGATTTTGGACGGGCACTGCCAAAAGAAAGTTCATGAACGCCATTTTTTTTATGACGTACTTATGTCTGTGCTTTTGTCAACTTGTTTAACATGGTCCGTTATCCTCAAATCTGTTCAAGTGACCAACTAATCTTAGGTTGTGTTAGGCGAGTATATCATACATGCAAGGGAATTTACATTTATCTAGGAATGAATTTTTTTAGGGTATACTGACACCACTTAACATTTAATATTTTGCACAAGTGATTCATCATATAGACGTAAAGTCTTTGACTATCTGCTTTGTACGCCCTCCAAGTTTCTACTCCCTACAGGAAAGCAGTAATAACTATTGCACGGTAAACTGTACATTTAGTTTTTATGGAAAGGTCTTTGTTAAGGCAGACTCTCTTCATCAACCCACTAGAGGCCTTGGTAGCATTTGGTAGCATTTGGTATTTTTGTATCTAGTTCTGCATCTAATCAGTTGTTCTCGGGGACTGAAGCCTAGATATTGAATTTGTTTATTTGAGTTAGTACCTGGCTCTCTGTCTGTCTTGGACAAGTGAGAGTTGGGAGATAACCTCGCTTTTCTTTAAGTTAATTTCCTGTTTCTCTCCATTTTCACTTTCAGTGACCCAGATAACTGGCTATGTAACCGCCAGAAAATTAAGTCAATCACGAATACTCTCGTATCAAATGTGAGTGACAGTCAGATACAAGTCGTGAGGATTTTTGAAAAGATTCAATCAGTTAATTACCGGGAGAGTGACAAGCCAGGACCTACATTTCAGAGTTAAACAAAACCACTTCCTCCAACCACTGAGTTATGAAATGAGAGAATTTTCCTCGGTCGATTTCAAAATATTGAAAATATCAATGCCTGTCTTCATGATTTTGAGACCAATCCAAAGTGAAGTTGCCAGATCGATAATAAAATGAGTAGAATTCCTCTGCGTCCACGTGTCGGGCTTTTTCTTTTCTTATAAAAACTATCTTGTCATCGCTTCATCTCGTCTTTATCTCTTAATCTCCGAAACGCCATTAACACTATGACATATGACACGAACAAAAAGACATGCCGAAAATGTTTGAGAAAAAAGGTGTATGAATATCAAAGGATTTAATTTAATGTGCTGCTTGTGGTTAGTGACAAATTGAAATTAGCCTAGATGCATTAAGCTAAAACGTTAACCTAGAATATATATATATATATATATATATATGTGTGTGTGTGTGTGTGTGTGTGTGTGTGTGTGTGTGTGTGTGTGTGTGTGTGTGTTTCTTTGGTTTCTTTGGTTAACACCAAAAACAGGGCGCCCTGTATGTTTGTATTCGTGTGTGTGTGTCAGATAGAGGCAAGAGATAGACAGATATAGACAGAGATTGTAAACAAGTCTTCTTGACTCTAAGACGCTTTTCAACTTTTGTTTCTTTACAAGGTTGAGAGCTTTTAAGAACTCCTAGTAAGATTTTTCTGCAAGGTGCAAACCTAAAGATCCTTTCCTGGTCACTTTCAAGCTACGGTTTGGTTTAGTTTCTTTGTTTGAACAGTATATCAACATCCTTGCCTTATTTAATCCCAAAGCCATCTTGCCCAGTCAGCTGAGTAGTTGCAGCATGAAAGAGTCTAATCTATGGGTCGAATAGAACTGTTTGACATTTAGACTGTATATTTTGACATTTAAATGGAGTACAATCAAATGATTTTTACTAAACTGAACTGTTTGAAAAAGAACTGTTTTAACATTTAACTGTTTTTTTAACAAATGACTGATGAAGAGTAGTGGTACTATTTAACCCATTACCGTAGTGGAGATAATTGGGTTCTTAGCTTTTCCCCGAATCACTTGTCCGAAAATGAACGTAAGAGCTCAACTTAAGCGCCTCTGGTGGTGTAATGGTTAGCAAGCTCGGCTAGCAAAGATACACAAGTGAGTTCGAGTCTCATTGGGTGCCCCTTTCATATGGCCTTGTGCCACATCTAAGCAAAAAGCTTAGTAAATTTCCATCAGAGCTCAACTGGAGTTCGAACTTTCTCATTACGGTGTCATAATCCTGCCTTTTTTCTACAACGCCACAGGGACTCCTCTTGATCATTTACAATACATGGGTGCTGTTATATATATATATATATATATATATATATATATATATATATATATATATATATATGCCCGGGTGTGTATTTATTTTTGGATCCTTGAACCATTATATATGTTCAAGCTGCAGGCAATGTTAACGTAATATGTGTTAATTATAACTGACTGGTTGACGCCAGAGTGTCAATGAATATTTCTTGAAATATGTTCTTCGTACAAATAGGGCGCGTCATTCTGTTTACATATATCGAGACGTGTTTGAGCGGAAAATTAGAAAACGACATTTTCGAAGAATGTATGTATGGTTGTATGTATGTATAAACCTATCTACTTATCTATCTGTGTCAAATTCTATATCCCTATTTTCGTAATACCCATCTATCTATCTGTCTGTCTGTCAGTCTATCTATCTCAGTGAGTACGTATGTTGGTCTTTACCTATCTATCAATCTATCTATCTCTCCCCGGTCTCTCTCACTTTACATACATACATACATACATACATACACATGTACAAACTAATAGATAGATAGATTGATTGATAGACGGATAGATAGATATGTGTGTGCATGTGTGAGTGTGTGTGTGTGTTTTATACTTTGTTTTATCTATCGATCTATCTATCTATATATATATATATATATATATGTATATATATATGTGTGTGTGTGTGTGTGTGTGTGTGTGTGTGTGTGTGTGTGTGTGTGTATCCTTACAGATATATAGATAGATATGTGTATGCATGTGTGTGTATGTGTTATGTTTTATCTATCTATCGATCTATCTATCTATCCCAATTTCCCCCCCTCTCTCTCTCTCTCTCTCTCTCTCTCTCTCTCTCTCTTTACATACATACATACAGATAGATTGATAGATAGATAGATAGATAGATAGATAGATAGATAGATAGATAGATAGATACGAGGATCATTAAATAAGTTTCCAAAGTTTTTCGTACGGGCACTTTTATTTGCAATAATATAGAGAATTTTCAAGAGTCTACGACAATTTTAAATGCCTGTCCCAAAAAAGTCTGGAAACTTATTGAATGCACCACGTAGATATGTATGTGTGTTTTAGGTTTTATGTATGGATATATCTATCACTTTTTATATGTGTGCGTTTTATGTTTACTCTCTATCTATCTCTCTCTCTCTATCTCTCTCTCCCTTTCTCTTTTTACATATATACATACATATCTATAGATAGATAGATATGTGCTTGTGTGTGTGTGTGTGTGTGTGTGTGTGTGTGTGTGTGTGTGTGTTTTATGTACTTATCTGTTTATCGAAATTGAATTATTCTTACCGATGTGTCTCAGTCATTTTATGTATTCCTTTCTTAGTCTATTTCTTTCTTTCTTTCTGTTCATTGGAATTCCTTTATATCTATTAATTTATTTCATTCCTTTTAATGTATTCTTCTCTCAATATCTATCAATCTATCAATATATATATATATATATGTGTGTGCGTGTGTGTGTGTGTGTGTGTGTGTGTGTGTGTGTGTACATCATCAACATCAATATCAGTTCACGCTACTAGCTCGGATTTCCCCGACTCCATTTCTCTATCTATCTATCTATCTATCTATCTATCTATCTATCTTCCTCATTCTCTTTCTCCATACGTCCCTATCACCCTTCGCTCCCACCATGTCTTCCAAACTGCACCCTGTGTCCACATGTAGTTCATGGAGATAAGTTCTTGCTGGTCGGCCAACACTGGCATGTGAAGGCAACCATTGGAGAACGTCACTAATGAGTTCGTCCTTACTTCTCCAGCGTTGTCCCACGTGTTTTGTTCGCCTTACTTGGATGGTTTTACTGATGTGATGTAAGTGGCCGTACAGTTGTTGCTTTGTAGGGTATTGCATCCAGGATTTGATCAATATATATCGTAGCCTTCATCTGCAATTTCCGTTCTATTTTATCGGATAGGTCAGACTTCCTTATGATCATCGATTGTCCATCGATAGCAGTCCACGTCTTCGCTAGATGTATATTGACATCACTTTCTATTGATGAGATGCTGCTGCCAAGGTACGTGTACTTGTCAACTAATTTCAGAGGACGCCTATTAAGAGTCGAGATTGCTCTTCCTCGATAGTTACTCCGTTTTGTTTGGGTTCACGTAGAGGCTAATGCTCCAGCTGTCTTCTTCAGGCTATGCAGCCGGGATTCGACTTAGGTGTATTTGCATGAAGTGCTCGATCATCTGCATAATCTGCGACCGTTACAGTTTCTGCAGGATATCTTATGCTTCTTGCCTTTTTAGAATAAAGCTATACTTGTTATATTATGTCTGTCGATGACTGAAGTACGTAGTGTAGGCAGATTATCGTGAGATATGATGCTAGTCTGTAACTGTTAAGCGAACCTTGACTTTTGAGTTTCTATTGAGCATCTTTAAAATTATAAGAACATATATGTAGGTGTGTGTTGGAGGCTTGCATGTGTTTCCGTGTGTGTGCGTGAAGGTGTGTGTGTACGTGAAGGTGTGTGTGTGTGTGTGTGTGTGTGTGTGACACTATGTCTGTTAGTTGCAATTGATTTATATTACTGATTTTTCTAAGACATTTATTTATTCTCACTGTTTCTATCTATCTTTTTGTCTCTCAATCTATCTATCTATCTATCTATCAATCTTTTTTCTAATTGGCCTAATATCTCGTACGTCTGTCTGTGTCTGTTCATTATTTCTGTTAGGAACGAAAAAAGGAACAAAATGACCAACAGAATGATAGCTTTCATAATATATTTTGCTTTTCTTACAATCATATAAATACAATTAAATTATTGTCATCTAACTACGGAGGTATCTGTTCTTCTCGCTGTAAGTAATGCAGTCATGTTGGTTTGTTTATCCTCCTTTATCTACTCTTTCTTCATTCTCTATCGTGGTATACCAGGGACGAGACCTAATCGTGAAGAGTATTTGATGATGAGACTGTAAAAAGGGCAAAATCTTCATATCTTATTCATTCAATGGCATTTGGTCCAATTGATCATGAACAACATATTTCTGAATTCAAATAAAGACGGGTTCTACTAACCGTGATGATAACCACAGAACCAACACACACTTCTCCATATATTAATATATTATATAATGAAAAAAATTTTCAAAACACAAAAAAGATACCTGACCGCAGCTGATCTTTCGTCGCGGACCTGCACGCGGGAAATAAAGCATCAAGATTGTGAATCATACGAATTGGCTGTCTCGCTCGGCTAGTGTCAAAGTTTATTATGTTGTCCACACCACAGAATTCCTTGTTGACAGTCGTATCTCTATCAAATAACAACATCTGCTCTCTTGTCTATGGCAGGAGCTATTTTAAGAAAATTCGATAGTTTTCCTTCTCACCGTCTCTTTTATACCATATCTATCTATCTATCACAGTCTATTCTTATCTATCTTTCAATATATCTATCCATCTACTTATCTCAGTCTTTTCATATCTGTTCTTCATATCTCAGTCCCTTACGTTTATCTATCAGTTTAATCTATATATATATATATATATATATATATTCAACCAACTATCAATTTGTACCTTTGTTTGTGAGTATGTATATATGAATAGATGAAGATATCCCTCTATCTATCCATTGTGTGTGTGTGTGTGCATCAGTCACTATATAACTACATGTTTTCGCAATCTGTTAATATTCATAACACTATATATTTTTGTGTTCTTCTTTCAGTAGCTATCTATCTATCTATCAATCACAGTGTGCATCAATGTATCTATCTATCCGTCTCTCTCGCTCTCTCTCTCTCTCTCTCTATATATATATATATATATCCGAGACTGCAACGCTGTTTATAACCAAAATCCGATAGACAGATGTACGAAGGGATGCATCCTCCCCTTTCCTAAAAAGGGTGACCTCGGATTAGCCAAGAACTATCGAGGTATAACACTTACATCCATAGCAGCCAAAATCTACATTGCCCTACTACGAAACCGCATAGTACCCCAAGTCGGCAAAATCCTGAGGAAAAATCAAAATGGCTTCAGAAGAAACAGGTCCATGACCTCACAAATATTGACCATCCGTAGAATCCTTGAAGGTGTAAGGGCAAAAAACGTACAGGCGACATTACTATTTGTCGACTTTACCAAGGCCTTCGATTCCATTCACAGAGGGAAGATGGAACAAATCCTTCTAGCATACGGCCTACTAGAAGAAACCGTAACAGCAATAATGATTCTCTACAGAAACACCAAAGTGAAAGTGCGTTCACCGGATGGAGACACTGAATACTTCGACATTGTAGCAGGAGTACTACAAGGGGACACGCTAGCCCCATACCTCTTTATCATCTGTCTAGACTACGTACTTAGGACATCGATCGTTATCATTAGGGAAAACGGCTTCGTGCTGACAAAGAAAAGAAGCAGAAGGTACCCCGCAAAAACAATTACCGACGCCGACTACGCCGATGACATAGCGCTACTGGCGAATACACCCAACCAAGCCGAAACACTACGGCATAGTTTGGAACGAGCCGCTGCAGGCATTGGACTCTATGTTAATGCACACAAAACTGAATTTATGTGCTTTAATCAGAATGGCGACATCTCCACACGAGACGGAACCTCTCTGAAACTGGTTGACAAATTCACCTACCTAGGAAGCAGCGTCTCATCAAACGAAAAAGACATCGACACACGGCTAACGAAAGCATGGACAGCTATCGATAGGCTTTCGATCATATGGAACTCAAACCTGACCGATAAAATGAAACGCAGTTTCTTCCGGGCTGCGGTCGCATCGATACTGCTATATGGATGCACTACCGGCACGCTGACTAAACGGTTGGAGAAGAAGCTAGACGGCAATTATACAAGAATGTTAAGAGCAATAGTGAACAAGTCCTGGCAGCAACACCCCACAAGGCGCCAACTATACGGTCACCTACCACCTATCACAACTATACAAGCTAGACGAACCAGACATGCCGGGCACTGCTGGAGAAGCAAGGACGAGATCGTAAGTGATGTACTCCTGTGGACCACTGCATATGGCCAATCAAAAGCAGGACGGCCAGCTCGAACACACATACAGCAGCTATGTGATGATACGGGATGTAGACCTGCCAGAGGCGATGAATGATAGGGAGACGTGGAGTGAGAGGGTCAGGGATATCCGTGCTAGCCGCACAACATGATGATGATGATATATATATATATGTCAATTTCTACATGTCTGTCTATATGAATCTGTTTATATGTAGTAATTTGTTGAGTTCATTTTCATGCATATTTCTGTCAATATGGTTCTATTTATTTATTTCAATCTATTTTTTGTTCTTTTATATTTTAATCTATCAGTATGTTTATATTTTCTATGTATCAATCTATTTTCCACCCCACTCTAAGCCATATATACATATATATATAACAGATGGGACAATACAAATTGATAAAAAAAAACTTTTGGTAAACGAAAAAGTTCTCTACTGCTGGTCATCAAGAGCGGGAGAAAGCAAAAACGAAATTAGGATCACATTTCTTATTATAATGGTTTTATTACTTTAGTTCCGTATATCAAGTAGAATAAGAATGTCGCTGCTGATGTAATTTTTAGGTCAACATATCGATGACGCTTCTATTGAATTACCAGAAACATCTTGCCAAAGAATCATTATTACACGTCTCTGAATGTAACATAGGCAACAAAATCTATAACCAGCCACGTGGCGTTGCTTAGAATAATCTAAAAGAAAGGTAAGACCTCTCCCAACCAAAAACGTGGTGTCCTGGCTAAAACACTAAACCTCATTCGGCGAAGATGATCGAGTTTTAGAGCGCTAATTGTGATTACTTCCAGTGTTACTTTCACATCAAGTGGCGGTGCCTGATACAGACCAACAATAAATCGGTTTTAAAATTTACATGATCATTCTTAATAGCATATAACCAGATGCACATTACCTGCATTAAGAATAGTTACATAAAAAAGTAACTGTTGACAAAAGGTTATAATCATTATTAGCCTCATGGAACTGTTAGACTTACTTGAGACTGTATTATTGTAAAGAAAATATTTGTAACGGGTAGAAATATGTGAAATCATATAACTATGTATGTTATCATCACCATTATCTTGTCGTGCCATCAGCACGGATATCCCTGACCCTCTCTCGCCACCCCTCCCGATCTTTCATCGCTTCCGGTAGGTTCTCAGGGCTACACCCCGTATCCTCACAGAGCTGCTGTATGTAGGTTCGAGCTGACCGCCCTGCTTTTGCATGGCCATGTGAAGGGGTCCATAGTAGTACATCACTTATGAGCTCGTCCCTACTTCTCCGGCAGTTTTCGGCATGTCTGATTCGTCTAACTTGGATAGTTTTCGTGATGAGTGGTAGGTATCCGTACAGCTGCTGCTTTGTGGGGTGTTGCCTCCAGGATTTGTTCAATATTACTCGCAGCATTCTTGTGTAGTCACCGTCAAGCTTTTTCTCCATACGTTTAGTTAGCGTCCATGTAGTGCATCCATATAGCAGTATCGACACGATTGCTGCTTGGAAGAAACTGCGTTTCATTTTATCAGTCAGGTCTGTGTGCTATCAAATGATGATAATTCAATAGAAATAGTTATTCAAAATCATATAACTGTGTTTACATTATTAATACTAATAATAATTATGTAGAGCATTCAATACGTTTCCAGACATTTTTTGTACAGGGATTTAAAATTGACGTAGACTCTTGGAAATTCAGTATGTTATTGCTATACATCTTATGAGATGACTGACTAATTTTCATGTGTGTACTATCAATAAAAATGCCCACACAAAAAAAGTCTGGAAACTTATTTAAATTATCCTCGTAAACTTTCTTTGCAGGTAAAAAACACGTTGAATCTAAAAAGTTGTGTTTATGGATTCATTAAAAATATTCAAAAATTCTCAGAGGAAAAATCTGTTTGAAAGGATTAACTACTGACTTGAAAGCATGTAATTACTTAAAAAAGACTGATTTCAGCATTATATAACCCAATAAGAGTTGATATGCGTGGTCGTCTTGTACTGAGTAGCAAGGTAATTTCGCATGATAATGCTGAAAGATTCGGAAATCCAAGGACGAATCCAGACCATCCAAATAATAGCATTGTTAAGATCAGCCAGAATACCGAGTTTTGAGGAGACTTGCTGTCACCTGAAGCTAGTGGGAAAAACCAGCGAAAAGTATAATAATAATAATAAGACCAGACCTCAGAGTAATCAACAAAAAAAAGAGAATCTGCAAAATTGTCGATTTTGTTTTCCCGGTGGACCACAGAATAAATCTGAAGGAAAGTGAAAAGAAGGATAAGTACCTCGACCTTGCTAGAGAATTGAAAAAAATTTGGAACATGAAAGCAATGATTGTGCCAATTGTGATTGGTACGTTAGGCACAATAACTAAAGGATTATTAAAAGGCCTGGAGGACTTACAATTTGGTGGATGGGTAGAGACTATCCAAACGACAGCATTGCTAAGAACGGCCAGAATCCTGAGACGAGTCCTGGAGACTTGAGGAGACTTGTTGTCACTCAAACTCCAGCGAAAAATCATCAGCTAACACTGATGTGAAAAACTCTAAATAATAATAATAATAATACACGAAAAACAACAGTGGGGCCTGAAGGTGACGGTAATACTATTGATGCACTTGGAACGGTATCTAAGCTTTGAAAAAATGCCTGAAGGAACTGGAAATCAGAGAAAGAATCTAGAAGTTCTGAAGATCTGAGGAGACTTGCAGTCACTCAGACACTAATGATAGACCACTAGCTAATGCTGGTAAGAAAAATTCAGAAGTAAAATGATTTTAATAATAAACCTCACTGAGTTTCCTGTATTATTAGCCTTGTACCCTGTTTACCAAGACGTATAATTAAATATACTGCGTATAGTCGTATAGATTTTACGAAAATACGATAAAGATTTTGGGGTGAACAGCCCTCATTGTCAATAAATCATTACTTTTGCTCTGTGAAGCTGACCTGATTAAAATGAAGACGTCTCAATGCAAATTTACTCAATAAATCTCAAGAGAAAACATAATCCGACAGGAAAAACAAATCTCCCTGTCAGTAAGTTCATTTTCTGGCTTTGTACTTTTGTGAGAGTATGTCATATTTACGCGCATGCGTATGTCTTTATATGTGTGTTCAAGTGCAAGCCTGTCACGTGATGTTTACTCAAAAACTAAGTAGTCTGCGATGAAACAGCGACAGCCGCATCTACAGTGGGTGCGATAGCAACTATATATCATCAAATTTATAAAACAAATGATACACTTCTGCATAATCCAATAAATTTCGGCTGTCTCCTAATTTTCAAAGGAGTGGTAAAGACAAAATATGTGACCACATCAAAAGAACGAAAAGAGTTTGCTCATAATATTTACTATGAAGATGCAGTCGGTACTTTTATATTTGTTGGAAAATCCTGACAATATAATATACACTTACATGCGAATATATATATATATATATATATATGATTTTCTTCAAGGCTGTGGCTGTATCAATACTTCTGTATGGATGCACTACACAGACGCTAGCAAAAGATATGGAGAAAAGGCTGGATAAAAGCTACATAAAATTGCTACGAGCTATCCTAAACAGATCCTGGAAGCAATAACGTACAAAACAGAAGCCGTGTTGCCACTTACCTCCCATCTTAAAAATCATCCAAATAGGACACTGCTAGAGAAGCAAGGACAAAATCATACGTGACGTTCTTTTATGGACCCCTACGACGTGCCAGTGTTGGTAGACCAGCAAGAACTGGTTTACATTTATTTGGAAGACCTACCGGGGTAATAGGAATGGATGGAAGTATGACAGAACGGTGCAGTCAGCATGATTTCATGATTATGATGACGATGATGATGAGCATACTATTCATACAAGGTTCAAGTGTTCATCTGGTCACGTGTTCTTTCAATACTTAATTAGAAAATACTTAATTAGAGAATAATGTCTCAAGTTTCTTTACCTCTTCCAGAAATAAATCAAAGACAATTTTAAAAGAAAGAGTCGTTCTGTCTTTGTTGGATCAAGAAGTTTTCACAACTTTTTATATAATCAATCAGCGAAATATATATTTTTACACGCAGGGTAGTAATAAACCGTTAAACGGTGCAGAGATACCGTGAGTCCACTCACCTTAATTGACAGACGATGACCACGAGATTAATTTGAGAACTTGGCCATGGTTGGATAATCTCAGTCAGGTGATAGAGAGGTTCTATAAGTTTAGAAAATAGTTTGAACAGTTAATCAGTTGCGATGAAAAGTCCAGTTGTTTTCCATCTGTGCTCTCAACTCCCCGTAGGTCATACGGGTGAAGTAGATGTTTCATTAGAAATAAAATATGTGCACATAAGAATAGTGTCCGTGTTGTTGCAATCCCAAAAAAGAAGAAAAACGGTTGGCACTGCAGCAACGAATACGGTCACAAGAAAGAGACAGAGATGCGATACAAGGCGACAAAATCAACGAGGATGGCGGTCATAAAAACACGGAGTGAATGAAAAAAAAGCACCAGGTGTACAGCCACCTACCTCCCATCACGAAAACTATCAAAGTTAGACGAACCAGACATGCAGGACACTGCTGGAGAAGCAGGGACGAGGTCATAAGTGATGTTCTCCTACTGTACCCACTCACGTGGCCGACCAAAAGTAGGGTGACCAGCTCGAACCTACATACAGCAGCTCTATGAGGATACAGGATGTAGCCCTGCGGACCAGCCAGAAGCGTTGTACAATAGGGAGGAGTGGCGAGAGATGGTCAGGGCTATGCGTGCTGATGGCACGACAAGATGATGATGATGATGATATATGTACTGGGAAATTTCCCGTTCAATTCCCGCATCGAGAAGATTGGGCCATCCAATCATTTGTCAGTAGATGGTAATATTTCCATTCTGATATAACAACTGATAAGTTATCACTATCATTGTTCGTGAGCACTCCAAAACTCTGCCGTGTAGGAAATGGTTTAACATAGTCTTGGCCTATAACAACTTTGCAATTATTTAATCAAAATCTGCTGAGGGTAATACCCCCCACCAACGAATGTCCTATTATGACACTAAACAGTCCGACGGTAAGGTCCCAATAATGCTGGGGCCTTGGGGAATACAGAGCACCCCTTCATTGTCATTGCTCCCAGGTCCACTCTGACCCAGCGTTGTAGCACCTGATAGGGCCCTATCTATGGGTTAAATAGAACTAACGGCATACTTATGCTAAACTGAATTGTTTGATTAAACTGAATAGCTTGAAATAGAAATGTTTTTGACAAACCGTACTTACATTTAAACTCCGTCGGACTGTTTAGTGTCAAGACTGAATTATTTGAAATAGGACTGTTTTTGACATTGAAACTGTATTTACACAAAACTGAATTGTTTAACGTAGAACTGTTTTGACATGTAACTGTGTGTAAACAAAATCTGTACTTATACTAAACTGAATTAGCTGAATAACAACTGCTTGACTAAACTAAATAGCTTGAAATAGAAATGTTTTTCACAATTAAACTTTACTTATATTTAAACTGCGGGCCTATGATAAACTGAATTGTTCGAAATTGAACTGTTTTTGACATTGAAACTGTACTTGCACTAAACTGAATTGTTATATATAACTGCTTGAATATTTTGAAATAGAAATGTTTTTGACAATTAAACTGTGTACTCATGCTAAACTGAATTGTTTGAAATACAACTGATTATTTACATAAAAATGGATGCGGCCTTAAATAACCTACAAACGTTGATATTCCATAAACCCCAACAAACAAACCAATCTTTCAGTTTTTAATCGCGGTATATCAAATTTCAATATTTGATTAATTTATGGATTGATTTCAGTAGCATATCAACGCTTCTAAGGTTATTTTATGCTGATACGTTAGGCTATCGTGCTCATACACTGACTAGGAGATGAGGCAGTAGCTGTCATTTATTCCACATGCCAGTGATCCTAATGTTTTGACGCTTTCGTTTATGGAAAAATGTGTTAGCTGGTGATATGCGCCATGTGAAAGAAACAATAGATCTGTTAAGAAAGCCTTTTTGATATTTTCACACTTATAATTCAACTTAAGCTGATATGATTGTTTGCATGAATACACGATGCTCCAGCAGCTGTTGCCAGAGAAGTGCACATGCCTCATTATACAAAAACAAAAGTAATGAAGCATATTATTCTGATAGAACAGAACGATATAAAATTACCTTTCCTGCAGGTTTTTTTATGTTTACTTTTGGTGTGGATTGTTTGTTCTGTGCTGTTGAAAATATTGATTTCTCTATTTTTTTTAATCTTTGGATTATCGTAAAAATCCAAGGGTCATCATGTATAGGATATACTAGTGACTTTAAATTTTTGAAACAAAAATGCAAATGGTTGGTTCACTTCATCCAATCAATAGCCCTAGCGTAGATAACGGCAACACGTTAAAAATACATTCTAACCCATTGTAGTTTCCCCTTCAACTTTTAATTATTCCAAAACGTTTTCCTCTGAAGGAATTGGGGAAAATTGACCATAAATTTTGGCCATTTAATCTAGTTTGCTTAATGTATATTTTTATGAAACCAGAATGTTCATCCATTAAATAAAAAGTATTTTTCATCCTCTTTGTCATTAGTTTATTTATTGCTATATAAGAAAAGAACATACAAAAAAAACAACTAAGTCTGCAAATTCAATAATTTTTGCCGAGCGTAGTAAAATGTTTGGTTTGGTTTTGTTTGGTTTTATGGCATATCACCCATTGCAGGTAATTTAATGTCAAACACTTTATATATATATATATATATATATATATATATATATATATATATATATATATATATTGAATAGATATGAATTATAAACACATTTTTGATAATTTTTTCAATAAGCCTAAGCTCATTCTTTTGCCCCTAGTTAAATAGTTCCAAGTATTTCAATGTGTCACTAAGAATTCAATTATACATGTTATTGTTTACACACAGCTAAATGATCGAATAATACTGTTTCTAACAATTCAGTTTAGCATACGTTATTTGTTTGCACACAGTTTAAATGTCACATTGACCCATAAATAGGATCTTTTTTAGGTTTTTCCATTCTGAGCCAAAGTGGACCTGGGGGCATGGCTATGACAGGTACTCCACATTCTCCAAAGCTCCAGGGCTGGAGCCTCAACATCCCGTATCCTCACATAGCTGCTGAATGTACGTTCGTGCTGGTCGTCCTGTTTTTGCACGGCCATGTGTGGGGGTCCATAAGAGTACATCTCTTATGAGTCCGTCCCTGCTTCTCAAGCAGTGTCCTGCATGTCTGGTTCGTCTAACTTGAATAGTTTTCGTGATAGGGGGCAGGTGGCCGTACAGTTAGTGTCTTGTGGGGTGTTGCCGCCAGGACTTGTTCAAGATTGCACGTAGCATTCTTGTGTAATTGCCGTCTAGCTTTTTCTCCAGCCGTTTTGTTAGCGTCCATGTAGTGCAGCCAAGTGTTGATATATCGAACAAAAAATCAACAAGTTTTAAAAAGTGATATACCCAGCTCTCAAGAGCTTCATAATAGGAACTTCACCATCGGATGCAGTTTGAAGTAACACGTGAAATACTTTTTTGCTAGAGTGGAGGAGTTTTATCTATTAACTGAGGATGCATTCTCAGCCCATTCGACTGGGTGAGCTTTAAATCTGAATATAATCGATAGTTCAGGTTATGAAAATAATGAAAGAAAGTGAACATTAAAGTGAAGCCAAAAATGCAAGCGTTTCGTTTATGAAGATTTTTGAATTATTATTTGATTTTGAGAAATACGCTGAGCCTATAATCTAGCCGCAAGCATTCCCTTGACGATCTCTGAGCACTGTAATCGCAGTCAGTGCATCTAAGTGCATGTACAATGCATAAGACCCAGACAATATCAATAGTAGTCTCACATATTGGAGTGAGGCTCTTTAATTCGTTTACTCATTCACAGCACTCTCACCAACATACTAACATCAGTTGCGTTCAGAAAGGTTTTTTTTTTATTGTCATCATGGAAGATTTGATATGCGTCACTTGTAAGGCTACGTTTACATTCGTTTACCGCAAATAAAGATATTTTTTTCCTTAAAATTCAGATTATATTTGGTTAGGCCATAAATATGAAATCCAACTTTCCCACACACACAAAAATAACTTTACACAGATATATTTATAAATTCTATAACATAAACACAGATAAAAGCATGCAATCAAACACGCTAATGCATTTGCAGAATCATGTATATAGCTACATGCCTACATGCATCTATACACACATACATATACACACACGCACAAATGTATGTGTGTGTGCATATATATGGCAAGATAATGTACTTGAAAGCCGGAGTTTTGTTTTACAGTTGTTTTATTGTTTTAAAATAAGCACACTTTTTTTATAAGGGGTGTTGCGAAAAAATTGATATTACGACTATATTTGTTTGTTGTTTGTTTGTTTAGCCATTTGTTTTTTTAGATATAAAAATGTCATACACTGAGAAAAAGCGTTTAAACATTTAGAATAGAAACTTGAGTAGTTCCAAAAAAAGGTGTGAAAATTTTAGACCATCATTATAGCGAGATTTAATCAATTTATTCGATCACGAAATTATATATTTTTTTCTGAAACATCCAGTAAATCAATGCAATTTTCATTTTTGTTACATTGGTGTTGCAATATCATATCTAGTCACATATTTTCAAAGATCTAGAAGTTTGGTTATAAACAATGCCTAATAATAAACGTTTCGATTGTATAACGTTCCACTTAAGATGAGAAAATCCCGGTATCTTTTATTTAGAAAAAAATTAACATTTTATTAAAAAAAGATTTGCGTTCTTTTTATATAAACTATTGCATATAGACATACGAGGATCATTAAATAAGTTTCTAGTCTTTTTTCGTATGGGCACTTTTATTGATAGTACACACATAAAACTCTAGTCCCCTTCGAAGTAATCTCCTCCGGCTGCAAGGCACTTGTTGTACCGTTCCAACAACTTCTGGAAGGCCAAATGGAAGTCCTCTTGTGTGAGCGTGTCAATGACCTTCGTCACAGCCTCTTTCATCTCCCCAATTGTCTCATAACGACAGCCTCTGAGCTTAGGGAATAAGCAAAAGTCATGGGGAGCTAGGTCCAGACGATAGGGAGGGGGAGGAACTGTCTTGATGTCCATCTTGGTCAAATAGTCTGTGACAAGGATGGAGTCGTGGACTGGTGCATTTGAAGAGTGCTGGCCTCTTCCAACGGAATCTCTTCGTGAACTCCCTTAAAACCTCAACATAGTAACCCTAACCCTAACCATTTGGCCAATCAACTCCGGTGAATTTACTTCCTTACTCCCCCCAAACCTCTCATCATCCCTCACAGACTCCCCAGCTTCCTTGAATCTCTTATGCCACTCAAAAACCGATGCTCGATTCATGCAAGATGGTGCAGAAGCAGTCGTTATGAGACAATTGAGGAGATGAAGGAGGCTGTGACGAAGGTCATTGACACACTCACACAAGAGGACTTCCATGGGGCATTCCAGAAGTTGTTGGAACGGTACAACAAGTGCATTACAGCGGGAGAAGATTGCTTCGAAGGGGACTAGAGTTTCATGAGTGTACTATCAATAAAAGTGCCCAAACGAAAAAAAAGTCTGGAAACTTATTTAATGATCCTCGTATATAGATAGTATCTTAGAATGCTTAAAATGGGTTGGCTCTATCCTCTCGGGAGAAGTAAGATCACCTCCAAAAAGGGGTATGATGCATCTGATAATGAGGCTCAAGTCCGGGAGGTTTGGAGAGTGAAGAGGAACCCCTCATTGCCATTATTCCAAGCTTCACTTGGACCCAGAGTATAAGTACCTATTTTGGTCCGATCTCAGAGTCAAATAGATCTGTTAAAAGAAAAGTTGTATTTGATAGAACTGTGTATAAAAGAACTCCTAAGAAACATCTACTCGAAAAATGTTAATATGAACAATGTATGCAATTCCTTAAACTCCAGCCATTAAATAAACTCCGCTGGGTTGACATGCCGTTTTAATCAATCATATATAAATATATACAAATATTTTGATATGAATTATATATATATATATATATATATATATTGGCCTAGGGGTTAGAGTGTTCGTCAATGGCCCGGGAGACCTGGGTTCAATCCCAGGTCGAGTCATACCAAAGACTCAAAAAATGGTACTTGATGCCTCCTTGCTTAACACTCAGCATTATAAGGTACGGATCAAGGGTAAAGTAGAGCAATCCAGGGAAGGAGTAGCGGCATCCCCTACACATTAGTGTAGTAGCTATCGAAAAGGGAGCCTTCGGGTTACCCTCGACTATGGTCGCCAACTTTACTTACTTATATATATATATATATATATATATTATGTATTCCTAAAAAGCAACATACGCACAGCTCACTTAATCAAAATTATTCCGTGAAAAATTTAAAATATCTCAATAATTTAACGCATTATCTATTTCAGTTCTATCATACAACACTTTAGGGATTCAGCTAATTTATAACTATTGTCTTTTTCTTAATTTTTCTATTGTTTGTTAGTTGGTTTGTTTATTTTTTTCATCTGTAGATGCCACCTTTAATGATGAGTAACAGTAGTTTCCTGACTGAACTTAGTCCTGGTGAAGCGTGTCGATGTTGGATTCATCAACCTTACTTCACATCCACCATGCTCCATCCCATGTTTTCCGTTGATATATGATAGTATGGCCCGTAAAAATAAGTAGACATTCGCCTTTGAAAATATATACCACTGAAACGCAAAATTAAATTTACAGTAATTTCCTGCCATGATAAAATTGTATGACACTTCCAGACGAAACATAATATACATATGGGTACTAATTCAAGAATGAGAAAAGCGGTCTTCAACTAGCTGCTTCCTCTGGTTTGGTAAAAAAGAAAGTCAATACGTTGAACGTTTTCCGATATTTTTTTGCTTGTATTAAATATTTGATTTCATTTTAGATCGGATTTCAATTGAATTTATTATTTATGATTATAATTCTTAAAAACTTATATTAGCATAAACAATCAAATAATGCATATTGAAATCATCATAATTACAGGATTTAAACTTTTTCAAGTTTCTTGAATTGAGTATTTAAAATTATGCTTCGAGGTTTATCATATTTACCTAACCCTCCGCTCGAGCAGGATATGACACAAGGTCAATTTTTTAAGCGGAGTTTAACAGGTTTGAATTCAGAGTTTTCCTTCTCCTAGACTAGTTGCCTCACCAAGGATGAAGAACCTAGTCTGCCCTACTATTTACCCTTAGTTGGAGGGAGAATAATTGGATTCCCAAGGGTATTAGTGCTATGTGAAATGCAATCAGTCTCGTCCAGGATTTGAACTCGTGTCGCCGTGTCCAATTTTCTGCGACGATAACCATTACACCACGGGCACCTTCGAGGTTTATAATTGTTAATTCAAACACGTGAAAAAATCCAGTTGACATTTCGGGGACAAAGCAATGCATTTAATCAAATCTTTAATTATTGTTAATTATCTTTAAATTCACCTACAACATTACATCCCAATTCTTAAATTCCCCCCAAAATGTTTCAAAGACACACCATTGATACATATAGGATTGGTACTATTTACCAACCCCTCCGCTCGGGCAGGATATGACACAAGGTCAATTTTTTAGAGGAGTTTAACAGGTTTGAATTCAGAGTTTTTCTTCTGCTAGTTGCCTAACCAAGGCTGAAGAAACTAGTCTGTCCTACTATTTACCCATAGCTGGAGGGAGAATAATTGGATTCATGCCTTTCCCAAGGGTATTAGTGCAATGTGAAATGCAATCAGTCTCGTCCAGGATTTGAACTCGTGTCGCCGTGTCCATTTCCTACGACGATAACGACTACACCACGGGCACCTCCGTAAATACATATAGGATTGGTATAGTTTAAATAATCCACGAAAGTTTATATGTCATTAAACAAATTTAATGACATATCAACTTTCATGGGTAATTTCATGCCAGAGTATAGAATTACTGCAGTAGTCCTATTTAACTCATATCTACATGATTAGAAGTTTCATGCCTTTTTCCAAGGGTATTAATCTGAAAGTAAACATAATCGTGCGACTGAGAATTCGAACCTTTGAAAAAAACTTGTTTAGAATCCTAAAATATCTTTTAAGAAGTGTTCTTATGCTCATTGTACAATGATATAAGACTACATAAGAGAATTAAAAAAGTCGACAGAAGTTTTGTTAAAAAATTGTTCCGGTAGTTCTGGCATTAAAATTTGTAAATCATGCTTAGAAGAGAAGATACGTATTATAAAATTGCTACGTGGAAATAGCCAGTTTAAAAAAATGAAACTGTTTCCAAGTGCAGACACGAATATAAGTATCTTCTATGCCGAACAAATAAATTAAAAGAGAGAAGAAATTGCTTGGGGAAAAGACAAATGCGATAGAAAATATAGAAGAAATAGAGAAATGTCATTGTCATTTAAATGTTGTATGGTAATATGTTTATTGATTTATCTATTAAATATAAGAGATTTCTAAATAATTTTTTTTGCTTAATTCTGAATAATCTATTTATTGTCTGGATGGAAATTTCTATTTATTGGTCTGATTGTTTTATTTCCAAACTTTAAATAATGAATGTTTTAATAAGTAATGTAAAGGACGTAATTAATATCATTTTCTTAAAAAAACAAAAGGCATAACTTTTGAATAAAGAATTGAATTAAAGTCAATAAAAAGCTATAAGAAGGTGATAGATACTATGATTTTGACAAGAAAAACTTTCATTTTTTGTTTGATGATGTGGGAAGCTGATAGTAGTGATGCCCAATAAATATAAGGATAATATTGTTCATGACACTGGATGTAGAATTAATATGCCAGAACTCAGTAAATGTCCCAAAGTTTTCAATGTTTTTGGACATCTTTGGTTTGTTTGTATGTTTGTTTGTTTGGGTTCATGGCATATCAACCTCTGTAGGTTATTTAATACCAAATCCATTTTTATACAAATGAACAGTCCTATTTCAAACAATTCAGTTTAGCAAAAGTACACAGTTTAACTATCAAAAACATTTCTATTTCAATCTATTCAACTGAGTCAACCAGTTCTAATTTAAACAATTCAATTCAGTATAAGAAGAGTTTTTGTTTACACAAAGTTAAATGTCAAAACAGTTCTATTTCAGATAATTCAGTTTAGCATAAGTATGCAGTTTACATGTTAAAACAGTACTATTTCAAACAATTCAGTTTAGCATAGGTGTACAGTTTATTCCGATTTGACCTATAGATAGGACCCAATCAGGTACTACCACTCCGGGCCAGAGTGGACCTGGGAGCGATGGAAAAGAAGAACTACTCCGCATTACCCAAAGTTCGAGCATTATTTGAACCTCACCATCAGATCGTTTAGTGTCATATGCAGGACACTCGTTGTGCGATCTTACCCACTCTGCAGAGGTGCAGGCAGTGTATTCTACAGCCCCGGCCGACTGGGCAAGACATCTTTTGTGAGGCAGTAACATCCATAAACTGCAACACAGTGAGGGTAGAGGCCGGTTAGGGTCCAATAAGAATATACATAATATTAACTGGTGTCTTCTTACTGCTGATACAACAATTATATTTGAACATTTGTACGTATGACTTTGTAGTTAATATCATTTTATCTAATCTAGCTATATTACCTTGATGATTAATGTTCATTAAAATGAAAAACATCTACAGGTTGTTACAATTGTAATCCCTCCGAATATATATATATATATATATATATATATATGTGTGTGTGTGTGTGTGTGTGTGTGTGTGTGTGTGTGTGTTGTAGCCGTATCAATAAATCAGGCCGATAGAAGCGTTGGTGCTCGCATTGAGTCTGCAGTGAAATATTATGACTTACAACCGATATGCTTTGTAGTTCTGTGTACTAATGAAGTCTGTTCAGCAAAGCAAAACCATAAAACTTATTTAATGTGTCTAGATTTAGGAGTGGATTTGATCAATTCAGCATTCTTTATAGAGATAGCTAAAAAAAAACAGAGGAAAAAGTTCAATACTAAGAAAAAAAAACAATACTTTTTCTTTTTTTTCTTTTTGGCTTTTATCCGAAAAAAAGCTGGCTATTGGTTGGTTGTTGGCATCAAGAGCATAGGGTAGATGAACACCGCCGAGAAGTTTATTGGATAAAAGCTATTCGGGAGAGGAAAACGAAAATTTATATGCCATTTTAAGTGTTCAGTTTAAATTCTTCATATAAAACAGTAAGCCAACAGAGACTAAGAACCGTTGAAATTTAAGAGGGTAAATCGCTCACGTCAAAGTTAAAATTGAAACTAGGTAAGAGAATTGGAAATATGGGTTAGGTGTAGAAAAAAGGAAAACAGTTAACCACATAATAAGCGAATGCAGCAAAAAGGACACAGGAGCAGGTATGACGGGTTGGGGAAGATAACCCTTTTGAAATTGTGCAAGAGATTGAAGTTTGAATATAAATGGTATTAGTGGAATTTAGAAACTCTCCTAGATAATGCGGCGCACAACATTCTCAATAAAAACTAATTATCCAATCCCGGTCAGAATACAAGACTTAGTTTTAATGAACTTGAAAAGAACTTGTCAATTAAAGGGGTTTTCTTGCCAGCAAAGCGAAAATAAAAGGAAGCAAAAATCTCGACAAATTGATCGTTGCTAGAGAAAGGAAAAAAATCTGGTACATGAAAGTGAAAGCGATACCAGTGAACCTTTGGGATGGTCCCGAATAATCTAGGAAAAAAAATCCAGAGGAAATCGAATATAAAAAAAAAATTGAGACGGCCCAGAATATAGTATTGTAAGGATCAACTAGAATAATTAGAAGAAATCTAGGGCCCTGAGGAGACATTTCCTCTCGGATTTTAGAGAAAACCACCAGTTACTAGTTGTAAAAGACTAGCAAATACTACGAATACAACTACTACTAATAATAATTATTCTTAAAGAGAACTTCAACGAATGGACCATAGAATAAGAAAACTAATGACGAGGCATAACAATTTACATCACAGACATGACGTAGATTGTATGTGTCAAGAAAAGAAGGGGGAGGACTCGCCAGCATTTAACATAGCGTCGATACGTCGATACGACGAATCAAAGACTACATAAAAAAAGAGCCAGGAAAGCCTAATTAAACTGACCAAAACGACACAAATTACACAAAGATAACAGAACAATAAGAAATAGTAATAAAAATGGGAAGAAAGGCAATTGTATGGATATATCAAGTGACAAGGTGCTCGTGGTGTAGTCGTTATCGCCGTAGGAAATGAACACGGCGATACGAGTTCAAATCCTGGACGAGACTGATTGCATTTCACATAGCACTAATACCCCTGGGAAAGGTATGAATTTAATTATTCTCCTATGGGTAAATAGTAGGACAGACTAGGTTCTTCAGCCTTGGTTAGGCAACTAGTCTAGGAGAAGGAAAACTCTGAATTCAAACCTGTTAAACTCCGCTTAAAAATTGACCTTGTGTCATATCCTACCCGAGCGGAGGGGTTGGTAAATAGTATCAAGTGATAAACAAGCAAAATCTCACTCGAGATGAATTTGTCATGGCTAAGAAAGGGAAAACCTAAGAGAGAAATTGAATCTCTTCAAAGGGCATCACAAAACAGCGCCATAAGAATCAAAATAGCAAAAGTAGATTATGTGGTGATAGAGATAAAAACGACTAATCCCATAATAAACAAATGTACCAAATTAGCGCAAAAAGATTAAAAGACTAGAAACGACAGTGCAGGAACGGTGATCCATTGGGAATCGTGCAAGAAATTGAAATTTAATCATACGAACAAATGGTATATGCACAACCCAGAATCCATCCTAGGAAATGAGACGCACGAAGTTCTCAGTGATTTCGATATACAAACGGATCATCTAATCTCGGCTAGACGACCAGACCTACTGATCGTCAACAAAAAAAGGGAACCTGCCGAATAGTGAACTTTGCCATCGAAGCAAACCACTGATAAAATTGAAAGAAAACGAAAACAGATAAATACCAAGACCTTACTAGAGAACTAAAAAACTACGAAACACGAAGGTGATATTGATAATAATTGTAATGGGTACACACTTGGAACAATCCCCAAAGGATTAGTAAAAGGACTGTAAGACTTAGAAATCAGAGAACAAGTGGAGACTACAGCATTGTTAAGTCGGTCAGAATACTGAGAAGAGTTTTCGTGACTTAAGACTCAGTGAAAAACTATCTGCTAACGTTCGTGTGGAAATCTCTTAAAAGAGTAGAATAATAATAATGATAATAATAATAATAATAATACATCTATGGAGACTTCCTCTTGCCACAACTATTTATAATAGCAATGATGTCACTTGAATATTTGAAAGTACACTGGGGGCCACAGATTTATAACGAATAATCGTCTTATGCATATGGACGACATCAAACTATTTGAAAAAAAGAAAAAAGAAATGAAGATTTTGTTGGATTGTTTGGGGGATGTCTATATGTGTCGATCGTCTACAAATTATCAGCAAATATCAATAGACTTTCCCATCAGTAGATCAGCTAATGAAAGGCGACTAACGTAGAAGCAGTAGATTAGCTAATCAGACGCGACTAAATCACATAAAAACAATGGCAAATTAATAGTGTACAGACTTAATGCTGCTTTTTACAAAGAAGGAGTATCTTGCATCGCTCAACCAGAAACAAGATGGCTAACCGAATTCCAAATGACTTTCATATAAACAATAAGAATATGCAGCCAGTATATAAGAATGGAATTTTGCAAAGAAAATCTGTCCATGTACATAACGAAAAGTTGGAAAAGACAAACAAGGGAAGGAATAGAATTGCTAACTCAGGATAGAATCAGAATACTTGGAGAGTAAATAAAACTGCAAATACTTGAAAGTATTAAAAGTGGACACAATCAATCAAGCGGAGATGAGAGAAAAAGTTTTAAAAGTTTAACTCAAATGAACAAAAAAGTCCCTCAAAAGCAAACTCAGCTGTAGAAATCTTATCAAAGGAATTAACATAGGGACTGTCTTCCTTGTAAGATACATGGAACCATTCTTAAAATGTACTAAGGTGGAACTCAGACAATTGAATCAAAAGACACAGAAAATTGATAACTATGCATAGGTCATTATATCCGAGAGATGGCATAGAACGACTGTACGTATCAAGAAAAGAAGGATGAAGAGGACACGCCAGCTTTTAGGGCTGCGTAGATGAATCCATAAAAGGACTCAAGAATTATATTAAAAACATCAAAGAAGGACTAATCAGTGCTGTCAATAACATAATTGGCTAAACAAGCTTAGAGAGATAACAAAAAATATAAAGAAAAGGAAATGGTTTGAAAAACAACTGAATGAAAAATCCAAGCGATAACCTGATGAAATCACACGAGAAAAAACTGGGACGCAGCTGCAAAAGAGAAACTTACAGAGAAAAACTGAAACTACATTAATACCAACGCCTTAAGGACCAACGATGTGAAAGCGAAAATAACAAGTGTAGGATACGCAATAAAATAGTATGTGACGATAGCGGCAAAACAATCCATCGAATAATAAGCGGAAGCTGCAAACAAACGCAAGACTAGACACGACTGGGTGGGGAAGGAGATCCACTATCAAATGCGCAAGATATTTATTGGGGATATTGGAGGCTGACACCATCAAATAAATGGTCATTAAAGAAAAGATTAAGAAAGAATATCTCGGGAAAAATAGAAAGCTACTTGAGATAAAACTATCTAGCAGAAACTTTATCAAAGGAATAAATACCGGGGTTGAACCCCTCGTTTGATATTCGGGACCCTTTTTTTAAGTGGACCAGAGAGGAACTTAAGCAAATGCACCAAAGAACAAGAAAGCTAATGACCATGCTTAAGGCATTACATCTATGTATCAAGAAAGGAGGGAGGAAGAGGACTCGCCAGTATTGAAGACTGCGTTGACGCATCGATACAACGACTCAAGGACTATACAGAAAAGGACGAAGAAGTATTGATACAGCTATCAGAAATGATTCTGACAACAGGATAGCCAACAGTAAGAGAATAACTAGGAAACCAAAATGGAAACTCTATGGGCGCTTTAAACGCACAAAACAACCACAAAACAACGCCATAAGAACCAATCATATCAAAGCGAGAAGAGATAAGACACAACAAAGTAGCGAATGTAGGTTATGTGGTGATAGAGACGAAACCATGAATCACATAATAAGCGAATGCTACAACTTAGCACATAAGGAGTATAAGACTAGACACAACTGGGAGGGCAAGGTGATCCACTGGGAGATGTACATGAAATTGAAATTTGACCATACGAATAAATGGTATAAGCACAACCCAGGATTTGTCCATGTGAATGACACGCTTAGACTCTTATGGGACTTTGATATTTGAACGGATCACCTAATCTAGGCCAGAAGACCAGACCTCATAATAATCAACAAAAAAGAAAACTTGCAAAATTATGAACTTTCCTGGCCGAGCTGACAACAGAATAAAACTGAAGGAAAGTGAAAAGAAGGATAAGTACCTCGGCCTTGCTAGGAAATTTAAAAACTAAAGAACATGAAGGTAATAATTATACCAATCGTGATTGGTGCTTTTTGTACAGTCACCAAAGGATTATTAAAGGGACTGGAGGACTTGATGTTTGGAGGACGAGTGGAGACCATCCAAACTACAGCATTATTGGGAACGGCCAGAATACTGAGAAGAGTCCTGGAGACTTGAGGGGACTTGCTGTCACTCAAACTCAAGTGAAAAAACATCAGGTAAAACTGATATGAAAAACTCTCAAGGAGAAAATAATAAGAATAATAATAATACGAAGAACAAGAACAAGAACAAGAAGAAGATGATTTGAGACGACTGGGTGGGAAAGGTGATCCAAAGGGAATTGTCTAAGAAATTTGAATTTGACCATACGAACAAATGGTATATGCACAGCCCAGAACCAGTGCTGGAGAATGAGACTCACAAAATCCACTAAGATTTTGAGATACAAACGGATCACGTAACCTGAGCCTGGTAGTTCAAGTTCTCATTCGTGTAGACCTCAAATTAAAAATTTGAAAAAGCAAAAAAATAAATTAATCTCTGAACCTCACCAAAGAACCGAAATACTTCTATCAAAATTCACTTGTACAATAATGAAGAAAATGCTGTAATATAAATAAGAAGACATGTATTAACATCTTCTGAGCAAGAAGACGAAACAGGGACTGATTTATTAATATTTCTAGTTATCCGAATTTGATATCCCAAGTCATGGAGACTTGTATTAACAAATCAAAGATATGACTTGATCGTTGCGAAAGAAATAGGACGACTATTTCAACTAGGATTATTTTCTGTTTTATAAACTTGAATCGAGTAAATTTTGAAATATCTAAATAGCATTATTTTCTAGGTAGCTAAACATCAAACCTAATTTGAATATCTCTAGAACCTATTCCGCCATTTTGTTTTAAATTGGCATCCACTCGAGACTTGACTGCACATGCGTGAGCAGGCACTGTTCCGACGGTCTTCTCATTTGGTATTCAAACTCTCTTGAGCGAACTTGTCTTGTGTTAGTGCCATATTCATCATAACAATGCATCTAGCCATTCTAGTGCAAGATTTCCTGGCAAAACATCACACTAATGTCTCTCTCTCTCTCTCTCTCTCTCTCTCTCTCTCTTATACGCACACACGTCTACTCAAACGTTCTTTCTTATAGGTATGTATGCATATAGGGGTTTGATTGTGTGCATGTCTATTTGATCCCTATGTGTGTGTGTGTGTGTGTGCATGTGTGTGTGTGTGTGTGTATGTTATTTTAGTTGCAGTATATTCTAAATTCTCTGGCTCTTACAAATAATGAGCTTTTCCTTCGTTTGTTTTGGATTGTTTATTTAAGGCGTATCAATTTTCGTGGCATCGATGATATTGGTTAGCAGTAGAGTATTTAAAAGAATTGTCGTTACACTTTTATTACAAGTGTAGACTGTGTAACAAATTAACGTAATGTGTAACTGTAACAAAATATAGCTTAATATTGTGGCTGAGGAGTCTTTCAGGTATCTATGAAAAAAAGTTAATGCTGAAAATTACAAATATAACATACAAACAAAAAACATAGTAGAAAGTTGAGTTAAACAAACGTCTTTTATGAATATAAGTTTGGTTTGGTTGGGTTGGGTTGGGTTTTATAGCATATCAAACATTGTAGGGTATTTAATGCCACATCCTCTTTATGTATTAATCTTGTTATTTACTGCCAAATCCTCTTTATTCATATATATCAAATATATATGATTTGGTTTGGTTGGGTTTTATGGCATATCCAACATTGTAGGTTATTTAAGGCATAGACCTCTTTATACATACATAACGTTTCCTGCCAAATTCTCTATATTCGTATATATTAAATATAAATCATTTGGTTGGGTTATGTTTTATGGCATATCAACCATTGTAGGTTATTTACTGTTAAATCATCTTTATACATACATATTAAATATATATGATTTGTTAACACATTTTTGATAACATTTTTAAACAAGCCTGTGTTCATTTTTTATTACAAAGTTAAATGGTTTCAAGTATTGCTATTTAACAATAACAACTTAACCATATTTACCCAACCCCTCCGCTCGCGCAGGATATGACACAAGGTCAATTTTTAAGCAGAGTTTAACTGGTTTGGATTCAGAGTTTTCCTTCTCCTAGATTAGGCTGAAGAACCTAGTCTGTCCTACTATTTACCCATAGCTGGAGGGAGAATTATTGGATTCATACCTTTCCCAAGGGTATTAGTGCAATGTGAAATGCTACCAGTCTCGTCCAGAATTTGAACTCATGTCACCGTGTCCATTTCCTACGACGATAACCATTACACCACGGGAACCTCCAGAACAGTATCAACTTAACATTAGTTATTTTTGCACCCATTTAAATGAATATACATTTATAATTTGTAGGTAATTTCCTTTTTAAATGAGTTAACTAATTCGTTTACATATGTGTGTTGGTGTTGTTTCATCACATTTGAATGGTTTCAGTTATCTCTAATTCGAATAATTCAATTAAAAATTATCTTTTGCTGACAGCGAAGTGGTTACAAGTATTGCAATTTAATACTATTTATTCTATTCAACATTACTCATTCATTTGCGCTCAGTTAATTGGTTCCAAGAATTTTTATGTATTACTAACAACTCATTTAAACATCAGTCATTTTTACTCGCGATAAAATGGTAAAGCAGTTCTATTTCTAACAATTCAGTTTAATATTAGTAACTTTTTTTGTACACAGTTTGAATGCCAAACACTTCTATGAGACCCATAGATAGGACACTATCAGACGCTACCAGACCGGGCCAGAGTGGACCTGGGAACAATGTCAATGATGGTTACCCCACATTCCCCAATGCTCCAGTGCCAAAGCCTCCCTATCAGATGTTTTATTGTCATATCCAGCACACTCGTTGTTGGGTTCATACCACTCTGCATGGATGCAGTTGGTGTATTCTACAGCCCCAGCCGACCGGGCTGTATATTTATGTATTTTTGGTAATATCCAATAGTTTATAAATGTTTTTTTGTGCCAGTAATAATCTTGTATGTGTACAGTGGAATAATTAATCGAAAAAGAGAAGACAACTTATCACGTATGGCAAAGTGAGCACGGAGAATGAATAAAAGAAAAGTCATGGCCGCCCTAACACCTCAATTTGAAATAAAACGCGGTCTCACGCGAGGAGAATTTGCGAGAGTGATTACGCTATTCTTGTAAAGTGAGTATATCGGCCAAGCATAAAAAAGAAAGGGGTGTGAAAATAGCAATCGAGTGAAGAACTTACTTTTGGTTATCAGAGATGAATAAAGTGAAGTCGGTAATTTTAGTTAGTAATCTCCAAAATCGATTTCAACAAATTTGAGAACATGTACAGATGGATAAATGTTTTTGTTCATATCTAAATTTAATTGTTTTACGGTGGGTTAATCCTGAAATTCTACGAGGATTAGATATCATCATTCGTGAAATTCGGAACTGATATTTCGGTAAAGCAGTTGAAGAAATAGTAAGAATATTTGGTCAGTTCTCTTTGAATATCGGACGACTACTGACTAGGCAGAGGATAGCTTGTCCCATACTCACTAGATTTTAGTTTTAAAAATTGGAAGAGGTTATACTGTAAAATGATAATACGCTTGGGTCTTTTTTTAAATAATGGTAATTATTTTTAGATGTGTGGAAACACTGTCTCAGAGACCGTTACGAAGTATTTGAAATAAATCAAAACGATGACTGAAAACATCATCAGAGAAATCAAATATATATATATATATATATATATATGCGTGCATGTATGTATATGTGTGTTTACCAACCCCTTCACACACGTAAGATGTGACACAAGGTCAGTTTTTATGCAAGGTTTAACGAGTTTGAGTTCAGAATTTTTTTCTCTTGACTGGTTGCCGTTCCAAGTTTAAGAGCACAGTCATCTCTACTATTTAGCCACAGCTGCAGGGAAAATGATTTGATCCAAGGAGGAATAGTGATTTGTTACTTTCAAAAAGTCTGGTCCAGGAATTGAACTCGGGTTTTGGTGTCCATTTCCCACGAAAATAACCTTTGTACCACGAGCACCAACATAAGGTTGGTTCGTTGGTTGTTTGGGTTTTATGGCATATCAACATTTGTAACTTATTTAACGCCAAATCCACTTTTTTGCAAATTATCAGTTCTACTTCAAACAATTCAGTTTAGCATGAGTACACAGTTCAATTGTCAAAACATTCCTATTTCAAGCTATTCAGTTTATTCAAACAGTTCTAATTAAGCTAATTCAGTTTAGTATAAGTATAGATTTTGTTTACACAGTTAAATGTCAAAACAGATCTATATCAAACAATTCTGGTTAGTGTAAGTACAGTTTCAATCTCAAAAACAGTTTAATTTCAAACTATTCAGTTTAGCATAAGTACACAGTTTAATTGTCAAAAACATTTTTATTTCAAGCTATTCAGTTTAGTCAAACAGTTCTAATTCAAACAATTCAGTTTTAGCATAAGTATGCAGTGAGTTCTATTTGACCCATAGATAGGACCCTATCAAGTGCTACCACTCCTGGCAAGGGTGGAACTGGGAGTGATTGCAATAAAGGGGTACTCCGCAATCCTTAAAGCTCCATCATTACTGGGACCTCACCATCAGATTGTTAAGTGTCATATCCAGGACACTCGTTAGTGGGGTCTTACCCTCTGCAAAGAAGCAGTCGGTGTATTCTACAGCCCCAGCTGACTGGGCAACGACTCCATAAATGAATATATATATGTATATATATATAAAATCATTCATATAGCTCAAACAAATATATATATAGTCAAAGAATACATTTCTACGTGCTTCAAGGGTCATCTTCAGTGATGTACTGTCTTCATTGCCGATTTCAGATTGTTACATATCACATCGGCTTCGACAGCAAACCCATCCTGGGTCCGGTATTACCAGGCCACCTCCTTGAAAGGTTTTTGCTATATAACATTTTTCCCACCAGCAAAATTAGTTCCTTTTATCGCCAGCGCTAGCCAATGAGAAGAATTCATTTTCCCACCCTCACCTGTATAAAGATATATATATATATATATATATATATATATATATATATATATATATATATATATATATATATAAAACAAACACTCTCACATACAAACATACATACCGGCGTATGTGGTGTAATGGTTATTGTTGAAGGAAATAGAACAGTGAACCGAGTTCAAATTCTGGACAAGGCTCTTTTCATTTCACAGCTAAATATAATTATTTGGACAGACTGGACTTTTTAAACTTGGTATGGCAACTGGTCTTGGAGAAGGAAAACACACACATGCATTTAAACAAACACATTTAAACACACACACACACACGCACGCACACACACACACACACACACACACACATATATATATATATGCTTGTATGTATGCATCTATGCATAGTTTGCATAATTACAAATTGTAATATGCTGAAATTTACAATTTAATAATTTAACTGAATTAAAAAAATAATGAGGTTATATAAAAAATAATTGTGTGTATAGAAAATAAATGCCATTTTCATTTCTAATTATATACCTCAATAATACACATACACACACACATATACACACACATACAAATATATAAATACATACACACACATACACAATAAAATATGCATATATAAAAATATATCTGCTTGTGTGTTCGTGTCGGGGTGCGTACGTACTTTGCATTTATAACCGGCTGGGTGCATTTGTCTTTTTCTGAGTGCAGACTGAATCTCTACACCATGTTGATATCGTTAGAGCACTTGGTGACCAACCCAAACAATGACACACCACATTTAACACACGTCGCTTCTGTTCATCTAATAATCTCATCAACTTTTCGGGCGCCGTCCCTCCTCTCTAACACTTAACCCAAATTCAGAAACTCCCGAGGAAAAGTGTAATTCAGGCGTAAATTCCGCCCCGCCTGTTGTCGTCATTTAAGAGTAAATACTCAGTCACATACCCGACACTCTTCTCACCCACAAAAAAAATGCAGAAGCACCCTAAGTAACCCCAAGCACTCTAACTATAAATAGCCTGTCATTTGAAACAAAGGAAAATTGCCAAGTTTTGTGTGACGGTAATTAGTATATTTGTTATAGAAGACTGTCTTGGACTGTGTGGAATCCAGGTTTTTGGGGGGTTTTTTTTAGAATATATGTATTTAACCAATCCCTCCGCGCGAGTAGGATGCTACGCAACGTCAATTGTTTAGAATATAGAGAATCAAAAACGTGAATTCCAAATAACAAGCTAGTGGTTGCGAACTAGAAACGATTGGTTGATTGAGTTTAACAGCATGTCAACTTGTCAAGGATTATTTTAAACCTCGATGTAAGATAATCACATTCATTGATCTTCAATATTTGCATCTTTTGTGTAGTTGTTTCTTAAGAGATGTTTTACTTAATTATCATATTATGTACTTCTAACTTATACAAGTTATTTGCACACAATTCTAGTAATTATATGGTTTCAAGTAATTATTTCTATTAAAAAAGAGACATTTTTGCACGCAGTTATATGGTTACAAGTAAGTAATAATAATCCTTTGTAAACAATTATATATTAAAGTAGCTATTCTTAATTTAAAAAAAAATACAGTTATAAGGTAATACGAATAATTTTTAAACTGATCTACATGAGTGACCCATAAATGAGACCCTAACAGGTATTAAGACTCCAGTTCAGAGTGGACTTGGGAGTAATAGCAATGAAGTGATGCCTCACTCACCTCGAATCTTTAGAACGGAAGCCCCACTATCAGATGCAGGTTAATGTCAAACCCAGGAAACCTCATAATTTGGTGATGGGTTAACGACCTCTGCAGGGGTATAGTCAGTTTATTCCAAGCCCTGCTGATACCGCAGGTTAGAAATAATGAAATTGTATTTTCTTGTTGAGAAGATTTTTTTTTAAAATGTGCTTCTTTTTGTTATATATGTATAATCCAATAATCTCTCCGATAACCTTATACCAGTTATATATATATATATATATATATATATATAGAGAGAGAGAGAAGTAGAAGTTGGATAGGACTCTAAAAACATTAATTATACTCAATATTTATTCGTTTCTTTATATTTCTCTTTATATATTTATTACAAAATCATTTTCGTGTGGTTGAGTTGCTTTCAACGTATTCGCCTTGATATATCGGGTAAAAATATTATAGTTGTCGTTGCCATGAAAAATGACATGAAATTATTTAATGTTCATCGAAATACACTTAACAATACGTCGAAACGGGGATCAAGAGACTCGAGGTCGACATAAGACAAAATAACGAAAGACATAGAACCAATGAAAATATCTCGTGCAAATACTTCAGGTCCAAAAGACAATTGAATGAAATTAAAAGAAAGATCAAAGTTGAATGATTATCCAGACTTTGGAAGGAAACTGAAAAAGCAACTGTTGTTTTCGGTACTAGTTGGAGTTTCACAGATAAGGGCTATTACGTAATATGATAATGCGAATTAATATCATATATCATATTATTAATAGTGTATCAGATATTATAATGAGCCTAGATAGTTGGGGTTGCAGAATACACCGACTGTATCTCTGAAGAAGTTTTAGACTCTTCCAACGAGTGTCCTGTTATGACATTAAATCTTTTAATGGTTAGGCTCCATTATTGGAGCTTTTGGAAATGTAGAGCACTCCTTTTATTGACATTGCTCTCAGCTACACTCTCTCCGGGATTGGTATCAACTGATTAGGCCATTTCTATACGTCGAATTGAACTATTTGACATTTAAACTGTGTGCAAAGAAATGATTTATTCTAAATCGAATAGGGAGAAATAGAATTTTTTGATCATCTAACAATGTGGAAACAAATTACAGATGTTTAATTAGATTTTTAATGATACATAACAATACTGTTGTGGTCCCAGAAAGGGTCACTAATGAAAACGCAAACACGGATATAAGATAACAGATTATATTACACAAGAAAGATAGAGTTTCATAGAAAATATATGAATTCTCGTACTGTTCGGATAACACCGATATTGATCTGCCTCTCTGGCCAAGAAATCCCTCAGTACTAATAACGGCGAGAAGAGTCCCTTATGGTGAGGTGGGTAAGGCTCCCACAACAAATACTTGGAACCATTTAGCTGTGTGCAAACGAATGAGTAATGTTAAATAGAATTACTTGTATTAAATAGCAATACTGGACACCCTTTAACTGTGTGCCGAAATTGGATTATCAGTATTCCATAGCAGGGCTTGGAACCATTTGACTGTGTGCAAATGAATAATTAGTATTCAGTATAATTAGTGTTGGGAGGCAACACTTGTAATCACTTTGCTGTCTACAAAAAAGGATTAATATTGAAGAGAATTATTAGTGCAAGATTGTAATAATTGAAACCATTTAACTGTAGAAACAATAGCAATACCCGTGTGCAAACAAATTAGTTCCTAACTCATTTAAAAATGAAATTACTCACAAAGTATCCTCTCATATATATCCAATTAACTGTGTGCAAACAAATGATTAGTAGAAAATAGAATTATTCGAATTTTATTGAAATACTTGATACAATTTAACTGAGCGCAAAGAAAGACCTTTGCCTCGTTAACCTACAATAGTAGATATTCCATAGAACATAACCTAACCAAGCCTAAGATTTTACAATTGCAGTTATAAGTATAAATATTTTATCATCATCGTAAAAGAGCCCTTAAACTGCACACAGAATTTAGGAAATGGGAAAAAAGGAAATATTCTGTCGTATTGCCCAAAACTTGCTTAAGCATTTTAACCGTGAAGAATTATCCCAAGAAATAAAGCACCAAGTGTAGATCAAAAGTTGAAACGCTTGATAAAGAATGGATAAAACAAATATTTGACTGAAAAAAAGGCACTCGATACTTCAAACGTGAAGCAAAACCTGAATAAAAACTTGATTGTAGTCTTCTTACGGATGAAACGTCTGGTTATATATATATATATATATATATAACTTACAATATCCCAACTCAGTTATTTATAATTCTGAACAGTAAGTTTCCCTTCCAGACAGGTTTCCATGATAAGGTTAAAGATCCCAGCCTGCCCAATTATTTAGCAAAATATGGAGAGAGAATAAAGTTTTACCTATCCCAAGGATATTAGCGCGATTTAAAATTCAAACATCCACATTCTGTATTTGAACTCAGATAACAGTTTCCATTTACGACGAAGATAACCATTACATCACCAACACTGCCTGACCTGGTTTATGTGAAAGTTTGATTGACACAATCAATTATATCGTGTACTACTTAAAATGTAAGATGTTTATATATATATATATATACATATATATATATATATATGTGTGTGTGTGTGTGTTTGTATGTGTGTTTGTATGTGTGTGTGTGTGTGTGTGTGTGTGTGTTTGTGCATATAAATGTCAAATTAATGATATCCTAGACATTTTAGAATCTTACGTTTTTAGGTCATATATATATATATATATATATATATATATATATATATATATATATATATATATATATGCAGAGAAAATAAATGTCACAAACGAAGTGAGATTTTTTTAATTGCTGGCCTTTTAAAACTTGAATTTTCAATACAACCGTATTTTCTTTTATATAGATGTCATCAACATTGATATAACCCGTTCCCGTAATGTTTCCTCGTTATTTTTAGCTTAATTCTCTCTCTCTCTCTCTCTCTCTCTCTCTCTCTCTCTCTCTCTCTCTCTCTCTCTGATATATTTGTGCAAGTCACCCTCCGCATGTTACTTAGGACACTCTTCAATTTTTTTTTAAACAGAACTTCCCTAATCTTTTCATTCCAAATTAGAAAGGGTGTTTTCTTCAATTACTGTAATTACTAAGGGTAATAATTACATCATATTTTAGAAAGTACACAAAAACATTTTTCCTTCGTTTTGATCTTTAAAAAGCTTATTCAAAAAAAACTTTCAATCGCAGATATGTGAGGATCCATCTACAATATTTTGTGCTGAAGAATAATGGCGGTGACAAAGATGATATAAAGAGACGAAGACTAGTTCATATCAGGAAAAGTGAGAAGTCAAACGCATGGTTACAGAAAAATGTCATTTCATTTATTTCAGCTCAGTAAAGGAGGTGCCCGTGGTTTAATGGTTATCGTCGTAGGGAAATGGACACGGCGACACGAGTTCAAATCCTGGACGAGACTGATTGCATTTCACATAGCACTAATACCCTTGGGAAAGGTATGAATCTAATTATTCTCCCTCCACCTATGGGTAAATAGTTGTACAGACTAGGTTCTTCAGCCTTGGTGAAGCAACTAGTCTAGGAGAAGAGGGAAACCCCGATTTCAAACCTGTTAAACTCCGCTTAAAAAAATTGACCTTGTGTCAAATCCTACCCGAGCGGGGGGGGGGATAAATATTTTTATTTCAGCCCAGTAGACTGAAGTTATAGAATACACCGACTATATATCGGCAGAGTGGTATGACCCCCAACAAGCGTCCTGATAGTGACGTTCCAGTCTTTGAATTTTGTGGCATGTAGACTACTCTTTCATTTCCATTGCTCACATGTACACTCAATCCTGGAGTAGTAGCACCTGACAAGCTCCTATCTGTAGGTTAAATAAAACTGTTTAACATTTAAACTGTGTGAAAACAAATGACTTATTCTAAATTGACTTTGTACACAAATGACAGATGATTAATAAACTTCTTAGTGATAAATTGCAATACTTGGAACCATTTAATTGTGTGCTAACGAATAAGTAATGTTGAATAGAATTACTAATGTTAAACAGCAATATCTGAGACTCTTTAATTGTGTGCCTAAATTGAATTATAGATATTGAATAACAATACTTGGAACGATTGAACTGTGTGCAAATGAATGGTGTTTAATAGAATAATTAGTTTTAGCAATATCGTAACCAATTCTCTGACTGTAAAAGATTTATTAATATTAAATGGAATTAAAAGGGTTAGATATTGATAAGTGAAATCGTTTAACTCTTTAGAAACAATAGCAATACTCATGTGCAAACAAATTAGTTCTAACTCCAATGCCCCGGAAGACCGAGATTCAATCCCAGGTTGAGTCATACCAAAGACTCAAAAAATGGTACTTGATGCCGCCTCACTTAACACTCAGCATAATAAGGTTCGGATCAAGAGTAAAGTGGAGCAATCCACTAAAATTGTAGCGCCCTTCCCTACACCATAGAGAAGTAGCTATTGAAAAAGGAGCCTTCGGGTTACCCTCGACTACGTTCACCAACTTTACTAGTATAGCAATTATTGAAACCATTTAAATGACTGCAAAAAATGAGCTCCGACTCATTTAGAAATGTCTTCTTCAAAATGTTTACAAATCTTATATATTCAGCACATATATATATATATGTAAAGGATCTGACATTAAATAGCCAACAATAGTTGATATTCAATTAACACAACCAACCCAAAACCGGACAACCTTTATTATCGATATTGCAGCTAACCTCTGGAATGATCAAAAACAGAGAGATCAGGGAGTGGTGTCTTCTGGTCGGAGAAGGAAACATCTTATGCTTTACAAATCGTAGCCCAGCTCGACTGAAGGTGGTTTTGCTGAACACAAAATTTAGGTCATAACTTGTCACTCAGAGAAAAGATAGCTGCTTGTTTGCAAAAACCCCAGCTCTCGCAACTGCCGTGGGAGTTCGCTTGATTAACCCTTTGGTGTCAGTGACAACGGGACACCAGGATCACTTATGCCGAGAAGCAGCCGCTATATTATACTTTTCTCTTACTCATTTTAAATTCCAGTCTCGAAATATTAATTTCGCTATATCTACCCGTATTACAGCTATTTTGGTACCATTTTCACCATTATTATTAGTAACACCGTTATTACCGTTTCTACAACTATTATAACTTCTATTTCGAACTTCTTATTTCCCCTTTCTTATCTACATTCAAAAAACAAACCACTTCTCAAGTACATAAGGTACGTATATGTCTCTTTCTAATTACGGCCTTTTAAAACACATGCAAAATGCTTAAGATTTTTTAAAAGATTCAACAGCCAATGGCTAATTTCACAATTAATTTAAAAGAAGCGGGATTGATACCTCTAGCCGTTCAATTGACAGAGAGGGGACGAAAGCTATAAATGCTAAGACAACATTTTGCCTGCTTGTAATTGTCCAAAAGAATTCAACCAACACCCTGGAACGCCATGTTGAACACATTCCGAGAAACACCACTATCTAGTAAAACGATCTTTGATTTATACCCAACAGTTGAAGAAACGAGATATGTCGACGTAAAAGTTATGGAAGCACATTAATATTAGACAACCAATTTGGGCGTGTTCGTGTCATAACACAGAGAGACCAACGTGAATCGGCAACCAGACTTCATAATACTATAAGTTTTGACATTTTACCAGACTTTACAACACTGAGAGAAGCTGAGGGCTAAAAACTGAGAAAAGATAATTTAATACGTTACTTGAAATCGCCTTGTACTAGACTATTCGGAGCTGAGAGAAGGGAAAGGCAAACAGAGCAACCACTTTGAGATTGGCTGGTGCCAGCCGATTAAAAGCGAGAAGAGAAAAAACTTACAATTATTTGAGAGGCTTTGAGCCAGATTTTGAATGCCGAGAAATTAACTGACTGTTAATTCGGGAATTAGGTCACAGTTTATGACAACCAACCTCTGGGAAGGGTGAATGAATGTACCATTTTTAATGACACTTATTTTCAACAAAATATTATTATTGTTACAAAACCGTGTTCTGTTCTCTGTTTGTGTGCACTTTTTTTTTAACTTTCTTAATTGTGCCGTCTTAATTCTTAATTGAACTCATCGACTGGTGAATCTGCTTAGAGATTGATCTACTGTCGGAATCGAAAACACAACGTGGGCTGATAAGTGGATTGATCGTGCCATCCGATGACATAACCAGCTAAGTGAAACGGTCAGCATATGGAAAACGGAATCATAACCGTGTTTGGGGAAGTTGAGTGTACTGGCAATGTGCTATTCGTTTACATAGCCTTCAGAAACCCTCAAAGAGAGCGGTCGTTTTTTGGGGGTTTTATGGCATATCAAACTTTGAAGGTTATTTAATGCCAAATCCATTTTTTACTAAACCTCAGTTCTATTTCAAACAATTCAGTTTAACAACTCAATTTAGCATGAGCACACAGTTTTATTGTCAAAAACATTTCTATTTCAAGCTATTCAGTTTATTCAAACAGTTCTAATTCAAACAATTCAGTTAAGAATAAGTAAAGATTTTGTTTACACACAGTTAATTGTCAAAACAGTTCTATATTAAACAATTCGGTTTAGTGTAAGCAAGATTTCAATGTCAACAACAGATCCATTTCAAATAATTCAGTTAAGTGTAAATACAATGTTTAAATTTAAGCACACAATTTCATTGTCAAAAACATTTCTATTTCAAGCTCTTCATTTTATTCAAAAAGTTCTAAATCAAACAAATCAGTTTAGCATAATTACGCAGTTTTTTTCTATTTAACCAATAGATAGGACCTAGAGGGCTAGAGTGGACCTGACAGCGATGGCAATGAATTGGGGCTGAACATTCCCCAAAGCTCCAGCACCACTGAGACCTCGCCATCAGCTTGTTTAGTGCCATATCTTGGATACGAGTTAGAGGGGTCTTACCACTCTGCAGAGGTGCAGTCCGTGTATTCTACAGCGCCAGCCGGGCAATACACAGAGTTAAATGTAAAAGCAGTTTTCTTTCGAATAATTCAGTTTAGCAGATTAGATGTCAAAACAGTTCTATTTTGAGCAATTCAGTTTAGCATAAATACGTAGTTTAAATGCAAAAATAAAATGTATTCTCAAAAACCACGGTTTAGTTCTATTTTTATCGGACACTTATCAGATGCTATCACTATTGGCAAGGGTGGACCTGGGAACGATGGCAATGAAGTGGGGGCTCAGCATTCCCAAAAAAAAACGGCATTACTGAAACTTCATCATAAGATTGTTTAGTGTCATATCGGGACTCACGTTGGGGAGAGGGTCTTTTCTCTCTACAGAGGTGCCATCGGTGTATTCTACAGCCCAGCCGACTGGGCAAAAAGAGACCAGATAATAAATTATAAATTCCATCGCAACTAATTTTGGAAAATTATGTTTGTTTGTTCTCTTTTCTTCCATCATCTCGGTTGTGTATGTTGTGTTTTGTGTGTCCGTAAAGAAACGTGAAATATCCCTGGCTGGAGATGAGAGAAACCACAAGGTGATCTGATGGGCATGAGTGGTTTAGGAGGTTGAAATAGTGGGGAACGTCCAGTGGGTATATTGTCAAAATGAACAAGGGATTTGAATTCTTGAAATAAATAGGTGCAGAAGCGTAGACATGCAAATCGGTCCACAGTAAAAAAAAAAAAAACAATTCTTGCAGATTTAAATAAGTGATTAGGCATATCTAATTGAAAGGAAATATAGCTTCAGCAAAAGAACTGTCAAGTAAAACAATGGAAAGAATCGTAAAACTAATTCTATTAAGCAATCAAAAGTGGAGTGTGTCGAAAGACGTTGGTTGTTTGCAGTGTCTAAAGTTTGGGCAAATATAAAAGAAATGGGGCCGGTCAAAAAGGGAAAACATTCTGGTTGACCAGGAAAAAGTCAGGATAGAAAAATCATAACAATATGCTTTGAACTAGAAAATCTACTGTAAAATAAATGAAAAACAAATGGATCGAAACAGGTGTAAATGTTCATGATACAACTGTTGAAATCGGATTGATAAAATGGGATTTACATAGAAAAAAGCCAAAAGAAAACTATCACCTAAACACATACAGAAGAAAATGAGGTTAAAGTATGCTATAAAGAAATTATTATACCGCATGTATGCTTTGATGAAAGTGATATACAGTGATGAGTCAAAAATATGTATTGGTCTAGAACTTTTCTCTGGTGTCGTTAAATTGAAACATATAAAAAAAATGTGTACCTGAAGAAAACAATTAGATTTTCTAAGTTATTCATAATATGAGATAGCCTGTCTTTTAAAAGAACCAGAAGAGATGTTTGTTTGTTTTTGTCGTTTAATGGCATATCAACTTTCTTGGGTTATTTAATGCCAAATCCAGAAGAGTAGTGGTACTATTTAACCCATCGCTGGGACAAGATTGAAGATAATTACTACCTAAACACTTATTGCCTTAACCCGAAATTATATAGACTCCTACACATCGACATACCAGTTGTAGCATAACCAAAATGTGGTTACGTAAAATATACAGATGCGTAAAATATACGAATCTGTAAAACGTTCATATGCATAGGAATTCCGAAACACTGACGACTTTCTTTAGTTCAGGTACGAAACTTTCATTACCTTCTTGACTTTTATGTTTTCAACACGAGAAGAGAGTGACACAATTTTTACTATGCTGACTGTTCCACCTGACCCCACTACGCGCGGCGCATCTCGTAGACCCAACTGGAATCGCCAGGGTCCGAATCTCAACTCGCTTCGTCCAGCCTCAGATCTCAACTAACTGCTTTTTTTCAAAAATCACCCAAAATCCTCAGCCCATCGCTTCTGGGCATGACGTCATTCACATCCCCAGTCTCATTTCTATCCGGGTTTTTTTATTATGACATCTGTGATTCTCACCTGCGCTCAATGTGTCTCCCTACCCGTGCACTAATCCGAATAGTTCTAAGCCTAACCAAACCGAAAGATAAGATATAACCAACGAAAAATGATAATATAAAAAAAATCCTTCCGCAATTAGATAACACAGTGTTGAACGACAAAGAAGGACTTACATTCACGATTTCTTTTGTCAATACACAATACTAAATCCTTCCGCAATGCTTTTGATTTTTGTTCATTGTCTAAAATATATACTGTTGAAGCCTAAGCAATAAATTTCTTTTTTCCAGCAAGTTCCTGGTTAGTCTTGTAGCCGTTTTTCTCTCTTATTAAGACCTGTAAAAATATAGATCTGTAGCTGAATTGTCTTTGCCCCTAAAATAATTACGTTTTATGAAGAATGTATCAAAAGTAATTCCTCAAATATATTTCCATGTAAACTATTAACAGAATGATTTTCCCGGTTTCGGACGTATATGAAAAAGGGAAACACAGAAAAACATTAACATTAGTGTGGCACGTTGATGTATTCAAATGAAAGTATGAAAGGCTGGCTGGCTGTTTGGGTTTTATGGCATATCAACCTCTGTAGTTTATTTAATGCAAAATCCATTTTTTACAAAGAATCAGTTCTATTTCCAACAACTCAATTTAGCATGTGCACACAGTTTAAGTTTCAAAAACATTTCTATTTCAATCTATTCAGTTTAATCAAACAGCTCTAATTCAAATAGTTCAGTTTAGCATAAGTATGCAGTTTAGTTCTATTTAACCAATCGATATAACCTCATCAGCAGCTACCATTCCGGACCAGAGAGGACCGGGGACAATGGCAATGAAGGGTTACACCGCATTCCCCAAAGCTCGAGAATTACGAGAACCTCACCATCAGATTTAGTGTCATATCCAGGACGCTCGTCGGGGGGTCTTACCACTCTGCAGAGGTGCAGTCAGTGTTATCTACGGCCTCAGCTGACTGGGAAAGAAAGTATTGAAGTTATAATTTAGAATTATTTAATTTAAATTTAAAGTAATTATAATACCTACAACCATAACATGTGATTCTTTTAAAAATTATCAAAATGTGAATGTAAATCCCAAACAACACCAGCTCAGTCGGCTGGGGCAGTAGAATACACTGAGTGCATCTCTAAATAGGGGGTAAGATCCCCCCACAACATGTGTCATGGATTTGACATTGAACAATATGATAGCGAGAAGATTTGAGGAATGTGGAGAACACTTGATTTCCATTGCTCCTTGGTCCATTCTGATCCGGTGTGGTGGCAACTCGTAGGGTCCTATCTATGAGTCAAATATAACAAACTATGTAAGCTAATAAATGACTGATGTTAAATAGTGACTGTTATAAAACAATACTTAAAATCATTAAACTGTGTGCAAAAAAAGGATTCAGGTTCGTTTAAGAATGTTCTCAACAGAATGTATTTACAAATCATATATATATATTTAGTATACATGTATAAACAGGATTTGATATTAAATAACCTACAATGGTTGATATGCCATAAAACCAAACTTAACCAAAACAAATCCAAACCGCACGTAATAAAATTAATATTGCTAGACTTGGTAACCCTCCAGACGAGTCAAAACTTTTACTAATACTTGCACCTTAACCATGGAAAAGATTGAGCCAGAGCAATAACTGAGAATTGAAGAAATACACGCAGCTAATTATGACCGTCTAAAACGGGTAAGTTCAGTGTTAGTGCCTGATACTTAGAGTGCCTCAGAAAACGAATACCCACTAGTCTAAAATATTTTGGCAACTCCACCAACAGTAAGGGCCTCCGTTTAACACTAGACCTGTTGTCGCATTCTGTCTTTAGTGGAGGGGCGTCGTCAATCTCTTTCACAAACAAAATTAATGGATACACTCTCATGTATTTACACACGGACTCAAACCTCCCCTCAACACACACATATATATATATATATATATATATATATATATTGTCATCCATAGACAGATCTGTTTCGTTCTATCAGAACTCATTAGTGTGGCTAGACAGTATCTCCCCGTAGCTGGGATCGAAACCCGGTTGACTGAAACACCAAGCCGAGCTTCTAACCATTTAGCTACAAGGAGAAATTAGCTACGAAGTACATTTTTAAACGGTTATGAATCACAATTAGTATTGTTTACATACATCCGTTCAAACGGCCGCCGAGATCTCAATTCAAATACGAAGAGACTTGCAAAGGCGCTAATGGCAACACGAATACTTCTTCGCTAGAGAACTCAACCCTACGGGGGTAGGGGAGTATATATATCTATTGTCATCCACAGACAGATCTGTTGCGTTCTATCAGAACTCATCAGTGTGGCTAGACAGTATCTCCCCGTAGCTGGGATCGAAACCCGGTTGACTGAAACACCAAGCCGAGCTATATATATATATATATATATATATATATATATATATATATATATACATGGTGCATTCAATAAGTTTCCAGACCTTTTTGTACTGGCATTTAGAATTGTCGTACACTCTTGAAAATTCAGTATGTTATTCCTACACATCTTATGAGATGATTGACCGATTTTTATGATTTCAGGTTCAAATGAACAGCTACAACAGGAATTCGAATACACCCTACTACAGCGTGATTGTCACAGCTGGTGAATTTCAAAAATGCAATCTGGACGTGGGGACACTTTAGAAGAACGATATGCCAAAAAATCTGTTTTGAACTTGAAAAAAATGCCACCGAAACGTATGAAATGCTTCGGACTGCTTTTCGGCCATCTTGCATGAGTTGAGCATCAGTTTTGAGTGACATAAGAGATTTAAGGAAGGCAAAGAGTCTGTGAGGCATGATGAGAAGTGTGGGAGGAGTAAGGAAGTCAATACACCAGAGTTGATTGGCCAAAGGGTTTGGCTTAGGCTTAGGGTTACTATGTTGTGGTTTTAAGGGAGTTCAGGAAGAGATTTCTAGGGAAGAGGCCAGCACTCTTCAAATCGGGTCAGTGGTATTTCCACCAGGGCAATGCACCAGTCCACAACTCCATCCTTGTCATAGAGTATTTGACCAAGATGGACATCAAGACAGTTCCTCCCCCTCCCTAATGTCCAGACCTTGGTCCCTGTGACTTTAGGTTATTCCCTAAGCTCAGAGGCTGTCGTTATGAGACAATTGAGGAGATGAAATAGGCTGTGACAAAGATCATTGACACGCACAAACAAGTGGGCTTCCATGGGGCCTTCCAGAAGTTGTTTGAACGGTACAACAAGTGCATTGCAGCCAATGGGCCCAGAGTTTCATGTGTGTACTATTAATAAAAGTGCCCATACAAAAAAGTCTGCAAACTTATTTAATGATCCCCGTATATTAGTTTTTACATATATGAATAATAGCATGGATTTTTATCGTCAACTACTTGTTTCATGTCGTCTTTATACAACAATCATTAGACAGAAAAAAAGATTCCAGATAAATCTAAAGAATGGAAAATATACACCCCCACCACTAACAACCTCCACACTCCTTCACGAAAAAATCCCACAAAACACCCATTGCACCGTAAGTGCCATTTTCTCCACTGAACCTTTATATCCCTCTCCTGTGACCCTCACCATCTGTTGATACAATTTTTAGAAGTACCACTTAATATAGTATATTTATCATATTCATTATGTACATCCTATCATAGATTACAATAACGTATATGTAAAATAACATTAACACGATATAGGCAACTAAAACGAATTATTATAATGTACATATTGCAATAGATATTTGTCGCTGCCTCCCACCAGACAGGACTTGACACAAGGTCAAAAGCCCGAAGGCCAATTAAAGTGGGGATAAAGAGGAGGGAAAGGTCGGGAACGAGCCGAGACTCGAACCCTGCTAGTCATTGACCCACTAAGTGCAATGTGGGTCCAATGAGTCAAGCAGTATCACGGACCTAAATCTCGACCCGGGCACATATGCCAGAATATAGCTTGAACTAGACCGTGAGGTCTAGTGCTATACAAGGAGTGCAGGGGTGGGACAGAAAAGCAGCTCGCCCACCCGAGGGTAGCCCAACCGAAGTTGGAGGCCTTTCGGCCTCGAATCTGCCATTGGTTTCGATACCCCCATCCAACACGAATGCCAGACAGCCCAGCAATATTACAATATAACACAGAACACATTCTGATTCATGAATGCCAGTATTTCATAATGCACCATAGTATATAACAATATACTCTCTTAACACTATAATATTCCCAATTTACCTACTATTCGTATGTTTTATACCCAGCATCCATTTCGTCTATAATATTTATATGTTAAATCAAAAATTCAATTTCTTCGTAAGGCAGTGATTATGATAACCTTTTCTCTTAATCGTCACAACACACAATAAAGATTTTATTTGACCAAATCCCCAACCATTTCCATCTTGCGTCTTCCGCCACCTTTTACTACACATCGCTAAACATGTATTCATGAGACAACCTCATATCTGCCACGCGGTGCATGTATGATCATACACACTCACACACTCTAACAATCACATTTACAACCACACACAACAATACGCAAATATAATCTACACACACACATACGCATTTACACACGCACACACATACACACAAAAGACTTACACGCAATTCTAACGTAAAAATTCTTTTGATTATCTTTTCGATTTTTTCGAATTCTCCAAAACTTTCTTTTTCTATTTCATGATTGTCGTATGAAGACGGCATGAAACCAATTGTCTCAGATAAGCATCCATTCTATATATATATATATATATATATATATATATATATAAACTAATACGCATTTATTTATTACTATATTATATATTAGCTCTATCATAGATATTAAGCACTCTCCAAATTATACCGCATTTGGTCAGCCAAAACCCCACCATTTGAGATAGTCACAACCATGCACTGTAGTAATATATATATATATATAGAGAGAGAGAGAGAGGGAGAGAGAGAGCGTATGTAGATATAAGTTTAAATAGCGCAGGCAGTCAACAGTATTTATTGCCTGCCAGTTTTTTGCCAATGTAATCATTACACCAAAAGGTTTCCAAGTTGTAGGTCTCATTTATATACCTTTCTGTAGGGCATGACGAGAAGGGTAATCTAGTTTGTGAAGAATTCCGGAGAGAGCTGTCTAGTTTTTAGTGGTCTTTGTTTCCCTCAAACGATGTATATATATATATATATATATGTATGTATGTACGTATGTATGTATATAGTAAACAAAGATCATCGCACGCACACACGTTATTCAGATACAAATTAAACTGGATATAACTTTATATCTTAAAGTTACACCATAATGATTGTGTTGCTCTTATATAAATATCTCTATGAAGCGCCGTTTGTCCTGTGTTATAGTTACAGGCATGGAAGCACGACATATACACAGACAAAAAAAGATATATATATATATATATATATATATATATATATATATATATATACTCTTAATCATGCTTATATATAGATTCATACAGTATTTGATATACTCTTATATATAGAGAGACACACACTCGCAGAATGATATGTTATATACATATACATATAGATGCAAGCAACATTCATTATAATTAGCTTGCGGCCCAAAGTAAATTTCTGCCTGATTTCTTTCTTTCAGCCTGAGCTCCGGCATTATTCTCGGGTAACAGCGTCTGAACAAATATACATTGCTTAAACTCGAATGTTTTTCGTTCCACACAGCGTAATATGATATCGGTTCATAAATTTAGGATGTTCACACTTCTAACTATCTGTTCTACCGGTTTGACAAAGTTAACTTCCTTGACTTAACAAATTCCGACATCCGACAATCAAGAATTCATCTATGTTAATAGTTCGGAAGAGTTTACCTGTCCTCAATTGACGTAGATTTGTTTATCTTTACCATGTATAACTACATGGCAAAGATGGGGATTTTAGGGTAAAAATATAATTATTGTTTCCCATAAAGAAAGGGTGGTTTTCATGGATAGGGATCCGCAGCAATTTTTTTAAAAAACTATTCAGTGAAACGAGAACTTGTAATCGCTAATTTACAGGATTCCAATTACAATTTGTCTTTAAAAATGATTATTCATATTCAATTTTTAGTGGATATAAATTTTTCAGTATACTAACGAAACAAATCTTAAGAGTATCGGCTATTCCTGTTATATATTGACCTTCGACCCGGCTAAGCTGTCAAAATAGGAAATGCACCTGTGTAAATAACAGGAGCATCCGGTCGAGGAATATCAGAATATAACCTTTACTGTAGAGGGGTTGAATTGAGTGCGAAATTGTGACGCTCGCAGGAAGAAGAGTGGACGTCAAATTATTATATAACCCCGGCGACAGGAAGTTCAAACCAGTTGGAGGAAGATGCGGTAGAGAGAACCAGCACGCAGCAGAGGGGGGCCCTCAAGCCCCCGATTGAGCAGTTGCAGTTGGAGAGAAGATGCTGGAATGGGGAACATGTCCCAGAGAGGCTGGGCCCCAGGCCCCCGGTTGAGCAGCCCAGGAGAACGGAAAAGAAACACTGTTATGGCCATAAGAGTGGGGTCAATATGTTGCATTCCTGTTCGGTCTCCAACTCCCTCTCACAGTAAAACCTTTAGTAACCCTTTCGAACCCTTTCAAATAAAGTGAGAGGTATATTTTTCTAAAGACCTGTGTCCGCTCGTCTTCATTGCGTGTCTGCATGCATATGTATTATGTGGCTATACAACATTCCTAAGCATCTACCCAACTTAGAACAAAACAGGTTCACCATTGCTTAACCAGGGTGAGGTTCGGTTTTGATTTCTTTGTTTAATTTCATATCAACCTCCCGGGTTATTTAATGTCAAATCCGTTTTGTTGAAGAACAGTGGTACTGTTTAACCCAGAGCTTGGTAATGAACTTTTTAAAGGGTATTAGTTCGAAAATAAACGTTATAGCTTGACTGGATTTCGAACTCACTCACTCTAATGCCGTAGTCTAGCACTTTAACCTCTACGCCTCGAGACTTCAGACCGAATCAGGATGATCTAGAGGGAACCTACATTTTCAGCGTGAATTGACCTTCAAATGTAATTACTTACTAAGCATTTCTTGATGTGGCTCACAGGTTTCAGGTTTGGTTTGGTTTGGTTTGTTTGGTTTTATGGCATATCAACTTTTATAGGTTATTTAACGCCAAATCCATTTTTATGTAAATAATCTGTTCTATTGAAAACAGTTCAGTTTAGCATAAGTGCACAGTTTAATTGTCAAAAACATTTCCATTTCAAACTATTCAAGCAGTTATATGTAATAATTCAGTTAAGTGTAAATACAGTTTTAATGTCGAAAAACAGTTCTATTTGAAATAATTCAGTTAAGCATAGCACGCAGTTTAAATGTAAGTACGGTTTAATTGTCAAAAACGTTTCTATTTCAAGCAATTTAGTTTACTCAATTCATTTTAGCATAAGTATGCTGTTAGTTCTATTTAACCCATAGATCGGGCCCTATCAGGTGCTACCACTCCGGGCCAGAGTGGACCTGGGAGCGATGGCAATGAAGGGGTACTCCGCATTCCCCAAAGCTCCAGCACAGCTGGAACCTCACCATCAGATTGTTTAGTGTCATATCCAGGACACTCGTTAGGGGAGGTCTTACCCCTCTGCAGAGGTGCAGTCAGTGTATTCTACAGCCCCAGCTGACTGTGCAAGCAGGTTTCAGTGATTAAATGGTAACTCATATAAGTACTGAACAGTCGCACTGGTGTTTAACTTCGTTGATCTAGAGAAGCCGTTGTTTTTTTTATGTAACTTGACTCTATATATTTATCCGACCTTTATGCCAGGGCAGGATGTAAAACTAGTTCAATCTTTTAGAGGAGTAAAGCTGATTTTGAATTAGATGCGTGCCTTCTCCTTGACTAGGGCTAAGGATCCCAGTCTATCCATACCTGGAGGGAGAACAGATGGATCCATGTCATTAATAAAGTCATTAGCGCAAAATGCTTGGTTCAGAATTTGAACATGGATTGTCGAATCCATTTCTTACGATGATAACGACGAAGCTAAACGTGTCGCACGTCATAAGATGTCTCGCATCTATTTTAGTGGTATCTATGTACAAGAGAAGAAACTCGTTTCTATCTACGTTAGTTGCTTTAAATAATCCAACGGAAATTTTATCGATTTTGGAGTTTGTCCAGTGTTCAGATATTACATTCGTCTCTTTTGGCCACTGATACTTTAGAATGTCAATCACGGTAGATATTAAAATTTTAAGCAGCTTTTTTACATTTCCTGAAATTACGATACATCATGACAGACTTTTATGTTGAATTTGATTCTTTGCCGACGAGAAAAAAAAAGAACTTGGTCATAAAAAAAACTTTAGAATGATTAACCCTATATCACGCTAAGCACATAAACTGATCTGGCAATACTTGGCATATGTTTCTTTAGATTCTCTAATAAAAGTAAGAAATTCGTTTCCTTCACCTCGCTCTATCGAGGTGTGATATTTTGAGCATTGTTCGGTAATGGTTCACTACGATGAGAATTACTCAAAATACTCTCTTGATAACAACAGTGCTCTGAAAAAAATCTCAGAATATTTCTTTATAGTAACATAAGTAGGCGATCTTAGTCGAGGGTGACCCGAAGGCTCCCTTTTCAATAGATACTACACCAAGGTGTAGGGGAGGGCGCTACTCTTTTTTCTGGATTGCTCCACTTTACTCTTGACCCTTACTTTAAAATGCTGAGGGCTAAGCAAGGCGGCATCAAGTACCATTTTTTGAGTCTTTGGTATGACACGACCTGGAATTGAACCCCGTTCTCCTGGACCATTGGCGAACACTCTACTCATTAGGTCAATAAAGAAATTATTCTTAAAAACACACACCATTGATATCCCTCCTCTCTCTCTCTCTCTCTCTCTCTCTCTCTCTCTCTCAAACATACCTACACACACGCAAGTTTTAAATATTCTTCCTTTTTTCAGAATTTTCCTTCAATCTCACCTATTATCTCGGCTGGAGTCCTCGCGGGGCAATGACAAAAATCCTGAAGTGTGGCTTTGTAGTAAGCGAGTTCGAACTCCAGTCGCATCAAGTTCACTCTTGAACTAATACCTTTAGGGGAAGACATTACCCCCCTCTTATCCCTCCGTCTATGAGTTAAATAGTGTCACTGCTCTTCTTCTCAAAGGATGGATTTGGCATTAAATAACCCATGAAGTCTGATATACCATTAAACAAAAAAGGAACTAATCTCTCTCTTTCTCTCTCTCTCTCTCTCTCTCTCTCTCTCTCGCACTGCTGACTCATAATCCTTAGAACATCTATTTTCCTCCTCCAACTGAAACGAAACACAAAAGGGAGAAAATCAATAAATATCCATTGTGTTCCCTACATGGCATAAGTTTTCGTTATTAGATATATATCAGGTAGATATTGAAATTTAAAGCAACTTTTTTTACATTTCCTAAAATTACAATACATCATGACAGACTCTTATTCTGAATTTGATCCTTTGCGCGCGATAAAAAAAAATTGTTGCTATAAAAAAATTAAAATGATTAACCCTATGTAACAGTAAGAAAATAACCTGCTGTGGCAATATTGACATAAGTTTCTTTTATAAAAATAAGGAATTTTTCCCTTCACCTCGCTCTATAACAAGCCGATTGCATCTCGCTCAAAAGAAAAGACACTCCTGGCAGGGTGTCCTGCATATGACAATAAACTTAAGACTGTGACGAGTTTCTAATTCTGGATCTCTTCAGAGGAATCATCGTTTTGTTGCAACTACTCCCAGATGACTCAGTGTGAAGAAATGGACGCGGCGACACGAGTTTAAAAAACTGAACAAGACGGCTGTATTTATCATAGCGCTCAAAGCCTTCGTAAGGGTATAATTCCGGCAATCCTCCCTACAGATGCGAGCAAATAGTAGGGCAGGCTGAACTCTTCAACTTTGGTAGGACAACCAGTCTAGAAGAAGGAAAATTCTGAATTCAAACCTGTTAAACCCCGCTAAAAAGTTGCCATTGTGTCTAGTTCTGCCCTTACAAATGGGTAGGTAAATATATACATGTAATGATCTCTACTATCCATCAAATAGATAGGTCTGAAAAGTATTAGTATTTGATAGAAATTCATTTTTGCATTAAGAATAGTTACTTCAAACGATACGGCTCATTGGCCCAGTGGGTAGAGTGTTCAATCCCAGGTCACGTCATACCAAAGACTTTAAAAATGGTACTTGATACCTCCTTGCTTAACACTCAGCAATATAAGCTACGTATCAAGGATAAAGTGGAGCAATCCAGGGAAAGGAGTAGTGCCCTCCCTACGCCTCTGTGTAGTAGCTACTGAAAAGGGAGTCTTCTGGTCGCCCTCGGCTACGGTCGCCAACTTTACTATATGATTGCACGAAATATTTGAAACCACAGAATTTTGAACAAATTGTTAAAATTAGATAAGAATACCCCGAAATTATATAAATGTGCAAACAAATTATCGTTATTAAATAAGATTTGTCACTTGAAAGCGTATAATCGGGTATAAATTATTATGATTAAATAAATAAAAATTCCAGAAATCAAATATGTTTTAGGAATTCTAGTTAAAGCAATCGTTATTTCTACGTGTAACCATATAATTGCTTGCAAAATAAAAATTGACTTCAGTATTGAATAGAATGATATGGGTTGACAGGCCATAAAACGAACCAACCAGTTATATTTCCTCAGCAAAAATCCTGGACCTGACTGATTGTATTTCACATAGCACTAATACCTTTCGGAAAGGTATGAATCTAATTATTCTCCCTCAAGCTATGGGTAAATAGTAGGACAGACTAGGTTCTTCAGCCTTGGTAAGGCAACTAGTCTAGGAGAAGGAAAACTCTGAATTCAAACCTGTTAAACTCCGCTTAAAAAATTGACCTTGTGTCATATCCTGCCCGAGCGGAGGGGTTGGGTAAATATATATATTTCCTCAGCACAAATGATTTTTTACTTAACAAAAGTTATCTTAGATTGAACACCACCAAGTATTTTCTTTTTTTACAGTAATTTACTCCTAACTTTATGTAATTTAGACATCTAAATATTATCAATAACTCCACTATAGTATGATCCTCTGTATAGTCGGATGTATCACAATCACTTCACTAGCATTTCATACGAAGCTTATTTCACGTACACATGTGAAGACTCTCTTGGAGACAAATGTATAATTATTATTGAAAGCCAATTCTCTGGCAGTTTCGTTACGTGCAAAACATTGGCAGCTTGGCTGTGCTCAAAAGCTCACTATACAGTATTTGAAACATTGTCAAATAATTTCTTCGGTATTTTCCTCTAAAAAAATGTGTCTCGCATTGTCCAGTGTAATATTTAACCTAAAAAGGAATTTCTACTTTTCTTTCTTTTTTTCCAAAGCTCAGTTAGAAAGAATAGCTACTATAGGTTTACTTACGAAGGCTTGTTCATTTGCTTTGCGTAGGCTAGATATTAGCTTTATCCCATTATTCATCTTTTACCTTAGAGCATTTACATCTTGCAAATTACTTTCTGTCAAATACATATTAACTATTACATCATTTCAGATATGTATCATCTATATGCGTCATTATTCTTACCTATTCAGCCCAGTTAGCTAAGGATGTAGATTACACCTACTCCATCTCTACAGAAAGAAAGAAACCCCTTCCACTGAGTCTATTGGATATAACACTAAGCCATCTGATAGTGGGGCTCCAGACCTGGATATCTGAGGAACGTGGAGTACTTCTTCATTGCCATTACTCTCAAGTTCGATCTGACCCGGATTGTTAGTACCTGTTTGTGCCCTATATAACAGTCATATAGAACTGTTTAACCATTTAACCATGTGGAAACAAATGACTGCTATTACATTGAATTTTTAGTGTTACATGTGTATATTTGGTGTTGAATAGGAATGCTTCAAACCGTTCAACTCTCTGCAAAATTGAATTGTTGGCATTTCATAGCAATACTTGCAACCAGTTAACTTTGTGTAAACATATTATCATTCATTTTTTTATTCATCCATTCAGTGTAATTGACTGGGCCATGAAGAGAAAAGTTACATAATTTCCCGGAAGGAATAAGGCATATATATATATATATATATATATATATATATATATATATATATATATATATATATATAAAGAGAGTAGCAATAGTAGTTGTAGTAGTAATAGTAGTAGTATGCACTCTCTGAGTTTTTCACAGGAGTAGTAAGTGGTGATGTTCTCTGAAATCTAATGACATATCTCCACAGCTTCCCTGGACAATTTTGAGAAGTAATTTTTTCTAATACTAGCAATACGTTAACTGTTATGTATTAATTATCAAACAATAGTACAATTTATCCCATTAACTAATTTTTTCTTAATGCAAATAAGCTTCTTATTGTTATATGGTTTCAAGTAGTTTTACCTAATACTAATAATCTTTTCACAATCTTATGGTTTAAATATCTCTAAGCAATTATATGGTTACTACAAATTAAAATTACAATAATAATAATAATAATAAGATAATAACAATATTTCCCAGGTACACAAATAATTCTTCTTTCAGGTACACAAAAGATGAAAAAATCGACCAATCACACCAGAGGCCAAACCGTAGAAAATGGACTAGAGAAGATAACAAACTAGTATTATACTGTTATTTTAGAAGCAACCCTGCAAAAAGAGGGTATAGAAAAAGAATGATAGAAATCCGGAGAGAATTTGATTGATTTAAGGAAACAAACGAAAGGCTCACTGACTAGTATTGGACAATAACAAAAGATGGTTGGTTTTCCGACGTTGAAATACTGCAAATCCACCAATAAATATATAATCCAACACATCAACAAACCCCTAACACAATAACCGAGACACTAAATACAGAAAAGCCAGAAACTCCTGACTTAACACTACATGAAAATGACCTATGCACCGCAAACACACAAACGCAAACACTGATCCAGGAGGAAAAAAACTAATGTACATACCATTGGAAGAATCATGTCTGAAAAGAAAACCACACTGCCTTCTCTCAGGAAACAAGACAGGAAGACAGTCAAGTCCGAAACCTAGTAAGTGAACGACTTATTGACAAATATCCCAACAAACTACATCACAGAGTTAAAAGATTAATATACGCAGGAGCAAAATTAATCTGTGAAAAAACCGGGGTCCCTTTGAAGATCACACAGAGAAAGTCAAAACTCGGATGAGAACTCAGACTAGAATCATAGATAAAAGGACTATGACAACGGAACATTAAGAAATATTTGGACAAAACTGAAAAAAACACGGCAACTAGAACGAAAAATAAAACTTGGCGAGACCTACCAAAAATACTGGTGAAAGAAGGAGTCTAAAAAGATATCGTGACAAGACAAAACAATATAGACAAACAGGACGTTTCAAGACAACGAAAAAAATTCTACCTCAGTAAGGAAGAGAATGGATGGAGCCATATCAACAACCGGATGCGATAGAGGCAAAAAGATTTTGTAGCAAAATATGGGAACGAAAAGATCATAACAAAAAAGTTGAACCCATAAAAAACATGGAAATAGAGGTACAATGCTCGAAGAAGGCCCTCACGGGAACATACACATTGAGGGGCTCAAGAAAACACTTAAAAAGATATCAAACTGGAAAACCCTGGCCTAGATGGCATACACTGATTTTGATATTAAAAAAACGCCTCTTTAGACGACAAACTTGCAACGGAGATTAATAAATGCATACAGAAAACTGAGATTCCTGAATGGATGGCCAAAAGGAAGACCACTCAAATCCAAAAGGAAACCCTCAAAGGAACCGATCTAAACAACTATAGGCCTATAACGTGCCTAATGATGATGATGTGTAAAATACTTTAGGGAGAAGTTCTACAACACAATGATAAGCCACGAAATCTTCCCCGTGGAACAGAAAGGACGTCGCAAGAGAACCTGCGGAAACAAATCCCCAACGAAAGTAAAATGAGACTGAAAAATCTAGGTATAGTCAGGATTGACTACAAAAAGGCTTACGATATGGTCCTTGAAAGCAGGATACAACACTCTCTCAAAATGTATGAAATACCCGACCAAGTCGTACAGTTTATCGAGAAGACCATGCAAACCGAAAGAGTGAAATTGACAGCAGGAAGAAAAAGCTTAGCAGAGGTAAAGATGCAAAGAGGCATATTCCAAGGAGATGCACTATCACCATTACTATTTGTGATGTACCGGACATTGGCCTAGCGGTTAGAGTGTTCGCCAATGGCCCGGGAGACCTGGGTTCAATTCCAGGTCGAGTCATACCAAAGACTCAAAAAATGGTACTTCATGCCTCCTTGCTTAACACTCAGCATTATAAGGTGCGGATCAAGGGTAAAGTAGAACCATCCAGGGAAGGAATAGTGCCCTCCCCTACATCTTGTTGTAGTAGCTATCGAAAAGGGAGCCTTTGGGTTACCCTCGACTATGGTCGCCAACTTTACTTTTACTATTTGTGATAGCCATGATGCCACAAAACCACATCCTTAAGAAATGCACAGCTGGATACAAACTCAGTAAATTGCTGGAAAAGATCAACCACTTGATGTACATGGACGACATGAAACTTTTTGCCCAAAACAAAAAAGAATTGGAAACCCTAATACAAACTGTGAGAATATACAGTCAAGATATAGGCATGGAATTTGGCACAGAAAAATGTGCCATGCTAGTAATAAAATTTGGCAAACGACAAATGACGGAAGAAGTCGAACTACCAAATCAAGTTGTAATCGGAACGCTCGGAGAAAAGAAACCAACAAATACTTGGGGATATTGGACGCTGAGACCATCATACAAGTGGAAATGAAAGAAAAAATTAAAAAAGAGTATCTCAGAAGAACCAGAAAATTACTCGAGACAAAACTCTTTTGCAAGAACCTTGTCAAAGGGATAAATACCTGGACTGTCCTCCTTGTAAGGTACTCGGTACTCTTCTTGATGTAGACCATAAAAGAACTTAACTAAATGGAAGAGAGAACAAGAAAACTAATGACCATGCATAAGGTATTGCATCCCAGAGATGACGTTGACAGACTATATGTGTCAAGAAGAGAGGGAGGAAGGGGAATTGCCTGCATTAAGGCCAGAGTTGACACATCGATACAACAACTCGAAGACTACGTAGAAAGGCGGGGAGGAAGACTGATTGTAGCCATCAGAAACTATACTAACGAGGACCAGCGGAACAGCAGTAACCAGAAAACAAAAGTGGGAAGCAAAACAAGTCTATGAACGTTTTAAGCGGTTAACAAACGACATATCATACGAGAAAACGTGGACATGACTAAGAATAGGAAACCTTAAGGGAGAAACCGAATCTCTTCTAATAGCAGCACAAACAACGCCATAAGAACTAACCAAAGCGAGAATAGATAAGACGCAACAAAACAGATGTGGTGATAGAGACGAAACAATCAATCACATAAGCGAATGCAGCAAATTAGCACAGAAATATTATAAGCCTAGGCATGACTGGGTTGGCAAGGTGATCCACTTGGAATTGTGCAAGAAATTGAAGTTTAACCATTAAAAATGGTATAAGCACAATCCAGGACCTGTCCTGTAGAATGAGACACAAACTCCAATGGGATTTTGAGGTATATACGGATCACCAAATCTCGGTCAGATAACAGACCTTTGCTGTCTCAGTGGATAAAAGAGTGAGATTGAAAGAATGCGAAAAGAGGGATAAGTACTTCGACCTTGCTAGAAAGTTTAGAAAATGTGAAAATGACGATTATTGTATTTGGTGCTCTTGGTACAGTCACCAAGAGATTGGTACAAGGACTGGAGGAGTTGGAAATAACAGGACGGGTGGAGACTATCCAGACTACAGCATTGTTGAAATCGGCCAGAATACTGAGAAGATTACTGGATGCTTGAGGAGACTTGCTGTCACTCAAACTCCAGTGGAAAACCATCAGCTAACGCTGATGTGAAAAACTCTCAAGTAGTAAATTAATAATAATAAAGTGGACACTAACAAACAGGTAGAGAGGAAGGAAAAAATAAGGAAAAAGTAACTAAGAAGAACGAAGAACCTTAGGAAAATCAAGTTCTACAGCAGAAATCTTATCAAATGTATTACAATATGGGCACTTCCTTTTTGTTAGATACTCTAGGACCATGCTGAAACAAGATACGGGAGGAACTCAAACAAAGAGACCAAAAGAAAAAGAAAATTGATGACTCTGCATAAAGTGTTTCATTCGTGAGATGACATAGACGGTTTAGTATACTACCGCTGGCTGTAAACAACCACGAGGAACACGTATATATAAAATATATTATCTTATATTTTTATTCGTTGATGGTGACGCTTGTGTGAAGCCGGAGAGTTATCGAATAGGGAGTTAACGCACAGGGAAAAGCTGTCGGGAGTCGAAATTGCCAGCAGGAACTGACTTCAGCTAAATTTCTCGAGCTTATATAATCTTAAAACTCCCATGTGACCCACACGCAATGCCTGTTTTCTATTGTTCACTGATTACACCCATGCAATGCTTGTTTTTCATTGGCCGTTGTTTACATCCACACAATGCTTGTTCTCAATTAGTCACAGCTTACACCCACACATTTCCTATTTCCAGTAATCATGTTGTTGATTTTATCTACGCCCTGATGTATCAGTCAACAATATCCACCGAATTCGTCACAGGTCAAAGTGATATATTACAACTGCATGTGTAAGAAAAGAAGAAGGAAGAGGAGTCAACAGTATTAAGGATTGCGTAGATGCAAAGATTCAAGGACTAGATTAATAAAGCAAAGAAAAATTAATCCCTAGGAACAAAAAGTAGGAAGCAGAAATGGGAAGAAGAACAACTGTTTGGATATTTCAAGCGACAAACTGGCTAGATTGCACACGAGAAGAGATAGACATGACAACAAAAAGGAAATCTCAATAGAAAAACGAAGCTCTTCAAATAGTAGCAAATACAACACCATAAAAACTAATTATATCGAAGCGAAACCGATCAACTAATTCTAACAAGACCGAGTATTAATTAACAAAAAATTAAAAAAAAACTTTTCGTCTCTTGAATTAGGCTGTTCCAGCAGACAAAAGAGTGATAATAAAAGAAAGTGATGAAATAGACAAATACTAGGACCTGTGGAACATCCAGGCCACAGTGATATCAATTGTAGTGCGTGCTTTTTGTACGGTCCTCAAATCATTGGAAAGGTGATTGGAACAGTTGGAAATCGTAGAAAAATCAAAATCATTTGTTAAGATCGGTTAGAATACTGAGAAGAGTTCTGGAGACCTGAGGAGACATATTAATACTGAGAGTCCAATGAAAACTCGCTAATGAACGTTGATGTGAAAAACTCGGATGGAGTAAAATAATGATAATAAACCTGCTCAGATGAGGCAAAGGCCGTATGCATGGGGTACCCATGAAACATGAACTCACGCGTGAAAGTTTGCTAGTGGAGCTTGCTGACCATTACACCACTCGAAGTGTCCATTATAATCCATATTAAGCTATTGTAATCTTAATTATTCTTAAGACAAACAATTTACACATAATCATATTGTTTTCATTAATCCTATCGAATACTTATTATTTATTTAGATTAATTGTTTTCAAGTAACTATTTCTGTTCAATAGTGATAATTCGTTTGCACGCAGTTGTATGATTTCAAGTTCTAATAATTTATTAGCAATCATATGGTTTCAAATATTTTAAGTAATTATATAATTTTAAGTAATTGATGATGATAATTATTTGTAAAATAATATTGGTACACATACATTACCCACAATTATATGGTTTCAAGTATTTCTATATGATATTAACAATTTAAAAACATATATGTTTCATGTACTTAACAGTTACTACAACTCTATGTCAGAGTCAACCCTGAAATTATGTGACCTCGTCGACTGGGGCTGCAGAATACACCGACTGCATCTCTGCAGAGGGGTAATATTCACCCAATGAATGTCCTGATTTGACACTAGGCCATCTCATGGTGAGGATTCATTAATGCAGGAGCTTTGGGGAATGCGGAGTGCCTCTTCATTGCCATTGCTCCCAAATCTACACTGGTCCAGAGTGGTAGTACATATGTTCCTATTTGTGGATCAAATAGAACTGTTTGACATTTAAACTATATATTTATGCTAAACTGAATTGTTTGATATAGAACCTGTTTTTACCTTTTCCTTTGTTTAAATAAAAAACTGATGTTTAATTGAATTGTTAATGATACATAGCAATACTTGAAAACATTAAACTGTGTGGAAACAAATAATTAATTGTAAATAGAATTATTTCTATTGAATACAAATAAGTTAAACCATATTACTGTTCGAAAAAGAATGAACTCGGGCTTGTTTAAAAATGTTATCTTCAAAATTTTAGAAATCATATATGCAATATATATGTTTAAAAAGGATTTGGCATTAAATAATCTTCAATAATTGATATGCCATAAAACTAAATTAAACCTTGAAATAATGGCAAGGAAGTGATGACTCTGTACACTTCCAAGAGTTTCAGAACTACCACAACACCAGATGCAATTATGTGGCATACCCAACATGCGTGTGTGATGTACATATATATACTTAGGATAGGAATGTGTGATATGCATTTGTGTCTTTATATTAAAGTGTATCTACCCGAACTCTCCAGCATGAGCAGGATAAGATAGAAGGTCATTTATTAAACAGAGGACAACAGGCTTGATTTCTGGATTTTCCTACCAACAGACCGGTTTTCATATCAAGCTTAAATTGCCCAGTCTACCCTACTATTTTACCATAAGTGGAAAGAGAATTGTTGTATTCATAGCTTTCTCAAAGATATTAACATAATATGAAATGCAAACAGCCTCGTCCAGGATTTGAACACGGGTTGCCGATTCTATTTCCTACGGTAATGAATAATACGTTACGAGCGCCATCAATTATGTGTATATATGTGTGCAAGTGTATAAAATAGAAAAAATGTGATACTAAGTCTGTTCGACACAAAAGCAATGGGCCGGCCTGATCGTATTTTAAATTTTGCTTTGAAATGACCAAATCAGATGTCTCAATATAATGTTATCTAATTCAGAAATTGCAACTCGATTCAGTATCTGTCTATGGTTTTAGTTGAATGAGAGGATTGAGACTTTGATACGTTCTTATCAACTGAGTGTCCTCGAGTATCTTCCTACCACAGTTTCTCACCTTTCATTTAAGGGCAAACAGTGGATTCCTTATACCAGCAGATAGATAGATAGATAGATAGATAGATAGATATGAATAAAATTTGATGGTCAGATAGGAATAGAATGAGATAAAAAGATAATATGAATGTGACAAGAATCGAAAAATAGACAGAAATGGGCAGATGGTGATAGGAACAAACCGAGATAAAAATGTGTGAGGAAGTAAGATCGACTTCATATATAATTTATGACTATCAATCTGTCACTTTATTTCAATCTCTTTATACATACATATATATGTGTGTGTGTGTGTGTGTGTGTGTGTGTGTGTGTGTGTAGAGATGAAAAAACACAAGGTCTTCCGAGAATGATTTCATTTGTAGAAATATTTGCCACTGTTTAGCATTTCGGCTTTTAGACCTTCATCAGGGTGTGTAAGTTATTTAATGAAACCAAATAAACTCATTTTCTGAAGACTTTATGTCCTTTCATTTCTATATATTTTTATACTGTCAGATTTATTTCCAGTTTTTCCTATATATATATATATATATATATATATATATATATATATATATATATATATATATCGATTTTATCAAATATATATATTTGAAAAGACTGAAACAAATTGATATTTATATCTATAGTCGGTTTCTATCAAAATCTATCTACCTGTCGCTAGATTTCTCCACATTCCTCTCTCTCTATCAATGAATTTCAAACTATTCATATAAATGTTTATTTGTGTGTGTGTGTGTGAGAGAGAGAGAGAGAGAGAGAGAGAGAGTTACTAAGCTATATCTTAGATCTAATTGGAGGTGCCCGTGGTGTAATGGTTATCGTCGTAGGAAATGGACACTGTGACACGATTTCAAATTCTGAGCGAGACTGATTGCATTTCACATTGCACTAATACCCTTGGGAAAAGTATGAATCCAATTATTCTCCCTCCAGCTATGGGTAAATAGTAGGGCAGACTGGGTTCTTCAGCCTTGCAGAGGCAACTAGTCTAGGAGAAGGAAAACTCTGAATTCAAACCCGTTAAACTCCTCTTAAAAATTGACCTTGTGTCATATCCTTGCCGAGCGGAGGGGTTGGGTAAATATCTATATCTTAGATCTAATTCATTTCTTTACATCGAAGCGTGTGTACGTGTATGTGTAACTTTTTTTTCAGTTTCTTCCAATATACGTATACACATACGCACAGATAGATAGATAGATAGATAGATATGAGTGGACAACAAAATCATATATATTGAAACTGGTTGAGACAGAGTGTAGAATTGACTAAGATAGATAAATAAATGGGAAGAACTTCTTCTTCTTCTTCTTCTTCTTCTTCTTCTTCTTCTTTCGATGTTTCCGGCTCTGGTATTAGATTTCATTTGTCTTTTGAGCTTTTCCCATTTGTTCTGTCACTTGATGTATGTCATATGTCTTTTTTATTCAGTTTATGTTTCGGGTCGATGCGTGTTCCTAAATTTTCATCTCGCTTCTGTGATTTACATGTCTGTCGTAATAGCATTTCAATTTTTCTTGTTTTTTGTTTTGTTTTGTTTTTTTTCTCACAACTCATTCTTTTAAAGTCTTTCCATTCAATTCACTTTTTTGCCACTGCCACTTCCGACAGCATAATAACCACCACTACACCACCAGAGCTTCCACAATCACTGTTATTTTTGCCAAGATTGTCACATATAAAACGATCATTATACTAATAGCATTATTGGCCTCCTTTTTATTTTTGATAGTATAAATATCAGAATTATAAATCATTGTATATTAACAAATATCCTAATTACAGTTGCCCAGTCGGCTGGGGTTGAAGAATACAGGTAACCCCACCCCAACAAGTGTCCTGGATATGACACAAAACAATATGGTGGTGATGTTCCAGTGATGCTAGTGCTTTGGGAAATTCGGAGTACTCCTTCATTGCCATTGCTTCCAGGTCCACTCTGGCCCGGCGTGGTAGCACCTGATAGGGCCCTATCTATGGAACTAACTATAGGGCCCTATCTATAGAACTAACAGCATACTTATGCTGAACTGAATTTTTTGACTAAACTGAGTAGCTTGAAATGGAAATGTTTTTGACAATTAGACGGTACTTAGATTTAAACTGCGTGCTTATGCTAAACTGAATTATTTGAAATGGAACTCTTTTTGATATTGAAACTGTACTTACTCTAAACTGATTTGTTTAATATAGAACTGTTTTGACATCTAAATGTGTTAAACAAAATCTGAACGCATACTAAACTGAATTAGAACTGTTTGACTAAGTTGAATAGCTTTAAAAATAAATGTTTATCACAATTAAACCGTACTTATATTAAACTACGTGCTTATGCGAAACTGAATTGTTTGAAATTGAACTGACTATTTACATAAAAATGGATTTGGCGTTAAATAACCTATAAAGTATGATATGCCATAAAACCCAACCAAACAACCTAAATACATCCTGCTTGTTAAAATATATAATCCTTGCTATTTATGTAACCCGTGATATGACAAATAGTGTGTAATCCACAACCACTGACCCTACTGACTACATTGATTGAGGCTGCTTTTTTGAAAGAGTTAAAAACATTTTCATTACGACTTCATAATCATTCCTTTATCTCAAGAAATTGGATGATTGATAATCTTTTTTTAAAAGATTTTACAAAATGGTCATTCAGTTGAAATTTTGACTAGACACCGCTTTATAGGCTAAGCTCGAGTATTTAAAGTGTTTTGCCATAATAGAATTCTTGTTATAATCCACAGTTGTTCTTTTTTTCTGGTGATGCTTAAATATATATTTTAAAATCAATATTTAGCAGTCTATAAATAAGTATATGTATGATATATATCCAAGCAATTTTCTTTTTAGTGACAGAATTACAATGGTGTCGAGTATTAGAGACAAAATGTTAAAAGGGTTAAGAGTGTACTTATTTTCGTGATATATATATATATATATATATATATATATATATATATATATAGTGGGAACTTAGGCAGCAAGTCGTTTTCTAGGCATGTTCTGTTGAAAACCGCGGGATGTTTTCTCTTTAATGTCTTAGCGAAGACGTTCAAGTCTTCTTTTTATTTTTCTTATGTGTGGGTCAGGGTGGTGAAGAAAGTGCTCTATACTGGCCCAAGCACTTTCGACTGTGTTACTGTCATTGGGACTGTTGCTGTGAGTTGTGGTGAGGCTTTATATTGAGTATTTAGGTTTTTTATTGTATATATTTGGCTCCTTTCGTTTGGAGGAGTGGAATGGTTAGTTATTGAATACGTTTAATACGCTAAGACCCGTGTTGAATGCTATTTTATTAATTATAGATTTTTAAAGGTTATTGCTTCAAGGATTTGTAAGTGTATTTTTTTTTTATTTAATTTTGTATGATTAATTTGGATTTTTCTTATATCGGGAGATTTGAGTTTGTCAGTGTCTTTATATGCTTTGTTATTAGATAAATTTTATGGCACTTACTTTGGAGAGGTGGTACTTAAGCCGACGAGAGAGTGTGGTTGTTTTATGGCCAATGTAGTTATTAGCTGTTATGTTATTTTCCGAGAGACATGGGGAGTACCGTGATGTAAGGGCTAAAGTACTGTACGAAGTAACCGAGTTCGAACTCTACTCAGACTATTGCTTTAACTTTCATACGATCACTTTTAGGAACAGCTCATTATGCTGAAAAGGTAGGTGATACCCAACACATATATATATTGAAAACATTCATGTTGCAGTGGTTACCGTCATAGTAAATAGACACTATGATCTGAGTTTCAAATCCTAGAAGGACTGATTGCATTTCTCATTGCACAAAGGTATGAATCCAATTATTCTCCTGCCAACTCAGGGTAAATAGTAGAGTAGACTCGACCCTTTAATCTTGGTATTGCAATTGGTGTAAAGAAGGAAAACTCTAAATTCAAACTTGTTAAACTGTACATAAATATTGACCTTGAGTCGCATCCTACTCATGGTGAATGGATGGTAAATAAATATATATATTAATAAATAACCAAATACGTTAATGACTTAATCCAGAATTGAAGGCCTTTTTTTTAATATTTTGGTGACGAACTGAAAACATTTTGGTAATCTTAATACAAAAATTGGGAGTATTTTTGCCGTCTTTAAATGATAATAGAAAATATTTTCATGTCACATTTTCGCGTCGCTTGTTTTATCATCAAATATTTTTTTTTAAATTTTATTGTGTTTATTAATCATTTTTATTTTATTACTTTTTAAATCATTTGTTATAATCCCTCTTCTTTTAATTCTTTCTTCTGTTATATGAATCTCTTGTTTTATGAAGATTATGTTATTGCAAAGATTTCTTTATGGAGATTATATCATATCAGTCATGCTTTAAGAAGATTCTATGGTATAGATAACGTGTTTCAAGATTTTCTTTAAGTGATCGTATGTTTTGTGAAGATTTTTTAATACATCTTAAATGTTATGCTCATTTTCTAATATGAAGCATGTATCATCAAAATTCTGTTATATTGCTCATGGGTTTATGAAGATTTTGTCTTATTAGTCATGCTTTATAAAGATTAAAAAAAGAATGTGTCTCAGGGTCAAAAACATATTGATGTTGTGTCTTATATAAGATTTTGTTATAACAGTTATGTTTCATGAAGATTTTCTCGTAGCGATCATATATTTTATAAATATTTGTAATATCGATCATGTTTCATAACAATTTTGTTATAGCAGTTATGTTTTATGAAGATTCTGTTATATCGATTATGTTTAATGAAGATGTTATTTTATTGATTTTTATTATAGCCCACCCATGAATAGTCATATACCCCAAACATGTAGAATTCCTTCTCATTATTTTTTTAATAAGATTTATGCAATTTGATCAGTTTTAGTGGCCAATTGTAATATGATGGCCGAGGGATTTCGTTTTATGCGTTTGGGTTTAGTTAGGGTGAAAACCTTTCGGCTCAGGGCATGGGTTACTTAGGTGCAGCGTTAACGCAGGTGTTCACGCGCGCGGGCAGAGCGGACATGTCACTCGGAGATATCACAATAGCCCAAATGGGAAACGGGGCTCGAGAGTGCGGGTGATGTCACGCACCGGAAGCGCGGAGGATTTGGGGGAATTTGAAAAAGTCAGTGAGTTGAGTTCTGCCTCGGAAGAAGACAGTTGGCTTTCGCTTGTTCGCTGAAGTGGCCTTGTGGCGGGTGCCGCACGATATGGGGGGTGGGGCAGATGAAAAAGCCAGAATAGAAATAATGTGTATCTCTCTTTTTATGTCGAAGAACCTTTAAACTCGAAGGTAATAAAAAGTTTCGTACCTGAACTAAGAAGTCGTCGCGTGTTTTTCGTGTTTCGGGACTCCTATGTTCTATGTATATATGTTATGACATTCTATATAGGTTTCACACATAGCCGTATCTGGCTATGGTACATAAAGATATTTGGTACCAGAGCTGGGCATGTCGTTCATGGCATGGTTACGACTGGGTCCACAACTATGTCCACACGATCAGGGAAACGGCTAAGAACATAGGATCTATTTCAAGCGGCTTGTTCAGGCGATGGAAGGAGAGAGAGAAAACACGAGGTGCCCAGAAAAAAGAAACAAGAAAAAAGCTAAACACCGAAAACAAGAAGAAAAAAATGCGGCGCCCCAAGCAGAAAAAGAAAAGAGAAAAGAAGAAAAACAGCTCAACTCCAAGAGAAGAAAAAAAAGGCATGAAGAAAAGAAAAGAAAATGAAGGTGAGTGGCAACTGAAAAAAAAAGATTGCAACCAACGAAGTCAAGAAAAAAAGGCATGAAAAGAAAAGAAAAAGAAAAAAGAAGGTATTTGCTCATTGTGACTGTCATTGATTAATTTATGTATAGAATTTAAATAATTGTAAAAGATAGAATTGGATAATTTTAAAAAAAGATTTTTCTTTTGATGTTATGAACATTCTATGTACATTTCACATATTCGTATCTGGCTATGGTACTAAATGCTTCAGTCCCAGTTGGTCAACTATTTCGCTTTAAAGTAAAATTAATTTTTAAAAAAAGAATAGTAATTAGCCATATTGATTAGAATGAATAAAATCATTATAATAATAAAAAAAGTTTAATTTTAGTTATCGATTGCCTCAGGCACTTTCCATCTAAATTGTTAAAAAGATATAAAATTAATTAGCTTATCTAATAAAAAAACAATGTTCTTTTGAGAATTCAAGTCAATGTTTTGTTCTGTTTTATTGTTTTTTTATTGTTATCTTTTTATATTATTATTAATCGGTTTTTAAATCTGATATTTGAACCTTCAACTTTGATATCAGCGGCCAGGTAATAAAACACGTAACAGAAAACTCAGTTCAATTAAAACTAATAAAAATTTTCTTTGTTTTTTTTTTTCTTTTTCAGTAATTTGCGCAGTGAATAGGGTATTGAGCTTAAATCATTGAACCGTTGTTTCTAAACTTATCATGCTGGTGCCGCTAAAATGTTCTGGTATACTTCATCCAAATTCAAAAATATTTTTCTCAAAGATATTTCTTCATGCTAGATTTAAAAGATAATGTATACAGGCCAATATTATTGAATTATTCATTGGTTTGAAACGCATGTAAACCTGTTTAGAGTTATTTTATGCCAAGAAGTTAATAATATTGAATAGTTATTATTACGTTTTTTGTTTTATTGCTTCTTAAGATGTTTTTGCGCGCAGTTATGTGATATCTAGTATCTAGTAGAAGTGCCTTTTAGGGATCCATCTATGGCTGAAAATAGATTTCTTAAAAAATTATTAAGATTAAATAATAGTTAAAACCATATAAGTATTCGCAAACAAATTATTATTAAAAATGTTTCGGGCAATTATTACTATTTGATAATAATTATTTATTTGCACATAGTTTAAGAGTTTCTTGTTATTAATAATGGTAATCCTTAGTAAACAATTATGGCTTCAAGTTACCATTCTTAATTCAAATAATTTTCTCTTATATGGTGTCAGTATTACAAATGGATACGAATGATTTTTAAGTAGATCTATTTGACCCATAGATGGGGCCCTAACAGGTACTACTACCACTACTCCGAATCAGCGTGGACATGAGAGTAATGGTAACGAAGTTGTACTCCACACACCAGAATTGAGTCTTCAGTATTCAGTCGAAGTGTTCGCCAATGGCCCAGGAGACCAGGGTTCAGTCCCAGGTCACATCATACCAAAGACTTAAAAATGGGACTTGATACCTCCTTGTTTAACATTCAGAATTATAAGGTATGTATCAAGGTAAAGTGGATCAATCCTGGAGAAGGAGCAGCGCTCTCCCCTACATCTCGGCGTAGTAGCTACTGAAAAGGGAGCCTTCGGGTCACCCTCGACTGCGGTCGACAACTTTACTTTACTTAGTGTCCTACACAAACCCCTTCCGCTAGTGTAAGGGAAACAGGCAGCGTCTTCTAAGCCCCGGTAATAAAACTTTACAATATTATCAGCTGTTACTTTTTCTTTTAATAAATTAAGTGTGCTAATCTTCTATCGTGTCTTGCCTAGTTTCACCGGATAGCCAATGTCTCTCTGCCCCCAAGCAATGATTTTTTTTTTCCAACAGGAAATCCATCAACCACTGGCGCTGGTAGAGACTGTACGAGCCGTGAGTTGGCTCTATAAGGAAAAAAGAAGAAATAAACATTAATTCCGTGAATAGGCACATATGGGCGTCTTTATAAATAAGAATTTTTCTTTTTCATCTTGAATATGAGGTGTCATACGCCTCACAACATAGACAAACCTCTAACTCTCATATGTTCTGTTCAACCTCAGAGGACAGCCAAGAAGCATAACCTACCACTGTTATGGGCTGAAACTCGTCTTTCTGTCTCTTTATTGCTTCCTTGAATAAATGCAGACTTTGCTTCAGAAAAGAACCCCAACACCTCTCGCAAAATTACGTTAAAAATTATTCTCTTGTCTACTTACCTCTGACCGTACTAGAGTTGCAAATTTCTGTCTATAACAAACATTAAAAACTAACCCTTGTATTTCCATCGAGATATCCATCTCCTATTTTATCATCTATTAAAAATCTACTGTCTACAATCTGATAGAATACAAGGGGATTTCTTCCCAGCTATGTTTTTTTCAATACTACTGGATGGATGCACAACATGGACGCTATGTTATGTTTTGCTTTTTCAGTTTTAATTTTACGGTGTATGGAAAAACATCAAAGGAAAAACAAACATTGGTCATATGATTGATTTAAGAAATGGTGTTAGTTTAGTTTATTTTATGTTGGCTTTTCTTTGTAAACTAAACAAAAAAGATAAAGGATTTGTTTAACAAACCTGGCAGACTATCTTAAGTCCATTTTAGCTTCAGACGTGGGATGTTAATAAATTAATGTATTAACATTTAATTATATATGTTCATACAATTCTTACACATGTGTGAGAATGCAATTTCATGTGACATTTCCATGTTACATACGAGGTGCATACGATAAGTTTTCAGATTTTTTTCGTATGATCACTTTTATTGATAGTACACACATGAAACTCTGGTCTCCGTCGAAGTAATCTCCTCCAGCTGCAATGCACTTGTTATACCGTTCAAACACCTTCTGGAACACCCCATGGAAGTCCTCTTGCGTGAGCATGTCAATGACCTTCGTTACAGCCTCTTTCATCTCCTCAATTTTCTCATAGCAACAGCCTCTGAGCTTAGGGAATAACCAAAACTCACAGGGAACAAGATCTCGACTATAGAGAGGCTGAGGAACTGTCTTGATGCCCATCTTGGACAAATAGTCTGTGATAAGGATGGAGTTGTGGACTGGTGCATTATCCTGGTGGAAATGCCACTGACCCGATTTGAAGAGTGCTGGTCTCTTCCGACGGAATCTCTCCCTGAACTTCCTTAAAACCTCAACATAGTAACCCTAAACCTAAGCTTAACCCTTTGGCCAATCAACTCTGGTGTATTGACTTCCTTACTCCTCTCAAACCTCTCATCATCCCTCACAGACTCCCTGCCTTCCTCGAATCTCTTATACCACTCAAAAACTGATGCTCGATTAATTCAAGATGGTCGAAAAGCAATCTGAAGCATTCCATACATTTCTGTGGCATTTTTTCCAAGTTTAAAACAGAATTTTATTGCATATCGTTCTTCTAACGTGTCAGATTGCATTTTTGAAAATCACCAGCTGTGACAATCAGACTTTAGTACGGTGTATTCGAATTCCTGATGTAGATGTTGATTTGAAGCTGAAATCATAAAAATTGGTCGGTCATCTAATAATATGTATAGCAATAACATACTGAATTTTCAAGAGTTTACAACAATTTTAAATGCCCATACGAAGAAAGTCTGGAAATTTATCGTACGCACCTCGTAATTCTCAGAAATTTGCGTTTGGTTAATGAGTTTTGTAAAAGGGAGAGGAAAGCGGATAGAAAGGGGTCAGACAGGCCATATTTATGTATTTATACAAACCCTCCAGCATGCTCAGGATAAGAGGCAAGTTCACTTTTGAAGGGCCGTGCAGATTATTTGAATTCAGTATTTCTCTTTGGTGCGTATACTTACTAATTTGAAAATCCCAGTCTACCCTACTATTTACCCACAGTTGGATGAAAAGATATTGATTCATGATTTTCTCAAAAGTATTAGTACGAAGTGAAATGCAGTCTTCTCAATGATTTGATCTTAGTGAATCCATTTCCTCCGACCATAACCCTTACGCCAAACGCAACACCGAAAACACTCAACAGGTTTTGAATTCAGTGTTTTTTTCTTCAAGACCGGTCGCGTAACCAAGGCTAAAAGTAGACCATCAATAGTAATAGTACAGAAAATTACAAGAAAGAAACAGGAAAATTGAGATAAAATTCCGATCCATCCGTAAATAATTCCGTCCTTTATGACGAGATCTATGCTCGGAGGATATATCACTGTTGGAAATATTAGTGATTACTATTTTTTTTATGGGCTTTTGTCGGAACATAATTGCTTTCGTGAACAGTTATATTTTCTCAACGAGAATACTACAACCATTTCAACTCATCTGTATTCTTTTATTCAAAGTCGACGCGTTCCAAATATCAAAGAGACAAAATTAGCTCTCTCTACCCAACTCACTGTTCTTTTCTCTCTTATTATAAAGAATATTTATTCTTCAGGCTTACTGTCTTCACTGACCTTCTAACTTCCTGTTATTACTGGCAATTTCCTTTTCACTATTAACTAAGTGATTTATTTCTTATTTCACTAAAAAGTCACAAAAAGTTATCACAGAATCAGTTCCTTATAATAAGGAGAAAATATCATGGAACCCTATTTAAATGACAGATCACTGAACCGGCTAGACCAGAATAGTCGTAAATAAGTTAATATGAAACTTATAAGAAAAACTAACTATATTAACAAAAGAATATCCAAATAAAAACAATCTAATCCGAGTATATCACAATTTTTATATAGAAAACAACGTGAAAAAATCATAGGCTTTTATCGACGTCTCATTGGGATTTGCAACAAAGGAAAACCTACATTTTCTTTCTTTTCAATACAACGCAAAATATATGTATACAAAATAAAGATAGGCACAAGAAAGAAAACAAAATTAAACTTGGGAACATTACTAAAAGCATAATATTATCTTAAAGACTTATCCCGTGACCTGATTTGGTTGTTGACGGGCACTACTGTTCGACGTGTCTGGGGTAGAGATATCTTGGCAAAGTCCGTCCCTCTTTCGGTCTGGTTTGAATTTAGTTTTTCTTTTCCTAGACTGGCTACCATACCAAGGTTAAAGTGGTCAGTTTGTTGGTTCGGTGGTTTTACAGTATGTCAACACTCTTTGGTTTATTTACTGCCAAGGTCAGTTTTTTTCTGCGAACAATTATATGGTTTCAAGTGAGTATTTTCGATATGTTAATAAGAGTGCCAACAATGAGGTCATTAAAGAAGTCTGTTTAGCAAACCCAGGTTTACCAATCAAAAAAACAATTCCAAACACAAATCAAGAATCACACCTCCAAATTCAAGACTCTAAGAACAAATAAATAAAGAAGTAAAAGAAAAACAAATTTAAATCCACATAGAGCAACTCACACTTGTTTAAAGAGCGAAAAACTGTACAGTCTGCCCTACTATTTACCCATAGCGGAAGGGAGAATAGTTGGAGTCATACTTTTCCCAGTGTTATTAGCGCTATATTAAATGCAAACAGCCTCGTTCAGGTTTTGAACTCGAGTAGACGATTTCACTTCCTACGACGATAAGTGTTACACTATGAACTATATTACCTATAATATGAACTATGAACTATATAACCAATAATTACCATAAACCACAAGCTCGAAGGAAATCTAACCTATCTCAATAAGAGTCGAGTAAGAAACCTTTCCCGAGTAATTAAAAATATATTCAACAGGAAAATAAATAAATGCTGAAATAAACCAATTCATATTTTTAAACAGATTTCACATTCGAAACAAAAGAATTTTTAAAATAGTCGATAAGCAAAGCCTGAAAACATTTATTGGAGAGATTTCCTGTGATTTAAAACAAAAGAATAGATAAACACCGCTGAGACATGGAAATAAACAACACATTTAATATAATCATACAAGATAATACCATTCTTTAACCATACCTTTGACATCAATAAATTTCTAAAGCTCTCAATTTATAATAAATTAGAAAACATTTGAATCTATGAGTCTCCCGCGTTGGAGTCTTGGAAATACGCATCTTTTCCTCTGTAAATTCATGCTCAGTTAGTGTGGTATAACAAAATATTCACAACAAAAAACGAAGACTGAGTGATAAATTTATATTAAAAAAATTCTGTGCAATTTGCATAAACGATCACCTCTCTCACACCCTCTCTCCCTTACACACACACACACACACATATATATATATATATATATACAATTTAGTTTACCATATTTATCAATAAAAAGTGCACAATATTGGTGATAGAGTATGTGTAAATAGGTTAGGATAGCTTAGAAACAAATTCAACGGAGATTGGTGACTGACAGTTTCTTGGCTATGTAAGACTTTGTCTCATGATCGTATAAACGAGCCGTCCTTTGACTGTGTCTACACTATCCAAATATACACACACACACTTACACACACACGCACGCGCATACACACACACACACACATATATATATATTTATATGTTTGTGTGTGTGTGAGTGTGTGTGTATTTACCAAGCACCTCTGTTTGAGCAAGATTTAACACAAACTCATTTTTTAAAATGAATTCAACAGGTTTGAATTCAGTGTTTTACATCTAGACCAGTTAACATACCAAAATAAGAGATCAGTCTGCTCAACTATTTAACTTCAGTTGGATAGAAAATAAATGGAATCATACCTTTCCTAGGAGAATTAGCTCGATGGGATATGCATTAAATAGCAATTTTTGGACTATTTATGTGTATCAATAAAATCATTGGTGTTTGATGTCAATCCTTGAAGCCATTTAACGGTGTGCGAGCAAATGAGCTTTGGCATGTATAAAATATTACCCCAAAACTATTCGTTTAAAAATCATATATTTACTATATGAATACATATGGCATTAAATGATCTACAAGGATTTATAAAACTAAACTAACCAATTATACTTGAAACCATTTAACTGTGTAAACGAGTGATTTACAATAAATTAAATCATTGGGATTGGATACCAATACTTAAACTATTTAACAGGGAGAAGTAAACTATTATATAACATAAAGGCCGAGGGATTTCGGTTCATGCCTTTGGGTTTAGTTAGGCTGATAACCTTTCAGCTCAGCACATGGGTTACTTAGATGCAACATTAACGCAGGTGTTCACGCGCACGGGCGGAGCGGACGTGTCACTCAGAGATGTCACAATAGTCCAGATGGGAAACAGGACTAGAGAATGCGAATGACAACACGCACCAGAAGCGTGCGGAGGATTTTGGGAATTTTGAAGAAGGTTAGTTCAGTTGAGAACTAGACGCCGGACGAGAAAGGTCGACTTTCGGGGCTCTAAGGGGCCAGACGAATTTGTGCGCTACGGGCGCCGCACGAGATGGGGTGCAGAGGGAAAAGCCAGAATAGAAAGAATGTGTATATCTCTCCTTATGTCGAAGAACCTTTAAACTCAAAGGTAATGAAAAGTTTCGTACCTGAACTTAGAAGTAGTAAGTGTTTTTTAACACAGGTGTTCGAGCACGAGCGCACACGCGGAGCGAACGTATCACTCAGAGATGTCACAAGAGCCCGACATGGGAAACGGAGGCTAGCGAGTACGAATGACGTCACGCACCGGAAGCGCGCTGGGGATTTTGGAAGATTTTGAAAAAGTCAGTGAGTTGAGACTAGACACCGGACAAGTGGAGATGAGACCTGCTTCGGGGGAAGACGATTGGTTTTCGCTTGCTCGCGGAGACCTCTGTGGCGTGTGCCACACACGTTGGGGTGGGGGCAGATGAACAAGCCAGAATAGAAAGAATATGTATCTCTCTTCCTTACGTCGAAACCTTTAACTCAAAGGTAATAAAAAGGTTTCGTACCTGAACAGAGAAGTCGTTACGTGTTTTTCGAATTTCGAGATTCCTATGTTCTATGTATATATGTAATGAACGTCCCATGTATATTTCGCATATTCGTGTATATGGCTATGGTACAATTAGTGTAACGTAACAATGTTTGAAGTCTTTTAGCTGTGTGTAAACAAATGAGCTCAGGCTCGTTTCAAAATTTTTACCAACAAACTATTCGCTTAAAAATCACATATATAAACAGAATTTGGCTTTAAATAACCTACAAGGATTGATAAGCTTAATAACTTAACCAAATGTAAGTTTTAGTTATGGTCAACAATTAGTGATATTGAATTAACAGTTTCATTTTATAATTTGTAACTCACAGGTTAATTGAAGGGGCGGATGGGCTAATGGTTAACAATATGAATCAAACACTGTCTTGAATAGTTAGCATTCACTAGACACAAAAGCATGAACGCATTTTTCCTTTAGTTTTTGGTTTTATTTGTCAACGCAGTTGGAACCATTTTAGCCACGAAAATGCAATCAATATTTTGTGTTCAGTTGCGACTATTCGGGATCGATTCTCATAACCAGTATCATCATCATCATCATCATCATCATCAAGTCGCGCTGCTAGCACAGATTTCCCTGACTTTCTCCCTCAGTCCTTCGTTTCTGGCAAGTCTTCCAAACTATATCCTGTGTCCTCACTGAGCTGATGTAAATAAGTTCTTGCCGGCCGGCCAATGCTGGCATGTCCACGTGTAGGGGTCCATAGAAAAACTTCACTTATGAGTTCGTCCAAGCTCCTCCAGCAGTGTCCCCTTCTTCTTACTTGGATTGTTTTAGAGATGGGAGCAAAGTGGCCAAACAGCTGTTTTTCGTGGGTTGTGGCTTTCAGAATTTGTTCAATATTCTTGTGTAGTTCCCATCTACCTTTTTCTCAATGCGTTTTGTCAGTGTCCATGTGGTGCATCCATAGAGTAGTATTGAAACAACCGCTGCTTGGAAGAAATCCCGTTTTATTTTATAAGATTGATCAGACTTCCATATAAACGCTAGCCTATCGATTGGAGTTCATGTCTTCGCTAGACGCATATTAACATTTCAGTAGATAAGACACTATTGCCAAGGCGCATGAACTTGTCAACTAATTTCAGATGATCATCATTTAGAGTGGAGATGGCTCCCTCTCGTTTAAAACATGTACTCCGTTTTGTTTGCGTGCACGTGGAGGCCAATTCCTCCTGGTGCCTCTGTGATAACGTCTACTTCCTGCCTTTTTAGATAAAGCCATGTTTTGTTAGATCTAATGACGTTCGAAGGAGGTAGTTTAGTCAGAGTATAACAAATGTGGTACTAATGCAGAACTCCAACAACAATGTCGAAAAAGTCTGTCTCCATCTGGCAAGTGAACCTTGACTTTCGTGTTTCTATAGAGCATCATTATGTAACTGTTTCTTTGGGGAGACCATATGTAAGAAGTATATCTCCATCTTCCCTCTGTGTATGGAATCAAATATTTTCGAGAGATCTACAAAAAATAGTGTTGCATCTCTATTCAACCTCCGCTGAGCAGAGAGCGAAATTGGAAGAGAAATTATCCTGTGTGGAAGCTCGTTGACGAAATATTTCAGGTAAATTTCTAACCTTTAACCGATCGGATTTTAGCGAAAACTAAAAATCAAATTCTTCTTCTTTTGACAAATACATGTAAACAACCAGAAAAAATATATGCAAAAAAGAAATATTGAAAAAAAAATTTTGAATTTAAAGGGGAATAACTTTGTTATATAAATTTAACGTTAAAGGATCACCTACTTCCAGACCAGCAGTGGCGGTTTTTTTTTTCATCTTAAGTCTAATAAAAAAATAACACCCCCCAATATTGTTTCCACCCCTTTTTTTAGCGAAAAAATCGCCACCCCAAATAAGCTTAGTTAACACTTCAACCCTCTCCATCTGATTTCCCGACAAAAATTTTTTTTAAAAATAGTTACACGTCCCTGGTCAACAAAAATGCATGCTGGTCGGGAAGTGGGCGATCATTTACGTTATTTTACATTAAATTCATATAACAAAGCGATTCCCCTTTAATTTCTAGAATATTAGGGTTTTCCAAATAGATATTTTTTCTGGTTGTTTACATGTATTCGCTAAAAAAAAGTAGAATCTGATTTTTTATTTTCGCTAAAAAAGATGAGTTAAACGGTAAACATATACCATATTTTAAATAAGAAAAACTTGACGAATGTTTATTGGAGTGATTCGAGCAAATATGGTGAAGGGAAAGATCAAGGACAGAATCGAAGAGCATTATGATGGAAAAAATATCAGTAACCTACCCAGTAAATATATATATATATATATATATATATATATATATAATCAGTAGGACTATATATCATATCATTAATGAATGTACGTATGTATGTATGTATAATTCAATTTGATCATAATTATGTATATATATTTAAACAGCCTTAAGGAAATTGTCAGTTAGGGTTTGAAACTTTGCCGTCGATTTACACCTTCCTGTACTGCACAGCGACTTTATGAGTAACACCAGACGTTTGCTGTCTCCAAATAAATAAATGGAGTCTATGTTAGAACAGAATCGTAAAACTCGTACACACAAATACACGCACACCCATCCGTGTCTTATTACAAGTAAGTGAATCTGACTTATGTTAAATTAAAAATGCCCCAAAACATAGCCAGTTAAATCAAATACATCCATATCATATCAAATCGTATCAGAGTTGTTTACATAATACATATTTTACTGCAGGCCAAATGTAGATCAAAGAATCTCAATCTCAGCTTAACCTTTTTTACCGTAACATCACCATTTTTAGCTAAAGCATCTTTGCTTATTTAAACAGCAACGATATTACGGCTATTTTTCCGAAAATATTGCATCGTTCTTGTTTTTTAATTTTCTATGGTAAAGTAATATAGCTGGCCTCGATAAGATTTTAAATTTGAAAACGATACGAATAAGAGTTACTGCCCCATTACTATATTAAATCATACCAAAGTCTTTAAAAACAAAATATTTAAACGTGTTTAAAGATTCAGTTTAAGAAATTACACGAGAGTTTGCATCTGGAATAGAGTAATATCATTCTTATCATAATTCACCGTATAACATTCTGCCCAGTCGACTAGGGCTGTAGAGGGGGTGTCCTCTAAATAACCTAACCTTTAAATAACCTACAAATGGTTAAATCGATGGACTGCGGAATCGTAGTACGCGAGTTCGTACTCCAGTCGCGCTATTACGTTCACTTTCGGGCAAATACCCTTGGGAAAGGTATGAACCCCCTTATCCCTCCAGCTATGGGTTGAATAGTACCACTACTGTTCTTCTTGGAGAATGGCTTTGGCATTAAATAACCTACAAAGGTTGATATGCCATTAAACAAAGAAACCAAACCAAACCTAGGGCTCTAGAATACACCGACTGCTTCACTGAAGAGGGGTAAGACTCCGCCAACGAGTGTCCTAGATATGACACTAAACAATCTGATGATGAGGTTCCAGTAATGCTGGAACTTTGAGTAATATGGAGTACCCCTTCATCGCCATTGCTCGCACGTCTACTCTGGATCGGAATGGTAGTACCTGATAGGGTCCTATCTATGGTTAGATAGAACTAAACTTCGTACTTATGCTATACCAAATTGCTTTGACATTGAAACTGCGTACTTATGCTAAACTAAATTATTCGAGATAGAATTGTTTTCACATTTAACTGTCGGTAAACAAAAACTACGCTTATACTAAACTGAATTGTTTGAAATAGAACTGTTCGACTAAAATAGGACTGTTTTGACATTTAAACTGCATGCTGTTGCTAAAATGAACTGCTTGAAATAGAACTGTTTTTAAAATAAAATAAACTGTGTTCTTATGCTAAACTGAATTGTTTGAAATAGAACTGTTTTGACATTTAACTGAACGGTTTTGATATTCAACTGTTTGTAAACAAAACTATACTTATACTAAACTGAATTTTTAAAAATTTAATTCGGACTTAAATTACCCGAAAAGGGTTGATACGCCGTAAAAGCAACGAACCAACCTAACAAACAAATAACTTTTTAAAGTTCATTTGTCTACAATCGCATAACTTATTAACAGCTACATATTTCATTTACTAGTGGGACGACGGAACATAGTTTTTTGCATATGTTTGTTTTGGTTTCTTTAGGATATTTTCCGTGGTAAACGTAATGTTAAACAAGACTAATTTTATATCCATCAGTTTAGTTCAATCGAATATTTGTAGTTTTTCAACTTTATGATATAAACATCGAAGTAAATAATTCCTCATACGAAACAAAAGTTGTGATCAATTTCACATGATTTTTCCCGTTTTGTTATGGATTTTGTTTGTTTTTCATTTATTTTTTCTTTTGTACTCGCACATATACACACACACACACACACACACACACACATATATATATATATATATATAAAGTCATCAGAAAATTAAAACAAAAATAAGTTGTTTAGATTTATATTATGAGTAATATCCACCAGAAGATTATAAATTTCTTGATAACGTTTAATAATTAACAAGTCTTCACAAAACAATTTTTTGATGCTAAGATGTGATTTCTAGTGGGAGGAAATGAAATAAAGTTAGCATAACGTTGGGACCTTTTCGTGAAGTAACTATCCAATAAGAGTAAAAGGTGACCTAGTTACCTCTTCTACCGTGTTGCATCTGGGTATATATCCTAGTTCACGGTGGCAATTGTAGCCAAGCAAACTCCCCCAGCAACATTGTGTTTAACTATTTTGAAAAATCATCGGCAGGTTTTAGCCAAAACTGCGCAGGCCACAACTCAGGTCTCCGGTCTACAAAGAGAAAAGAAATAAATAAAGGCAAGGATTAAATCGTATTGCTGTCTTCAGTCAATTGAGAAAGATTTAGTCTAGTTTAATGCAGGATTATTTTAAAGTTAAATGAGACATTTTTTTCGTGATTAGCTTAAAACAAAAAAATAATACGATGCCAAGTAAGACATAACTCGTTCGAAACTTAAATGCGTGTACTTCCAAAAAACAATAACGTAACTAAATATTTATCTTAATAAAGGAACTATTCTAATTTGTGACACGATGGATGGCATTAGCTTATGTGGATGTGGGTATCAGTGTGTGCCGGTCAGAGGATCTCTTTGTCTGTTTTGGCGCGAAAACCACGCAAAGGGCGTGCGCGCGAGATTATCCACGAGACCGGAAGAGGACGAGGGAAGGTAAGGTCCCAGAGCAAGAGAGACCAGGGCAGTCGACAGAACAGAGCAGTCGATGGAACAAGGGCAGTCAGCAGGAGAAAGCAGTCAACAGAAGTCAAGCGAAGAGAGCAGGTAATTGCAAGGACCTGTGGACCAGAGGCTGGGTTGGCCAACGTGAGAGGATGAGTCAGCATTCCTGGTGGGTGTGTGGGAATTTGGCCCGAATACACTCTCACGATAGCCTACAGAGGCACAGAATGCTAGGAAAGTGTCGCAAACTTCTCCTTTCTTGCGCTTGGAGCTAACCCAAGTCTGTATTTGTTTGTTATTCTTTTCTTCCACCCTCTCGGTGAAATACTCCTGGTCGGAGATTAGAGAAACCACTAGATGATCTGATGGTTATGGGTGGTTTAGGAGGCTGAAATAGTGGCGGGGGTCAGCGGTGTATTGTCACACATTTAATCAAAGATAACGGATTACTTCAGCCGGTACTTATTCGTCTAAAAATGGAAAATAAACATATAGTATATATGATTAATAATCTGGACAAAGACAAAAATGTTTTAATTGATAAATTTTTTGTAATTCAATTAAAAAAAAACTATTTGATATCATAAAGATATAACTAAGTACTCTATTTTATTTTTTGTTGATTCAGTTTTTATATTTGTTGTTATCGTTTGCTCAAATCATTTTTAATTGAAGTAAATATTACAAAAATATCGGTGATTGAGGACGTACTGCCAATTCTGGAGATCTGGGTAGGGCGGAGAACCTCCTTGTTGCCATTACTCAAAACTTCCTTCAGATCCGGAGAGGTAGTACCTGTTAGGGTCCGTTCTATTTATCAAAGAGATGTGTTCGAAAATCGTTTGTACTAGATAGAAATATTGGATACCGTTTAAACATAGGCATTTGTATTAAGAATAGTTGCATGAAGCTATAAATGTTTTTACTCTAATTTTAGCAAGTATGAATTTCTGTGTTTTTCTGAAAGGAGTATTTTTAGTTGGTTAGAGTATTTTTCGTTAGTTAGAATAATATAACAATGTGCAAAGAAATCATTGTTTTTAAATAGAAATAATTACTTGAAATCTTTATATATATAATTGGAATTAGATAGGAATACTTAAAACCAAACGACTGTGGGTAGATTATTTGTATTAGATAAGAATACTTAATAACATATAACTGTGAGGAAATCACTTGTACGAAAGAAGAGTTACTTCAAGCTACAATTGTGCACCAAGAATTATTGTTATTATTAGTTAGTTGAAATCATTATGATTGGGGTGAGTACAAACACTGACCATACACGATTATTCGGTTGCAAAAGAACTGGAAATTGTTTGATTAGATCAAGTATTTTAACATAGTTTGGCAATGAGAAATGTTGCTGAATACTTCTTGAAATATTTTAAACGATATATATGGGCTTAAAAAGAATTAATATTATTATTAAATAGGAATACTTTCTTGAAACGATGTGGTTATGAATGTTTTTACCAACCCCTCCGAACGAGCAGAATATGACACAAAGTCAATTTTATGAGCATTCAACAGTTTTTTTGAGTTTTCCTTTACCAAGACCTGAGCCATACAAAATTCAAAGTTTTCAGTCTGCCCTACAATTTATTTAAAGAAAAAATGATGCATGTGAAATACAAACGGCCTCATCCAGGATTCGAACTCAGTTCGATGGGTCCATTTCTAACGACGATAACCATTACACCAAAAACTCCTCAATATAATTGTGTATAGATTATTGGGAAATATTTGATACCATATCATTGTGTGTAAACAAATGATTATTTTAATAAAGATATGAGAAAAGGTGATTACAACGTTGAAAATATTGATATGATCGCAATCAAATACTTCCAAATAATCTATTTTTTGCATTAAATAACACAAAAGTGTTTATATTCAGTTAGATAGAGCAAACCAAACCTTACCTGACGCAAACGTGTACGTCAGATAGTATGTGATATTTTACGTTGGCTATATATATATATAGTACATGTTATTGATTCTTCTCGGCTTTCCTCTTTTGGATCGTTTCCCAATTATTTCAGCTGTATCTCTGAAACTGATGGTATCTATTTGTGCATTCTATTTATTTATCTCTGTATGACAAATTGCGAATTCTTTAGACGTGGGATGTTAACAATTTTAACATCTTCATTATATATGCTGTGACACCATAGCCCTCACCCCCGACAAGTGGCACTGTTGATGCAATTAAGAACAGAGTGAAAACAGAGGATGGATGTCAAGGAAATCAAAAACAGAAAGAAGAGGAAAGGAAAGAAAATGATTGCTATTAGTGATGCTATTGATTTGACTCAAAATCAAACCAACAACCTGCACAAATTGTTTTGCAGCATTGATTTATTTCATTTATACCTGAATGTTTGCTTAGATGTACACTTCTGTCCAAAAAAGTCGGCTAACCCCAAAATGGTAAAAGCTTTTATTGGTCTAAAAAATAGATATTAAAAAAATGCAACCATTAGATTAAGTAACCTACTTCTCTAAGAGACTGATGACAAACGCACTGGAAGACCAAAAAAGGTCTATCAGTATAGGCACCAGGTTTGTTTGATTGTTTGGTTGGTTGGTTCTTTTACAGCTTATCAACGATTTTCGGATCATTTAACGCCGAATTAAATTTCAAACAATTCAGTTTAGTATAAGTATAGTTTTTGTTTACAAACAATTAAATGTCAAAATAGTTTGATTTGTAACAATTCAGTTTAGCATGAGCATTGGACGCTACCAAAACGGCTGGAGAAGAATCTAGACAGCAATTAAACAAGAATGTTGCGAGCAATAGTGAACAAGTCATTGCGGCAACATCCCACAAGGCACCAACTATGCGGCCACCTGCCTCCCATCACGAAAACTATCCAAGTTAGGCGAGCAAGACATGCAGAACACTGCTAGAGAAGTAGGGACGAGCTCATAAGTGATGTACTCCAATGGATCCCGAGCCAAAGCAGGACGACCAGCTCGAACATACATACAGCAGCTATGTGAGGATACGGGATGTAGCCCGAAGACCTGCCAGAGGAGATGATCGATAGGGAGAAGTGGCGAGAGAGGGTCAGGGATATCCGTGCTAGCGGCACGACATGATGATGATGATGATGATGATACAGTTTAATTCTTTTTGACCCATAAATAGGACCCTGTCAGGTGCTATCATTCCAGATCAGAGTAGACCTAGGAGTGATGGCAATAAAGGAGTACTTTGCATTCCCCAAAGCTCTAGGATTACTGGAACCTCACTATCAGATTGTTTAATGTCATATCCAGGACACTCGTTGGGAGGGCCTTACCCTTCTTCAGAAAAGTAGTCGGGCAACAGGTACCAGGGTGATCCCAAACTTGCAGTTGTTTGGTCACATTGATGGTCAAGCAGGCAATAAAGAAAAGCAGACCAATCTTGCCGAGAGTCTTGAGAAAACATTGCACGCCTATGGCATGGAGATCATAGCAGGAAAGACAAAGATCATGAATAACTGTAAGAATTGAACCATAAAGAACATCAAGTTGGAAACGCAAAAAAATGTAAACCTATCGATAGTTTTAAGTATCTTTTACAACCCTCTCGGATGAAGGATGAAAAAAAAGTTCTGGCCAGAGATGCGATGTCAAAGCAGCGCAGACAAAACTGAAAATTGTATGGAAAGACAAAAACATCTCCCTTGTTTGGTATGGTTTGGTTTGTTTTTATGATGTATAAACCATTTAGGTTATTTAATGTCAAATCCATTTTCATACATACAAGCAGTTCTATTTAAAACAATTCAGTTTAGCATAAGCACAGTTTAAATGTCAAAAACATTTCTATTTCAAGCTATTCAGTTTAGTCAACAAAGTTAAATGGTTCCAAGTATTGCTATGTATCACTAACAATTCAATTAAACATCATTAATTTACTCACCATTAAATGTCAAAACAGTTCTATTTCAATTAATTCAGATTAGCATTTAACAGGTTTTCAGATTTTGCTTTACCGAGAAAGTACACAGTTTAGTTCTATTTGACCCCAAAATAGGACCCTATCAGGTGCTACCACTCCGAGCCAGAGGGGACCTTGAGAGATGGCAATAGAAGGGTACTTCTCATTTCCCAAAGCTGCAGCATTCTGGAGCCTCACCATCAGATTGTTTAGTATCATATCAGGACACTCGTTGGGGGAATCTTACTCCTCTGCAGAGATGCAGTCGGTGTATTCTACAGCCTTAGCCAACTGGGCCAAACATCTCTCTAATATCAAATGTTAAATTCATTCGCACAGTTTTTATCTCAGTCTTTCTTCATGCTTGTGAATCTTGGACCTTCATTGCTGATATCCAGAGACATCTTGAACCTTTTGAGATGATATGCTATCGTGAGATCTTGAACATCTCATACCGAGACCACATCACAAATGAGGAGGTCACAAAAATAATAACACCAAACATTGGGTTAGTTGACCGGCAAATTAACACTGCGAAGAAAACAAAAAGAATAAGGTATGAACACATAGTGATAAGTTAATTAGACATGGCTGAAGCCATCCTGTAAGGCACAGTGCCAGAAGGAAGAGGAAAAGGCACAGAGGAGCAGTGGCTAGATGACATACAGAAATGGACAAACCTGTCTTTTGCCGAGTCGTAGAGTTCAGCCCACGAGCAAGATCCTATTTACCAACCCCTCCGCTCGGGCAGGATATGACACAAGTTCAGTTTTTAAGCGGAGTTTAACAGGTTTGAATTCAGAGTTTTCCTTCTCTTTGACTAGTTGCCCCACCAAGGCTGAAGAACCCAGTTGGCCCTACTATTTATCCATAGCTGGAGGGAGAATAATAAGATTCATACCTTTCCCAAGGGTATCATCAAGGGTGTCATCAAGAGTGCCTATACAGCTCCCCCTTGGGTTACGAGGTTGCTGCTAATGATGATGATCATCATCATGATCTTACTATTTTTACTCTTTGATTTAAACTTATTTTCAGAAAGAAAAGTCAGTGTTATTATATATAGTTATGTCATTTATTATATTTGCTTAGTCTCAAACATGGGAATTAAGTTCCTTACCAGTATTTACATTGTAATCACCAAACTAAGAAATGATCGCAATGATCATGGCTCAACTGCAGTGACATATTTCATGCAGCTTCAAACATTTAATGTTTAAAAAATGTTTCCTGTTAATCTATGCTTAATATAAAACCAAATATTATATTTACTTTTCGTATCTGAATTTGGACCAGACCCAAAACTTGAGGTTTGTGGACTTTTTCACAAAACATTTTGTAATCTTTCACAGTGAAAGCAGAAACGTTTTATGTCAGGAAAATTGGAGGTGCCCGAGGTGTAATGGTTACTGTCGTAGGAAATGGACACGGCAACACGAGTTCAAATCCTGGACGAGACTGATTGCATTTGACATTGCACTAATACCTTTGGGAAAGGTATGAATCTAATTATTCTCCCTCCAGCTATGTGTAAATAGTAGGGCAGACTAGGTTCTTCAGCCTTGGTGAGGCAACTAGTCTAGGAGAAGGAAAACTCTGAATTCAAACCTGTTAAACTTCGCTTAAATAATTGACCTTGTGTCATATCCTGCCCGAGCGGAGGGGGTGGGTAAATATGTATGTCAGGAAAATAATAGGTCGATACTCTGCAATAGAAAACAAGATTTTGCATGGAGAATGCGAAATTATCAGATCAAGCCGCTATAAATCCCATGAATCATTAATAATATCATAGTTACGTTTAATCAGTAATAACTTTGTGACATATATTCTAAACAGAAAAACTTGTATTTGATCGACTGGCTAAAGTTTTTCTCAAAAGAGTCTTTTTTTCTGAGTGCTTTAATTTTTCTGACAGGTTTGTCGATATTTTATCTAGTCTTTCGGAACTGAGAATTTTAGTAGGCAATCATTTATAAATTATTAGACTTTGAACCTTCATCATCTAATACCATAGCCTTTAAATATTTTACTTTGTTTCTGAATAACCAACCAAGAACCAAAAATTTTCTTTGACTTTAGGTTCCTGAGTATTTCACACACACACACACATGTATATATATATATATATATATATATATATATATACCCACACCAGAGAGGATACTCCTTATTTACTGGAGAAAAAACTTTAAATATGACAAAAAGTTAATATATGTACTTGAATATATTTCTTGTAACACTAGAGAAACCACATGCAGATATATGATTCCCGAGCTGACGTTGTTTACTTGTTGGCTGAGCGGTGTGATACTAAGTCTAACGTAAATGTGGGCGGGTTTCCATCCCAGCTTCAAGCATCCTACCTGTCTAGCCACACTGAAGAGTTGTGAAGCAACTAAACAGTTTTTCTGTGGATAACAATATATATATATATGTGTGTGTGTGTTTATTAATAGGGGGTTTAGATACCTTCTAAATACTGAACGTTAGAAGTGACAAATCGTTCAGAATATTTTATTCAGTCAATTTTACCTATTTTGATATATACAGTAGCCTAAAGGCATGTTGCTAAATCCTTGTTGCTCTAACAGTTATTAAGATACTAAGCAATGTTGTCAAAAAAGGGACCTGGAAGGTTAAAAGTCTCATCAACGTTTCAAAGACTGTATACAAAATCTACAAAAAAGGCCAGAAATGCTCAATGACTCAGAAAAAAAGTGTATTTAAGAATAAGCGATAGCCAGAAGTCATCAAAGCAGAGTTTCTGCTAATGAAATATGTTAAAAATCTAACATAATTTAAGTTAAATTTTAAGGAGACAGATGAAAAAGACGACTTAGTAAAGTATGTGATATCAATGAGAGATTGATCAAATTATTTTGATGGTATATCAATCCATCTCAGGTTATTTTATGCCTTGGTTCAGTTACCTGTATCAAACAATATGCTTAATATGTTTGCACGCCACCCAATGTAATATCAACGTTTGACCGTGGGTTTTAAGGGTCAAATCCTGTTAATGTTTGAGCCGTGGGTTTTTAGGGTCAAATTCTACGTCTGGCTGTGTCGTAGATTTTCAGGGTTGAATCCTGGTAACGGTGCCAAATGCTGTACTATAGCTGTCATCGTACTTTTACTTTGGTCGTATACTTGTAACGGCGCCAGATGCGTTTTCAGATAGATTGTTTATCAATATTTTCAATGCCCGCACTGTTTTTGAAAGCTCCACAGATAGGGAACAATCCATCCGCGTACAATCCACTTGGGACCTCTTCTAATTGTCGGAGTGATCCCATGGAACAAAGTTGCCAGGGTGTTGGCAACTCAAAAACAAGAAGAACTCTCCGTCAACAATTAACGGTCATTTATTGTTCGATAATCAGACTTCACACAGTAGCACGAGTGTGTGTGTGTGTGAGAGAGAGAGAGAGAGAGAGAGAGAGAGAGAGAGAAAGAGAGAGACAGAGAAAGAGAGAATCTGTAGGGTCTATGAACAGACACACGCACCCCACCGCCTGACCGAGCTCTCTGGACGCAAACTTCTAAGTTCTAACTGGCCGCCTGACTACTTTTTCAAAAATCGTTAATTTTTTATCTATCAAAATTCAGGATACCGGTAAGGTGATGTCATCTTGCTAAATTATTGCATCATCACACACATGCCCAAAATTCAGTGTTTTTGTTTCCCCAATCAAACCTGTGACAAGTCATGAGTCCATTTTGTTTACATTTTGGTCTTCCTGTGTTGGTTGTTATGTACTCTTTTAAACTTGACATTTGAATAAAATTTCCGCCCAAAGATTTTAGGTAGCTTAACAGCTAACTGAAAAACTCGCGGCCAAAGCAAATCAGATGATAAAATGATTAACAATCACGGTAACTGGGTTACAATGACCATTAATATTTATATACTTGTGTAGTTATTTCTTAAAAAGTTTTTGACACAGTTATATAATACCTAGTATCCCTATCCAATAAAAATGGTTTTCACTTAGATTTATGGTTTCAAGTAAGTAATAATATTCTCTAGTAAACATCTATATGTATTTACCCAACCCCTTCGCACGAGCAGTATGTGACATAAGGTCATTTTTTAAGCGGGATATAATAGTTTTGAATTCAGAGTTTTCTTTCTCTCACACCGGTGCCATACAAAGGTTAGAGAGCCCTGCCTGATCTACCTGGAGAGAGAATATTTCGCTTCATACCTTTGCGAAGGGTGTTAGGGCTATGTTAAATGTAGACTGTCTCGTCCAGTATTTGAACTCGAATCTCTGTGTCAATTTCCTAGAGCGATAAATATTATACAACGAACCCCACCCGAGAGAAAATTATAGCTTCAAGTAAGTATTCTTAATGCAAATAATTTACAATTATATCGCATCAAGTATTCCTATCGAAAATTAATTTTTTTTAAACAGATTTTTGACACATATATTGGACTCTAACAGATGGCACCACTCTGTAATTTAGTGGGCCTGAGAGTAATGGGTATGAATAGGCATTTCAAACTAGTACTAATAATGACATGGTTTCAAGTAATCAATTCGTTTTTATGATAGTCATTTATTTTCAGTCCTATGATTTCAAGTATCTTACAATGATAACTATTAGTAAAGAATTATTGTTTCAAGTAACTATTCTTAATAAAAATGATTTGTAAATTGTTAAATGATATAAAGTATTCCGATATGCTACAAATAATTTATACATATTTGTATGGTTTCATGTATTCCTATCTTATACAAATACGGTTTCAAGTAATTATCTTTATTTAATAATTGCTATTTGTTTACACACAGTTATATTGTTTCAAGTTAGTAATAATAAGCCTTTGTAAGTAATTATGGCTGCAAGTAACTATGCTTGGAGTACTGAAAATAAAGGTATTCTCTAAACTTCCCACATCTCAAGCAGTAGGGCCACATCATTAGATGCAGTTTAGTTTTTATATACGGGGTGGAACGATAAAATTGTCACCCTAGAAGAGACAACATGATTCCATTTCCGTTTAATGAAAACCGGTTTTCTTTTTTCTTTTTTTTTTTTCTTTTTTTGTTGCAGACCATCTACTAGTTGGCCAGTTGTATACAAATCCCAAGAGCGATAGGAGCCTTCTATCATGTCTGAAAGTGACACAATGTTTAACGAGCCGCTGTACAACTCATGCTGTCTACCGATCCAAGTTATGACACCTAGAACCATCGCTGGATTGCCAAGAATAACAAGGACGTGCCTAGAGTGATGAAAACAAAATTTCCGACTACGGTTATGGTGTTTGGTGTGGTTTCAAGTGAGGGCCACATCATGCCACCTCACATCTTCCAAGTCGGTTTGAAAGTCAACACCAAAGTGTACCTGAAGAGTGTGGTGATCCCCTGGTGCAATCAGGTGGCCGGTGGCAGACCCTGGGTGTGGCAGCAGGACTCAGCGCCGGCCCACAAGTCCAAAGACACCCTGGCTTGACTTCAGAAGGAGTGCTACAACTTTGTACCCTTCTCTCAATGGCCCCTTCCTCCCCCGACCTGAACCCGCTGGACAACTTCGTTTCGTCATACGTCGAGAACATCACCAACATGACCTCCCACAACACCAAAGCCAGCCTGATCGCCGCCATCCGCCGAGTACTCGCCGAGCTCCCGCCGGCGCTTGTGGAAAAGGCATGCTCCCAGTTCCGATCTGTATCGCGGCAGTGATTGAGACTGAAGGCGGCTACATTGAATAGATGTCAGCTCTACTACATAATCAAGTTACGTGAATTGATTTTTTCAATAAAGTTTCAAAATAAAGCTGTAGTGTTGTTTTCTTTAGGACGACAATTTTATCGTTTCACCCTGAAGTTACTTTGTTTAATGGTATATAAATCTTCGCAGGTTATTTAATTCCAAAGCCATCCTTGTAGTAGCACAATAGGGATATTATTCAAACCATTACGGTGGTGGTTTAGGTTGTCTACATCTTTCCCGACAGTATTAATTCGAAGGTGAACGCAATAGCGAGACTGGAGTTCGAACTCGTTTACTACAAAGTAGCAGCCCACCACGTTAGCCAATGAGCCACGGTAGCCCAGTCACCTTGGGCTATAGAATACACCGACTGCATCACTAAAGAGGGGTAAGACTCCGCCAACGAGTGTCCTGGTTATGACACTAAACAATCTGATGGTGCGGTTCCAGTTATGCTCGAGCTTCGGGAGATGCGGAGCACTCCTTTACTGCTATCGCTCCCAGATCCACTCTGGCTCTGAGTGGTAGCACCCAATAAGGTCCAGTCTATCGGTCAAATAGAACTAAACTACGTAATTATGCTAAACTGAATTGTTTGAAATTTAATTCGGCGTTAAATGACCCGAAAAGGGGTGATACGCCATAAAACAAACCAACCAACCATCTAAGCCATGAGCACTTCCTCCGATACAGTTTAGTGCATTATCTGTGACATACCTTTTTTTTCCTACCCCTCAACAGATAATACAGTCAGCTTTTTCTAAGCTCCGCAAACAGGAAAAGATAACTGGGAGAGGAGTAGATAAACTGAAGAGGAGTATTAGAAAATGGATTTTAATAGCTTGGAAAAATCGCTGAAAAATTAGCAATGAGAAGATTGGAAAAATTAAAAAAAAAAACGATAGATATAAACGGCATGAAAAACAAGGGACATGATAAGTAAAAAAATGGTAGAAACAATAGAAAGAAAGATTTAGTAAGAGGAAAAGAACTGAAGAATGTATTGAATGATTATAGGAACAAGAAGAGATAGGAATTTATAAAGTATCGAATACTGGATAGAGGAAGAGAAGAAATGTCCTCTTTGAAAACAAGGAGTGGAAAAGCAAGAAACGAAAACGAGGTTTCGTTTTGGAAAAAGTCGAAATGAAGGTGTGGTCTGTTAAAAATCAATTACTGCGTAATTTTAAAAATCAATAAGAAAATTGTTGCTTAATTAATTTCCCAAAAGTCCTCATTAGCATTTATTTTTTGTTTCATAGCCGATCATTTTTCACAAAAATAAAATTAAACATTTTTTAACTTAATGAAAACGAATTTTACACTTCTTTTTTTAATGTTCATTTTTAGTTTTACCAGAAAACAGAAGACTAAATTAATTTCTAAACATGAATAATAAAGAGGACATTTGTCAAAAGTATTTTTATTGTTTAGTATTCCTTACTACGCCTAACCCACTCCCTATCGATGGGGCTTAGCGTATTGTGACTGTAGCCCCAGTAGAGAGCTAAAAATCCCTTACTACGCCAAAAAATGGTGTACTGGTTATCACTTCATCTGATGGTGAGGCTCCAGTTCTGGTGATCTGTGGAGAGTGGAATACCACTTCATTGCCATTACTCACTCTGCCATGAAGAATAAGTACTTGTTACGCTATCATCTATGGAACAAGTAGATCTGTTAAAAAAGTATACGTATTCGGGGAGGGGGGTGTAAAAACCCTTTTCAAAAACTAAACAAAAAATGTAAATACGAATGCACAATGAACACGATTCCCTAAGCTATCGGCTTAAATGATTCTAAACGAGGTAACGTGCGATTGAAATCAATAAACCCCAAATAGTTGTTAATTTAGAGTATTAAAATTATATTCAAATTTAACAATTTTTACAGGTTAAACTTACGGTCAGATTACTCTAGAATCATCAGTTCCTGCCAGATCAACAAAGCTGAATATCAGTAAGCATGCTCGGGACTGAGATGGTTAGTTTCTTTGTTGATTTTACGGTATCTCAACCCCCATCGAATTATTTAATACCGAAGTCTTTTTAAGCTGTTATATGATTTCAAGTAACTAATAATAATCTTATGTTAAATATACTGCCTCTGGTATAAACTTTGGAATTAGTACACTTAGAGGATATTCAGTTAAGTTTTTATTTAGTAGTAAATTAATAAAAGACAAATAAGACGCAAAGCATTTTAATTTTTGGACGTTCTGGCTTCATAAAAAATTCCTTAAGCAAATTAAATTACATTACTTATATTAATGACATTTTTTCAGTTCATTCAGTGTAAAATATCATGGAATAACCGAATATTGAGAGAAAAATACTAAAATTAGTTTAAAGTATTTGTATTAAAGGTACACTGACTTCTGGTTATAGTTAAATAATACATCATGGAACATGTCAGACTCTATAAGTATTATATATATATATATATATATATATATATATATATATATATATATATATATATATATATATATATGGCTTGGATATATTTTATAGCATATCAACCATGGTAGGTTATTTTACGCCAAATCATCTTTAAATATATGATTGGTTAATCTATCTTGTAGATAACATTTTTTATAAATCCTGAGCTCTTCCTTTTTGAACTCAGTTAAATGGTATCCAGCATTTGTATCTAACATGAATATTTCTATTTAATAGTAATGATTTGTTTGCACACAGTGAAGTGGTTACACGATTTAACGCTCTTCAACTCTATTTATTTGTTGAAGATTATTCATTCATTTGCCCACCGTTTAATGGTTTCGTGTATTGCTATGTACCTCTAACAATTCAATTAAACATCGATCCTTTGTTTGCACACAATTTAATAATCAAAAAGTTCTATTTTAAACAATTCAATTTCGCATAAGTTATTTGTTTGTACGCAGTTTAAGTGAAAAACAGTTCTATTTAACCCATAGATAGGACCCTAGCTGGCGCTAACACTCCTCGCCAGAATGGACTTGGGAACAATGGCAATGAAGGAGTACACCACATTTCTTGAAGCTCCAAGACTGGATTTTCACCATCCGATAGTTTAATGCCATAACCAGGACACTCGTTGGGGGAGTCTTACCCCTCTGCAGTGATGCAGTTGCTGTATATTATAGCCCCAGCTGAGTGGGCTGAGTAGCAGATATAATTCTTCACCTTTTTGCAATAACTAACATAGTCCGCTCATTGTACAAACGGTAGGAGACACAAGTGATTTACAGGTTATCGTCATGTTAGGGTTAGCCAGCAAGTCTTGTAGATCACGGAAAAGCTAATTCCAGTCGATTATCTTCCCCTCAGAGTTAAACGGTTTTAATTCATAAGTTAAAGATCATTTAAGTATGTTTAATCACAAGGTTGATGTTTGATTGAATTGTTAGTGATACATAGCAATACTTGGAACTATTTAACTTAGTTTACTTATGTTTACAAATCATCTCTATCTAGTACATGTGTGTAAAACGATTTGGCATTAAATAACCTAAATTGGTTGATATGCAATCAAACCTACCCAAAACAAAAAGAGAAAATGGGCGCCGTCCCGCGAAGTATTTAGTATAACCCTTCGACCACATAAAGGGTCACGGAAAATTTATACGATCACATTTGATAATTTCGTTTTCGGTCTGATTTCTCGGCCGTCTCTTTGCATATATAAAAAAGAAACTATTTTTAACTCCTCAGAAAATTTCTTAAAGTAAGAAATAATTAAAACCGTTTAACTCTGTAGGGAAAATATTCAACTAAAATAAGCTTTTCGGCACTTATCGCCGAATCAACGATTCTAGTCACGCCATCTTTTGCGTGCTAACAAGAGGCCAGTTCTTTTCTAAATTTAATCGTTTAATTTGATGTCTAAGATATGAGATGTTTTGGTTCTCGTCTGTCAATAAGCGTTAGAAACCCGTCAATGCCCTTCTATTTATAGAGTAAAGATTTTGTTGTTTCTTGTAAGCTACCGTTGTTTTGGAAGGAGTCATTATTTGTCTTAACCTTTAGATATAGTCTGCTTTCTCTCCTTCAAAACCCTTATGGAGTTTGTTATAAGGATTGCCTCTTATTTAAAGGATAAAAATGTAATTATTTCCCCCCCCCAAAAAAAAAATTAGAGATTGAGGCTGGCTTTACAGATCCTGTCCAGAAAATAATGAGACCTTTTATTGTTTTTTGGTATTATTGTCTTTTTTGCTTTGTTTTGATTTTTTTTCTCTTTTGGTTTTTCTTGTTGCTTTGTTTTTCAGGCTGGTATCATTGATTCATAATGTGTCCTTGAAAATGTGAAATAACTTTCAATTCATGTTTGTTTCTCTCCATCCATGTTCAACCGAGTGATTGATTCATTGATTTTAACGGCACGTCAGCTCATTTAGGGGTATTTCATCACTCAAGGTTAGGGAATTGCGTTATTTGTACATTTCTATTTACACTTTTTATGTAATTGTAACTTGAGGTTTTTTGGGCTTTTTTGAACTCGATAATACGATATCAAGTATTCCTATTGAAAACAAATAATTTGCATAGAGATGGATGGTTTCAAGTATTCCTATATTATTATTCCCTCATTAGAGCTTTTCACATCAGCGTTAGCCGATGGTTTTCCACTGGAGTCTGAGTGACAGCAATTCTCTTCAAGTCTCCAGGACTCTTCTTAGTATTCTGGCCGTTCTCAATAATGCTGTCGTTTGGATGGTCTCCACCTGTCAGCCAACTTCCAAGTCCTCCAGTCCCTTTGGTAATCCTTTAGTTACTGTTACAAACGCACCAATTACAATTGGTATAATTGTCACCTTCATGTTCCTTACTGTTTTCAATTCCCTAGCAAGGTCGAGGTACTTATCCTTCTTTTCACATTCTTTCAGTTTTATTCTGTGGTCAGCCGGGACAGCAAAGTCGACTATTTGGCAAGTTCTCTTTTCTTTTCTTTTTTTTTTGTTAATTATTATTAAGTCTAGTCTTATCAGCGTCAGTTGGAGTGACAGCAAGTCTCCTCAATTCTCCTGGACTCTTCTCAGTATTCAGGCCGTCTTCAATTATGTTGTCGTTTGGACGGTCTCCACTCGTCCGCCAACTTCCAAATCCTCCAGGCCCTTTAATAATCCTTTAGTTACTGTGCCAAAAGCACCAATCACAATTGGTACAATCATCACTTTCATGTTCCATAGTTTTTTCAATTCTCTAGCAAGATCGAGGTACTTATCTTTCTTTTCACAATATTTCATATTTTATTCTATGGTCAGCCAGGACAGCAAAGTCGACAATTTTGCAAATTCTCTTTTTTTTATTTGTTAATCAATGTAAGGTCTGGTCTTCTGACAGATATTAGGTGATCCGTTTGTATGTCAAAGTCCCATAGGAGTTGATGTGTGTCATTTTCTCGGACAGGTGCTGGGTTGTGCATATACCATTTGTTCGTATGGTCAAATTTAAATTTCTTGTACCTTTCTTTCCCAGTGGATCACCTTGCCCACCCAGTCGTGTCTAGTCTCATACCTCTTCTGTGCTAATTTGCTGCATTCGCTTATTATGTGATTGATCGTTTCGCCTCTGTCACCACATAGCCTACATTTGCTATTTTGTTGAATCTTATCTACCCTCGCTTTGATATGATTGGTTCTGATGACGTTGATTATGCTGCAATTAGGAGAGATTCTGTTTCTTTCTTAAATTTTCCTTTTCTGAGCCATGTCCAGGTTTTGTCGTGTGAGATGTTATTATTATTATTATTATTTATAATAATAATAATAACAATAATAATAGTAATAATAATAACATAATAATCAACCAAAAAAAAAGAAAAATTACAAAATTGTCGACTTTGCCTTTCCGTCTGAGCATTGAATAGAACTGAAAGAATGTGAAAGGAAGGATAGATACCTCGAGCTTGCTAGAGAATTGAAAAAACTGTGGAACATGAAGGTGACAATTATACCAATTGTGATTGGTGCTTTTTGTACAGAAACAAAAGGATTATTAAAAGGACAGGAGGACTTGGACGTTGGCGGCCGAGTGGAGACCATCCAAACGACAGCATTATTGAGAACGGCCAGAATTCTGAGAAGAGTCCTGGAGACTTGAGGAGACTTGCTGTCACCAAACTCCAGTGAAAGACCATCAGCTAACGCTAATGTGAAAATCTCTAAAATAGTAAAATAATAATAATAATGTTTTAAGTTGTTATTACTATATGATAGTTGTTGTGATGGAATGACTTGTCTCTCCAGCGGACGACAAAATAACCTATATAAAAGATAGTCTAGAGACAGACTCGAGGCTCACGGCTCCGACGTTTGTCAGACTCCGACAAGACTTCCGTTGAGACACTCCGTCAAGACTCTGATTTACAATTTGAGGCCTAATACCTCTTTACCATAACTTTCTTTTTTTATATCTTCCACGATATAACAATAGTATTCATTTATTTCCATCAAATTATATGGTTAAATAATCATAAAAATCATTAGTAAAAAATTATAGTTTCATGCTATCACTCTTAATACTAATAACTTGCAGATGTATAATATCAATTATTCTTTTTCAATACGAATAATTTTCTAACTGATCGATTTGACCCATATTTGGAACCCACACTGGTATTTCCTCTCCGGGTCAGAGTATAATGAAAGGTCACACAATCCCCTGACCCCCAGAACTGGAGCCTCACTCTGCCAACACGAAGTGACGAACCTGAATAATACATTGACTAATCTGACTTATAAATTTCCCAGCATGGTGACTGAAATAGTAGCATATCTTACTTCGTTTCTTTAAATGGATGTTCGAACAAGAATCTGAATCGCTAATTTCTCGAGAAATCCCTGATTTCCTCTCGTAAATACCTCCCGATATTCTATGCTTTATATTTGCCTTGTGCAAGACTTAACGAAAGTTTCCTACCATCCGAAGCCAACAAAAAAATATCCCTAACAGATAAACCATAATAGAGTTAGAATTTTAGAGAGATTTTTGTAGTTGTTTTTTTTTTTTGTTGTTTCCTTTCTCCTGTTTTATTTTGCTTGGTTTGGTTTAAATTTGATTTTCTTCAGTAGGAATAATGTTCGTATTATGGCGCATGCGCGTATATTGGCTCCGTTTGCGTAAACAGAATCACTGTTATCCAGTCTGAAAGATCCAAATAGTGCAAAAATTGCTTTTATGCAAATATGACATCTTCATCTTCTTCAGACGTTAGGGAGATAAATGAAGTCTGATATGAAAGTCACTCTCTGAAAAATGTATTTATCAAGACTTATGTGAAGATGAACACTATACAGGATGGAGTTCATGACACGTCCATCCGCAAAAACATTCAGCTATTTTTACGAATGTATTTCAGCAAATTTTATACAAACATCTATATATATATATATATATATATATATATATATATATATATATATATATATATATATATATATATTTCCTAGAATGTTATACTATAGAAATTGCCCAGGTAGAAGGATTGATTTCATATATAAAAGTTTAGTTAGAAATATATTCTACGATATATTTCTTTAAAATAAAAAGGTGGTTTAATGGCTAAAGTACAGGACTGCAGCCTCAAAGTGAGTACATTTGAACTCCACTCACTCTATTACAATCCCTTTCGAACCAATATACTTGGGAAATGTACACCCCCCCTTAACTTCGTGCGCTTTTTGTTAAATAGTATCATTACTGTTCTTTTAAAAGGATTGCGTTGTCATTAGATAATCCATGAAGGTTGATATGCCATTGAACAAAGAAAGAAAACAAAGCCAAAGTAGAAAATGTGAAAATTAACTTTTTTTATATCGATGATAAAATACTTTAAGAAATATCATTGATAATCGTCTATAGTCTTTTCACTCATTAATATTCATTTAAAAAGCGAAAAATCAGGAAACGTTGTTTAATTCTTTGTCGTCATTTGCTTGATTGTCATCATTTTCGGAATACAAGATTGATGTGATACTTAGTTGTTTTCGGAGTTGATTTGATTTCGTAAGACAAAAGATTTGTTTGACTTTGTTTGATTGGTTATCTTTATGGCATATCCACCCTTATGAGTTATTTAATGGCTAATTCTGTTTATATATATATATATATATATATATAATTTTTAGACACAGTTAAATAATTTCAGTTGTTTCCAACACTATTAATTCTAAATGGTTTCAAGTATTGCTATCTAACGCAAATAATTCTATTTAAAATTAATCTTTTGCTTGTACACATTGAATTTTAGTGTTTTTGTTTTGTTTTGTTTTGTTTTTTTTTGTTTTTTTTTGGGGGGGGGTGCTTTTTAACACTATAATGCTATTAGGTATTTTGCACACTGTTCAATGGTTTCAAGTATTGCTATTTAACATTTATAATACTCTAAGATTCTTTTCACACAGTTCAATGGTTTGACGTATTAAAATGTAAAATTAGTTATTCTATTTGATATATATTTTAATATTAATATTAATATTAATCTTTTGTTTGCACATAAATCGTTTCAGTTATTGCAATTTAATGTTTTAATTTTTTGCACCGTTAAATCTTTTCTAGTATTGCTTATTTATTGATTGCACACAGTTAAATGTACTCGAGTATTGCTTTTTAACAATAAGAATTTTATTTAATATTAATAAAAGTCCCGACTAAAAATACGTAAAATGTGAATAATTTGCAAGTTGAGATTAATAAAAACTACCCATAATTTGACTTAATCTCTTGGTACAAGTTATCAGTTTAAAACTTAGCCGTTTAAATTTGAACGACTTAGAATCTTGACTGGACTTTTAAAATGACGCTAGAACCTTTGTCATATGATTATAATTAACATCACGGAATAAACGATTCATTGTTAAGATCTCATACACTGACTTAGCGCGTGAAGTTTACGGAAATTATATCAATATGTTCAGAGTTATGGGGTGTTATCTTGTCAGTTAATCTAAATCGTACATCATAGAAATAACGGTGTGTTTCTGGAATACAACAAAGAGATGGACAAAGACACAGCATATTGACCTGGGTTCTCCCGAAAAAAACAACAACAAAATCTGGTGAAATTATAAGATACTACTCGTGCGCCCTGGGTTAGTAGTGATGATAATGTGGCTCCGTAACCACACATGACTCCAGAAGCATATCTATTTATACGTGATTCAATGAGCACATGTTATATGGTCGAGAAAACACTACAAAGCCAACATTTTTGTCATATATATATATATATATATATATATATACTAATACACATGTTATATAGCTGATACCTGATGAAAGTTTGGCGGACACAATGAGAGAGAGATGAGTGACCTTTTGAAAAGACTATGCAATTGCTAAAGAAATGAAACATTTAACATGTGAGGATCGAATATTATCACTTCAGAAAACAATGCAGTGTTATCTCAATACATTGATCGCCAGTCTCAATAACGGAGCAAGTCTCAAACCAAGATTTTAAATCGATTGAAAAGATACAGAATCAGGCGTTCTCCACAGTACACACTACTTCTTTGTTTATCAATACAAGTAACAAGTTTTAAAATAGTCGCTTAAACTTGAACAATTATCTGATGATTTCTGATTGCAAAGCTGTTTTTTTTTTTACCTGTTGAAAATTAACCAATTAATAACATTTATATAAAGATTCTAAAACATTTACTTCTGGGTGTAATATAATGGCCGAGGGATTTCGTTTTATGCCTTTGGGTTTAGTTAGGCTGAGAACCTTTCAGCTCAGTGCATGGGTTACTTAGGTGCAACATTAACGTGGGTGTTCACGCGCACGCGCGGAGCGGACGTGTCACTCAGAGATGTCACAATAGTCCAGATGGGAAACGGGGCGAGAGAGTGCGAATGACATCACGCACCGGAAGCGCGCGGAGGATTTTGGGAATTTTGAAGAAGGTTAGTTCAGTTGAGAACTAGACACCGGACGAGAAGGGTCGACTTTCGGGACTCGCAGGGGCCAGACGAATTTGTGCGCTACGGGCGCCGCACGAGATGGGGGGCAGATGGAAAAGCCAGAATAGAAAGAATGTGTATCTCTCTCCTTATGTCGAAGAACCTTTAAACTCAAAGTTGGTAAAAAGTTTCGTACCTGAACTTAGAAGTCGTAAGTGTTTTTCGTGTTTCGGGATTCCTATGTTCTATGTATATATGTTATGAACCATTCTATGTACGTTTCACGCATCCGTATCATGGGTATGGTACAAGGGCTATGCAGGAATTGTTTACCTATTTTGAATAATTTTCAGCTTGATGAATACATTGGTTTTTAAAATATTCAGATTACAGTATGAAGTGCTTACCAATCTTAGATATGTGTCATCTACCTTAATACATTGATTATAGAATCGATTAAATTGCAGATACGTATAAACTGTTCATCTGTGTAAAATATGCGTCAACCACATTAATAAATTGACTTATAAACATTCACATTCTAACAAAGTATGGCGTGTTTACAAGTTTAAGATCAGTGCTAACTATATTTATACATTATTTCTAAAAACATTTACATTGATGCAATACATGAAGTGTTTACCTATTTAGAATGTGTCAACAAATATAATACATGTGTTTAAAAGCATTCATATTTAAGCTAAGTTCAAAAGGTTTACCTGTTTAAAATGATTAAGAAGATAGGTTTTTTATACCATGTATAACTGGAGACTGTAATTGTTAAACTGAATTCAATATGAAATTAACAAAATGATTCACAAGAATATTACCAACCAACAAACCCACGAGTCTGCATATTGGTTAAGTAAACATTTATCAAAATGTGATTTCGAAAAATAACAGGATAAAGAAATTATACTTTCAGGATTTCAAAAAATGAAGAAGACAAAAAAATGGTTCCTTATAGTGATAAAACATCGGATGTTAAGATAGTGCATATAATTCATAAATAATTTATTTTGTTACATGTTCGAATCAATCTTTTTTTCTTGTTTGTTTTTTTGCAGCACGGGTATATAATATTACAAGTTTTGTTTCTTCTGCTCACATGACAATTTAGTCCAGTTTCAATTGTTAGTTTGTGAGAAGAATATGTTTCAAATTCTTCTGATAACTGTTTATTGTTTAAAAGATACTCCCTGAATATGACCCCTCACGAACAATTTTTTTCACATTAAATCCTTTGCCCTGACATATTTTTGCTAAAAAAATTTGGCAGTCTTACGTGAACAGTGCTTTCAACCATTTCGCTAGTCATCTTCAGGGATTGTGCTTGATCATTTGTTGTTGTGAGTTTTATTTATATTTCTTTACCAACTTGACCCAGACATAAGAATACTTGTACGAAGTCAGCAAAATCTTCACTTGAAGATTCTAAAAAAGAAACAATCCGCAGTCATCAACCAAACCTGTTTTGATTATAACTTACTGTCAAATTGTGTGTGTGTGTGTGTGTGTGTGTGTGTGTGTGTGTGTGTGTGTGTGTGTGTGTGTGCATAAAGTAAAAGTAAAGTTGACAACCGTAGTTAAGGGCGGCCCTAAGACTCCTTTTTCATTAGTTACTCCCCCTAGGTGTAGGGGAGGGCGCTGGTCTTTTCCCTGTATTGCTCAGTTTTACCCTCTGCTTTTATAACTGTATATAACAGAATCTTTGTACGTGTATGTGTGTGTGTGTAAGATTGTGTGTTTGTATGTATTCTCATACAATATCTGACACAAGGTCAGTTTCTCAGAAGAGCACAGCTAGTTTGAATTCAGGACTTATTAATCTCCTACAACGCAAAAAAAGTTCTTTAGGACATTAATTGGGTTTGGTGATTCCATTTCCAACGACGGTAACCGTCAAGCTAAGTTTGCCTTCTTTTAACGGTGTGTGTTTTTCTTCTCAAGGACGCTGCTGCAGCTCTGAAATTTTCAGGGTGTTTGATCAAAGCTGTTTTTCCCATCTTTAATTTACGTGGCTTCATTCACGTGTATAATGAAGATCTGTTACTCCTGTTAGAATATATAATTCGTGATATGCGAATTGCGCGAAAACCGCTGATATAAATTTGGTATAATTTTATTTTCTAGAAGATGAGCCATCATTCAAGGTTATTCTTTTCCAGATTATACCCCATTATTTCAGTTTTACCATTTTTACAAAACTTTCTGGCAGTATTCTGTACATTTTCTTGATTTTTTCATTACTAGAGATGTCTTATTTTATCAAATATTCACTGGTACGAGTCTTGTTCATTCCAGGATTTGTCACATTGCTACGTTTCTTTTCTTTCTTGGAATAGTCCATATTATTAAAGAGGTATGGGGTTTTCTAAAATAGTCTATTGCCATAAAATTTCTTACTAAGAACTTTGTTCTGTTAAAGTTTTATAATTTAGAAAATGTCTTTTTTTAGAATATTCATGATCGTAAGAGACTTAAAATATCCTATGTGTCCTTATCATGCTAAAAGATTTCTCTTCCTTTTCTATGATTTCTATAATTTCTTCATATGCTATAGGAATTCTCTTCCTTTTCTATAATAGCTATAATTTCTTTATATACAAATGAACTTCCTTTCTTTTTCCATAATTTTCGTCATGGCTACTTGATCCGTTTGCCATTTCTAGAAGTGCTTTCCTTTTCAACGATATTCCTCATTGCTCCAGGATATACAGAATATTATCTTGGAAAAATGTTATAGAGATTCTGTTGATTTCTCGAACATTTTTCATTGATAATAACACCTCATTTTCTGAAAATTCTATCATTGTTAACTTTTCTATTTTGAAATCTAACTTGTCACCTTTTCCAGAATTTGCGTCCTTACTAGAGGCTTTCTTCTGTTCAAGAATTGTCGTCGTCAATTCAGATTTTACACTTCAAAGGTTTTTTTCCTACTTTTTTCTTTTAATCTTCTTGATCATCATAGTCTTTACCTATTCTAGAATATCCGTCATAGTTAAGGGATTATTTTTCTCTTCTAGAATATTCACAATCGCTACTGGATCAACATACAACTTCCAAAATCCATTTTTTTTTTCAAAAACCTTCCCTATTGTTCCAAGTTGTAACATTTCTAGCACTTGGATTTTAATAATTTCTAGAACATCCACAGTCCTGACAAGCTTTATTGAGGAGTTCCACTGACTTATTGGCAAAAGTGCTGAACTTAACATTGCTGAAATGAAGATCCAACTCTAGTCATGCAATTATTTTCACGTTCTGAAAAACTACCGTTAGGAAAGCTACGCACCGTTTTATCCAACCAGATATTGGTTAAATAGCACTGGTAATGTTCTTCTACATGGATGGATTTAGTATCAAATAACCCACGAGGATTGATATGGCATTAAACAAAGAAACAAAAGCAAAAAAGTTTTATCTTTCTCAAAATTGTTTTTTGTTTTTATACTGGAATTTTTCTTGCTTTTCTCTTTTTCTTGAATCATCATTCTTGTCTAGAATTTATATTGTTATTTTCTTTTACAAGAAATATTATCATTTTTTTTTTTTTGCAGTGGCATGATTTCCATCTTTATCCGTATTAAAAAGAAAAGAAAGAAGGATCTTTCATAAATGTAAGAAATCGATTATAAATTATTAACACCCCATCTAATCATTGCAACAAGACAATCATAGCTTAAAATCCCAAGAAATGAGAATCTCTGATATTATAGTTTTTTTTTTTTTTTGTCTCCTACTTAGCCAAACTCAATTTTGCATCGATGCGTGTGTCAATTGAATAGAATGCTCTGTTTTCAGTGTAGTTATTTATTGCAGTTGAATTTCATGAACAATTTTATTGGCAGTATAAAGTTCAGAGCTGTTCGTAGTTGCTTGAAAACAACACGTGTTAACGGAATTTATTTCACTGGCTGATTGAGATAGAAGATCAGACCAACATCGAATCAAATTATCCGAGACCATGAGAAATTTATTGATTTAATAAGATATGTAGATAAAGCTGCGAGTGAATCAATATAATCAATTCTTATTATAAATCTATGACTGCAATACATTAATTAGACCGTTCTATATTTTGCTGATAAATGGAATCAATTTATAAAATAAGCTGGGTATTGGCAGCGCATATAATTTCCAGTGACAAAGGAATGAAATGTGCTTTGTAAATAATTTTCATTTGATTCACCAATACTCGGATTGCTGGTTATTGGTGAACATAATTTAAACTCTGTTTCTTTAAGATGTTCGAAATTCATTGTGTTAATATCAGTAAATATCAAGATTATTTTGGAGTTTTTTTTATTTGCTTTAGATAGATAGATAGATAGATAGATAAAAAGTTTGAAGTTAAAGACCTTTCAACTGGGTAAAACTCAGTGCTGTTGGTCCATTTTTAACAGTTGATTGATGATTTACAAGCTAGAGGTCAAATGTCAAAATATTTTGCTCAGAAACAGAGAAACGTATTTGAGAGGAGTGGTGCTTTAGCCTATTTTTAGCCGGTTTGTCCTACCATACTAAATATGAGTAGGAAATTTTTCTTTTAACCATAATAAATGGAAAACCAGGGAAAAGACCGACTTTAAAAAAAACAAAAAAAAACAGCTTGGATATTTTGAACAAGATACGTGTTTGTTGACAGTGATTAGAATTTAGAGTTATTCCATATCCTAGAATGGTTGCGTTGCTGAGGTTAAAAAAACTTAGTCTGCCTTACATTTTGCCCATAGAGAAATTAGATTCATGCCTTTCCGAATGGCATTAGCGTGAAGTGAAACACACAGCTTAGTCAACGATTAAAACTCGGCTAACTGATTCCATTTCCTCCGACGATAAACATTAATTTAAGTCTGCCTCACTAATAGATCTTAACCAATTTGAGTGTGTGTATGTGTTGCTTTTTGTAGGAAGCTAAGCTTTAAGATTTTCATGTCTACAAAATGAGAAAATATGCCCTATGAACTCTAGTTTAATTGAACGGTTCACAGAAAACTGAAATTGAAAAAAAAAATAAATGAATAAAAAAGCAGAGTCTCTGAACGACCTGGCCAAGGCTATTGTTGTAGATAAAAATGATTTAGGAAAACTGGAGGTTCCAAAATCTTCTTCATATGTGTGGAACCAGGGGAAGCGGATGTTTATCCCGACGACACCATGCGGAAGGGAGGGGATGATTCTATTTTTGAAGAGTCGACTGCAAGATGTAATGAGGTAAAAGACACCTAGTTGAACACTAGCCATGAAGATGTAAGGAGACGAAAGTTTGAGAACCAGGGAGAAAATTCAGGTCTCTGTTTGCTATCTCTTTTTCACCATGATATGCTGTTTCTCTTTGCCTAGCTAATGAAGTCGACTCAGCTACAATACTCTATTTCTTTCTCCCGGCCTCTTCTTACAAATTTTAGCAGTGAATAAACCTTGGGGTAGTTAAACTGAGTTTCGTGCGTTCGTCAACTTTTACTACTCTGGGGACACAAGAGGGTCCCAGAGGTATGTATGTCTATTCAATACCACTCTCTATTTGATGCTGTTATGGTACAGTACCACATTCTTTTATATGCCGTACAGTTCTCTTGGCTGAAAAGCGTAATCTCAAGTAAGGATCTGTACAAAATGTATGACAGAATTTCACTATTAACAAGGGTTGCGAAACTGCAATGGTCCATATTTGATCTTGCTCCACGAATGGCCAAAAAAACAATTGCACAAAAATACATGCACTTGTTGTTAAAGAGAGCAACGATGATCAAGCACGAAGAGGCTGCAACTGCATAAATTTGCTTGATAAGCTGCGGGTGAACCTTTAGAATGCAGAACTAGGAGTCCTAAGATCAAGCGAGAGATAGAGAGAGAGAAAGAGAGAGGGAGCTAAGGACCCTTGCAAAGGAAAGGGCAGATTGACATCAAATGAAGAAGGAGGTGCCCGTGGTGTAATGGTTATCGTCGCTGGATGTGGACACGGCAACACGAGTTCAAATCCTGGACCTGACTGATTGCATTTCACATAGCACTAATCGCCTTGCGAAAGGTATGAATTCAAATATTCTCCCTCCAGATATGGGTAAATAGTTGGGAAAACTAGGTTCTTAAAAATTGACCTTGTGTCATAACCTGCCCGAGCCCAGGGGTTGGTAAATATGATCAAATGAAGAAAGCCTGAATGCTTTTGTAAGAATTTTTAATTTTCTACTTTGCAGTTGCACATGTACCCACATTTAAATAAACCCAGAGTGTTGTTGCCGGTTAATACACCGTATACTTTACTCTCGCACCATATTCCTTTAATACGCAGGATAAGATGATGGATGAAATTGTTACCAATGTCTTTTTGAACGTATCCTTTGCTGAGAAACATCGTTTATTTCGAAAATGAAAGCAAACTGTATGCACTTTTTATTTGCCCGGCAAAAGACGTTTGCTGGATCTATTTCCTAAAGAATAAATTTCTCGAACGTTGTATTTTCCTAATAAGCTCAGTATACATCCTCATAAATACCAATTAAATAAATCTTTCCTTACCGATAAAATTCGATCTTAATAAAAATAAGAAGCCTTTATTATTTTACACAGATAGCAGACATGCGCAAATATACACAAACATACGGGCACATATCAAAATCACACACACACACACACACATATATACGCACACACGCACACACACACACACACACACACACACACACACACACATATATATATATATATATATATATATATATATGTATAATTGAAAACCAAAGTAATCCAAAAGGGATGAAGGAAAGTCAACGTTAAAACGTTTCGGTTTTAATGAACCTTTAACTGGACTTTGAAATGGTACAACTGGTATTGATAGAAAAACTATTGATGTTTAATAAATTACAAAAATATCCATCGTTATTCAATCAACGCTTGTTTCACCTTGATGAAGGTTCAATAAAAACGAAACGTTTTAACGCCGACTTCCCTTCATAATAAATTCATCACTTTTGGATTACTTTGTTTTTCAATTCCTCTCAACACTGTCGGGTTCCTTTCGATTATTTACTTATATATATATATATTCATTCTCTCCCCACTTAATCGGCTGGGACTGTAGAAAACGCCATGAAATTCTGCAGAGAGGAAAGATATACGCAACGTGTATTCTGGATATGACACTAAACTGCATCTGATGGTGAGGCTCCAGTCCTGGAGCTTTGAACAATGTGAAATACCTTTTCATTGCCGTTACATCAAGTTCCATTCTGACCTGGAGTGGTAGTACCTCTTAGAGACCCATCTATGGTTCAGATAGAACCATTTAAACGTTTGCTAAACTTGAAACCATTTATAGAATTTTTTATAGCTATACTAGACACATTCTGAAAGAAGATATAGCTAAATTTTTCATCGAGAAGGACCCCCCCAAAAAAAGAAACATCCCAAACAACTACAAACCAATAACATGTTTTCCAATGATGTGCAAGTTTTTTGCTGCACATGTAAGAAAAGAGGACAATAATTAGCTTAAAAGCGGATGTATATTTCCTGAAGGAGAGAAAGAATACACCAAAGAATTAGAGGCACACTTGACCTATTTCATATATATAAACCAACATATTCTAATGGAGGTGAGAACAAGAAGGAAAATCTAGTCATGACATGGATGAATAATAAAAAGCATATGATATGATCTCAGAAATTATGAATAATAAAAAGTCTGAAAATACTTAATATCTAAATTTACAATGCGAACTATAGAAAATTGAAGGGTAGAAGTAACAGAATTGAGGACAAACTCTAGCAAAGGTAAAATCCAAAGTGACATCTTCCAGAGAGACTTATAGATTTTTTTATAGCTATACTCAAAAGGGTTTGTGGGCAAATAAGAGTGTGTTAGATTACAATGCTTGAAACCATATAACTGTGTGTAAACAAATGAACTTTAGCTCATTTTAAATGGTTGCTGCCAACAAAAAATTCATTTGCAAATGATATATATTTTAATATATATGTATAAACAGGATTTGACAATAAATAACCAGCAATGATTGATATGCTGTAAACCAACCAACCAGTCCAAGATGCAACATAATGTTAATCTTTATTTAACGGATTTAAATCTGACTGTCAAATAATAATATTAGTGTTAGATAGCAATACTTGAACCTATTTTACTGCAAGCAAACAAATGAGCTTTAGCTCATTTTGATGTTACTAATAAACTATTCGCTCATAAATTAAATTATATATATATATATATATATATATATATATATATATATATATATATATATATATATATATATATAAAGGATTTGGTATTAAATAATCAGCAACGGATGATATGTCGTAAAACAGCCAATCAAATCCTCCACACGAGCAGGACGCGACACAAGGTCAATTTTAAGTGAAGTTTAATAAGTTTTGCATTAAGAGTTTTTCTTCTTCTACATTGGGTGCCATACAAAATTTACCCATAGCTGGACGGAGAATAATTGGATGCATACTTTTACAAAATGCATTATTGCCATGTGCAATGCCAGCAACTTCATCCATGAATTAAACTCAGGTCACCGCATCCCACTTTGGTAACCATTATACCACAAATACCCCCCTCTCTCTCTCTCTCTCTATATATATATATATATATATATATAAACGAAATACATCGAAATTTTTCACGCTAAGGCGATTCCAAGTAAATACGTCAGAACAGTGCACCTAATGTCTTCGACTATAGGTGGGCCAGTGCTAACATAAATTTCTAATCTACAATTATTTGGACAATTTTTAGCGAGCGACTTCTTAGTGATATCCAATAATTAGCTAATCAGAAAATGAAATTATTACTCGGAGCAAATTACTATTATCATTTCTTAAAATTCTTCAATTAAAAGTTACTGTTACCAATATAACTTTGATTCAGGAGACAATATGTGCATAGTTGTCCGATGAACTGATATGGCAAATATTTAATCATTTACATTCGTTATTGCAACAATAACTCGAGTTTTAATCTTTTCTAAAATATTCATCCTCGCTACAGGTTTTTCCCTTCCCCGAATTTCAAACATTGCTATGTTTTTGATGTTTTGTTTGTTTGTTTTGTTTCGTTTTTGTTTGTTTGTTTTTGGTAGGTGGTTGCTAATTTTTCTCCCTTTCTGGAATCTTTCTTGTCACTAATGTTTTCCCTTTTTCGATAATGTATTATTGTTTGGTATTTGTTTATTCAGAGATTTCAACGTGGCAAAGACTTTATCGTTTTCTATGACCTATTTTCAAGTTTAAACCTCATTTAAAAAGTAAAGATTAAAGCTCTCTAATGAATCCGAGATATAACAAACATTTGCTCATTTAACAGAGCTCGAAAGTATGATCCCGAAAGAAATCAAAATGTCATTTTTATGTTGCAGATATTTCACAGGAAATAGTTGTCTCAGAGAGAATTAAATATTTTATGATGAAGCTTTTTATTGTCAAGTGTATTAAGAGGTTTTAACAATATATCGTGGTATTTATAACTTCTCACTGGATTCCACAGTTCAGAGGGTGTTTTTTTAATTTTATAATCTTTATGTTGTTGAATAAAAGGCTTTTTTGATGTTGTCTTTAAGCTCTAGTATAAGTTTTATTTTTTTATTTTATATTCCGTGAAATAAAATCAAATGTGATAAAGTTAAAAGTATATAATTAAACAATCGTATTATAATCCGTATGAATATTATGACACTTATTGTTCTTCTTCGTTTCATTATTTTTTCTAAAGCATTTTTATGCTTTGTAAATGATTATTTTTGTAAAAGTTAAAATCCCATTCTGAAAGATGATACAGGTACATTTTTCATCGAGAAAGATCCAAATAAAAAAAAGAAACATCCCAAACAACTACAGACCAATAACATGTTTTCCAATGATTTGCAAGATTTTTGCTGCACATGTAAGAAAAGAGGACAATAATTAGCTTAAAAGCGGATGTATATTTCCTGAAGCAGAGAAAGAATACACCAAAGAATTAGAGGCACACTTGACCCATTTCAAATATATAAACCAACATATTCTAATGGAGGTGAGGACGAGGAGGAAAATCTAGTCATGACATGGATGCACAACAAAAATCATATATGATCCCAGAAATTTTGAATAATAAAAAGTCTGAAAATACTTAATATCTAGATTTGCAATGTGAACTATAGAAAATTGAAGGATAGAAGTAACAGGATTGAGGACAAACTCTAGCAAAGGTAAACTCCAAAGAGACATCTTCCAGAGAGGCTCACTCTCACCTTTACTATTAATTAGTGCAATGATGCCACTAAACTACATACAAATAGTTGAAGGAGGCTAAAAATTTACAAAGTCGCAAAACAAAATAAACCATCTCATGTTCAAGGATGATATTAAGATTTTTGTGATAAATTAAAATAAAAAACGAAGCCCAAATACAAACTATTCAAATTTACAATCAAAATAATGAATGGAAATTATGGTTAAAACAAGCGCAATGCTAATTGTGACAAAAAAGAAAAAGTGAAACCACCAATGGAAAATAATAGCTCTATCCAGAAAATGTCAGAGAATTTGGGGAAAAAGAAAAACAAATACTTAATAATATTAGAAGCGGACAACATCACGCAAAACGGAACTGAAAGAAAAAGTAAAAAAAAGTGTGCCTAGGAAAAGTTGAAAAAAACATTTAAGAAAAACCTTTAAGGAACAAACACGGCAGCTAAAATCTCATCAAAAATAAATAACTGGACAGCCTACCTTGTAAGAAACTCCGGATTCTTCTTAAACTGGACAAGAGAGAAACTCAGAAATATATGCTATGGAATAAGATGATACAAAAGCCTTTACACTTGAGAAGTTTGGTTTCGTTTGGTTGGTTTGGTTTATGGCATATCAACCATTTTAGGTTATTTAATGCCAAATCCTATTTATTCATATATATCAAATATATATGATTTTAAAACATAATTCAACAAAGTTGAATAATCCAAAGTATTGCTATATGTCACGAACAATTCAATTAAACATACGTCATTTGTTTGCACTCAGTTTAAATGTCAAACAGTTTTATTTGAACTATAGATAGGACATTATCAGGTGCTACCACTTCAGATCAAAGGGGATCTGAGATCAATGGCAATGAATAAGTATTGGCATTCCCCAAAGCTCTATCTTTACTGGAGCCTCACCATCAGATGGTTTAGTGTCATATCCAGAACTCTCGTTGGGGGAGTTTTACCCCTCTTCTGAGATGCAGAGCTTCACCCAACTGAGCTGGCACTCGAGAAGTAACATAGAAAGAGTCAATGTGACAAGAAAAGGAAGCAGTGCCCTTGTAAGCACAGAGAAAAGCGTGTATTCAACATATAAAGGACGAGAAGAATATATCAAAATGTTATGTTTTGACCTTTTGACCTTTTGACCCGGCCAAAAATGCCGTTCAAGGTGATGCACCGGAAGGAAGTGACACATTCTAATGGCAGTTATGAGAGGAAATCGCGTGGGCGGAAATTGGCTGATGAAATGGGACGAGGTAAAAAAAAATCGTTCATTATACACAATAGGAAAATTTCTAGTTAGAGCCAATGTCAAAAACTTAGGTAAAATTGATGATTAGTGAATTGTTTGATATCATGCTAAAAATGTCCTAAGATGAGTAGTAATTTATGCTATCATGTACCCACCTCTAAGCAAATACTCTAGGTTGATGGCTTCCTGGCCTTTTCTTGATATAACCTTAATTTCCGAAGGCTAATATGCAAAGTAGGTCTAAAAAATCAGAAGACTGCCTTATTAATGAAGTGTACGTTATTTTGATAATATAATGGTCCTTATCAGTAACAAAATAAAAAAAAGGAGTACAGGTATTTTTAATATTCATATAAAACTAAGTTCTTGAATTTTTTCGATACTTGAAGACTTTCACCACTCACCCTCCAAAAAGTTGTTTGCATTTCCAATCGGGCTAATATATTTCGGAAAGGCATAAAACCAACTATTCTCCTTCCATCTATGGGTAAATATTAGAGCAAACTGGGCTCTTTAACTTTAGTATAATCGAGGGTGACCCGAAGGCTCCCTTCTCAATAGCTACAACACCGAGATGTAGGGGGGTGCTACTCCTTCCTCTGCATTGCTCCATTTACCTTTCATCCGTACTTTTTAATGGTGAGAGCTAAACAAGTTGGCATCAAGTACCATTTTTTGAGTTTTCGGTATGACTCGACATGATTTTTGAACCCAGGTCTCCCGCACCATTGTCGGAGACTAACCATGATGCCAAAATTGTTCTGATGATCAAACGGGAAAAAAGGTCACAGTTATCTAGCGCGAATGCCACTGTACGCTTTCCTATCTTAGACATATATCTCCAATTCCTGATATTGATTACTATATATATATATATATATATATATAAACAAAACACACAAACACTATATGCAGATCCACAAACATTTATATTTGTTTATCTCTTTCTATTTCTCTCTCTCCGCAGAGGCCTATACTACAGAGCAAGACAAACCATATTAGTTGTCTAAATTTCTGAGATGAAGATTGATGAAAAAAATATATAAATATGAACACAGGTAAAAACTCATACATAATAGTAGTAACCGTAGTCAAGTAAGAACATTAAGTTTATAAGTCCTAACAGGACACATAGCGTAACGGTTATAGGCGTTGGTTCCCTAAGCTTCTAAGGAGACAATCAGCAGGAGGTTGCAGGTTCAATGCTGACTGCAGGCGATTAACAATACAGGAACACTTAACACTTGTATCCTGTTATGGCTAACGGAATCAGAACAGTCAGCCCCCCACCCCCGTGGATTCAATAAAGGACGTAGTTCGAAGTTCAGTGAAGGTTCCTGAGTTCGACAAACACCTGAAGAATGCCGGAGAACATATCAGCCGAAACTGTCTGGAAATAACAATAAAGATGAAGACAATAGTCCGAAAACCCTTCTTGATAAAAATCAAAACTAATGAGCTATTTCTCCCCGGTGAACTTCATGACCTCCATGAACTTTGTTCCTGAGTATACTTTTGAGCTCAACATATATATTAAACATATCCTCAAATCTTTCTCCTTTTTAAATCTAACAACAGCTGAATATTACATATGCAGCACATGTATATCACATGCAGCATATGTATATACTCATAGAAGTATACGACACATTTAAACACACTTATCTTAGTTCGTGTGTAGGAATGTCATGGGCGAACAAAACTCAAAAAATGCGCATAACATTTATAGGAGCTTACTACGCGCGAGGGTAACGAAGATATCAAATGAAATAAATCCAAATACAAAATCTTTATACGAATTTATCAGACTTAAACTTCAAACAAAGACAGAAGCGAGAAATTTATCTTTTCTTTTCTCTCCTTGGAATTGAATTTCATTGAAATTCAATTAGGTAAACATCGTCAAACGTTGGTTAATTCGTATCTGATAACAGCGAAACGAACATGCCTCAAAACAGAATAACTTGGTTAAAGCGACCAGAACACACGTGCGTCATTTAGAATATAAAAAGAAGCATACATACCTTTGTGTGCATTCGCTATATGTATACGCATATATACACACATATATATATATATATATATATATATATATATATAGTATCAACCGTAAATGAATACACCACCCCTTATTTTTTTTTATATATAAAACTTCATTTTCTTCTGAAAGGATACCAGAATTTTATTATTTCTGTTGGAAATACAATACGGTTCATCAAGGTGCGCCGAGAGCAGGGATTCTTTTAAATTTTGCTAGGTATCCTTATCGAGCATTGGTCTTGGCAGGTCCTCTAAATGGCATCCTGTGTTCACACAGTGCTGATGAATATAAATTTTTACTGGACAGTCAATACTGATGTATACGTTTTAATACGTTTTTATCAAATCCTGCAGTAAGAAAATTCTCAATCCTAACTGGTGAATATTTATCAGGCCAAAAATAAGTTCAAACACACATACACACACACATATATATATATATATATATATATATATATGTGTATGTGTGTGTGTGTGTGTGTGTGTGTGTGTGTGTGTGTGTGTGTGTGTGTGTATGTCACCTTAGAACCTCGGTAACTATAGTTTTCATTTGTTCATAAACACGAAAATAAAAACAGACCCAAAAAAGACTATCGTCAGTGAGAAGATAGTTGGAAGTAATAAAAAAAAAAGATTTCTTTCAACAAGCTTCTGTCTGAGAAAAATGTTTATTTTACTTCGTTTTAAAAAAAAGAGAAATACAACAAAAAAGATGTAACAGATGAAAAAAGAAAGGTGAGATAAGAATCATTTTATACTTTATATTGTTCTGCTTGCCGGTATACAAGAACTTTATTTTATGCAATGTTATTAAGCGATTCTTATATATATATATATATATATATATATATATATATATATATATATATATATATTATTCGGTCCAGTCCAAATGTGACCGGTTTTGTTTTTTTCTTAAAGATATATATATATATATATATATATATATATATATATATATATATCATTATATTGTGCCGCTTGCATGGATATCCCTGACCCTCTCTCGCCACTTTTCCCTATCGTTCATCGCAGGTCTTCTGGACTACATCCCGTATCTTCACATAACTGCTGTATGTATGTTCGAGCTGGTCGTCATGCTTTTCCTCGGCTATAATTGGGGGTCCATAGGAGTACATCGCTTATGAGCTCGTCTCTGCTCCTCCAGCAGTGTCCCACGTGCCTGGTTCGTCTAACTTGGATAATTTTCGTGATGGGAGGCAGGTGACCATATAGTTGGTGCTTTGTGGGATGTTGTCGCCAGGACTTGTTTAATATTAAACATCCTTGTGTACTTGCCCTCTAGCTTCTTTTCGAACCGTTTTGTTAGCGTCCAGGTGGTGCAACCATACAACAGTATCGACACGACCGCAGCTTGGAAGAAACTGCGTTTCATTTTATCGGTCAAGTCTGATTTCCATAGGACAGATATCGATATATATATATATATATATATATATATATAGAGAGAGAGAGAGACCGAGGGGGCAAAAATAAAGATATCACGGAATATTATATCAACATAGTTTTAACAACCGGAACATTGGCCTAATGAATAGAGTATTAGCCAATGATCCAAGACACCGCAGTTTAATCCTAGGTCCGATGATATCAAAGGCTCAAAAAATTGTGCTTAATGGCACTTTTTTAACAGTCACCATGATAAGGTCAGTATCAAGGGTAAAGTGGAGCAATCCTGGTAATTGAGTGGCTCCTTTCCTTACACCTTGGTGTGGTAACTATTGAAAAAGGAGTCTTCGGTTTACCCTCGTGTAAGGTCGGGGACTTTACTTTTTTTTATATCACCATGTTTTGCTATAACTATATTTTCATTAGAAACAAAATTTTATTTCTGAGGAGAGAAATGTTTAATGTCATTTCATTTATTTATCTATTTATCTATTGATTATTTATCATTTATTATTTATTTTTTTTATTTTTTATGTCCTGTATTGCTTAAATTTCAGAGTTTATTTATTTATTCATTTATTCGTTGATTCATTTTTTTTTTTAATGTCTCTTTGTATCTTACATTTCATTAGGTATTCATATGGTGAGGACATGGGGTTTTATTGTTGAAGCCTGGTCGTAGAATTCTGGTAGAGATCTCATGGATCAATATGCTTTCTATGCACTTTCACCGTAAAGGATTTTGCGTATTTTTTATTATATTCTAATTTTTTTTATTTAAGACACGTTGAATCAAAGTTGTAGTCATGTATGTTTTTGTGGTGTTACAGAACATTGCATTGTTGATGTTTAAATCCTTTTTATTTTATATTCGGCTGTTCTTTTCTTGAAATTTCTGGAAGTTTCACCGATTTATTTTTTTATCTATTTGACATTGTTTAAAGGCTATTTTGTAAATTACTGCTTCGGTTGTGGAGTCCAATTTTTTGTCGGTTGCTGATAATATTTTTGATTGTTCAGAAGTTTGTTACTCCATTTATATTTAAGATGTTTAGGCTTTTCTCGAGGCTGTCGTTTTCGAGATCTTCGTTATTTTTATGCGTTTGTTTTTTCTGTTGTTTTTGTATTTTTGTTTTATGTGTGTGTGTGTGTGTGTGTGTGTGTGTGTGTGTGTGTGTGTGTGTGTGTGTGTGTGTGTGTGTGTTCTTTTTCATACTGGAGTCTTTGTATATTTTGCATGCCTTTCAAAAACAAAATAAAATCTTGAATAATCTTAGGATTTTATCTAAAAGCTCTTAGAATTTGAAGCACGGAACACTTACGCGAGAAGGAAATGTATATCGAAAATACAATCAAAACCCTACATTATCCAAACCCCTTGAAAAAGGGAAGGCATCGGATTTTATTCAAAACCTCACACACACACACACACACACACACACACACACACACACACACACACACACACACATATATATATATATATATATATACGTGTGTGTGCGTGCGTGTGTGTGTGTGTGTGTATGGTTATATATATATATGTATATATATGCCATTATAAAAGAGATCTGCTTTAAGGCACACCTTTATACGAATTTAGGGGAAATCCTCGTGGCGTAATGTCTAAAGTGCTGCACTTCGACTACTAAGTGTAATACATGCGAAGATTTATAAACTGTGAAAAACAAAGAAACGAAAGAAAATTTGCACGTATATAACGCCACTAATAAAATCAAACAGTTTGACACAAATCCAGTAGTAAAATACTGTAACTAAATTGCCCACTAGATGCAATATAGCAGTCTCCATATTATATATCATTTTTTTATTATGTTCTTTGTATTCATTTCTGCAGTAAGCAGGATGCAACACAAAGGCTATTTTAAATAAGGTTAAAAAAACGATATATATATATATATATATATATAAGTAAAATTCCATTATTTATCTTTATGTGGATGAATGTATTTACCTGAACCTTTCATCCCTCTGGAGGATGTGATACTAGGTCGATTTTTAAGTGGAGTACAACTGGTTTGAATTCAAAGTTTTCCTTCTGCTAGAGTGGTTCCCATACAAAGTTTATAGTCCCTAGATAGCCGTAGTTACCAAGGATTTGCCAGAGTAATCACACAGACGTCACACTTCGAGTGGCCCTGTTGGTGAAGTCGGATGAGCCGACTTGCAGAGACTCAATTCGGTCGAGACTGTCTAGCATAGCTGCATTTGAGTCATGCAACCGAGACTGAGTTTCTATTCAAGCTTCAGGGGCTGTTCTTTCACAGGATCTAACCCTCCACGGAAGGACTAGGTTAATTGCCTGGCGCCTGAGGTGCCATTTTTTAGAGGAATACTGACGTGGCCCGGGGCATTTTGCGGAATGGCGAGCGTGTCTGGGCAAGAGTGGCTCTGTGCCACACTTGCCTTTTTGGTGGGGCACACGACAAATATCATGTACCCATTGCAGGGTATTAGCGATATGAGATATGCAAATATTTTCGTACAGGATTTGAACTCAGATCGCCAATTCTATTTCTAACGACAATTACTATTACCATTACGCCATGTGAGCCAGCATTATGTTTTTTGTTGTTGTTGCCCATTGACTTTTTGGCGGGAGGGTATGTTTGATTGTTTGGTTATTTTTACCGCATGTCAACAATTTTGGATTATTTAATGTTGCAGCCATGTTTTCTTTTTATCAGACAATGATATGGTTTCAGTTAACGATTGGAAGTTGGTGATAAACATTTGCAAACGACTATTGCTTCAAGTCACTACCTTAATACAAATAATTTACATTTGGTTACGTCATCATCATCATCATATCGTGCCTCAAGCACAGATTTCCCTCACCACTACTCTCTATTTTCCATCGCTCCCGGCAGGTCTTCTTGGTTTCATCCTGTGTCCGCACAGAGTTGCTGAGGATAAGTTCTAGCTGGTCGTTCAACACTTGCTCGTCCGTGTAAAGGGATCTAGATTAAAACGTCGCTTATGAGTTCTTCCTTACTTCTCCTGCATTATCCAACATGTCTTGTTCGTCGGAATTGGATGGTTTTATAGATGAGTTGAGGTGGCCGTATAGCTGCAGTTGAGTGGGATGTTGCTTCCAGGATTTGTTCATTGCAGTTCACAGCATTCTTGTGCAATTGCCGTCAAAGTTTTTCTTTATATGCTTTTTCAGTGTCCATATGGTGTAAGACACGGCTGCTCTAGACATCGTTCTTCGAACGTCGATAGATTTAATTAAAGAAAGTGTCTTTACTCTGAAAAAGGCAAGAAATAGGCGATATCCCGCACAAAAAATTACGGACGAAGACTACGCTGATGGCATAGCAAATGCACCTGTCCAGGTCAAATTCGAGCTGCCTTGTCTCGAGGAAAAAGTACTCGGCATCGGCCTCTATGCGAAGGCAGACAAAACGGAATACATGTGCTTTAATCAAAATCAAAGAGTACACATTTCCACTCAAACAGCCGGGTCTCTGAAACTTGTGGACCAGTTCACTTACATCGGAAGCAGCGTTTCGTCTACGGAAAACATCAAAACACGACTAGCGAAGACATGTACAATTATTGATAGGCTATCGTTCATATGGAGGTCAGATCTGTCTGATAAAAGAAAATGCAACATTTCAGGTTAACAGTCATGTCCATACTACTATATGGATGCACCATATGAACGCTGACAAAGCGTAGTGTGTTACATACTTTCAAGTCTTCCTAACAAATCTTATGATCCTCCGATTACCCATCTGTTTGACTAAATCTATGCCATTTTTTTCAACCCAACATTCATTAATTCTCAGAATCATGTCTGAAAATATTTTAAATAATTCTAGAAGATTGGACACAGGCAAGTTTTCAGGGGAAAACTGTTTCTCATTCTCTGTCTCACTGTCCCCTCTCGCTATAAAAGTGTCTCCCTCCAACAGTCCCTACTTACCCAATCTCTTGATGATCGTTCTGGGAGCAGTTCTCTCTCTCTCTCTCTCTCTCTCTCTCTCTCTCTCTCTCTCTCAGTACTTGAACCTTTTCTGTCGCTGCCATAAGTCAAGCAACTAAGAAGTAATTCATTTAGACTCAACGGTCACCTTGCCTAGAAAATGCTTAAAAAGATTTTCTGAAATATAGATTGATATTACAATTCCAGGTTTGAAAACGTATAAAATCAAATATTCATTCGAGATATTTATAAAACTTTAGCTATTTTTGAGAATATCTGACGAGCCGAATATTATCTCTGGTACACTATACTCGATGTAAACAAGACAGTAACCCAAAATAAATAAATAATAAAAGCTAATAAAACATCGTTTACATACAAATAATTATTTAAACTTTAGTTTTAAAAAGCGGCTCTCAGTCCTTTATCTTTAATAATAACCGTCTCACAATCCCTATTTAATATGGATATGTACTGCATAATTGATTCCTTTAAATACGAATATTTAACCTGAATTAAAGCGATATTTTTACATTTTTGATTAAGACATTCTTACAACCTGAATGCAATATGTTTAATTTCTTTGAAATGCGAATAATTATCCTAAACTTCTATAAAAGTTACTCCACGTCCGTTATTTTTAATAATATCTATCTTACATTCTATATGGAATATGGGTAAGTGCAGAAAGTACTAATATTTTACAAATAATATGGTTTCAGATATCTGTCCCTGTTTAATAAAAACCATTATTATTTGCTAATAATCATGCATCTTCAGTTAACTGTTACTATCAAATTGCAATATCAATATTTTAGGAACTAATGTATTAATAAAGTTCAATCATATTAAACAGCTAAACAGCTCATAATGTATCCCAATATCAAATATTTTTAATGTAGTTTAAAATCATTTTCAACATTATCTCATATCTATTTGAACCATAGACGGGACCCTAATAGGTACTAACTTTTCAGGTCAGAAGGGACCAAGAAAAGAAGAAATGACTCAGCGTTTTCCAGAACAGTAGAATTAGAGACTCATATTCTGATGTATCTTAGTATCATACTAAAGACCCTTCTCTCTCTCTCTCTATCTCTCTCTCTCTCTCTCTCTCTCTCTCTCTCTCTCTCTCTCTGTGTGTGCGTTTTTTGCAAGTGCAAGCATATTGATTTATGCGCACTTAGCGTAACGGTTATCATCGTAGGAAATAGAATCAGTGACCTGATTTCGAATTCTGAACGAGGCGGTTTGCATTTTACTTCACGCTGTCTTCTTTCCCCGGCAATAGATATAAAATACTTGGCAGACAGGATTCTTTAGGCTTGGTAAGCCAACCACTCTAGGAGAAAGACTCTAAATTTAAACCAGCTTTACTCCGCTCAAAAATTGACCTTAAATCAAATCCTGCTCGGTGGGAAGGTTCTTGTGGCGTAATGGCTAAAGTGCTGGACTGCGTTCTCGAAGTCTGGAGGTTCGAACTCCAATCATGCTATTACGTTCACTTTCAGACTAAAAGCCTTGGTAAATGAATGAAACCTCTTATTATCCAAGTTATTGGTTAAATAGTATAACTGCTGTTCTTCTTTAAAAAATAACCAAAAATCCTATTCGCCGTGGAGGATTTGGGTAAATGCATTCTTGATAAAGCCATAAACGCCTGTGGTGTAATGGATACCGTCATAGGAAATGGACATGATGACATGAGTTCAAAACCTGGACGAGGCTGCTTACATTTCACAAAGAGCAAATGCCCTTGGTTAGAGGTATTAATACAACTATTCTTTCTGCGGTTATGTATGAATAGTAGAAAAAACTTAGCTTTTTAACCTTGGTATAACAACTGGTCTAGAATGAAAACTCTGATATCAAACCTATTAAAGTCTAATTAAAAATTGAGCTAGTGTCGCATTCTGCAGAGGGGTAGGTAAATATATACTAGATAGAACAAAAGAGACAAGGAAGTTAATACTGGTTTTGATTCTCAGTAACTCATATTTACCCAACCCCTCCGCTCGGGCAGGATATGACTCAAGGTCAATCTTTAAGCGGAGTTTAACAGGTTTGAATTCAGAGTTTTCCTTCTCCTAGATTGCTGCCTCACCAATGCTGAAGAACCTAGTCTGCCCTACTATTTACCCATAGCTGGAGGGAGAATAATTGGATTCATACCTTTCCCGAGAGGATTAGGGCTATATGAAATACAATCAGTCTCGTCTAGGATTTGAACTCGTATTGCCGTGTCCATTTCCAACTACTATAACCATTACACCACTATAACCATTCTCAGTAACTACTCCCTTCTTCTAGCCTTTTGCCAAACAAATTTCTGCTTAGTAAATGACAATTTCATCAGATCACCTAAATCAAGCTCTGATAAGTTTGTTCTAAGATGTTTGACCAATGAAGACCAACAAGTATTATATACCAGACAAAGAAATAACAAGAACACTACGTATATCTTTGATACTGCATGATATATTTCCCGATCACTTTTTCAGATTACAGTATATTTTATTCTACTTTAACAGTTTAATGCACATGTGTGAAATTTTGCAGTTTTATGATTAGGCCCGGAAACGTGTGGGCGGGAGTCTAAAACCATATCTCTTTATATACAGAGTTAAACATAGATATGTCATGCATATACGCGTTTGAGTGTGTGTGCGTGTGAGTGTGTAAAACAAAGTGAGTTACAGGCGTTGGATCTTCAATAAAGCCTATAATAAACCATTTAATTAAATTGAATCTATACGTTCAATGGGTTCTGAAGGAAACCTAATTATTGTTACACACGTTATCACCCCTTCAAAGAGCTCTTCTTCGTTGGCAGGTCGACACGTGTATTCCATTTTGAAATTATAAAAGGAAGAGATAATTATGCCTTTCTCTACGCACACACACACACACGCATATATATATATATATATATATATATACGTGTGTGTGTGTGTGTAGAGAAAGGCATAATTACCTCTTCCTTTTATATATATATGTATATATGTATATATATATATCTTATATATACATGTATATACACACACAGATATACGTAGAATTAGGAGGTGTGGGTATATATGAATCCATACATACATGCATACATACATATATATATATATATATAATTCTGAAAAGGAATACATTATGTCATATCAATATCCATCTATATATGCCTATTCATACATATATATTTAATCATATATTCCAATGAATGAATAAATGTGTGTGTGTGTGTGTGTGTGTGTGTGTGTGTGTGTGTGTGTGTGTGTGTGTGTGTGTGTGTGTGTGTGTGTGTGTGTGTACATTCGTAAAAAAATTTAAGACAGTTAATGTTCTACGAAACCAAGGATACGGGTATTTTAATATGTCTTGTGGGATATTATACATTAAATACAGACATTATTTGGCAGTATTTTGAGCAAAGTATGGAATATTGAAACTCTAAATAAACAAAGTACAAAATAATTTCTTGTAATAAAAGGTAATATTAGTCGTAACGTAGATATTTTTATAGATATTGTTAAATTCTGTACAATGAGGTATAGCAATAATTGTTAACTTAAAATAAAGAGTCATATTTAGAGTGTGTATTAATTCTTTTGTGTATGTCACTATGACAGGGAGAAAGCAAAAAACTCTATTTATGCCTTTAAGAATACGTAAGTGAATATCGGCTGATAATCATATTAATTGATTAAAATTTCTAACGCAAATACAAAGGCGAAAAACATTCGTTTAATTTATGAAAAATTTAGCGAGTTGAAATAAATGCACGCTTGAAAGAAAAGTGTGTAGATTTTCACTGAAAAGAAATAAAATGAACGGTATTTGAGTAAGTAATAATTCATTACTGTTTGTTAAGTAGGTATAGACAATTCTATATTTACTGTTAGTTGAGTAGACATAGAAAAATCCACACTTACTGAAGAAATATTTATTTCTTCGCTTTTTTATACAATCTAAGTATGGTCGAAATTCCGTAAAAAAAGGTTGATATGAATCTATGAATCTAAATGGCTAAGAAATTGTATTCTTGATATTTTTGGAGGAAAAGGATTTCTAAAATTATTCAGGGTTTCGGTTCATCGAATTGTTCATGGCAAGTCAAATTTTGTTGTCAAGGAAGTATCTTGAAATTTAAAAACTAGTACGAACACATAGACTGGTAAATACAGGGTGTCTCAAAATAGATCCAATTCAATCATATGATAATGATCTATTACTGACACGAGCAGAATGGCGGTGATTTGGAACATGTCCTGTAAAAAATGCGTTATTTGAGCAAAGAGTCATCAAATCAATGTTTTTTATTTGCCATTATATCAGCTTCCAGGACATGCAATTTTTTTTTACTGGCTTGTCTCAGTAATAAATCATTATCATATTAATATGTTGCATCTATTTGAGACAATCTTGAGTGAGTTTCTCTCCAAATAAGTAGTGACACAAAAATGTTTTCCTCTCTTGTCCAAGTCATTGTAATCAAAGATTAATAGTTGTTAAAGCATACTATGTTCAAATCTGAAACAAAAAAGTCTATAACATTATTATTAGTAGAGTTATTAGAAGTCATACGGGTCCCTGTATATTTGAGACATCCTATAAACATAAAAAATAAAAAATAAAGATGAAAAAATTACTGCTTCTTGAGCCTATTTTTCTTCTTTTTTGCACAAAAAAATTAACACGTGTTTATCGAGGTACATACGATAAGTTTCCTGCCTTTTTTTGTACAGGAATTTAAGATTGGTGTAGACTCTTGAAAATTCAGTATGTTATTGGTATACATATTATGAGATGACTGACCAATTCTTATGATTTCAGGTTCAAAGGAACAGCTACAGCAGGAATTGGAATACATCCTACTTAAGCCTGATTGTCACAGCTTGTGAATTTCAAGAATGCAATCAGGGCGTGAGGACACTTTAGAAGAACGATATGCAATAGAGTTCTGTTTTAAACTCGGAAAAAATGCCACAGAAATGTATGGAATGCTTCAGACGGCTTTTCGACCATCTTGCATTAATCGAGCATCAGTTTTTGAGTGGCATAAGAGATTCAAGGAAGGCAGAGAGTCTGTGAGGGATGGTGAGAGGTTTGGGAGGAGTAAAGAAGTCAATATATCAGAGTTGATTGGCCAAACGGTTAAGGTTAGGGTTACTATATTGAGGTTTTAAGGGAGTTTAGGAAGAGATTCCCTCGGAAGAGGCCAGCACTCTTCAAATCGGGTCAATGGCATTTCTACCAGGAAAATGCACCAGCCCACAACTCCATCCTTGTCACAGACTTTTTGACCAAGATGGGCATCAAGACAGTTCCTCAGCCTCTCGATACTCCAGACCTTGTTCCCCGTGACTTTTGGTTATTACATAAGTTCAGAGGCTGTCGTTATGAGACAATTGAAGAAATGAAAGAGGCTGTGACGAAAGCCATTGACATGCTCAAACAAGCGACTTCTATGGGGCCTTCCAAAAGTTTTTGGAACGGTACAACACGTGCATTGCATGCGGAGGAGATTACTTCGAAGGGGACTAGAGTTTCATGTGTTTACTATCAATAAAAGTGCCCAAACGAAAAAAATATGGAAACTTATTTAATGATCCTCGTATCAAAACTTTCTTAATTATAAAAACAAATGTCTGACCTTATTGAATCTTCTGAACTAAAACTAAATTCCAAAATACATGGAGAACACCGGTATACGAAATTATAAAATCCTAATTACTAAATTTGAAAACCTTTATAGACCTATTAACTTTAAGATATTTCCTTTTCTTATATATATACATAAATAATGTTTTAAGGCACGCGTAATGGAATGGTTATCGTCATGGAGATGGTAACCCGAGTTCAAATCCTCGATGAGACAGTCTGCATTTCATATAGTGCAAATAATCTTGGAAAAGGTATATATTGAACTATTCTCCCACCCAGTAGGGGTGAAATAAGACAGAATGGGCACTTTACAGGGTGGAACGATAGAATAATCGTCCTAAAGAAAACAACACTACAGCTTTATTTTAAAAGTTTTATTGAAAAAATCAATTCAGGTAACTTGATTATGTAGTAGAGCTGACGTCTATTTAATGTAACCGCCTTCAGCCTCAACCACCGCCTCGATACGGATCTGGAACTAGGAGCATGCCTTGACTTTCAAGCCAACTTCGAAGATGTGCGGTGACTTGAGCTAGCCCTCACTTAAAACTACACCAAAGACCATAACCATAGATAGAAACTTGGTTTTCATTACCCTGGGCACGTCCCTGTTATTCGTGGCAATCCAGATTTGCATTTTGAGGGCGCTGGCTATGGTCCCGTTGTCATAACTTGGATCGGTAGAGAGTATGAGTTGTACAGCGGCGCATCTCCGATCTCGCTCGTTGAACATTGTGTCACATTCAGACATGATAGAAGGCTTCTATCGCTCTTGGGATTTGTACACAACTGGCCAACTAGGAGATGATCTGCAACAAAAAAAGAAAACGGGTTTTCATTGAACGGAAATGAAATCATGTCGTCTTTTCAAGGGCGACAATTTTAACCTTCCACCCTGTAAACTTGGTATGGTGATTAGTCTAATGAATAAAAACTCTAAATTCAAACCTTTTAAACTCTCCTTAAAAAATTTGCTTATGTCACATCCTGCTTGTACGGAAGAGATAGGCAAATACACACACACACACACACACACACACACACATATATATATATATATATATACATTCTCTCTCTCTCTCACACACACACTGACACGTATATGTATATGTGAGTGTGTTTATGTGCAATTCAATCTTTTACTGGATATCTCCAGCTACTAAAAACAATTCATTGGAAAAAACAAAAGGGACATTTTATTTTAGATTAAATAACCGTAGGCACAGAATCAAATTTATGGATAACAATAAATTTATACTTGCGGAACAACATTTTCTCTCAAAAGATCACGATTTTTACTGAGATGCAAAGTTCACCACTTATAGAAAATATCGATAAAAGCCATTGGGCAATATTACGGTCATTATAAAATTACAAAGATAATTGGATAAAACTACTCAAAATATTGACCCCAAATGCCTTTAACATTAGACTAAACCATCCTCAAAATAACGCTTTGTAATAAGAGGTGCAAATATTGTTTAATACACAAACTCCTGAATTAACTAAAGCTTAAATGAAATATTTGACCAAAACAGTTACGTTCGATTTGAAGTAGATCCCTCCCTTGCATAATAAAAAAATTCGAAAAGGAGAGCTTATAGCCAGGTGTCTACGATAGCAGATATCATATAATAGTCAGTTGAATACATTTGGATACCAAAAAATACTTTTCATACAATTAATAGATATGCTACGATACCAGCTCATTTTCATGGTTTCTTTTGAAAATATTTTGAAATTTTATCATTTTTAAACATTTATCTCAAAACCGTATCTCCTAAAGACTGGTTAAGGTCAAAAGTAGTTGAAAATAATGAAAAAATAGATAAGTAAAAAATAAATATTCCTATTTATGGGTTGATTGTATGATCGATTGATGACTTATCAATTAATCTTCAGTTATTTTGTATCTTTGGGTTAAATAATCGTGTTCATTGTATGTTTTTGTGTAGTTGATTCTTTAGAGTTTTTTTTCACGTGGTCCAGTCGAATACAAAAACTTTTTTAATAGATCTCTTTTACTCAAAAAAAGAACTCTGACAGCTTCAATCATTCCAGGTGAGAATGGAACTAAGAGAAATGGTAATAAAGGGGTACATCACACGCCCCAAATCACCAAAACTGGAGCCTCAAGATCAGATGTAGTTTAGTACCATACCTAGGACATTCTGACTTGTCTTATCCCTTTTGATCATGTCTGTCAGTCTGTGTCTTTCTCTTTCCCTCTCTCTCTCTATATATATATATAGAAAGAGAGAGAGAGGGGGGAGAGAGAAAATATCACTTCACATGAGCAATATTAAAATAACCGAAAAAAGAAAATTGAATGTATCGAAACACTTATATGAATGTAGGCAATGTTACTATAAAATAATGCCCATATACCAAACTAGTGACTACACACTACTTCAAATAAAAGAAAAAAATTATAGATAGATTTAAGCCAAAGTTGAACAAAACATGAATCATACATACACAAATGGACACATACATATATATGAATATATATAGACAAAACACCCACTTACAGAAGAAAAAAAAACTAAGTGAAATCCAAATCCACTCCAACACACGCACACACACAATGAAAAAAATAAATCAATTATCAAAGACCAATTAGGGTTAAAACAGTCTAAGGTAAACACACTTTAAGTAAATGAGAGGAATGACCTCTATATAAATCCATAACTGAAACCCATTCAAATTGCTAACACAAGTGAGTCCTAGTCTTATTGAGAATCCCATTGACAAGTCCTTGTGCCTTATATGTTCTCTGACGAAAGCAATAAGCTGGAAACATACACGTATGTAAGAACGAAATAAATCAACAAAATCCTAAAAAATACAAATCTCTTCATAGACCCACTCATTTTAAAATATACATATATATATATATATATATAGAGAGAGAGAGAGAGAAAAGAGAGTGAGTGAAAGAAAGAAAGAAAGACAGAAAGAAATAGAGTGAGAGAGAAAGTGTGAGTGAGAGAGAGAGAGAGAAACTGAAAAACAAGATCATTCAATTTTTCAATTTTTTCTTTATTGTAGGATTAATTTCCATTATTTACTTCAGAGAGTAGAGTTTTTGCTAATGGCCCTGGAGACTAGGGTTCAAGCCCACGTTGAGTCATGCCAAAGACTCAAAATATGGTATTTGATGCCACCTTGCTTAACACTAAGTAATATAAGCTAATGATCAAGGGTAAAGTCGAACAATCCATTGAAAAGTGTTGCGCCTGCCCCGACACCTCGGTGTAATAGCTCATAAAAAGGGAGCCTTTGGGTTGCCATCGAGTATGGGCGCAAATTTACTTACTTCCTTATATATATATATATATATATATATATTAGAGGTCTCAGATATTGCTGGTATAATACTTATGGTCGTAGGAATGGACATGGCAACGCGAATTCAAATCCTGATCGCGACTGTTTGAATTTAACGTTGCACTATTACCCTTGTCATCGTGTCAACAAAATCAGCAGGATTCGTTGTTTTTGTGTGATAGTTTCATAAACAAATAACTAGGAGTTTTATTTATCAGTATAAGCATAACATAATATCTCCCCTTAGAAATTTAATCAAAACTTCTTGTGATGCTTCTGTCTTTAAAAGCTCAACAGAATAGATGTAAAAAAGTGAATTGTTTATAAAATATCTGCTTTTTTATAGCTATACTATTAGGATTACTGAAATTCATTAAAAAAAAACAACATTTTTCTTTCGTGGGAGTAAAGCACGCCATTGAAAATATCCGAGGGACATAATTAGCTTTTTATTTGGCTCATCGATTCGAAATATTCGTTTGTGATAATTCGAATTATTTTTGGCTCGATATAAAAATAACAACAGCGGAGGATAAAAATGAAAGATAAATACAGTAAAAGAAAGAAGTCAGACAAGAAAAGAATGAAAAGTAAAATAAAAAGAAACTGCAAATGAAAATTGTAAAATTTACTAGAAAAGACGTGAGTGGAAGAAAGTGTATTGGTCTCCATAGCATCACTCAATCCCATAATGCAATTACTTTCCCAGAGTCGCAAATGTAATTTTCTGGTTGTCGACATATTAAGAAAAGTGGACAGGTATTTCAAAACAATCAAATCGGAAGTTGTTTTGATAGAGAAAAAATCCTTGACTCCAACTATAATGAACCAATAGAATAATGTTTTGAGTTTCCCTTTAGTGGCTCTACATTCAAATTGTTTTTAAGCTACAAGCCAACCCCCTCTCTCTCTCTCACACACTCTCTCTCTCTCTCTTTGCCTTACTCACTCCATCCTACTCACTCCTACTCACTCACTCACTCACTCACTCTCACCATCTATAAAACTGCCCTGTATTTTTTACGTATAAATGCATGTATGTATTCTGACATATATTCACATATTTAAAAAAATGTCAGTGTAGCAAACTCTTCGTCAATAATATAATCTTTGAAATGTCGATCAACTTGATATGTGTAATCAATATGATGTGTTTTTATATATATATTTATATATTTATAGGTGTATATATAATAAAGCACAGATAGACTACGTCTTTTTAAATAAGAAATGTAATAATAGGGCATTGATTTGCGAGGCATATTCCTTATTCGAGGGTGTGTCCTCCGATCACCGAATCGTCACGGCAAAAATACGACTGAGCCTACGAAGGAATGCGACCCGAACAACAGTCACTGCACTTGTCATTGCTTAATAACAGGGATATTAGAGATAAATTGGCATTAACACTAAGAAATAAATTCCATTCACTACCGGAGAAGACAGAAACACATACTCCGAATAAGGAATATGAGGATTGCGTCAATGCACACTTAGAAGCGGAAGCCGAATGCATACCAACTAAACAAAGAACAAAACCTAGAGTCCAATAGGAGATATTAGCCATTAGGAAAAAGCGTTCAGACGTAAAAACTGCCTCCAAATGCAATAGGAAGACCCAACCAATACAAATGCACTGAAACTTAAAAAGGCGCAAAATGAATTAGCTAACATCTACCTAAAAAGCAAACAGAATACATACAAAATCAGATCGATAAGATTAGAGACCCGGTTGAAGATAGATATTCTAGGATAGCATGGGAAACGTTAAACGAAATGAATAGAAGGAAGAGCACTGCTAAAGCTAAACTGAAAGCTACCAGCCAACAAGAACGAATACACCTACGGAAATAACATTTCGAGATTTTACTCGGAAACCCTCCGGAAGTTACGCATGAACCAATCATGAGAATTATAAGATAACAATGAAACATTAAACTAGAACCGTTTACGCAAGAAGAAGTCGACTCAGTACTAAGAAAAATTAAAGATAGGAAAAGCAGCAAGGCTTGATGAAATACTCCCAGAAGTGTGGAAGACCAGGAAATTCGACGACATACAGCTCCGACACTGTAATGCCGTATATTATCAAAACCAATCGACAGATGGACGATGTGATGCATCCTACCCTTCCCTAAAAAGGGTGACCTCGGATTAACCAAGAACTACTGAGGCATAACCCTTACATCTACAGTGGCCAAGATATACGATGCTCTACTACGCAACCGCATAGAACCCAAAACTGAGAACATTCTTTGAAAGAACTAAAATGTCTACCGGAGAAATAAATCCACGACGTCACAAATTCGGACTATCCATCGAATTCTTAAAAGCCTACGTGCAAAAAACCAAGAGTCAACAATATCATTTGTCATCTTCTCCAAGGCTTTTGACTCCATACACAGAGGAAAAATGGAGCAAATACTACTCCCCTACGGCCAACAAAAAGAAACTGTCTCAGCCATAATAATGCTAAATAGAAACACGAAAGTAAAAGTCCGTTCCCTGGATGGAAACACAGACTACTTTGACATTGTAGCAGGTATACTGCAAGGAGACCCATTAGCCCCATACCTGTTTATCATCGATCTAGACTGCGTGCTTAGAACAACTATTGATACAATGAAAGAAAACGGTTTAAAGCTAATAAAGGAGAGAAGCAGAATATACCCCAAATAACCAATTACGGACGCGGACTACGCCGATGACATAGCGCTCTGGAAAATGCACCCGCCCAAGCCGAAACCCTGCTACATGCTCTGGAATGTGCAGGGTCGATGTCAATGCATACAAGACGAAATATATGTGCTTTAATCAAAGGGGCAATATGTAGTTCTCTGAAACAAGTATACAAGTTCAACTATCCAGGAAGCAGTGTCTCATCAACCGAGAGAGACATCAATACATGACTTGCAAAGGAATGGACACCAATCGATCGGCTATCGGTTATATGGAAGACAGACCTAACCCATAAAATAAAACGCAGTTTCTTCCAAGCAGCGGTCGTGTCCATACTGCGGTATGGATGCACTACATGGACGCTATCGAAACGTAAGTCAAAAAAGCTTGACGGCAACTACACAAGAATGCTGCGAGCAATATTGAACAATCCTGGAAGCAGCACTGCTCAAAGCAGCAGCTGCATGGCCACTGACCCCCTATCATGAAAACTATCCAAGTTAGACCTGTCGTGCTGGAGAAGTAGGGACAAACTCATAAGTTCGAGCAAAGGCAGAACAACTAACGAGAACCTACACACAACAGATCAGTGCCGATTAGGGATGTAGTCCTGAATATCTGCCGGAAGCAATGAACAATAGAGAAGGTTGGAGAGAAAGGCTCAGAGATACTCGTGATGATGATGATATATATATATATATATATATAAGAGGGTCGTTAAATAAGTTTCCAGGCTTTTTTCGTATGGTCACATTGATAGTACACACATGAAACTCTTGCCCCCTTCGGAGTAATCTCCTCCGGCTGCATTGCACTTGTTGTACCGTTCCAACAACTTCTAGAAGGCCCCATGGAAGTCCTCTTGTGTTATTGTGTCACAGACCCTTTGGCCAATCAATTCTGGTGTTCGAACGTCCTTACTCCTCCCACACCTCTCATCATCCCTCACAGACTCCCTGCCTTCTTTGAATCTCTTATGCCACTCAAAAACTCATGCTCGATTCATGCAAGAGGGTCGAAAAGCAGTCTGAAGTATTCCATACGTTTTTGTGACATTTTTTCCAAGTTTAAAACAGAATTTTTATTGCATATCGTTCTTCTAAAGTGTCAGATTGCATTTTTGAAATTCACCAGCAGTGACAATCAGGCTTTAGTCGGGTGTATTACAATTGTTGCTGTAGCTGTTGATTTGAGGCTGAAATCATAAGAATTCGTCAGTCATCTCATAAGATGGATAGCAATAACGTACTGAATTTTCACGAATCTACGACAATTTTAAATGCTTGTACAAAAAAAGTCTGGAAACTTATTAAATGCATCACGTATATTCGCAGAGAGCGAGAGAAAGAAAGGGTAGAGAGACCATAGATTTTTATGACAAACAAAGTCTGTAACAATAATTTCTTTTTGAACAGACTTGTTTCCTCTACTTGTAGTTGAAGTTTCCATAGCGTAGTGGCTAACGAGCTGGAATGTGACAATATAATAAATGAGTTCAAAGTCGAGTCATTCTATAACATTCACTTTTTGAATAATTATTAAGGGAAGGTTATGTAATCCTTATACTCCCAGCTATAGCTTAAATAATGCAGCAACTGTCCTTCTACAACGATGGCTTTATCATTAAATAACTCTCAACGGTTTATATGCCGTTAAACAAAGAAATCAAACCAACCAGTTATTGTTTTCTATTTGGTATAGTTCTTAGAGTAAAAAAATGAATGGATAAATAATAGGGCAGACTGGGTTCTTTAACATTGGTATAGCAAACAGTCTAGGAGAAGAAAAACACTTAACTCAAACATGTTAAACTCTGCTTAAAAGCTTACTTTTGGTCATATCCTACCGGCACGGAAGGGTTGGTAAATTATTTATTCTCAAATTCCAGCTATATTTTTTCTCTTCATCCTAGTCTCTATATTTCAGCAAAGAAGCAAATTTTGAGATAGAGTCAGATGACAAATATCCTTAAAAGACTGGAAGATATCAGTATTCATACAGAGTATTTTTGTTTGGTACAATATTTTTATTTTATTTATTTCGTATACACTTTTAAAAACAACGACTTCTTTATATGGGAGGGTGTCTGCGTGGTGTAATGGTTAAAGCGATGAACTGCGGAATCGTAGTCGCGCTATTAGGTTAACTGTCGGGCAAATACCTTTGGGAAAGGTATGAACCCCTTATCCTCCTAGCTATGGGTTAAATAGTATCACAACTGTTCTTGGAGAATAATTTTGGTATTAAAAAACCTACAAAGGTTGAAATGCCATTAAATAAAGGAACCAAACAAAACCATTCTTTATATCGTTAAAATTTTATCAATATAAGAGCTTGGTATCTCCCCAACAACTATATCGTCTCCTCCATCGAAAACAATTGCAGGGCCGCTCTCAAGAGCAAAAGCAACAGGAAGAGGAATCGTAATACAATGTAATCAAGACTTGACCACACCTTCAGCTACGGCCACTGTAACCGTTCCTGTCTGCCTTTCTTGCATCCGGCTTGTCAGTCACGAATGTGCCTGCAGGTGGCGTGGACCGGCTCCTTGATCTTCGTTTCACGAAACCAAGCCATAATGAATATATATTCATATCATAATATAACATATATATCATATCATGTATTATATTATATTATATTATATTAGCTCATATACTATCTAAAATGAGAAAAAAAAAGTTTCTTTTATGTGTCATAATGATGGATTTGGATGATTTTAAGGCATTAGTTTAACTTGGTCTTCCAAACCGCAAAAATTGTTCAAATAATTCATGAAATGCAAAAAAAATGAAATACTTTCTGACCACAACCTGTTTAACAATTTTCAGAATAGAGAATTAAGATGACATCTCTTGAATAATTATGTCGACTCTCCTTAAAATCATATAAAAGATATAAACTAGTATCAGTTATTTTGAGACTTGAAACTGACGGCAGATTAGAACCTGGTCACATAACCCGAAATATTTCAGAACAACTAGGATCCTCAAATAATATAGTGACTAGGATCATTGAATGATATGGTGAAAACCATGCAAAGTTCCTCTGGAATTCAATTCAAATACTTTTGAATTAAACCCAGAGGAAGATATGCAGAAAAAGAATGAGAGAAGTAAAGGGAGAGAGAGGGCGTGAGAGAGAGAGAGAGAGAGAGAGAGAAGTTCATTCATTTATATATCAGGTTGGAACGACTATAATATCCAATTTTATTGAATAATTTTTCGACCTTTCTTAAAATATTATCTCATGTCATCGTTATGGAATTACGCAATGGGTAATTCTTATCTTTTTATTTCAGATAATACTGTTCCGAATCTTCTTCGGTATGTACTCATATGTTTCACTCAACTAAAGGAAACATTAGACATATTTTACTCTATGAGTTTTAACAGAAAGGTAGTCATCCTTCATTACGATAATACCCTCCTCCACACAGCTCAGTTGCTAAAGATCTCTAACAAGAACTTGGTTGGAAAAAATTCCTTCATCCTCCTGAACTTGTTCCTTCTGATTATCACAAGCTTGGGGGGGGGTACTGAATATTTTGGATGATCTTAAGTAAGCATAAAGAGAAAATGCTGAACATGAATTGGTCTCCAATTTTGCACCAAAGAGTAACGAACTTTAAAAACGTATCATCTATAAGTGTTGCATACTCATATGCAGATGCATGCAGAATCATAAAGACACAACAATAAAGACGAGCGACACAGTTCTTAGAAAAATATACCTCACACTTTATTTGAAAGGGTTTTGTGTGAGAGGGAGTTGGAGACCGAACAGAACTGCAAAATATTGACCCCTACTCTATTGGCCATAACCGCGTTTCTTTCCCGTTCTCTTGGGCTGCTCAAACGGAGGCCTGGGGGCCTAGCCTCTGTGGGACATGTTCCTCAATCCAGCATCTTGTCTCCAACTGCAACTGCACAATCGGGGCCTGAGGGCCCACACGGCTGGATGCTGGCTTTCTCTACCGCATTTGTCTCCAACTGACTGAATTTCCTGTGCACTGAGTTATATAATAGTTCAACGCTCACCTTCTTCGTGCGGGCATCACAATTTCGCACTCCTTCAACCTGTCCACAGTTAAGGTTATAATCCTGATAATCCTCGACCGGATGCACCTGTTATTTACACAGGTGCATTTCCTATTTTGACAGCCCGGCCAGGTCGTAGGTCAATATACAACATAAGTTTGTTGACAGAATGAGGTTCTCGAAAGCCATGGAGGATATGTTAATAATTACATATTTATACTTGCGTAAGATTTTTTTCTTTTATAATATATACTCTAAAATATATAGAAATCTAAAATCTAATTGGATACTTAAAAACGTACAAAAGCCAATCAAAATGCTCTATGATTTATATTAAAACTGAAACTGATACTTAAACTATTCATCTTAATTATTTTTCTGGGGCTTATTTTTCTTTCTTGCCAAATCAAAGTTAAAGAAGCGAATGATTACTGAAAAGAGAAGAGAAGAATTTATGCCTTTCTTGAGAGCATTAGCGCTAAGTGTAACGTAAACAGGATAATTCAAGGTTTGAACTCAGCTATCTCTATATATATATACATATATGAGGGGTGATGGCTGCCACATCTTGACTGATGTTAGCTATCTTTAACATCAAAATTATGGCTCAAACATCCAGATGGATAACAAATTGAACTTATGAAAAATAATACAAGATGCGTAAGATGATAAGGTAGTAAGATATCTGCACGTTGTTGAATTTTCGACATTCGCTTGTTCGATACTTCTGCTTCTCTCAGTGTCCACATTGCCACAGCCCATAACAAGATAACTGGTGACAACGCAAACTGAAGATTATATTCTAGAGTAACTTCTCTTCGACTTTTCTTGTCAAAATTCAAAGGATACTTCCAAGTCAGCACAGATTTGATGCAGGAGATTTCTTCAACTTTGATTTTGGAGTTAACTTCTAAGATTAATGCCTTTACTCGAGTTTTATCATTAGACTGGTGCTCTTTATACAGCCTATATATATATATATATATATATATATATATATCAGTAATTAATTGGCCGATCGTAGTCGTGAGCGACCAGAATGCTCCGTTTCAATAGCTGCTACACCGAGTTAGAGTGAAGGGTGCTACTCCTTTCACTGGATTTCTCCACTTAACTTGCTCAATGTCAAGAAAGGAGGCATCAAGTACCAATTTTTGAGTCTTTGGTATTACTCGACTAAAGCCCGGTTTCCCACACCATCGTGGAAAATTCCAACCATTATGCCAATGGGACGGTATATATATACATATATATACACACACACACACACACACACACACACACATATATATATATATATATATATATATATATGTTTGTAAAAATCCCTTCACTTACGCTGAGAATGACGATGCTTCAGGAGTACGATATTCGGCTAACTTTACATGACAGCTTGAAGTATCTCGTGGGTGTAGCTACACTGAAGAGTAGAGATACTGTTGTATCGTGGCAAGGAAGAGATACACAGTGAAATAAAGAAAAATCATTAACTCAAGTGGTACAGTCCAACAAATATTATAAGTCTCGCGCTGTGGGTATGACGTCCGAAGTTGATCTTACTACTGACCAAGATGTTGCAGAACTCTGACGTGCTTAAAGAACACAACGTCTTTTATAGCTCCGCATTACTAGAAGTCACGTGGTGCAAGCCCCTATACAACAGATACAACGAAACAGTCTGTCTGTGAATAACAATATATATATATATATCATCATCATCATCGTATCCACGGCCCTGTCTCGCCACTTCTCCCTATCGTTCATCGACTATGGCAGGTCTTCAGAGCTACATCCCGTATCCTCACATAGCTGCTGAATGTATGTTCGAGCTGGTCGTCCTGCTTTTGCCCGGCCATATGTGGGGGTCCATAGGAGTACTTACGAGCTCGTCCTGCATGCCTGGTTTGTCTAACTTGGATAGTTTTCGTGATGGGAGGCCGGTGGCCGTGTAGTTGGTGCTTTGTGGGGTGTTGCGGGAGACAAAATGTGGTATAGTCTGATGAATACTCAATATCTGTGATAGAGCTATTATGTAATAATGAAAAATAAATATATATTTTTTTTATATATATTCCACGGCATGGATGCTAATCTGCGACACGGCATGAAACCAATGGTCGCAGATCAGAATCCATTCTATTAAATATATCTAAAAACTAATATGTAATATATCATCATCATCATCATATCGCGCTGGTAGCACGGATATCCTTGACCCTCTCTCGCCACTCCTCCCTATCGTTCATCGCCTTAGGTAGGTCTTCAGGACAACATCCTGTATCCTCACATAGCTGCTGAATGTACGTTCGAGCTGGTCGTCATGCTTTTGCGCGGCCATGTGTGGGGATCCATGTACGATCACCGGATGGAGACACGGAATACTTTGACATTGTAGCAGGAGTACTACAAGGGGACACGCTGGCCCCGTACCTCTTTATCATTTGTCTAGACTACGTACTTAGAACATCGATTGACAAAATCAAAGAGAATGGCTTCGAACTGACGAAGAAAAGAAGCAAAAGATACCCCGCAACAACAATTACCGACGCCGACTACGCCGATGACATAGCGATACTGGCAAATACACCTGACCAAGCCGAAACACTTCTGCATAGTTTGGAACGAGCAGCAGCAAGCATAGGCCTCTATGTTAATGCACACAAAACGGAATATATGTGATATAACCAAACGGGGGACATCTCCACTCTAGAAGGAACCCCACTTAAACTAGTTGACAAATTCACGTACCTAGGAAGCAGCGTCGAATCAACCGAAAAAGACATCGAAACGAGGCTAACGAAAGCATGGACAGCTATCAATAGGCTATCGATTATATGGAAATCAGACCTAACCGATAAAATGAAACGTAGTTTCTTCCAGGCAGCGGTCACATCGATACTGCTATATGCATGCACTACATGGACGCTAACAAAACAGCTGGAGAAGAAACTAGATGGCAATTACACAAGAATGCTGCGTGCAATTCTGAACAAGTCCTGGCAGCAGCACCCCACAAGACACCAACTGTACGGCCACCTGCCTCCCATCACGAAAACTATTCAAGTTAGACGAACCAGACATGCAGGACACTGCTGGAGAAGCAGAGATGTAATATATATATATATATATATATATATATATATAGCATTTGCAATGAAATATTTTATAAGGTACAGCTTGCATTCTTTTTCTACTGTGCACTATATCTGGGATTAAGCCTCTACAACGTCGAATATAAACCGGAAATCCATTTCCTATTGTGAGTCATTCGGTGAAAAAAGCTTTTAATGAGCTTTCGGTTTCTCCTGTTTCTTATGAATTATTTTTAATAAGCGATTTTTACCATGGCTTATATTTAACAATTAGATATTTTCCATTGGTGCTAACACTCGGTATTTGTCTGCAGATGTCAGATTTTACTTGACGATCATTCTAGAAAAGTAAGCGCTTTCATATAATAACAGGCTTTATACTATGCCTTTTCACTTTTGGTTTGATTAGGTGTCCGTCTAATTTTATCTAAAAGCATCTTGAACAATTGCCTTTGAAGAGTTATGTGTTTAAAAAAATTGAAATGGAAGGTAGCATTGAAGTACAAAGCAAAAACAACTCCTGTATTCTTTAACTAAAACTCAACAATAAGATTAAACAGTTCATTTCAGTGACTACTCGGTTGTATGCAGCTTGTGGGCAATCAGATGGTTGAATCATGTTGGCTGAAAATTAGTCAATCAGGATAACTTGATTTTATGTGGCAGTTACCTTTGAGGCCACAAGTCAACAAGTCACTTCAGGATCTTAATTTCTATTTCTCACTGAAAAGATATAATGAGTTTTGTATGAAATGGGAAAATATTTATCAACCTAACAAATCGTACGAATAACATATATCAGTTCTAGTAACTAAGTTTAATTGAGGTTTGAATCGAAAGTCAGTTGAAAAATTACTTTTGATAAATCCTTAAAAGATTGATATGCATTTACTTATATATATATACATATATATATATATTATTCATGAATAAAAATCATCAATGTCAGTGAAAGAGTGTATGTATCTAAGAAGATGGTCAACATAAAGTCAACAGCGCTTGCTGACAGTCGGTTTTTCACTTAAGCGCTCATTTTGGTCGGCTCATTGGACCAGTGAGTAGTGTGTTCGTCAATAGTCCGGCAGACCTGGGTTCAATACCAGGTCGCGTCATACCAAATACTTTAAAAATTGTACTTGATCCCGCCTTGCTTTACACTCAGCAATACAAGGTACGTATTAAGGGTAAAGTGGAGCAATCCAGGGAAAGGAGTAGCGCCCTCCCTTACGCCTCGGTGTAGTAGCAATTGAAAAGGGAGATTTCTGGTTACCCTCGACGACAGTCGCCATCTTTACAATATATATATATATAAAACCTTTCAGACTATGTGCGACACACACAAGCACTCTCTCTCTTTTCAAGTTTGCACTCGATCTGCTTAAATTAATAGATACATAGATAAGAGAGCGTATTTATGTCTGAGAATTAATTCTTATTTATCCTCATCTTAGTAGTTTTTGTGTTGTTTCTTCTTTCATTACGTTTCGGCCAAATTTCACCTCTGGCCGACCTCGGAAAACCCCAGTAATTCCTGACTTCCATAGTTGTTGTCTATCACACCAAGTTTTTGACCAAGTAAACCTCTGGTCGGCTTGGATAGGATTTGAAACCGCAAACTTCTGACAATGCTCATGTGGAACAGTAGAGACTTAACGCCTCTATCCGCTGCGCCACGGGCCCCGAAGGGCAATCAAGGATGGAATTTTTGGTCTTATAAATCCAATTATTTGTTCTCCTTATCTGGTCTTCCATAGTCGGGTCCATACCGAATTTTGTAATTGTCTTTAATTGGAATCATTTTGAGATGAGGCTTCTTAATCTGAGAATTAATTTTTATTTATTGCGGACTTTTTGTCCTCATCTTGGTAGTTTTTGTGTTGTTTCTTCTTTCATTACGTTTCGGCCAAATTTCACCTCTGGCCTTCCTCACGTGATTTACCGCGACCTCGGATAGGAATGCTGAGTCTTGTAACCGTATCCCCAGTAATTACTGCCTTCCATAGTTGTTGTCTATTATTTATGCCTGTTTGATTTTTGTTTGGTTTTTATATAGGATATAGTGAACATAAACAGACTTTGAAAACATCATGTGATATTTGTCAGTGATTTCAGCCTAATAGGACAGTATTTTCAGGTACATTGTTTTTTCATTTATTTTTGTTTAATCTTTTACAGAACCCACTCTTTTTTTTTTTATAATCATGTCTTTCTATCGTCTAAAGTTCATGAAAGAAATATCGAGTTGACTCTTTAAAATATCTTACACGTGTTACCCTGGATTGAATAGAAAAAGCAGCACAGGTTATGTTTTAAAAGAACTATATTTAGGCTTTATTTTTCAAAATTAGAAATGTGCAGATTTGAAATTGTTGATGAGAGTTACTCGTCAGTATTTAGTTTGTTAGTATTAGAATATACGGCATCATTAGTTCATTTACCCGCTACTTGGTAAATACCAGTTTTAAACAGCAACTAATTTTCTGTTATATTTTGATATTAAATTCTGGTTTACTTTCTTTAATGGCATATCGACGTTCTTTGGTTATTTTTAAAAGCATTCATTGTAGAAGAACAACTGTGAGACTATTTAAGCCATAGCTGAATCGGGGGGTCGCAAGGGGGTTAAGATCCTTTTCAAAATTATTAGCCCGGAAGTGAATGTAACAGCGTAACTTGATTTCGAACTCGCTAACTTCGAGTTCAGAACTTTAACCATTACCCTACAAGGACTCCGTCCCATTAAAATTTGATCTATAGTCTAACTGTATATTATGTTATATTGTATATTGTTTCGTCTAATCGTATATTGTGTTATCTAATTACATATTACGTAATGTAGTATATTGTATCATCTACTTGTATAATGTATAATCTAATTATATATTTTGTTATATAGTTTATTGGAAAGTTTAATTGTATGTTATGTTATTAGGGCTAATATTGCATTCTGATAAATAGTCTATAAAAATCTGTTACATATATAAGGTTGAATTGTGCTTTATAGTCTAAGGTTTCATTCTAATATCATGCTATATCATCGAATGTTATAGCCTGTTATATAATAATATGCTACACACAATATTATTTGCCCAGTCGGCTGGGGCTGTAGAATACACCGACTGCTTCTCTGCAGAGGGATAAGACCACCGCCCACCAAACGAGTGTCCTGTATATGACACTAAACAATCTGATGGTGAGGTTCCAGCAATGCTGGAGCTTTGGAGAATGCAGAGTACCCCTTCATTGCCATCGCTCCCTGGTCCACTCTGGCCCGGATAAGGGTCCTATCTATGGGTTAAATAGAAATAAACCGTGCTTCTTTCACTATACTGATTTTTGCATTTAAACTGCGTATTTATGCTAAACTGAATTGTTTAGAATAGAACTGTTTTGACATTGGAACTGCGTACTAGTGCTGAACTGAATTGCTCTAAATAGACCTGTCTTTGACAACTAAACTGTGTACATATGCTGAACTGAATTATCTGAAATAAAACTGTTTGACATTTAACCCTGTGTATTGCCCAGTCCGCTGGGGCTGTAGAATACAACGACTGCACCTCTGCAGAGGGGTGAGACAGAGAGATATTACACTAAACAATCTGATGGTGAGGTTCCAGCAGTGCTGAAGCTCTGGGGAATGCGGAGTACCCCTTCATTGCCATTGCTCTCAGGTCCACTCGGGCCCGGAGTGGTAGCGCCTGATAGGGCCCTATCTATGGGTTACATCGAACTAACAGCATACTTATGCTAAACTGAATTGTTTAAGTAAACTGAATAGCTTGAAATAGAAATGTTTTTGACAATTAAACCGTACTTACATTTAAACTGCTTGCTGATGCTCAACTGAATTATTTGAAATAGAACTGTTTTTCGACATTAAAACTGCATTTACACTTAACTGAATTGTTACATATAACTGCTTGAATAGTTTGAAATGGAAATGTTTTTGACAATTAAACTGTGTACTTATGCTAAACTAAATTGTTTTAAATAGAACAGATTATTTACATAAAAATGGATTTGGCGTTAAATAACCTACAAAGGTTGATACGCCATAAAACCCAACAAACCAAACCAACCATAATATTATGCTATATAATCTATTAAATTCTTCGTCTAGTTTCTGTGTTTAATGGCATATCAACTTTGGTGGGTTATTCAATGCCAAAGACGTCCTTGAAGAAAAAAGCAGTGACACTATTTGATTCAGAGTTGTATTCATTTCCTGATATTATTATTCCAAAAGTGAAACTTAATCGCGTGGAAGGAGTTTGAACTAGCTTAATTCGAGGCTGAAATCCAGCAATTTTCACATTACGCCACATTTTTAAACAGATCTATTTCATTAATAGATGGAAACCTGCCCGGTATTACCACTTCAGATAGGAGTGAACCTGGGTGTAATGACGAGGAAGGAGTAATCCACACTAATCAAATATCCAGAATAGGAGTATTACCATCGAATGCCTTTTAGTATCATAACCAGAGCACCACTTTACTTTGGGAAGGGACCTTACCCCTGTGCATGATACAGTCAGTAGAATCTAAGCCCGATCTATAAGTCTATAGCATTGTCCGACAACATAATGAAATTAAAGGCATTACTTACAAAGCCTACTCTTGTACAAGAGCACCATACAGATTCATGTTTATAGATGGCAGAAAACGCAAAATGGTAGCTTATTTTAAAAAATGCATTTGGTAGCAGAAAACTTGGTCTATCCAGCAGTGTTATTTGGCATTCTGTATCTTGTATTTTCGGTGGAATAAACAGGATGCATTACTTTCGGAGCGTACCTCTTCATTTCTATGCTACTGGGAATGTTTATAGCTTTTCCTTTCGTTTTTTCTCCCACCACTCGACTTATTTTTCTCTATTTTTTTTCCTAAAAATTGATTGCCTTTTTTTTCCTTTTTCTGTCTCTGTTTTGCATCCTTATCTTAGGAAGGATGAACAAAACGGCGTCTAAATTATGCGTCATGTCATCGAATCGCCTGAGTGAAATATCAAACAAGGGATCAAACGAACTAGTAACCACGCCTTTTTACAGATAATGGCAGAACGGCGACATCCTTAATCTAAATGAAGAGAAAACGACCTTAACAAAAAAAATGACCCAAAAATAAACTAAAATAGGGCCAAATCTCTCTGCTTCCGTCAGTAATCATCGATGAAGATATAGAACCCTTTTCAAAAATAAGCAATCATTTACGGTTGTAACTCCAGTCCAGTTTCCAGATACGGACGGAAGTAACTGGCGTCAAGTTAGCCTGGATAGCCGATCAGATAATAGCCGCCATGTTGGCTTTCTAGGTGGATTTTCAGTAATGGTGGACTTGATTATTGGTTGTGAGGTTCTTTTTATAAAGAAAAGATGACAGTGTCGATAAGAACACAAGGTTTAGATGTTGATTTAGGATGTTTCTAAGACAGCACAGTAATCATAGGTTTAAGATTTTGGACTGTGGCAGCTGTTTTGTGTGTGAAACTTTTTTTTGCCAATTAATCTCGAAAGTGCATTCTTAGATTTCGAATTGCTTGTTCCTTATCAGATTATGCACTTTGCGTTGCTCTCTCTCTCTCACACACACTCTCTCTCTCTCTCTCTCTCTCACACACACACACTCTCTCTCTCTCTCTCACACACACACACACTCTCTCTCTCTCTCTCTCTTTCAATATATATATATATTACTTTGTGCGTATTTATTCAACTTCTACACCACGAGCAGGCACAAGGTGGTTTTAAAGAGGAGTAGATCTGGTTTGAATTGTAAATTTTCCATCTCTTAGGTTGGTGGGAACATCAAAGATGAAGAGACTATCACTGTACTGTTAACCTTCCACAATTCTGTTAATGATTTGTAAAATGCAAAAAGCCTCATTGGGGATTTGAACTTCGGTACCCGAGTCCCCTTCCTATGACGATAACGCTAAGCGAGCACCTACATTATTGTTAAACTTGCTGACGCATAGAATTACCCAGTGATCCTGAACTTTATACATGTCGAGGGACTAATTAACTTTCAACCCTTTACTCTTTTATTATATACGAAGAATTTTTAAATAGATCTGTCTAGATAGGACCCTAACAGGAAATACCACTCCGGTTAGAGTAGCCTTGGGAGTAATAGTGAAAAATGGATACTCCACACTCCCCAGATATCCAGAACGAGAGTTACACCCTCAGATTTAGTGACTAAGCGTATTTTACTGCAGTTTCATAAACTAAGTTAAGTAAATAAAAGGATGTAGAAAAAATCAACTAAACTTTGTTTTCTTTTCATTAAAATCTCTTCCTTTATGAATTATGCTGCATTTTAATGACCTTCTATTTTGAGAGTAGTAACGATTAAAGTGTGCAGCAAAAGTTTGGTTTGGTTTGGTTTGGTAGCGTTTTATGACCTATCAACCATTTGGGGTCAAATGCTCTTTATCATCATCATCATCATGTCGCGCTGGTAGCACGGATATCCTCGACCCCCTCTCGCCACTCCTCCCAATCGTTCATCGCCCTAGGCAGGTCTTCAGGACAACATCCCGTATCCTCACATAGCTGCTGAATGTAAGTTCGTGCTGGTCGTCCTGGTTTTGCACGGCCATGTGTGGGGGTCCATAAGAGTACATCTCTTATGAGTTCGTCCCTGTCCTGCATGTCTGGTTCGTCTAACTTGAATAGTTTTCGTGATTGGAGGCAGGTAGCCGTACAGTTGGTGTCTTATAGGGTGTTGCCGCCAGGACTTGTTCAAGATTGCACGCAGCATTCTTGTGTAATTGCCGTCTAGCTTCTTCTCCAGCCGTTTTGTTAGCGTCCTTGTAGTGCACCCATATAGCAGTATCGATGTGACAGCTGCCTGGAAGAAATTGCGTTTCATTTTATCGGTTAGGTCTGATTTCCATATAATCGATAGCCTATTTATAGCTGTCCATGCTTTCGTTAACCTCGTGTCGATGTCCTTTTCGGCTGATTCGACGCTGCTTCCTAAGTAAGTGAATTTGTCTACTAGTTTAAGAGGGGTTCTGCCTAGAGTGGAGATGTCCCCCGTTTGATTATAGCACATATATTCCGTTGTGTGTGCATTAACATAGAGGCCTATGCCTGCGGCTGCTCGTTCCAAACTATGCAGTAGTGCTTCGACTTGGTCGGGTGTATTTGCCAGTAGCGCTATGTCATCGGCGTAGTCGGCGTCGGGAATTGTTTTTGCGAGGTACCTTCTGCTTCTTTTCTTCGTCAGCTCGAAGCCATTCTCTCTGATTTTGTCAATCGATGTTCTAAGTACGTAGTCTAGACAAATGATAAAGAGGTACAGAGCCAGCGTGTCCCCTTGTAGTACTCCTGCTACAATGTCGAAGTATTCCGTGTCTCTATCTGGTGATCGTACTTTTACTTTGGTGTTTCTATAGAGAATCGTTATTGCCGCTACGGTTTCTTTAGGTATGCCGTACGCTAGTAGGATTTGTTCCATCTTTCCTCTGTGAATGGAATCGAAGGCCTTGGTAAAGTCGATAAATATTAATGTCGCTTGTAGGTTTTTTGCCCGTACACCTTCAAGGATTCTACGGATGGTTAATATTTGTGAGGTCGTGTATCTATTTCTTCGGAAGTTATTTTGGTTTTTCCTAAGTATGTTGTCGATTTTGGGTTCTATGCGGTTTCGTAGTAGGGCATTGTAGATTTTGGCTGCTATGGATGTAAGTGTTATGCCTCGGTAGTTTTTGGCTAATCCGAGGTCCCCCTTTTTAGGGAAGGGGAGTATGCATCCCTTCATCCATTTATCTATAGGATGTTGATTGTATACTGCGTTGCAGTGTCGGAGCAGTATGTCGTCGAATTGTCTGGTCTTCCATACTTCCGGGGGAATCTCGTCCAGCCCTGCAGCTTTCTTATTTTTAATTTTTCTGAGAACCGAGTCAAGTTCTTCTTGTGTGAACGGTCCTTGTTTAAATCTATTTGTTTACTAATTATTCTGGTGATTGGTTCATGTGTTATTTTCGGTGGGTTTCCTAGTAGGTTTTCGAAGTGCTGTTTCCACAGTTTTATTCTTTTTTGTTGGTTTGCTGCTTTCAGTTTTGCTTTGGCTGTGTTCTTTCTTCTACTCACTTCGTTTATTGTTTGCCAGGCTATCCTAGATTGTCTATCTTCCACCGAGTCTCTAATCTTATCTATCTGATTTTGAATGTATTCTGTCTGTTCTTTTATCTATATGCCTGCTAATTGATATTGTGCCGTTTTTAGTTTTAAGGCATTTGTGTTTGTTGGGTTTTTCGATTGACATTTTGTTGATAATATTTTAAAATTAGCCTGAGCTTTTCTTTTTATTTGCACGCAGTTTATCGGTTACATGCATTTCTATCAAACACAAATTATTGTATTTACTGTTAATCATTTGTCTGTGCATATTTGAATATATATACATATATGATTGTAAGTAAAAAATGAAATTACCTCCAAAGTATCTTTGGGGTAAATCATTTTTAAATAAGTAATGAGGAATTTGTTTGAGCATTAGTATTGCTATTGTTTCTACACAGTTAATTACTTTCAATTATTCCTATCTAACACTAATAATTCTATTCAATATCAATCATTTATTTGCAGACACTGGAGTAGTTACTATTCTATTCAGTATTAATCATTTATTTACAGACCGATAAATGGTCTCAAGTATTTCTCTGAATCATTAAAAAGTCAATTAAACATCAGTCATTTCTTTACACACGGTTAAATGATCGAATGTTTCTATTTCTAGCAATTCAATATAGCATGAGTCATTTGTTTGCTCTTAGTTTAGATATCAAACAGTTCTATTTTACCTATAGTTAGGACCTTACAGGTGCTACCACTCTGAGCTATTTTGAACCAGACAGCAATGGCAATGAAGGGGCATTTCATATTACATCAAAGCTTACCATCAGATTGTTTAGTGTCATATCCAGGACACTCTTTTGAGGAATCTTACCCCTCTGTAGAGACCCAATCGATGTATTCTACAGCTCCTGCCGACTTGGCTTAACATATTTTTGCAATGACCAGGTTTTATCAAGAATATAGTGCAGTGCTATGCTAACAAAGGTTTTACTGATCATAAGTAATTATGTTATGCTAACAGGGTTTAAGAGGACCTAAGTGGTTTTCCATAACCTTCCTTTGATTAACTTATGCCAGTAGGGTTTATTGAAAGCTGAGTAATTTCTATTATGAACTTCAAAAGACGGCGATGTAAAGAGGAGTGAAACAGAATAGCAGACGAAAGCAGACAACAAATAAGTGTCGTAAACTTGCTGAAACCAAATAACTTTGACGAGAACTGAAAAGTAAATGACAAGAAAGAGACTCGTGTGATAGTAGAATTGAATTGTAACTAGTTAAGTTGCTGAGTGTTGTTACGAGCGGTTGAAATAGCGACTGGTGAAGGTCTATTGACCCGACAAAAAAAATCCTAATAAGAAGCTCCATTTAGTACGATTTTCTCAAAATGTAAAGTCGTCCGGAATAAAATGTATTTATATATGCATATATTATTTCTATTCATCACATACACCCCAAAACACAAATATATACATTGAGAAAGAACGGAAGACAGAGTGAGTTTGTGTAAATATTGTTTTGGTGGCGTAGATACAGCGTCAATGGCACTTGGTAATTATCAGCTTCTCGGTCCTTCATCTGATGATCATCGTGACTCGACACTTTGATTCTACATTAACTTATCCAACAATATATATATATATATATATATAGTTCTTAAACTATATATATATATATATATAGTTCTTAAACTATATATATATATATATATATAGTTCTTAAACTAATGTGACCGGTTTTTGTGTTTCTTAAACCCATAACAGGATGGAAATAAAGTTATAATCCTAATGTGACCGGTTTTTGTTTTTCTTAAAGAAATATATTTTTAGATTTTATTTATGCATATATTAAATATATATTTACAGAGAGAAAGACAGATAGAGAGCAAGGGAGAGAGAGAGAAGGAGAAGGGTAGGGAGAGAGTATAGACACGTAGTCAACGGCTCTTGGTGACTGTTCATTGGATCTTGACTTTATAATCTCATAGGCGAGAAACTGTGAAATTCACCAAGCGTCGTAGACTGTCGAACTATCCAAACATATCTTCTCTCCCACCCACTTTCTCTCTCTCTCTATCTCTCTCTCTCTATATATATATATATATAAGTATTTTGACCAGAATTCGTTAGATAAATAACGATAATTTTCTAATCAAGTTCTATGTTCCAAAACAAAAATGAGTTATAATAAAATATTAACTAGAAAAAATAAAATCAAAATTCGTCAATAAAAATGTCCTATAAAGTGAACAGTACAATCTTTATATATATATATATATATATATATATATATATATATATATATATATATATGTTTATGTGTGCGGGTGTGTGTGGTGACAAGATTACCAGCGTTACTTAGTCTCATATTTTTAGTATAATTTAATATATGTATAATTTACAATATTAGTATTTTAGCATTCAACAACATATTTTTCTGAATACAGTTCGTAAAATATCTATGTCTGTGTACGTTTGGACCACTCATATTTGAAAACTAACCTTTCTATAAAAACCAAAAGGATATATCTCTTTATCATTTGTATTTTTCAAAAGAATTTTTTTCGAGCCAGATTAAACGTCTATGTCAGTCACCACCAGAGTAGATGATATGACCAAGTCTCAGACACTCTCAGACACATGAGGGCTTATGCTAGTCGCGATACTTGATTATGGCCTTAGTTCCGTGACTACTACACGCGTTTCCGGATAGTTGGTTTATCAATTCCCTCGGTGCCCACGTTGCGCTTGAAAGATCGACAGATGGGAGATGATATAATCTATCCGGAGCTTCTCCTGACGGTTGGGGTTGTTCGTTGGAACAACTTGCCTGTGAGTTGGCAACTCAAAGAGAAGAACATTTCTTCTTTAACACTCAACAAATACTTATTGAAACAATGGTATAACAATAATATATATTATATATGTGAAAGGGGTAAATTGTCACATTTTTGTGTTTTAGAGACAGATAACTGAGGCTTTTGGCTGGTGCTGTATTTCTATGTTACTCGGAGAGTGAAGATTTAGCTGGAGAGGCTTTAGTTTTTTGCTTTTTTATTTTCTTGTCTTCACTATGGACGTCGGATCTTTTCTCTTAAATAATCTTTAAAATATTTACTTTTATAGTGGATTCCTCTGAGAACAAACATTCCCGATTGGCTAATGAATCACAGATCATTTTATATTCTTCAACGACCTTTTGACTGGTTAGCCAATCAAATGTGCTGATCTAGGTCTGTAAAAAGAGTATCCCTTCCACGTATCAGATTTTAATTGGTCATCCAATCAAACCGCAGGGGCTTAATTTATTAAATGCCCCAACCAATATATTGTGGGGATATCTCTTTTTACATTAATCAAAACAAATAAGATATGATTAGTCTATGCAAAACTGACCTTTTAACCCCAGCAGTGGGCAAGAGATATCATGATTTAAAATGGATCTATGCACCGACAAAACCCCAAGTTGCTTACATTTTGTTTTGACCGTTTGAAAGTTCGCTTGGTACTGAACTTTTAAATTGACTTTTGAGTTTCTTTTGAAGTAAGTAAGTCTTTATTATGTAGTTATAAAAGGAAAATTACTTTCCTAAATAAAAAATTGCATTATACCCTCCATAAGTTTTTAACACCAGTGAATACATCATATTTTCCTGCATAGAAACAAGCATAAAACTTAAATGTTGTTCGCATATTTTCGGTCGATATCATATTAAATTTCCCTCATATAATAGAATAAAAAGAAATATTCTAGCAATGAGTAATAAGTTCTTAACTAAAAACAAAAGTTTACTTAAAAAACAGAGGAGAGTACATTTGTGATCTTTAAAGCCAGACATCTATTCGTTTGATTCATATTATAAATATTCCATTTATATATATATATATATATATATATATGTGTGTGTGTGTGTGTGTGTGTGTGTGTGTGTGTGTGTGTGTGTGTGTGTTTATGTGTGTGTTTGTGGAAATTTTTAGTTAGTGCTGCATTAAAAGGTCTTTGTCTAAATCATATATTAAACTAAAATGATACGAGGTGCATACGATAAGTTTCGAGATTTTTTTGTATGGGCACTTTTATTGATAGTACGCACATGAAACTCTAGTGCCTTTCGAAGTAATCTCCTCCGGCTGCAACACACTTGTTGTACCGTTCCAACAACCTCTGGAAGGCCCCATGGAAGTCCTCTTGTGTGAGCGTGTCAATGACCTTCGTCACAGCCTCTTTCATCTCCTCAGTTGTATCATAAATACAGCCTCTGAGCCTAGGGAATAACCAAAAGTCACAGAGAGCTAGTCTGGACTATAGAGAGGCTGAGGAACTGTCATGATGCCTATCTTGGTCAAATAGTCTATGACAAGGATTGAGTTGTCGACTAATGCATTGTTTTGGTGGAAATGCCACTGACCTGATATGAAGAGTGCTGGCCTCTTCCGACGCAATCTCTTCCTGAACTTCCTTAAAAACTCAACATAGTAACCCTAACCCTGACCCTTTGGCCAATCAACTCTGGTCTATTGACTTCCTTACTCCTCCCACACCTCTCATCATCGCTTACAGACTCCCTGCCTTCCTTGAATATCTTATGCCACTCAAAAACTCATACTCGATTCATGCAAGATGGTCCTAAAGCAGTCTGAAGCATTCCATACGTTTCTGTGGCATTCTTTCCAAGTTTAAAACATAATTTTATTGCATATCGTTCTTCTAACGTGTCAGATTGCATTTTTGAAATTCACCAGCTGTGACAATCAGGTCTTAGTAGGGTGTATTCCAATTGTTGCTGTAGCTGTTAATTTGAAACTGAAATCATAAAAATGGACCAGTCATCTCATAATAATTATAGCAATAACATACTGAATTTTCAAGAGTTTCCGACAATTTTAAAGTCTGGAAACCTATCCTATGCACCTCGTCCCTTGATATAATATCATGTGGTTTTGTTTGCTTGTAAGTTACTGAGACAAAGAAAAATCAGTACATTGTAGAGATACTTTTATGTCATCTTAAACAATAAAGCAAATGGATAATAAGTATATGAGAGTTTCGTTTGCGGTCTCCACGATTATTATCCGTTTTCATAACTAGAATTTTTTCCCTGTTTGAAATTTCAATTCCATCGACAAAGATATTGTAAAAGAATATAAAAATCTAATGCTAATTGGCATAATTAAATTAACTTTTTTTTTAAACTCTGAAGAGAAAACCATCCCAAAATTGTAAAGAGAAAAGAAATTAATTGGTTATTAATTGCTTCATTAAATAATGATACATTTTTAATGGCATCATTATTTCTCAGATATCATTATTTTCCTTTTCTTTTCCTCTTCCATCAATTTGTTCACCTTTGAACGGTTCTGTAGATGACACCAAACAATCTGACGGTGAGGCTCCAGTCCTGGAGCTTTTGGGAATGTAGAGTATCTCCTCATTGCCATTACTCCCAGATTCACTCTGATTGGGAGTGGTGGTATTTATTCGTCATCATTATCATCATGTCATGCTGCTAGCACGGATATCCCTGACCCTCTCTCGCCACTTCTCCCTATCATTCATTGCTTCTGGCAGGTCTTCAGGGCTAAATCCCGTATCCTCACATAGCTGCTGTATATATGTTCGAGCTTTTAATAATTTACGATACTTGAAACGATTTTACATTGTAAATTGAATTTTTAGTATTACATAGCAGTAATTGAAACCATTTTACTGAGAGCAAACAAATAAATAACAGAATTACAATTGTTGAATAGTCATGCTCGAAATCATTTAACTACTTGTGTGAGATGGGATATTTTTACGATTAACCATATAACAGTGAGAAAACAAATCAGCTCTAACCGGTTTAAAAATAAATTTACTAACAAACTATTCGTTTAAAAATCATATGTATAAACAGGACTTAGTATTAAATAGCTAACAAGGGTTTATATACCATTAAACTAAATAACCTAACCGAACGATAAAACTGTTAGTCTTAGATTGCAATACTTGAAACCATTTAACTATGTGCAAACAAATGAACTCTGGGTGTGTCCTTGTGGTATAATGGTTAAAGGGATGAACTGCGGAATCGTAGTAAGCGAGTTCATACTCCAGTCGCGCTATTACGTTCACTTTCAGGTAAATACCCTTGGGAAAGGTATGAACCCCCTTATCCTCCCAGCTATGGGTTAAATAGTACCACTACTCTTCTTCTAGGAGAATGGCTGTGGCATTAAATAACCTACAAAGGTTGATATGCCATTGGAAAAGAAACGAAACGAAACCAAAAAATAAACTCTGACTCGTTTTAAAATATTGCCAACCAACTATTCGTTTGCAGAGAACATATATCTGATATATATGTAGAAACTGTATTTGGCTTTAAATAACCAACAAAGGTTGATACGCCCTAAAACAACGTGTGAAACAACTGAATAAGATGTTACACATATCCCTGATTTCACCGCTCAGTAATGCGTTATGGATATTTCCCCTTGTGCACTACTGTGCTTAAACTATTGTTCTTGTATAACTATTGAAAACATGTCTGTCATGGCTATAATTATAATTTAATTTAATCAAGTATTAAATTAATAATTATTACTCATTTGATTATAATTTATTACGAACAATATTTCGCTTCACAAAGAATTATAAAATTTTCAAATCCTTAAATTCATTGCTAAAATAACTTTCAAAAGCAAAATTTCAATTTTATCATTTTGTTTTATTTTCAACTTTTTAAAACATTAAAACGATCGGTGTTCCTAATTAAATTGCCGTGAAAATCTCATTGACAGTTTATACATTTCTCAATATTTTTCCCGAATTTTAAAATGTTTCCAAATCTTAGTCTCGAACAGGAGGAAATGTCATAATAAATGCAATACACCAAATCAATTTTGACATGGCCCGGTCTCATTCCAAAATAAGTTTTGTTATTCTAATCTGAATCACTAAAAGTTTAATGTAGACCGAGCATTATAATCTTACATATCATCATCATCATCATCATTTTCAAGTCGCACTGAATCTCTCCATCCGTTCCCGGTGGATCTTCCAATGGTATTCTGTGTCCACACAGAGCTGACGTAAATAAGTTCTTGCTGGTAGACTTACACTGGCACGTCCATATTTAAGGGTTCATAGATGGAAATAACTTATGACTTCATCCTTGCTTCTCCAGCAATGTGCGGCAAGTCTTGTTCGTAGTTTTTGAGATGGGGGTAAGTGGCCGTACATTTATTGTTCTATGGGGTCTTGCTCTCAGGATTTGCTCATGATAGCTCGTATCATTTTTGTGTAGTTCGCTCCTAGCTTCTTTTGAATGCATTTTTTAGCGTCCATGTGGTGCATCCATGCACTAGTACTAATACAGCCACTGCTCGGAAGAAATCACGTTTTATTTCATGGGATAGATCTTACTACATATATATATATATATATATATATATATATATATATATATATATATATATATATATACTCGGTCTCACATTCTCACCAAATGTTTTATATTTTTGACCGCTGTCTGTATCTCCAGCAGACTCAAATCAAGGCTTTTGAATTGATTATCTTAACTTAACCAGTTTTAAACACAGAAAATAATTATTTGAGCATAGGAAATAATTATGGAGAAAATGATTATTATGTTTACTTAACAGATTCTCGCCACAATATATATACCTCTATGTATGTGTGTGTGTGTGTGTGTGTGTGTGTGTGTGTGTGTGTGTGTGTGCGTTCATGAATAAACTTTCTACTATTTTCTAACGTTTCTGTGGGGGGGTAAATTCATAGGAAAATATTGTGTATTGCTTGTTTTTATCATCCAAATGGTATGTTTTGGAAATTTCATTAAGTAATAAAATAAAACCAGGTTTTAATGTCTGAACAAAATTATTCATTCATTTTTTCTATCAAAATATGATTTTCATATTTTCATGAATAAATTTATTGATTTAACAGGATTTATAATTTTTAATAAGTAAATGATTTTTAATGATTTAGAATTTAATGATTTAGAATTTTAATGATTTTAGAATTTAATGATTTTAGAATTTAATGATTGAATGATTTTAATGACTTCTGGGGTTGGTTTTAGGCGTATCTGTCCTTGCCTGATTGTTAAGGTTCTTGCATCCCGAGCAAAATATATTGAACCATCCAGTTACTGTATTTGGATCAATTGCACCATCATCTTTCGTACTGTTTGTTTTTTTGTTTGTTTGTTTTTTTTTTATTTGTTTTTTTTTTTTTTTTGTTGCTTCCAAGGCGTTATAGCCAATTTCGAACGAGTAACGTATAACTTCCTGAATTAGACGATTTTCATGTTCATCTGTGTTTTCAAATCACACGCAGAGTGAAGCAATGCACAACTACCACGATACTATCTACCAAATCTTGGACAAATTTCGGACACGTGATATATAGGATCCGTAAACTAGCACGTCGGAAAATACGGCCAATTGTTTTACTCGCCTTAGTATTATTGGGCAAGATTAATATTTATAGTGAAATCATCGCATTGGTTGGTTGGTTGGTTGGTTGTAGGGTTATTAACATATCAACCTTCGTTGGTTATTTAATCCCAAATCCATCCTCGTAAAAACAGTAATGGTTCTAATCAATCCATGGCTGGTGATGAAGAAAGTTTTTTATACCTTTCCAAAGAGTAATTTTCTGAATGTGACGAGCTTGACTAGAACCTGAACCTGCAAACTACAATGTCATAGTCCAGCACGATAGCGACTCCAATACACACACCCCAGCGCACATATTTACCTAGTTTATGTAAAATCTACGATGACAATAAAAATAGCTGTTCTTTTTATTTTATTCTATTTTTTTGTTGTCCAAAGAGTTTTGCTTAGAGAATCTATTATCAGCTCATCCAAAAACTGTGTCTGGTCCATGAAAGCAGAATTGCTCTCAACTACACTACACTAAGAAATTTACGTTTTGTCGTGGCGAAAAAGTTGGATATACATAGACAGCTCGAAAAGTTGCAAGGATCTCGAAAAATGTTTGCATATATAGCATTCATAAAAATATGTGAACCGATATTGTTAAATATTTTATTATAAATCAGTGAATGACACTGTCTCTCTCTCTCCTTCTCTTTCTCTCTGTCTGTCTGTCTGTCTGTCTGTCTGTCTCTCTCTCTCTCTCTCTCTCTTACCCCTTCGTTTTTCTTTTTCTTTCTCATTCTCTTTTTTTCTTTCTTTTTTTCTGCTCTTTCTTTCTCTTTGATTCTTTTTTTCTCTTTTTTTCTCTCTCTTCATCATAACACCACTTAAGTACGGCGAGAGACATAGCCACTAGGTTTTATCCTGTTAATAATAAAACCCTGGGGATGTTTTTAGGATAAACGTTTTTGAAAATTCAACTACCTTTTTAATTGTTAGTGACATTGTATTTCCTAAGCATTGTTTAGTTGTGGCACAAGACTCTAAATGTAGGATACGCAATAAGAATCGTAGTAAAAATGGTCCAATAATCTAGCTTGGTAATCATTAAATCTCGTGAGATAGCCAAGTTGATATGGATGTTTCATTTTGCAAAGTATAAGTAATATCAAACAGGATATGTCAAAGTACTGGAAATTCTTTTGTGAAATTTCTACATCCTGCAATATATCTAAACTAGAACTAATTCAATTATTCAGGTTAGTGATGATTTTAAATAAGTTAGGATATAATAAATACATAGTTTTAATCTGGCCTTTTACATGAATCAGTTTAAACTTCAGACTCGTAAGACATGCCTTCAACTTGTGTACAAAATACTCGTATATAGAAATAATGAGTATTATAATTAAACTATCGAGTGATTTATGGAAAAATGAGCAGTTCCAAAGAAACTGTGTACCTCCTGATAAAATTCTCCATGTGGCCAGGAAAAATACTGTATGGAGACATGTAGGCCCAAATAGACATAATTCACATATATATATATATATATATATATATATATATATATATATATATATATATATATATATATATATTTGTGCGTATGAGTGTGTGTGTGATAATATATTAACAGTTGCATGAAAATTGAAGTAGCAGCAAGTCACTGTTTTTGAAAAGTTTTCATTCTTTCTTAATTTTATTGTAATAAAAACAAGTTACTTCTGTCATTGGTAATTCAAGCATTTTTAAGCTTAGGTTTCAGTATTTGGCTTAATGGCATATCAACACTTGACGGTTATTTACAGCCAAGCGCTCTTTACAGATATATTATATACGATGTTTAAGTGAAAACTTTGTAGGAATCATTTTTAAATGAGCCTGAGCTCATTTGTTTGCTCACAGTTAAATTTTTCAGAGCATTGCTATCGAACACTAAAAGTTCTATTTACACTCACTTAAATGGTTTTAAGTATTGTTATCTTGCTAATAATTCAATTTAACATTGATCATTTGTTTGGGCATAATTAAATAGTTTCAAATATTGTAAATGATTAAGCAGTTCTATTTGGAACTCTATCAGGTACTATCATTCTGAGCCAGAGTGGATCTGGGACTCATGGCCATGAAGTGTTAATACACATTACCCAAAGTTCCAGTGCTGGAGCCTCACTATCAGATGGTGAGCCTTAAAGCCATAACCAGGAAATATTTTTAGGAAATCTTGCCCTTCCACACAGATGCAGTCAGTGTATTCTACAGCTTCAGCTGCAGAATAAGAATTGTTAGTAATCACTAACTAAATTCCACTAAATATAGGGTCAGTCCTTGTGATATACAAGCTAACTAGGGGGGATTGTGGCGTTTTAGCAAGCCAGTACAAACTCTAGTCGCACTAGCATGAGCACTTTCGAACTGATACCCGAAACTCTTATCCGCCAGCTATGTGTTAAATAGTACCACTACTGTTTTTCTATAAGGATGGATTTTGCATTAAATAACCCACGTATGCTGATTTACCATTAGTAAAAGAAGCTAACCAACTCATACTATATATACATGTATATATATATATATATATATATATATATATATATATATATATGTGTGTGTGTGTGTGTGTGTGTGTGTGTGTGTGTATAGTAATTAGCAGCAAAATTATGCTATGTATATACATCATCTTCTTCCTTAACAAATCTTGCTGATAGCTCCGGGCACCCTGACTCTCTCTCTCTTTATCTATCTATCTATCTATTTTCCTCTCTCTCTCTCTCTCTCTCTCTCTCTCGCCATCTGACCTTATCGCTCATCGCTCCTATCAGGTCCTCTTGACTGCCTCCAATGTCCACAAAAAGCCAATGGGAATAAGTCCTTGCTGGTGAGACAACCCTGGCGCGTCTATTTGTTGGAGTCCATGAGAAAACGTCGTTTATCTGTTCATTCTTACTTCGTCAGCAGTGGCATGCATGCCTTATTCATCATATTTGAAAAGTTTGTAACATGAGAGTTAGGTGGCCATATAGCAGCTGTTTTGGGGATGTTGCTTCCAGGGTTTGTTCAGAACAACATGTAGCATCCTTATGTAGTTCCCATATAGCTTTTTTCTCAATGCATTTTATTTTGCAATAGTACCGAGACAGCCACAGCTTGGAAGAAATCGCGCTTTATAATATCAGAAAGATCGTATTTCCATATTATTAATAACCTATCAACTAATCATAGAGGCTTGTCACGGATGGTAAAGCACATAAACTCTGTTTTATGTGGGTTCATGTCGAGGCCAATCCCACTTGCTGTTTGCTCCACTCTATGCTGCAAGGATTCGGCAAGTGTAAGTATATTTGTTTGATCATCTACGTATTCTGCATCTGTTTTAGCTTCTGCGAGCGATCGTCCGTTCCTTGTATCTTTTTTTTTATGTGAAATCATTTTATTTTATTAAATCTATTCGTTGTATGTAATCTTGGCTGATTATATGCATATAGTATAATTTTGTTAGTCATTATCAAATATATAATATAACGTTCTTCATCATCATGTCCCGCTGTTAGCACGGATCTCCCAGAACCTCTCTTGCCACTCGTATCTATCGTCCATTGCTTATGGGAAGTCTTCAAGGTTATATAGTGTATCGGCAGAGAGCAGTTGTATATAGGTTCTAGCTGTTCGTCCTGCCTTTGTTCGCACGTGTGAAGGGGTCCACCGGAGTATATCGCTTATGAGTTCGTCCTTACTTCTCCAGCAGTGTCTCGCATGTCTGGTTCGTCTAACTTGGATAAATTTCGTGATGGGTGGTAGGTGGCCATACAGCTGCTGTTTTGTGGGGTGCTACCTCCAGGACTTACAAACAATACTTAAAAAATACACGATATCCAAAAGCCCTACGGCTTATATTCACTAAATTCTAATTGAATCATAAAAAACGTTAACTTTAAGAATGACTTCGTGTTAACTCGAGTTTCATGCAACTTGTTATATATATATATATATATATATATATATATAAACGAGGATCATTAAATAAGTTTCTAGACTTTTTTTCAAATGGGAACTTTTATTGATAGTACAAACATGAAACTCCAGTCCCCTTTGAAGTAATTTCCTCCAGTTGCAATGCACTTATTGTACCGTTCCAACAACTTCTGGAAGGCCCCATGGAAGTCCTCTTGTGTTATCGTGTCAATGACCTTCGTCACAGCCTCTTTCATCTCAATTATCTCATAACGACCTCAGTACAAAAAAAGTCTGGAAACTTATTGAATGCACTATATATATATATATATATATATATATATATATATATATGCAATTTTTCTTTTACTTTATGGAGGTATATCAATCTTATTTTTTTGTCTTGTGACTTTCCATAATAGCTAATAATCTTTAACAATAAAATGTTCCCCAAGAAAATCATAAAATGCTGGTCCCTCTAGTTTAGGAATATCTATATCGCGTCTAGTTTAGAAATATATATATCGCCACTACTTTAGGAATATATATATTCTGCACGAGCAAGATACGAAAAGAGGTTAGTTTTTTCGCGGAGTTTAAAAGATTTTAATCCCTTTTCCTTCTCCTAGAAAGATTACTATACCAAGATTAAAAAGCTTATTCTGCCCTATTATTTAGATAGAGAATAGTTGGATTCATACTTTTCCCAAGGCTATTTGCGATATGTGAAATACAAACAGCCTTGTTTAGGATTTGAACTCAGGTAACCGTGTCCATTTTCAAAACGATAAATATTATTCCACGAACGTCTCCACGGCTCCAGATTGAAGGAGAGATTTAAAAGTGAGATAGATAGATAGATAGATAGATAGATAGATCCTCCCATATTTTAACCTCTCCTTCAATCTAAGTTTGCAAGTGAGAATAAATGACGACGTAATTAAAAACCAGGAAGAGAAAATAAAAACCAAAACTAAACCAGTATCAAACACGTTAAATCTTTGTCCATGATGATCTTAGTACTTCTATTTAGGAAGGGGTGGAGGATTCTAATTAGTATATAAATATACCCATCATAACAAAAACATGCACAGCCAAAGAATGCTGTTTAGCTAGAATGAAGATCTCACAGACTGATCACTCAGTTGCGGATTGTACTGAAAACTGCTTTATTCACTAAGAGCATAATAAGTGTACTGACAAATGATGTGCCGTTTTCATTATGGTACGGTTGCTTATATGTGTAACGAAACATCATGAGAATTTTAGATTGACATATTACTTATGAAAATGTAAGACAATACGAGGTGCACTCAGTGATGTTCAATATCATGAATAACGGTTTAAAATCATAACTTTTGAGTTATTACTTTAAACAGGCGCCCTGAAAATACAGTTCAGTGCAGAAGTAATTGGTGAGTCAATATAATTACACGATCCAGCAAGTCACCTCGCCAAAAAAATGTTCGGTTCTTGCGTGCAAATTCTTGGGAAATTATGTAGGAACGTTTGCTACACTGTCAAAGAAAAAATAAATAAATGAACAAGCAAACAAAAAATAAGTCATTAAGTGCATGAGGGAAAATAATATTTGGAAATAATGCTCGTTTTCTTTGGGGGTTTTGTTTTTTTTTTCGCTCTTTTTCATTGTTTTTTTAGTTTCGTTTTTATCTTTGGTTTTTTTGGGGGGGGTCGTTCTATTTTTATTTTATTTTTTATTTTTTCGCCATTCTCTTTTAATATGTAGATTGGTTGTTGCGTATAGAACATCTCAAAATAATGTAAACCCTGACAAGACAATATTGGTTCTAATACAAAATGTGTACAAAAAATATCGAGACTGAAGCTATATTTGTCAAGACAGAAATAAACAATGAATCACATATATATATATCATCATCATCACATATATATATATCATCATCATCATGTCGTGCCGCCAGCACGGATAATATATATATATATATATATATATATATATATATATATACATACGAAGATCATTAAATAAGTTTCCAGACTTTTTTCGTATGGGCTATTTAATTGAAAGTACACGCAAGAAACTCTAGTCCCCTTCGAAGTAATCTCCTCCAGCTGCAATGGACTTGTTGTACCGTTCAAAATACTTCTGGAAGGCCCCATAGAAGTCTCCTTGTTTGAGCGTGTCAATGGCCTTCGTCACAGGCTCTTTCATCTCTGCAATTGTCTCATAACGACAGCCTGTGAGCTTAGGGAATAACCAAAAGTCACAGGGACTAACTTCAGGACTATAGGGAGGGTGACGAACTGTCTTGATGCCCATCTTGGTCAAATAATCTGTGACAAGGATGGAGTTGTGGACAGGCGCATTGTCATGGTGGAAATACCATTGACCCGATTTGAAGAGTGCTGGCCTCTTCCGAAGGAATCTCTTCCTGAACTCCCTTAAAAACTCAACATATTAACCCCAACCCTAACCCTTTGGCCAATCAACTCTGGTCTATTGACTTCCTTACTCCTCCCACACCTCTCATCATCCCTCACAGACTCTCTGCCTTCCTTGAATCTCTTATGCCACTCAAAAACTCAGGCTCGATTCATGCAAGATGCTCCAAAATCTGTCTGAAGCATTCCATGTGTTTCTGTGGCGTTTTTTCCAAGTTTAAAACAGAATTTTATTGCATATCGTTCTTCTAATGTGTCCTCACGTCCAGATTGCATTTTTGAAATTCACCAGCTGTGACAATCAGGCTATAGTAGGGTGTATTCCAATTCCTGCAGTAGCTGCTTATTTGAACATGAAATCATAAAACTTGGTCAGTCATCTCATAAGATGTATAGCAATAACTTACTGAATTATCAAGTGTCTACGACAATTTTAAATGCCTGTACAAAAAAGACTGGAAAATTATTGAATTCACCACACACACACACACACACACACACACACACACACATATATATATATATATATATATATATATATATATATATATATATATATATTTATTTATATATAATGAATTCAAAAAGAATCGAAACTGCAGCTGTTAAGATAGAATTGAACAATGAATGAAACGTTATTTTTTTTTCAAAATATGAGATATCTTCAAAAAGTATTGTGACTGAAGATGTAAATACCGTGACAAAAACAAAAAATACGGAATCCTTTTTTCTAACACGATATAAGATTAAAAAAAAAGAATCATGACAAAAGAAATATTCATCAAGATGGAAATGAACAAGAAATATAATGTTAATTTTGATTTCTAACAAACAAGATATGTTTGAAGAGTATCGAGCCTGAATGAACAATGAAGTAGATTTCTATATATACTGATCACAACTGTTATTAACTCTGTAAAATATAAGACATCATCAAAATGTAGCAAAACAGCCACTTGTAAAGATATATCCATGATTCATTCTCTTTTGAAATATATTTAATTAGATGTCTACAGAAGTGAAATGAGTAAGACTTCCCAACCACTGTATTCATTTATTTGTTTTTCGTATGTGTGTGTGTGTGTGTGTGTGTGTGTGTGTGTGTGTGTGTGTGTGTGTGTGTGTGTGTGTGTGTGTGTGTGATGCTTCCAGGATTTGTTAAAAACAGCACACAGCGTTCTTGTATAGCATTTTCTCTAAGTTTGTGGTTAGAGTCCATATATATATATATATATATATATGGACTCTACGACAAGACAGGGCATGTAAAAGAGTCATCTGACGAGACGGAGAATATACCAACAATATTCTCCGCCGAAATAAATTCATTATGACGGCTTAACCGAGTTTGAGTCTCCATTTAATTGTACTATATATATATATATATATATATATATATATAATTGAACATGATAGACATTTTTGTCAACATATCTTTTGTTATTCCTTTCGAATTGACGTATCAATCTTATGATATTCGGCGGGAACTGGTTGATAAACCTTCCATAAGTACTTGGGAAATAACTAATTATGGTAGGTATATCAACCAATTCCTGCCAAATATATATATAGATAACAATTGATATGCATAAATTAAAAATTGATATACAAAAATTAGATATATCTGAATTTTTTTTTATAAATGTTTGAATTTTTTATTTGTATTATTGTAACTGTAACTCTGTTAAATTTGAAGTATTATGAAACAGGATGTTGTTTTCCATACCATAATAATTTGGTACTTATTGTTACTTGAAGGTTTAGGCTTGCTTTATTATTTAGGAGAAATAAGGGTTTATATGTTGTTTTTTTAGTCTGGTTATAAATGAGAAAATAATTGATTTTAATATATTTCTAGTTTGATCTAAAGAAGTCCTGTTAATTTTTTAGAAAATTGATTAAGTGCTTTTAACAGGATGGAAACAAATTTATTATCTTAATGTGACCGATTGATGTTTTTTTAGAAGGGAATATATATATATATATATATATATATATATATATATATATATATATATATATATATATATATAATTGAATTTAATGTCTATTCTATCATAACTTAGACAGTTGTACATGCTCTATCACAGATATTGAGCACTTCTTAGAAATAAATCCAAACAACACTATTAATTATATATGTGTCTGTGGGTGTGGTGAAATTAGTCTGTGATTGATTTATATTCATACTTGCTTTGCTCAGTGAGCTAGGGCTGTAGAATACACCGATTGCACCTCTGAAAAGGGTTGAGTCCTCCTCAATGAGTGTCATAATACGACACTAAGCAATCTGATGGTGAGGTTCCTGTAATGCTGGAGCTTTGGGGAATGCGGAGCACCCCTTCATTGCCATTGCTTCTATTTTCACTCTGGCCTGGAGTGGTAGCACCTGATAGAGTCCTATCTGTAGGCCAAATAAAGCTAAAATGCGTATTTATGCTAAACTGAATTACTTGAAACAGAACTGTTTGTGTGGACAAAAACTAAGCTTACTAAATAGAATTGTTTAAAATAGAACTGTTTGACTAAACTGAATAGCTTGAAACAGAAATGTTTTTCACATTTACACTGTGTACTTATGTTAAACTGAATTGCTTAAAATAGAACTCTTTTGACGTTTAAACTACGTACTTATGCTAAACTGAATTGTTTGAAATGGAACCGTTTTTGTTAGCTAAACAGAATTGTTTGAAATAGTACTGTTTTTTATATTTAACTGTGTGTAAACAAAAACTATACATATACAAAACAGAATTATTTGAATTAGAATTGTTTGACTAAACTAAATAGCTTGAAATAGAAATGTTTTAGACAATTAAAGTGTGTATTTATGTTAAATAGAATTATAAGAAATAGAACTTTTTATTTGTATAAAAATGGCTTTGGCATTAAATAACCCACAAAGGTTGATATGCCATATAACGCAAACGAAAAAACAAGCAATCATACTTTAAGTTACCGAGTTTCTATATTCTATCGTTCGATAATAAATAATATCTAACAATATCCGTCTTCATTATTGATTTTCCTGTTGAAAATATATTCCCGGTGTTTTTGTTTCAGACAAAAAATTGTTTGGTATGTCGTAAGTTACGTATGTTGAACACACACACACACACACACACACACACACACATATATATATATATATATATATATATATATATATATATATATATATATATACGTGTGCGTGTGTGAGCGCACGCTCTATCGTCAAAGTTTAAAGTACAAAGTTTATACTTTGTGTTCTAAACTAAATGATACAGCAACTGTTCAAATATATTTTGCTTCGTTTCTTTTGTTTTACTTTTTGTTTTGGTTGTTTACAATTATACTTTAGGATTATAGGCAAAAGGTGTTGTTGACACATAAAAATAGAAGAAAATTCATGGCAAACGTTAGCCGGTAGAGACGTCAGTGTTTTTGAGCGATGCAGTCAACTGTTGCAGCAATAGAACATTCAACAAAGAAAGTGTGATTTACAGGGTGTTACATATCTTATTTCCTTATTGGTTTTATTTTAGAAAACTTCTTTCGAATAATCTTTTTTATAGAATAACACGTTTTCAAAACTTCTTTATCAATGATCTTTTTAGGAGGAAAGTAAATTCGGGCGGCATTCTGGGGTTTTGAACTTAATTGTTTTTCCATAAGAAATCCAAAAGAAACAAATAAAAAGTTAAATAAGTGAGAATCTTTTTCTGAAAGATGTCTTCATTATCTTAATTTTGGTTGGAATATCATAGGGAAAATCAACAAGGTATGTCACTGGATTTTCAGTTCAGAAAACCGAATCATTTGCTGATTACATAGAAAGTTTTATTTATTCTATTAATGAAATCACGTGTACTATACATTCAAAACAAGTAGGCATTTTTCACTGCATACTGCGTATCTATGAAAAAGAATTTACACATGCATATCAAGAAATGACGCATACATATCAAGAGATCATACACGAATGTCAAGAAATGATATATATATGAAGACTTGAACCAATGATTGAAATTACATGATCTTAAATATTATTTTTGTATAATTTCTTTAAATCATGGAGTTTTTTTTTTGTGGGGGGTGGTTTCTTTACTTAATGGCTCATCATCTCTTATTCATTATTTAATGCCAAAGCCCTCCTTGTAGAAGAACAATAATGGTACTATTTAACACATAACTTTCAGGGATAAAAAATGTCATGCATTTCCCATGGGTATTAGTCAGAAGTGAACTTAATAGCTCGACTGGAGTTCGAACTCGCATACTACAACATAGCAGTCAAACACATTCGTCATTAAGTCACGATGAATGCCCCCGGTCAAATTTCCAAGTTTTTCACAATATTACACATAATGAAATACACCCCAGCCAAACATTTATAAAACGGTAATTTTACTAATGCATACAAACTGGGATTTTATAATCTTTTTAAGAACAATGTACAATAAAAACAGATATTATTAGGTATTATTTGTTACTAAACTCGTCAGCATTGAAACTCTACCCCCAAAAGTATAAGAATAGTTTCTGAGGTCTGCGTAATTTATACTGCACCTAAATAATTTTCTCATTCCATCGATGGAAAATTTGTTTGGTGATGAGAAAGTCATCTTTCATGACGATAATGCATCTTGTCACAGAGCAAAGGGCGTTAAAACTTTTTCTTCTGGAAAGGCGTACAAAAGCCATGAAATAGCCAGTGAAGTGAACATTTTAAGTAAATCCATATCTGAAAGAATTACGTCTGTCAAGATGGGACACAGAATAAATACTAATTTTTTATCAATGAATTCCTAAGTTTTTTTCTTAATATCGGGTTATTCTATTTTTCTCAATACGGCTTTGAATGAATAAACCATAAATTTAGATAATTTAATCTTGTTCGTTTAAGGAATATTCTATCTAGCCAGAATGTCCAGTTATCAAAAAAATATTTTGCGTCTTATTCATCATTAGTTTATTTACAGCTATTTTTTTTTTATCCTAAGCGAACATCCTCTAAGAGAAGTATTCTTTTGTTAATTTTTGCTGTTGGTAGTAGCTTCAAGTAAATACTTTTAACACAAAGAATTTTAACGCAATTTTAGTACTGCTGTATATATACTTTTACTTTTGTTTACACAGGTTAATTTTATTTGGATTGTGTAACGATCTACAAGAAAATGGAATCGTACCAATTCTTGTTTAGAAGAAAATTAACTGAATATTAAACACTCAAAAGTGCTAGAATGAATTTCAAAAATAAATAATCAGATTTCACGTGATGCATCCTGTCACTGAGCGATGTGTCCTTTCGACATCAATTTCTACAAAAGAAAAACATTCTTTCCAAACAAAGTTAAAAAATATCCCCTTACAAAAAGTATTTTCAAATCTATTACAACTAAAACATCATTCGAAATAATGAGTTTTTCCCCCGATAAATATTTTCTCTCACTAAATGTTTTCTTTGTTATGTTATGAATTTGGACCCTGACGATAGTCAAATTCATATTTTACTCATAAATATAATCTCTCTCTCTCTCTCTCTCTCTCTCTCTCTCTCTCTCTCTCTCTCTCTCTCTCTCTCTCTCTATCGTTTCCTTCGCAACAACGAGTCGACGAGAAATCCGAAGAGTTGAATTCGGGTCAAGGGTGCGTGCTGACCGATGGACGGTGTATGGGTGTAGGAATTGGCGAGCAGCTCTAAGTAACAAACGACCTATTTGACGACTGAATGCCGATTGTCCAAGAAACACACGTGATACGAGGCAGCGGGGAACGTCGAATCTGCAGAAAAGAAAAATCAGACACGTCAGTTTACCAAGAGATCTCTTAACAGACAGAAGTGTCTGTGATGCAAAGAGTAAATTGGCTTCCCCAAGCCAGCTCATTAAAAGACCGCCAGAAAAAGGATAAGAACTGCGTGACTATTTTCTAACAGGGAGAAAACAAGAGAACAACAAACGATTTGAAGATGTACCCAGAAAGAAAGAAAAAAGAAAGAAAGAGAAATTAACGGTCGGTGAAATGTGACACCATAAAAAAGAATGAAAAATTAACGCTCGCTGAAACGCAGAGAGCAAAAAAAAAAACAAAGAAAAATTAACAGTCGGTGAAACCCGACACCAGAAAAAAAATTAACGTCGGTGAAACGCGACACCAGAAAAAGAGAGAGAGAGAGAGACACACACACACACACACACACACATACATATATATATATATATAAGAGATAAAGAAAAGGGGAGAGAGAGAGAAGCAAGACAAGCTTTCATTTTAATCTTGTTTTACTTTTTGCTTACCCCGTTCCTACCGCACACAAAATACGTAAAAAAGATTTTGCGCACACTATCACAAGAAAAACTCTTGGTAAATTGTCACCAAATTGTTAAAATATTAACATTTTTATTTTGGTCGCTAAGACTAATTCACTATGCATACTTGTCTTTATTTTTGTAGGGGTTGATGATAAAATAAATTGTATTCTAAATTGTGCATTTCGTGTTATCTTCCTTTTCGGCTCGTTGGAAAATCTCTGTATCATAGTTTTCCTGTTCGCTTGTGGTTGAATGACATCCCTAAATAAAATATTGTCCTACCTAATACGAGCAATACATTTGGCGTTGTCCGGGCAATAGGCGTAGGTAAAAGGGTCGAGACTAAAAGCTTGTCACCTTCACCAACGGTAAACCAGTCGGAGATGTTTCATGACAGTTTTCAAATTGTTTTTCTGTTTTTTTTCTGCTCTTTCTATTGGATTAACCCTCCCCATTTCATGAATAACATCTCAAGTTTGAATGAAATCTAACAAAATGATATCAATAATAACGATGGAAAGATTCTTTTTATTTTCAGTGGGTTTTTAGCTTTTTTTCTGGTTTTTTTTTTTTTTTTTTCGTTAAATTTGTTAAGTTGTCCAGGATATTACATTAAACTGCATCTGGTTGTGAGGTTTCAATTCTGGAGCTCGGAGGAGAGTGCAGTAATCCAAGGTCCACTCTAAGCTGAAGTGCTAGTACCCGTTGGTGTTCCATCTATGAGTCAAATTGATCTATTTGAAAATTATTAGTGCTGGAAATGGTTTGTTTTATTCTACGCTACATCAACATTCGGGAGAATACCAACCCATTCTTATAGTAGAGTAGTAGTAATACTACAGGGTGGAACAATAAAATTGTCGTCCAAAAGAAAACAACACTACAGCTTTATTTTAAAACTTTTATTGAAAAAATCAATTCAGGTAACTTGATTATGTAGTAGAGCTGATATCTATTTAATGTAGCCGCCTTCAGCCTCAATCACCGCCTTGATACGGATCCGGAACAGGGAGCATGCCTTTTCCACAAGCGCCGGCGGCAGCTCGGCGAATACTCGGCGGGTGGCGGCGATCAGGCTGGCTTTGGTATTGTGGGAGGTCATGTTGGTGATGTTCTCGACGTATCCCCAAACGAAGTAGTCCAGCGGGTTCAGGTCGGGGGAGGAAATGGCCAGTGAGAGAAGGGTACAAAGTCGTAGCACTCCTTCTGAAGCCAAGCCTGGGCCTCTTTGGACTTGTTGGCCGGCGCCGAGTCCTGCTGCCACACCCAGGGTCTGCCACCGGCCACCGGATTGCACCAGGGGATCACCACATTCTTCAGCACATCCAGGTACACTTTGGTGTTGACTTTCAAGCCGACTTTGAAGATGTGAGGTGGCATGATGTGGCCCTCACTTGAAACCACACCAAAGACCATAACCGTAGCCGGAAACTTTGTTTTCATCACCCTGGGCACGTCCCTGTTATTCGTGGCAAGCCAGCGATGGTTTCGGCAATGGTCCTGTTGTCATAACTTTGATCGGTAGAGAGCATGAGTTGTACTGCAGCCCATCTCCGATCTCGCTCGTTGAACATTGGGTCACTTTCAGACATTATAGAAGGCTCCTATCACTCTTGGGATTTGTACACAACTGGCCAACAAGTAGATGGTCGGCAACAAAAAAAGAAAACCGGTTTTCATTTAATAGAAATTGAATCATGTCTTTTCTAGGGCGACAATTTTATCGTTCCTCCCTGTATTTAACCCATAGCTGGAGAGATATGTTCAAACCTTTCTCTATGTTATTAGTCCGAAAGTGAACGAAATAGTGCGACTTGAGTTCGAATTCGTTTATAACAATATCACAATCCAGCAAGTTAGCTACCATGCCAGTATAAGAAATGAATCTTCGAAACCATATGACTGTACAAACAAATGAATATCATTAAACAGGATTAGTTACTTAAAATCAAATTATTGTGTTTAGATTACAATTAGAGGATTGGAACACTTAAAAACATGCAACTGTGTATAAATCTTTTTATAATATAATGGCCAAGGGATTTTGTTTTATGCCTTTGGGTTTAGTTAGGCTGGGAACCTTTCGGCTCAGTGCATGGGTTACTTAGGTGCAACATTAACACAGGTGTTCACGCGCGCGCACGCGGAGTGGACGTGTCGCTCAGAGATGTCACAATAGCCCAGATGGGAAACGGAGCAAGCAAGTGCAAATGACGTCACGCACCGGAAGCGCGAGGAGGATTTGGGGATTTTGAAAAAGTAAGTGAGTTGGGTCGTGTCCTGCCTCGGAAGAACTCGGTTGACTTTCGCTTGCTCGCGGAGACCTCTGTGGCGGGTGCCACACGTGTTGGGGGTGGGCAGATGAAAAAGCCTGGATAGAAAGAATGTGCATCTCTCCCCTTATGTCGAAGAAACTTTAAACTGAAAGGTAATAAAAAGTTTCGTACCTGAACTGAGAAGTCGTTACGTTTTTTTCGAATTTCGAGATTCCTATGTTCTATGTATATATATATGAACATTATATGTCCATTTCACACATAGCCGTATCTGGCTATGGTACAATTTGTTTTACATAGAAATACTCGCGATTATATAACTGTACCAAACTATGATTATAGAAAATGAGCTTAGGTCGCTTATGTTTATATAAGGGTGTGTTGTCACTAAACACAACTTGATTTTATCTTATTATCAATTTCATAAGCTAAAATGTAAGCAAATGTGCAAGCTGAATTCGATGACAATTTATCTCATTGAAAATTGCATCCAAAAAATGCTGGACAAATATTGGGAGAACCAGCAATTGAAACGTAACGATTTTACAAAAGACGCGGAAATAAAACTGAGCTTTAAAAATGAAAATGATAAAAATGAAAAAATCCCATTTCAATTATCAAATTTAATCAAAAATCTAATATTTTCTATGTACAAATGTTTATTATATTTATTTGGAAAATGCTTGAAATCCACTAACGATGAAAAATAAACAGAAAAGATTTGCTATGAAGGTAAGTGCATGATGAGTTTTCAAGGATTTATTTTCTAGTAAACATTTTGCTGTGTTGAAAAATTATTATGAAAGAGGAAAAGTAAAAACGATTATGTTATTCGTAAAATAATTATACTATTAAAATAGTTGTATCAAATTATAGTTACTCTATATATTTCCTTTCATTTGCTTTCACTTTTCAATGTTCATATATTTTTCGTTTTTTGTTGTTTTGTTTTGTTGTTTTTTTTGTTTTGTTTTTATTTATTTATATTTTTTTTAATATTCTAATTAGAAGACTATTCAATTCAATCTTTTGGCATATACATCTACATTAAAACATATAAATGCATAATCCAATCAGAAGTTTACAAAACTTCTGATTGGATTATGCATTTTGATTTTAGCTTACAATGTAACTGGAAAATAATCAGTGTTACAAAATGATGACCAAGAAGTAATAAAGATGTTACTTAACGCAAATGTCATCTTCGACATTTGGAAGCAGGTTTGTAATGTGGTGACCTGCAAATACCCCCTATGATGGCTGGTGCAAGCTTAAGAAGTGCGGGTATCAGGAGAAAGACTTAGAAAAAAATAATGTATAAATAATGCCCCGTACAAGAAACCGAGCTGACATAGATATATGCTCTACGGGCTGCGTGCAAACACTCACTTATACAACCTCAGAGAAAGTGGCGAGACACGCGTCACCTGAAAAGAACGAACGACTCAACGTTACAACGTGAAAAAATGGCTACGTGAAATTAACGTTGATAGATGAGATTTCCTTTCGTCCTGATAAGCATATCCCTCAGCGAACGATGAAATTAATGAATTCAGTGTCCGTAATTGTTTAATATTTGCGCTTAGAGTAACGGTTATCGTCTTAATAAATGGAATCGGCGACCGGAGCCCAAATTCTGAACGAAACAGTTTGCACTTTATTCCGCTCTAATTTCTTACAAAAGATTTCAGTAGATCATAATCACGTTAGACCGACGGATACAAAAATAAAAATTAATAAATAAGCGGAAAAAAATCACCAAATCTACTTTCAAATCATCTTTGTTTTGATTTGTACTCAAATCTTTTCTTCCCGGTATACGGGACTTTTAATACACAAACTGTATCTACTGTAGAGGGTTAAGACTCCACAAAAAAAAGAGTGTCCTGGGTATAACTCTAAACTTCATTTGGTGATGAGGTTCCACTTCTAACATTCTGGACAGCGCTATTACTACCAGGTCCACTCTGACTCTGAGTGGAAGTCCTTTGTATGGGTTAAGTAGATCTGTTTTAAATTATCTGTATTAGATATGAATACTTGATGAATAATCAATTATTTGTATTAAGAATATCTACTTGAAACAATAATTTTTTACTAAAGATTATCATTAGTTTCTTGAAACCACATAAAGGTGTCCAAATAAATGACTATGATTAAAAGAAATAATTATTTAAAACTTTATCATTATTAGAGTTAGACGAATACTTGAAACCATACAACCGTTTGCAAATCATTTTTATTAGATATACATACTTGTTACCATATAGCTGCGTTCAAAAAAAAAAAAAAAAACGTCATAAGAAACGCCTTCACAAAAAATGAAATATAAGCAAACAATGTACTCAATTTCCAAAGCTCTCAGCATAAAATAACCCGAAACGAGTTGAAATGCCGTTGAAATCAATCAGTCTAATATTTTTATTTCAATGTGACGATTTTTAAAAGTTCTTGCGTATTTTATCCAAAGTGAGTGCTCCATTTTTCTCAAAATTGAACCTTATGTCCGACTTGTCTATTAAATGAAATTGTTATTGTCTACGTAACTTGGAAAAGGCCGATACGCAGAAGTCAGTATAAAAAATATGGAAAAAAAAAACGATCAAATAAAAATGGCGGCCGAACTGTCGGTATTGGAAACGATGTTTGTTCAAAGAAGCTGAATATATGGAGTTGACCTTCAGTTCAACAAACAATTTTTTTCTATACTGAAAAAAATCTTAGGAACCGTTTATTAAAAGTAGGATGAGCTTTAAACAAACAACGCACTGTGATGTCTTTAATAATGTTTCCTTGAGGCAAAAGTGATGTATGTTCAATTCTAACTATAAGACCATAATTAATTCCTGAATAATGCTGTTTACTCACTGCTGTAGATTAACTTGTTATTGTAACAAATTAATACTTAAAATTAAACTAAAATATCAATCAAAAGTTGTTTTTTTAATGTTATATCCTTTGCGATAATTTAAGTAAATTCTTTCTTTTTTATGCAAAAAAATTACTTCTTCGTAAATTTGTCAAATGAAAATATATTTCAAATACAAAAAAATCTGAACGAACCTATTTTGACCCTTGGAGTAATTAGATGTTTTCTATCTCTACTAACGATCGGTTTTGGGACATAGACAACTAATTTCAATTGCTGAATCTTGTAGAAATTTATGCATATCCATGCCTTGAGATACTATTAAAATAGATGTATCTATTTGTGGAGCAATTAATAAACTTTTCATTTGCTTTCGCTCTTCAATCATTGTTTCACGAATGATATGAAATAAAGTTAGCAACCGTAGTCGAGGGTGACCCGAAGGCTCCCTTTTCACACCGAGATGTGGGGAAGAGCGATATTCCATTATTTGGATTGCTCACTTTACCCTTGATCCGTACCTTATAATGCTGAGTGTTAAGCAAGACGGCAGCAAGTATCATTTCTGAGTCTTTGGTATGACTCGACCTGGAACTGAACCCTGGTCTCCCGGACCATTGGCGAACATTCTAATCATTAGGCCAAAAATCTATCCGTTAAATTAAAACAGGATTTTTTTCAAGCTGTTGCTGTTTCCATACTAATTTATTGATGCACCATATGTACGCTAATAAAATGCAGTCTAGATGGCTAATACACAAGAATGTTACGCGCTGTTTTGAAAATCCTAGAAGCAACACCCCACAAAACATCACCTGTACGACCACTTACTTCCCTTCTCCCAAAACATCCAAGTAGGACAAATAAAATATACGAGGTCGTTGGAGATGTATGAATAAACTCATGAACGAGGTTTTATAATGGACTCCTACACCTAGATTTGCAAGTACTGGCCAACCAGCAAACACCTACGTACTTCGGCTCTATACTGACATTTGATCCAGTCTACAGCGACTGATGATTGAGATAGATGGCGAGAGAGCCAGGGAACTCTGTGCTGTCTGCTGAACTTGATGATATAGTGAATAATATAATTATATGTATATATATATGTGTGTGTGTGTTTGCGTGTGTCCGTTGCATGCGTGTGTGTGTGTATGTGTGTGTGTGTGTGTGTCAAGCCAAAACTAGCTGAGGACAATCAAAGCATAAACACTGTAAAAAATATTCCTGTCAGAGCACTTTTATTCATCTTATATATATATATATATATATATATACGAGGATCATTAAATAAGTTTCCAGACGTTTTTTGTATGGGCTCTTTTATTGATAGCACACACATGAAACTATAGTCCCCTTCGAAGTAATCTCTTGCGGCTGCAATGCACTTATCGTACCGTTCCAACAACTTTTAAAAGGCCCTATGGAAGTCCTCTTGTGTGAGCGTATCAATGACCTTCGTCACAGGCTTTTTCATCTCCTAAATTTTCCCATAACGACAGCCTCTGAGCTTAGGGAATAACCAAAAGTCACAGGGACTAACGTCAGGACTATAGGGATGGTGACGAACCGTGTTGATACCCATCTTGGTCAAATAGTCTGTGACAAGGGTGGAGTTGTGGAGTTGTCCTGATGGAAATGCCACTGACCCGATTTGAAGAGTGCTGGCCTCTTCCGACGCAATCTCTTCCTGAACGCCCTTATAACCTCAACATAGTAACCCTAACCGTAACCCTTTGGCCAATCAGCTCTGGTCTATTGACTTCCTGACTCCTCCCACACCTCTTATCATCACTAACAGACTCCCTGCGTTGCTTGAATCTCTTATGCCACTCAAAAACTCATGCTTGATTCATGCAAGATGCTCCAAAAGCAGTCTAACTTTTCAGTGGCATTTTTCCAAGTTTAAAACAGAATTTTATTGCATATCGTTCTTCTAAAGTGTCCTCGCGTCCAGATTGCATTTTTGAAATTCACAAGCTGTGACAATCAGTCTTTAGTAGGGTGTATTCCAATTCCTTCTGTAGCTGTTGATTTGAACCTGAAATCATAAAAATTGGTCAGTCATTTCATAAGATCCAATACTGAATTTTCAAGTGTCTACGACAATTTTAAATGTCTGTACAAAAAAGTCTGGAAATCTTATTGAATGCACCACGTATATGTATATGCATATATATTAGTAAATAATGGAGTGTAATTGATAACAAGGTCATCCAAGTAAGTAAAGTTGGTGACCTTAATCAAGGGTGACCCGAAGGTCTTGATCCTAACCTTATAATGGGGAGTGTTAAGCAAGTCGCCATCAAGAACCAATTTTTTGAGTCTTTGGTATGACTTGACTTGGGATTGAACACTTGTTTCCCGGACCATTGACTCGACCTGGGATTGAAGCTCTGTCTCCCGGACCAATGGATAGATTTATTTGTATTTTGAATTTTTAACCAAATGATAGATTTATTTGTATCTTGTATTTTTAACATCCATCGTTGATTTAGCATCACTAATATCATCCCTCACAGTCGTGATGATGGTTCATTAGAACCGACGCACTATCGTGTTAACTTTGCTTCTCAATAAATCTCTCCTTCTACTATAATTACATTGCTATCAATTTTTCTCTACGTATATATTTATCAGCTGAACATAGATATGGATATATGTATTTTGTGTGTATGTGTGTGGAGATAAGCACACATATGCCGTCACAACAATGTGACATAAGATAGGGAACGAAATCTCACGCAAAGTCTTTGTGGAATTGATTGCTGATTTTTCAAATATCTGTATGGTTTCAAATAACTAATACAGATTATCTCCATTTGTTGTCACCTACTGAATATTTCCTTATCTCATTTTTCAACGGTGACTTTTCATTTCACTTCGTTTATTTATTTCATTTAATCCATCATTTGTTTGTCTTTTGCTCTTAAACTAATGCAACTACCCAGTTAGCAGTAAAGTACTCCGGCAGCACCTCCATATATCTATAAAACCTCATCCTAACCTCAATGGGTTTCCTGGAGTAAGATACTTAACTGAATATGATGGTGAGTCTTCAGTCCTGGAGCTTTTGGGACTGTTGAATACTTTTTCATTTCCATTACTTCCAGATCTACAATGATCCCAGTAGAATTGTTCAATAATTTAAAAGGGAATTTTTTATTATTAGGTATTGGAAAGTATATATCTATGTATAAATTATTTGTATTTGATAGAAATACTTTATATATATATATATATATATATATATATAAACTGGATTTTGCATTATATATACCACAGAAACTGTGCCATAAATCCCCACTCAACTACCAACCAACCAACCAACTAATAATTTTGTAGGGTTGTTTTATAAATTTTAAGTGAACTATTTCATAAATAATCATTATTTGTTATTATCCATAATTCAGTTCGTTGAAAATAAAATTATTATAAATTAGGATTCGGAGTGTAGCCCTGAAGACCTGCCAGAGGTAATGAACGATAGGGAGAAGTGGCGAGAGAGGATCAGGGATATCCGTGCTAGCGACACGACATGATGATGATGATGATAATGATGATGATGAGGATGATAAAATAGAATAAACTATGAATAAAAGGAATTGAAAATAAAATAAAGATAAACTATAAATCAAGGTAATTACACCTATTCGGATTTCATGTTCATTTTATTTTCATTCGTTAATGAGCAAGTACTGTAAACTTTAATTTGAAGACTTTTACTCAGCTTATCAGTTAATTTTAAAAGCATATCAATTCATCTTGGCTTATATTATGTCTGGCGATTAGAGAATCGTTTACATTGTTCGCTTATGTTTATATTTTAGTGTGGGTGTCTAAAGATTTGTTTCGTCATTTTAATATTTCCATTGAACTATGTGTTTAAATTCTTTGTGATATTTTTTTCATCTTTTTGCTAATTACGTTATATGATAATGATTTTATTTACCTTCATATTTTCTGTTATGATTTTATTTCTCTCGAGAAGGAAAAATATCATCCATGTCGACATTTTCAATAAGTCTTTCATATTGCATGAGTCGAAAAAACGTTGTCTAATGAGAACTAAATCTCTGCATTCTAAGAGAAAATATTGTACAGGTTGTTTAACATGCATTCTGGTTCTTCCACTTGTCTGTGAATAGAAAAGGTCGTAAGTTTTGCAATTAGGATATAATGATTTGCTCGCAGCTGTTTTTTTCTAAAAGTTGGTTTCCATTCGCCTTGCGTGGATTTTATCGGGAAGAGTTTATTGTGTTTGCTGTTTTTCCAACATTGTTACCATTTTGTATTGAAAAGTTTGTTGTTTGGGGTTTCAAATGCGTTCATGGAATTTTGACTTTGTTTAAGACCATATTTAAAGCTAACTTGGCTGACGAGTTAGTTTTTTCGTTTCCTTTTATTTCAACTTGTTGACTTTTGCAAAAATTTTATAGCAGTATCACAAAATGCTTGATTTGAAACTCAACTTTTCAAAATAAGCATTATTCAGTTCTTTCTTTTACTTTTTTCTCTATCACTTCCGTTTCTTTTTCTTTCTCCATCCTCCTTTCTTTTTATCTTTATTTTTCACTTTTCTTCTTTCTGTTCCATTGAAGCAAACGATTAGCGTCTGACACATTAGTGTTATCGTTCTCCTTTGTTTGCTTCTTTCTTTCTTTTCCGTTTTTCTTTCTTTCTTTCTTTCTTTCTTTCTTATTTGCCTTCTTTATATCTTTAGCGTGTAGTATGTTATTTTTCTTCCCTTTCTCTTCTCACAAAAAAATGAAATGGTCCAACTGTGAAATTGACAGGATGTAACATATTCATTTAATATTATATATTTTAGCAGTTTGTATCTCTTCATGTTGACACTTTTACTCTCATCTTGGCGATTCATTCTATGAAAGGTTGTTTGAGAAATACAGGTTTTCACTTTGTTAAAGTTTATGGTGCCTGTTGAAATTTCAATATGATAGTCTCCTAATAAAAATGACAACATTATGTATTCATATGTTAGTCTACAAACAAAACTAAATGAAGACAAGAAAAAATATTTCTTCAGTCGCTATTTTAATGAGTCTTTTACTCTATGTGTAGTTGTCTTTTAAGTGACTCATGCTTGTCCAGTTCTCTCAACTTTTCATATATATATATATATATATATATATATATATATATATATATATATATATCACAATTAATTATCTATATTATCTGACCAAAGTAATACGTGTTCTAAATATGCCACAAAACTTCAGTCAGTGGTGAGGTTCCAGTTCTTGTGGTATGGAGGGTAGTTATCCCATTTTTGCAATTACAACCAGATTCGCGGAGAATTATTACTTGGATCTGTCCAATCTATAGAGATGATATTTCTATTTTGAACTACGTAAGTGAAGTGGTTCTGAAAGCATTGTTATCGCAGGTGGATTCCAGTGGGTGTAATTATGCACAAAAAACTGAATTTATGTGCTTTAATCAGAAAGGTGACATCTTCACACTAGACGGAACCTCTCTGAAACTGGTTGACAAATTCACCAACCTAGGAAGCAGCGTCTCATCAACCGAAAAAGACATCGACACACGGCTAACGAAGGCATGGACAGCTATCGAGAGGCTTTCGATCATATGGAAATCAAACCTGACCGATAAAATAAAACGCAGTTTCTTCCAGGCTGCGATCGTGTCGATACTGCTATATGGATGCACTACTTGGACGCTGACTAAACGGTTGGAGAAGAAGCTAGACGGCAATTATACAAGAATGCTAAGAGCAATACTGAACAAGTCCTGGCAGCAACACCCCACAAGGCACCAACTACACGGTCACGTACCACTTCTCACGAAAACTATCCAAGTTAGACACTGCTGGAGAAGCAAGGACGAGCTCGTAAGTGATGTGCTCCTGTGGACCCCCGCATATGGTTATTCAAAAGCAGGACGACCAGCTCGAACATTCATACAGCAGCTATGTGATGATACGGGATGTAGCCCTGAAGACCTGCCTGAGGCGATGAATGATAGGGAGACGTAGAGAGAGAGGGTCAGGGATATCCTTGCTAGCCGCACGACATGTTGATGATGATGATGATGAATTGTTTGTAGTAATAGCAAATTTTATTATCTACTTGAAACGATGTAATTTCATATTGTTAGCATTAGATGAGAATACCTGAAGCCACATGACTGCGTGCAAATTATTTGAAATAGAAATAGAGGATTGAAGTTATATTTGTTTACAACTGGATGTAATAATTGCTTACATTAACTAACCCAACTGCTTAAGCATTAAATAACCCAACAACGGTTGACATGCTGTGATCATAAGTTTTTCCAACCACTCAATATGATTACAAAAGGCGAAAAAATTGTCAATCTGTGTGACAAACTAATCAAAGCTTAATAAACTCTTCGACTTTTTCTCTGCACAATGTAGGATAATGTTTATCGTTTTAGGAAATGAATTCAAAGCTAATTGCGTTTCACGTTACGTTAATGCTCCCCTGGAAGACACGGATCCCGCTCCTCTAGCAACCGCTAGCTATGGGTAAATATTACGATATCCTGGGCTGCTTAGTCTTGACACGACAACCGATCAAAACAAATAAAAACACTGAAACCGCTAGTATGTATCTACCCAAAATCTCCACTATTCGACACATGGTCAGTTTTTTTTAAGCGGGGTTACAAGTTAGAATTCAAAGATTTTCCTTCTCTTTGATCGGTTGCAATATCAATGGCGAAGAGCCCAGTCTTTCTTATTATTTACTCATTGCTAGAAGTAGAATAGCTGGAAGATCATTAGCGCAATTTGAAATGCAAACACCCTCTTCCAGGGTTTGAACACGGATCACTGGGTCTGTTTCCTACAACAACTGCTACATCACAAGCGCCTCGATAAATATTCAAACCAGCAGTATTCCACGGGAAAATGGCCTTGTGTCGTATACTATCCGTGACGGAGAGATTTAGTAGCTACATGTATAGGAGGATATAGAACTACAGACTTGCTCTTGCCTGACTGTGCCCTCATTCATAAAATGAGTTTGATATTAGAAAACAGACACAATTGATTTCATACGAAGAAATAAGTTTAAAAAAGGTGAAACAGAGAGAGCGAGAGACAGAGAGACAGAGAGAGAGAATAAGTGTGAAAGAGAGATCAATACAGAATAACGATTTCATATACAAGTATTTCGAAAGAGCTCACTTTTCTTTCTTTAGCACGATTAGTTTTTGTTTTATTTTGTTTTTCGTCTTTATCAAAGTTTGTATTATTGCACGTCACGCTTCAATTTCGAATATCAATTATTTTCTTTGTAATTTATTTTCTCTTATCCTTTCTCTAAATGAGTAATTCATTTAATAGTTTCAAGCCGTGTCGGATGCAGAGACCTTGTTAAATCGGCAGGAAGTTGCTGTGTTCCAGGAAGTTTCTAAATCAGAAAGATGATCGCTCGCGTGTACAAATATGTCGATGCATAAAGCAAAAATATAATTGAAAATTAGAGGTTAAAATTTCTCTGGTCGCTGCCATCACCATCGTCTATGTCATTGTTTATTTTATGATTATAATTTAATTATTTTTTCTAGTGAAAGGCGGAAGATATAATTGCCTGACCTGCTTAAACAGAGACAATATCATTTTATTGTCTAGAATTTAGATTCTACTCGTGCTTCAATGCTACATAATAAAGCTGCAAGCTGAACCATGAGACCTACCCTGTTTAATTAGCGTAGATAGGTAGATAGATAGATATTATATATATATAGTCATCCACAGACAGATCTGTTTCGTTCTATCAGAACTCATCAGTGTGGCTAGACAGTATCTTCCCGTAGCTGGGATCGAAACCGGGTTGACACAAACGCCAAACCAAAGGTTCTGACCATTCAGCCACGAGGAGATATTAGCTGCGAAGTAAATTTTAAACGGTTATGAATCACTGGCAGCATTTCTTCATTGATACATATCTGATTGAACATAATAGACATGTTTTGTCTACATATTTTTTGTAAATCCTTTCGAATTGCCGTATTGATCTTATGATATTCGACGGGAATTGGTTGATAAGCCTTTCATAATTAGTTATTTCTCAAATACTTTCTGCCCAACCTTGGGCCATCATCAGGGTAGAATGTATTACAAAAGCGATGTAACTTTTGTATGTACATCACTACTCGGTAAGAATGAGCGTTTATACTGTTCTACTGTGTAGCGTTTACTTTTCAAATTTGTTTCTATAAATAGCGTCAGAAGCTAAAAACATTTAAGTATATTAGCACTGATTTCAAAATTAATTCTATCAAGTTTGGATTGTATATTCCTAATCTGTAGTGCCTCGAGAATCTGTAGTTTTTGCTTAATTATTTTTTTTTTTTTTTTTTTTTGTTCTAGTATTGTTGTGTTTTCGGTAAGAATTTTCCGTAATTCTGTTGTTGGGCATGAATGTTTTTTTTAGATATTGTGCTATGGAACTTGTATCAGAAAGGTGCATTGTAAATCTTCTCGATAGAGTAGTTGAGGTTAAACTGATATATATGTTGTTATTTTCAGAGATACCATCTCCTAAAGGACATCTAAATTGTTATATAAAGTTGTTTTTTTTTTGCAAAACTCCAATCGAGGGAGAGGAATTATGTTTAATGACTAAATTTATTATAGTATATGATAAGATTTTTTTTTATTTTAATATGTGGGGAGTATGTTTCTTTGAATCAGTGTTTTTTAATACATTTTCCACAAATTTATCATTGTAGAGCATTTGGTTGCGGTAAAATAGTTGATAAATGTTTGTTAGCTGGGTGGAGTGGTATAGTGTCTATTTTGTTGGCTAACATTTTTAATCTTATGTTTGATTTGTTCATCAACAACATAGCTAGGTAACCCATTATTGATGAGAGGTTGTTTTATGTTTTCTACCTCTTTGAAAAATATTGTTTTGAAGGAGGAGATCAGTTTGGCACGGGATATCAGGTTACTCATTATTGCTTTTTTATATCGGAAGGGGCATTCACTTTTAAAGTTGAGGGTAAAGGAGTTATTATTAGAGGGGTTTTTTTTGTAAGTAATGGTCTCGTATGTTCAATCAAATATATATATATATATATATATATATATATATATATATATATATTAGTGATTGTTAGTCACAATCAAAATACTACTTTATTTTAACGAAAGTGGGAGAGCGTTGTCTCAAAGAAAAGTTGCTAAGCCACGAATTAATTTCTTGACTCTGTTCGCTTACTAACATGTGCTGTAAAATTATATATATAATTAGATAGACAAGGTGACAGAACGTTTTATAGTTAAAGATGACTATCTATCTTCCATTCACTTTTTAGACAAAAATATATACGATTAAATTTCTAATACTAGCATTTAATAGGAAGTACGAGGGTTAACTCTTACTTTCAAAAAATAATTCCATCAATTACTGATTTCATTTTAATACATTTTAATAAATCACAAAACTGAGTTATTTTATATAAAAATGAAAACAATAAATATATTTCTGAAATGAAACAAAATTTTAGAAATCATGAGACCAAAACCCTAACTGGTGTATTTACGTGTATAGGTTGGGTTTTAAAGACGCATTATATACAGCATTGCCCAAGCCAACACTAAGAATCAAACACCGATCCATAATCTCAGGAGATTGAATGATGTCATAACATAAACAAAACAATTCCTGAGATATCTAAAGCTGATCGTTTCACACAACAGTAACAAGTTTGGCTATGCTTACATTAGCAAATAGTTCTTTAATTCACCTACAAAAATACCTGTTATCTTTTGTAACCATATAAGCTAGCAGCAGTTGGGAGGTGATCAGGTCGATTTCTAATACTGCAGCGAACTTAACACACTCAGTCAACTTAACACATTTATGGTTGGCAATTCTGACAAGACAAAATCCAAGTCTACATAAATAAGATTCCATCATTTCACCTCTAGCAGACAGACTCCAGACAAGCCATTTCGTTCGAATTGGCTCCGGGTACCTGTATCTGACGCTTTCACCGACGCTATTACTCACAAGTTTCTTTTTAACTGGGAGCGCTACCTTAAGAAAATAAAGCTGTGCTTGCTAAGATTTGTCGTCCGGAAAATTTTTCTCGATGATTTTGACCATTCTACTATATTCTATACCCAGCCATGAATAATAAAGAAACTGCATCTACAAACCAACCAGGGCCTGGTCTAAGCTGAAACGCAACACAGACAAAAGATAGAAGAATACGAATTTCAAAGGAATCACAGTTATATGTTTTCAAATAACTAATTATAATACTTGATGAATAAATGGACGTTCTATTTGACCCATAGAAGGTGCCCAAACAGGAACTAACAGTCTTGATGAGAGTAGAGTTGGGAGTAATAGCAATGAAGAAGTACTCCCCATTCCCCAAAAGTCCAGAACTGCATCCTCAGAATCCGATGCGGTTTAGTTTTGTGCGCCGTACACTCGTTGCAGGAGATGGTCTTAGCCCTTTCCAGCGATGCAGTCGGTGTATTCTACTGCACAAACTAACAGGGTTTGCAAGGATTGTTTTCAGCATTTGTCTACATTGGAGGATATATTGTATCAGTTGTTTTTCTCAGTTCAATTTGTGCGGTTGCTTTTCTGGTCACAGTACGAGAGAGTATAGCAGATTCCCTTTGATACACGGCTTGACCCCACAACCACAATGAGGAACATTTAACATTTATATCGATTGTTGATAAAACCGTTGCTGAAGAGCATCTTCTAACCTGGTAACGAGAGTTCAATCTCTATGAGAATAATAACTAAGCTGAGGACACCAAGGAATAAAGTGGAATGTGGATGTTCAAAATAATTGCGCAAAAATAAAGTACATTTATAATAAAGTATACTTTTAATAAAGTACATTTATAATCCTACTGTCTGGGGACTTAGAATACATTGAACGTATCTTCTATAGTTTTGCATACCCCGCATATAACTGTGTCTTACTGCATCCGTTAACTACATCTTACGGTGAGGCTCCTATTCTCGATATCCGTGAAGTGAGATATACTCCCTCATTGCAATTACTCCCAGCTCTGCCATGACCTATAGTTATAGTACATGATATCATTGCACCTATGGATCAAATAGGTCTGTTTGAAAATTATCAATATTGGACAGAAATGCGAAAAAACATGTATGTATACAAATTATATGTATTAAGAAGAGTTACACGAAACTATTATGGTTTATCAAGGATTATTATTATTATTATTATTATTATTATTTACGTGAAACCATATCGATGTTTGCATGAAACTTCTATAAAATAGAAAAATATACTTGAAACGATTCGATAATATATAGATTTTTATTATTATTATTATTATTATTATTATTATTATTATTTACGTGAAACAATATCGATGTTTGCATGAAACTTCTATAAAATAGAAAAATATACTTGAAACGATTCGATAATATATAGATTTTTATTATTATTATTATTATTATTATTATTATTATTATTATTATTATTTACGTGAAACAATATCGATGTTTGCATGAAACTTCTATAAAATAGAAAAATATACTTGAAACGATTCGATAATATATAGATTATTATTATTATTATTATTATTATTATTATTATTTACTCCTTGAGAATTTTTCACATCAGCGTTAGCTGATAATCTTTCAGTGGAATTTAAGTGACTGCAAGTCTCCTCAAGTCTCCAGGACTCTTCTTAGTATACTGGCTGTTCTCAATAATGTAGTACTTGGGATGGTCTCAACTCGTTCTCTTATTTCCGAAGCCTCCTGTCCCGTGATCTAAAACTTTTTTTAAAGTTTATTTTAAAAGTTTGTAATTAGCAACTTTAAGTATCGGTCAGCATTTGGCTTTATATATATATATATATATATTTGAGTGTGCGTGTGGGGGACTGGAAGTAAATCCGACGATATGAAATTGTCCATATATAAAAAAAATTCAAGGTCTTCAAAGGATGATTTATAGTTTGAATTATTTGTCATCGTTATTTTTTTTTTATTTTTAGATATTAAACCTTCATCAGGTTGTTTGAATATGCAATGTTGTATCTTCGGCATTTTGTTTGAATAGAATCTTATTCAAAATTATCTGTTATCATGAATTTCCCCATTCTCACCGAATATCTAACAAATCGGACCAAAATAGAGAATCAGGAAATAAATGAACCTCGTTTTCTATCAGATTTTCTTTGTACAACCTACATGGGAAAGGACAAACTTTTTTTTTTTGAATAAGATATTTGAAAGGGTTAGAGAAACATGAGAAATTGTTTATGTCTCCAACCGTGATATATATATATATATATATATATATATATATATAAGACATTTTCCTCTTCTAAAATATTAACTGACACGAACTTTTGTCCCTTAATCTTGCCTTCAGTGAGAGTTTAATCTATTTTCTTACAGACCATTTTTATCCATAATGTCGAAATTAGCAATGAAGAGAGAATTACCCTAAGAGCTGTCCACGAATGTCATTGTAATCCGAATATATCATTTTATTAAAACTCTGTGTGCTTATATATATATATATATATATATATATATGTATATATATATATATATATATATATATATATCGATTTATAAGATGTGAATAAAGTTATATTAATAGCTAGCTTGCTGCTTCTAAAATTACAACTGAAATTAGATTTACTAGTGCATAGACATTACTTAAAGGAAATCCAGACGTAAAATATCTTCTCTTTCAGTTATTCAGTAACGAATATCTTACCATAAAGCACGCCCAGGGACATTTAATATCACACTTTATGAAGTTGACAATCAGTCTTTTAAATCTCTATTTCATCCCCTAAATAACCTATTATATGGCCACTTGGTCCGTACAACACCTTGACAAAGAGCGGAAATGAATTAAAGGGAAGTAACTATCTTTAGATTGTAACTGTGACTTAATCATACAAAGTTAAAATAAATTTACACATGAGCCTAATGCAAACTTCATATTAGTGCGTTGGTGAAATAAAATGTAAATCCAGAGTGAAAGGAGGAACCAACTTTTTTTTAATTAAAAAATAGTGGAAAAGAAAACGGTAAAAATTTATTGGATTCTCATTATCATCAAGTCGTGCTGATTACATGATGTTCCTTGACACACACACACTCTCTCTCTCTCTCTCTCTCTCTCTCTCTCTCTCTCTCTCTCTCTCTCGCTCTCTCTCTCTCTATCTATCTATCTATCTATCACACACACACCATTCATCGATCCATCCCTATCATCTATCGATCCAAACAGATCCATAAGACTGTATCCAGTTTCCACACAGACCGATTTATATGTCTTTGTGGGTCGACTAACACTGGTGTGATCATGTGAAGAACTTAGAATGAAAACATCGTTTATGAGTTATTAATTACTTCAGCTTGTTTTGTTCGCCTTGCTAGGTTGGTTTGAGAGAAGGGAGGTAAGTGACTGTATAGCGGCTGTTTTGTGGGATGCTGCTACCAGGACTTGTTCAAAACATCTTGTAACATTCTATTGTAGTTTCCATCAAACTTTTTCTCCAAGCATTTTGTTTGTGCCCTGGTAGTGCATCTCTACAGAAGTACCGACACAGCTTGAAAGAAATCCTGTTTGACTTTATTAGAGTGATAATATTTCCGTATGATCAATAACCAGTCAGTAGCAGTCCATCCCTTCCCAATCCATATGATATCGCTTTCAGTAGATGAGATTTGCTGCCGATATATGTTAACTGGTCTCCTGATTTTAGATGCTTGCCTCTTAAAGTGGAGATTGCTTCATCTTGTTTAAAACACGTAAACTCTTTTATTTGAGTTCATGTAGAGACTATAAGAGTGTTTCCTCGAGATTTTTTACCCGTAATTTTTCGATTATTCGATGGATCCTAAATATCTGTGATGTTAAGGATCGATTTTTCCGAAAGTCGTTCGGTTTTTTTCCTATGAATATTCTTGACCTAAGGTCAAATACGATTCAAAAGCAAAACATGATATATTTTAGTAGCTATGCAGTTATAAAAGTAAGATTAATGCCTCAATAGTTCAAAGGGATTCTGAATTTGCCTTTTTGTGGAAAGGGGAGGGTGCAGCCCTTCGTTTATTACTCCATTGTGTTTTGTTTATTTTATCTTCTACTATCTCTCTCAATATAAACAACAGGGCTGTTAGTTTAAGACGAGAAACAGGAAAATTGACTTCTAGAATTGTTCAAATTGTAATATTGTCCCTTACAAAATGCCTCTTGCTATTAGCCTTAAAATATTGACAGGATTTCATAGAAAGACGTAAAAAGGTTCTACAGCATTATTACAAAACGATTTTTAATTTCGAAAGGACTTTAATCGCAAATATGAAAAACTTATGGAAATGGTAGCATTTTATGAAAATTTACCAATGTCAAATCTCACTCAACTACTCTTTATATATATATATATATATATATATATATATATATATATATATATATATATATATATGTGTGTGTGTGTGTGTGTGTGTGTGTGTGTCATTGATATCAATAATCTATTTTCCAATGTTTTAGATATTTTTCCCTCTAATATTTCTTTGAAAAAAGAAGTTTATAATTTGAAAACCCTTCTAATAATAGATTATTTCAAAGGTTTCATGGATTTAAGATTTCCACCGCACAGGTGATTTTAGAGAAGATCTGCCGTGAGCTACACCTTGCATTTTCTTGTGAAAGCTTGCTTATTTATTATATTGGTGTCAAATATCTTTTTGGTAAGGGAAAAATAGAATTCGACAAAGTATAAATCAGTCTTCACTTACTACTTCTTATTCATTAATGTACCAAATTATTCTACCTAAATTTTTTGGCGTACCCCATGTGAAATATTTGGTGTAAAATTTACAGCTTTTACCAAAGTGAAGTATTTGGTGTAAAATTTACAGCTTTTCCCAAAGTGAAGTGTTTGGTGTAAAATTTACAGCTTTTACCAAAGTGAAGCGTTTGGTGTAAAATTTACAGCTTTTACCAAAGAGACAATAGATATGGTACAATTGTTAAACATTCAGTTCAAAGTTCCAGTTTCATGAAATGGATCGAACCCATTTCAACTGGGAACTCAGTTATAGTCGGTTTCAGAGAGAAACATTCAAATATTCTTCATTGTCCGAAATATTTCTTGCCTAAAATTTGTTTTTGGTTATACCCAATGGAGAAAAATTTTATTCACCATGGGGAGAAACAATAACTTATATCAAACATCAATAATTATAATAATCTATATCTCACATAAATAATTTATCCATATTGCATGTATATCTGTTATTTATTTATATATCACTTATATGATTTATTATAATCTATATCATGCATAAATGATTTATATAGCGTATATATTTATTATTTATTCATACCGCAGACATATAAAGAACAATAATTCATATCGTACGTAAATAATTTGTATAGCACTCAAATTTTCATCATACAACGTGTGAAAGCACGTGCGATACCCTAGCCTCATCAGCCGCCAACCAGGGTGATAACACAGTTTCGGTAACCGCCTTGAGCTACCGAAACTGTGTTATCTCCCTGGTTGGCGGCTGATGAGGCTAGGGTATCGCACGTGCTTTCACACGTTGTATGATGAAAATTTGAGTGCTATACAAATTATTTACGTACGATATGAATTATAATAATTTGAATAGCACTCATATTTATGACGTATTTTTGTGGTATGTATATGATTTATAATCATTCATATTGCTTATAATTAAAGTTTATTTTTCTTCTAAACCAAAGATGTCAGGATTTTACAATTCCTAGTGTAATAGTATAAATCAAAACGCTATTATTATGGATTATATATAACCCAATGCTACCGTCTGTAATTAAAAATAAAATCGTGAAAATATACAGGGTATTTCTCAACTGTTGAAACAAATCAGAGGCTTTTCAGATCTTCCCTGCCGACTTTATTCTCTTTCTCTTTTCAGATTATTGCTGGAAAATAGTTAATATTTTGATATACTTAAACAAATATAGCGAAATTATGTTTTAGACGATCGAACACATCTTTTGTGTGAAGACATTTTACAAAACAAAGTCCTTCAAGATTGTTTAAATAAGATACAGAAGAGAGTTTCAAGTTGGTCAATAACTTTGTAGCTCATGGCACTCGTGAAGATCGAAAAGCAGCAATCACAATCTGGGACTCCGATTCTGTCATTTCCTTCCATGATAATCGTTACACCATGAGCACCTCCAAGTTTCATGTCGCCTTAGCAGGGAAATATACACAATGTTATCCTATTGGTTTCTTGGTTTGTTCCGTTTTTGCTTTTTGTTTATATTTTGTTTCGTTTTTTTTTGCTAAATGATGTATCAACTTTCGAGGGTTATTTAATGCTAAAGCCTTGCATGTAGAAGAACGGAAGTGATGCGATTTAACACATTACTGGGGGGTTAGGAAGTTCAAACCTTTCCACCAGGGTATTAGTCCGAAAGAGAACGTAATAGCCTGACTGGAGTTCGAACTAGGTTAAAATGATGTCACAATCTAGCATGTTAGACACTGCGCTAAAGGAACTTCCCCCATTTTATATGCATCTAAATAAAAGGCAAGATGTAAAATATTATTCTTGAGAGATAGATTTTGACAGAATATCAACCTGTCTATGTTCATTTTATTCCAAGAGTTTAAGGATTAGCGTTCCTTGTTCGTTTACATATATTTTTTTGTGTTGCTGGGTTTTTTTTTATAGTGACTGTTTATTGCTCATCTTTCAATCAAATACGAACAATTTTTAACGTTTTTATCATTAAGGGTCATCTGACTATTGTCTTCATCTTTATTGTTTTTGGAAATAACAATAAAGATAAAGACAATAGTCCGAAAACCCTTAATGATAAAAATCATCAAGCTTCGTCTCAGAAATTTAGACATCCAATTTTTTAACATCTATTTGACCCATAGATGGGACACAAACAAGAAATATAACTTCAGTTCAGAATGGACCTAGGAGTATTAGTAATGAAGAGGTACCTAAAAATGACAACGAAAAGGTATTACACAATGAAAGGAATCTTCAGAAGTGGAGCCTCACTATCTAATGCGGTTTAATGTCTTAACTTGGACAACTCTTTTAGTGGAGAATGTCTTAACCGTCTGTCGGGGATACAGTTAATATATTCAAAGCCAAGCTGATAGGATGGATATTATCCTTACTTTAAAAGATAAAACCCAAAGATGTTCTAAGCTGATAATAATTTACTCTTTCCTTCTGTAGAAAACAAGAATAAATGTCTACATAGCTGAATCAGTGACAATATATAGAAGACAACTTAAGTATCACTACTTGCTATTTTTCTCGTATATTTTACCCTGTTGTCTATCTTCTTCATCTTCCTGACGTCTACTTTTTTGAAAATGTTTGTCGCAAAAAAAAAAAAAAAATGAAATAAATAAATAAATAAATAAAATTCACTCCTCTTTATTCTTTTTCGAAATATTCTACAAATATTTGTCTGGCACGATAATGAAGAAAAATGGTTCTTCACTTACCTCTCACAATAGAACTTATAATATATATTTACACAAAACTGATGTCTATACGTGGATATTCAAGATGTATGTCTTCGTTCCTAATCGAGTGAATGCGTATCAAGTGTGTATTTGCTCAGACAGAACAAGCCTAGAACAAGGAGACAAAATAAGAGCACCCAGTGAGGATCCAACTCAGTAGGATATGGTAGGAACAACAGAGAAAACAATTCAATTAAACGTCATTCGTTTGCATATAGGTCAGATGTCAAAGAGTTCTCTTTGATAAATATAGATAGGATCCTATCAGGTGCTACAAATCCGAGCCAGAGTGGACCTGGAGGCATTGGCAATGAAGGTTGGTTTAGGGGTTCGTTGGTTCGTTGGTTGGATTTTATGGCATATCAAACTTTGGGGATTCTTTAATGCCAAATCCATTTTTATACAAATAATCAGCTCTATTTAAAACAATTCAGTTTAGCATAAGTACACAGTTTAATGCATGGAAAAACTCTGTCAATGCCACGGTAGGAGGGTTAGGAATGCTTATTGGACCAAGAGCGTTAAAAACACTTAATAGCATTGAGAGAATACAACCTAGGATGATGGCAGCTACGTTTAATGGCAACTCCAGAGCAACAATCATCTCCTGCTACAGCCCTACCAATGTTATTGAAGAAACTTAACTAGTCGCCTTCTACGATGAGCTATCCTCTCTAGTGCGTAGCATTCCGAAACACAACGTGCACGTCATTGGTGGAGATATGAATGCCCAAATCGGGAAAAACGGAAACAACAAATACAGCCTACACAACACGTCAAATAGGAATGGAAACATCTAACAGATATCAAGATAGAAAATAGATTAACATGGATCAATACAAAATTTCAAAAAGGGAGGGGAAATTGTGGACCTACACATACGTGAACAATACTAAAGCACAGATAGCCTACGTCTTTATAAAGAAAAATGGAAAAATAGTGCAATGAATTGCGAGGCATATTCCAATTTCGAGGGTGTGTCCTTCGATCACCGAATAGTCACGGCAAAAATACGACTAAGCCTACGAAAAAACGCCACACGAACAGTGACCACCAAACACTATGACTGGGCTCTTCTTAACATCAGAGATATTAGAGATAAATATGAATTAGAATTAAGAAACAGATTCGAGACACTACAAGAGAAGACAGAAAAAGTTACCCCAAATTATGAATTTGAGAATTTCGTCAACGCACACCTCGAGGCGGCAGCAAAATGTATTCCGACAAAACCTAGAACTAAATATAGAGCCCCATGGGAAACGTTAGCGGTTAGAGAAAAACGTGCACACGTGAAAACTGCCTCCAAAAGCTATCGGAAGAACTCAACAAACACAAATGCCCGAATACTAAAAAAGGCACAATATCAATTAGCAGGCATATATATAAAAGAACAGACAGAATACATACAAAATCTGATAGATAAGATGAGAGACTAAGTGGAATATAGGCAATCTAGGATAGCCTGGCAAACAATAAACGAAATGAGTAGAAGGAAGAACACAGCCAAAGCAAAGTTGAAAGCTGCAAACCAACAAGAAAGAATAAAACTGTGGAAACAGCATTTCGAAAATCTACTTGGAAACCCACCGAAAGTAACGCATGAACCAATCACTAGAATTATCAGTAAGCAATTGGACATTAGACTAGGACCGTTCACTCAAGAAGAACTCAAGTCGGTTCTTAGAAAAATTAAAAATAGGAAAGCTGCAGGGCTTGACGAGATTCCCCCAGGAGTATGGAAGACCAGACAATTCGACAACATACTGCTCCGACACTTCAACGCAGTCTATAATCAAAATCCGATACACAGATGGAGGAAGGGAGGCATCCTCCCCTTCCCTAAAAAGGTTGACCTCGGATTAGCCAAGAACTACCGACGTATAACACTTACATCCATAGCAGCCAAAATCTACAATGCCCAACTACGAAACCGCATAGAACCCAAAATCGACAACATTCTTAGGAAAAACCAAAATGGCTTCAAAAGAAATAGATCCACGACTTCACAAATATTGACCATCCGTAGAATGGTTGAAGGCGTGTGGGCAAAAAACCTACACGCGACATTACTATTTGTCGACTTTACCAAGGCCTTCGATTCAATTCACAGAGGAAAGATGGAAGAAATCCTACTAGCATACGGCCTACCAAAAGAAACCGTAGCAGCAATAGTTATTCTCTACAGAAACACCAAAGTGAAAGTACGTTCACCGGATGGAGACAGAATACTTCGACATTGTAGCAGGAGTACTACAAGGGGTCACGCTAGACCCATACCTCTTTATCATCTGTATAGACTACGTGCTCAGAAGATCGATTGATAAAATCAGAGAAAACGGCTTCGAGCTGACAAAACAAAGAAGCAGAAGGTACCCCGCAAAAACAATTACCGACGCCGACTAGGCCGATGACATAGCGATACGGGCAAATACACCCAACCAAGCCAAAACACTACTGCATAGTTTGGAACGAGCCACCGCAGGCTTTGGCCTCCAGGTCAATGCACGCAAAACTGAATATATGTGCTATAATCAAACAGGCGAAATTTCCACACTAGACGGAACCTCTCTGAAAGTGGTAGACAAATTCACCTACCTAGGAAGCAGTGTCTCATCAACCGAAAAAGACTTCGACACACGGCTAACGAAGGCATGGACAACTATCGATAGGCTCTCGATCATATAGAAATCAGACCTGACCGATAAAATGAAACACAGTTTCTTCTAGGCTGCGGTCGTATCGATACTGCTGTATGGATGAACTACTTAGACGCTAACTAAACGGCTGGAGAAGCTAGACAACAATTACACAAGAATTTTGCGAGCAGTATTGAACAAGTCCTGGCGGCAACGCCCCCACAAGGCACCAACTATACGGCCACCTGCCTCCTATCACGAAAACAATCAAAGTTAGACGAATCAGACATTCAGGACACTGCTGGAGAAGCAGGAACAAGCTCATAAGTGATATACTCCTATGGACCTCCACATATGGCCGAGCAAAAGTAGAACTACCGGCTCGAACATACATACCGCAGCTATGTGAGAATATGGGATGTAGCCCTGAGGCGAGGAACAATAGGGAGAAGTGGCGAGAGAGGGTCAGCGATATCCGTGCTAGCGGTATGACATGATGATGATGATGATGATGATGACAGTTTAATTGTCAAAATTATTTCTATTTCAAGCTATCCAGTTCATTCAAAAAGTTCTAATTCACACAATTCAGTTTAGAATAAGTTTTGTCCCCTCACAGTTAAATCTCAAAACACTTCTCTTTCAAATAATTCAATTTAGAATAGTAAAGTTTTAATGTCAAAAACAGGTTTATTTCAGACAATTCAGTTTAGCATGAGTACGCAGTTTACATGTCACAACAGTTCTATTTCAAACAATTCACTTTAGCATAAGTACGCAGATTAGTTCTATTTAACCCATAGATATGTGCTACCACTCCGTGCCAGAGTGGTCCTATGAGCAATGTCAATGAAGGGTTCACTCCTCATTCCGCAAAGCTTCAGCATTACTGGAACTTGACCTTCAGATTGTTTAGTGTCATATCAGGACACTCGTTGGGCGGGTCTTACCCCTCTGCAGAGATGCAGTCGGTGTATTCTACAGCCTCAGCCGACTGGGCAAGACAAGATAAAAACTTTCAAGAAATAGGTAGAATTAAAGGTTATTTTCAATTGAAGCAAATAATAAGTTTCGCGGTAGAAAGACTTAAAAAGTGAGGAAAACAATTGTTTATCTGAACAATTAAGCGAGACTGCTCAAGCCTCCATTGTGGTGAGGGCTACGATTTATTGAAGAATAATTCTTTCTTCCATTGACTGAACAAAAATCTCTTTGCATCTTCCTGTTTATGAGACCCGTTCAGAAAGAAATAGCAATATCCTAAATTAAGGTTAGTGAGGTTTTGTCTTTTGTGTTTTCTTTTTCATAACACATTTTTTCATTTCTTCTCTCATCGAAATCAGCTAAAAAACGCGTTGACTCTATGTCATGCTGTCCTAACTTAGATATATCTGATGGTTATCATTCTTTATTAATAAATCTAGCCAAATATATTATTCATATTTCTTTTATTTTATATGTACACTACCAGTTAAAAGTATTTGACCAATGTTTTAATTCTTATCCTAAAAGTGTTATTTTTAATGAAACAAGTTAGGCACTACACTGTTTTATTTATGATACTAAATAAAAGTCTTCTTCAGTAACTTTGCAAAGGTATAACCATATATCTTTCGAAAACTTGATTTGAAGGCTTTTTTTCTTTGTGTACTTTGCCCATTAGTGAAATCTATTTTTCTAATTTTGTTTGAATTAAACCCGAAAATTTGTTACTTTCTTCTTGATCAATTTTTTTTTTCTTAAAAAAAATGCCCAAAACACGTAAACTTACGCTTGAGCAAAGAGATCTTTGCTGAAATAAAAGAAGGATATTCAAGTGGAATGTAAAAAATGTGTCAAGGAGGACTCTGTGAAGCTGGCTTATATGGCAGAATTGCTTCCAAGAAAACAGCTGAGGGAGCAAAACAATAAAAAAAGATTCCAGTGTGCCAGGTTACACAAAGACTGAACAAAAGAACATTGTAATGAAGTGCTTTGGATTGAATAATCAAATTTCAAATTCTCAGGGTCAAAATGGACTGTCTATGCGCAGTGAAGAGTTGGTAAAAGTGGTGCAACCCGTGTATCACACCAACAGTAAAGCATGGAGGAGGTTCTCTTATGGTGTGAGGGGCTCTTACCAAAGTCGGGTCTTTGCACCAGGTGAAGGACAAATTGAATCAGATAAAGTATACTTCAGCATCACACAAACCCATCTGGAACGCAGCTTGTTGCTCTATCATTTCTATTCATGCAAGATAATGACCCAAAGCATACTAGTAAATTTTACCAGAGGTAAATTAAAAGCAAAGAGGAACAGCACGTCTATAAACTAATGTGTTGGCCGGCGCAATCAGCGGATTTAGATCCCGTTGAACTGTTATAATATAAACTTGACCCAAAAGGATAAGAATTTTTTCTTTTGGTTTAATGTGTATTTAATGTAGCTAAGGAAGACTTGTATTGAATATCATAAGTAAAATCATAGTGGTGTTTAACAGGTTTTATTTCAAATTATAATTTTCACATAAAAAGTAATTTTTTTTTAAAGTGGCAGAGTACTTTTGACTAGTATATATATATATATATATATATATTTATATATATATATATATATATATATATATATATATATATATATATATAAAGTAGCAATAAATGATGGTTAGTGTAATAACTTCCATTTATACTATAGGTAAACAATCTTTGCTGCAACAAATCTCAATATCTGCTAATAGGGCAATTTTTAAGTTAAAAACTTATTACCACACAAAGAATAATTGTTACTACCAGTTTCATGCAAAGAAATAATTATCCTGTATGTGAGTATAAAAACACCTTTACTACCCCACTGAAATTAATCTCTCTCTCTCTCTATATATATATATATATATATACATATATTTCTGTGTATATAAGCTCTATCATTGATATTGAGCACTATTTAATAATAGCGCAAAATTTGGTCCACCATTAACTCAGCAAGTGAGGATCATAAACCTCTACAATATCATCATCATCATATCGTGCTGGCAGCACGGATATCCCTGACCCTCTTTCGCCACTCCTCCCTATCGTTCATCGCCCTAGGTAGGTCTTCAGGACAACAACCTGTATCCTCACATAGTACGTTCGTGCTGGTCGTCCTGCTTTTGCGCGGCCGTGTGTGGGGGTCCATAAGAGTACATCTCTTATGAGTTCATCTCTGCTTCTCCAGCAATGTCCTGCATGTCTGGTTCGCCTAACTTGAATAGTTTTCGTGATAGGGGGCAGGTGGCCGTACAGTTGGTGTCTTGTTGGGTGTTGCCGCCAGGACTTGTTGAGGATTGCACGCAGCATTCTTGTGTAATTGCCATCTAGTTTCTTCTCCAGCCGTTTTGTTAGCGTCCATGTAGTGCATCCATATAGCAGTATCGATGTGACCGCTGCCTGGAAGAAACTGCGTTTCATCTTATCGGTTAGGTCTGATTTCCATATAGTCGATAGCCTGTTGATGGCTGTCCATGCTTTCGTTAACCTCGTTTCGATGTCCTTTTCGGTTGATTCGACGCTGCTTCCTAGTTACGTGAATTTGTCTACTAGTTTAAGAGGGGTTCCTTCTAGAGTGGAGATGTCCCCCGTTTGGTTATAGCACATATATTCCGTTTTATGTGCATTAACATGGAGGCCTATGCTTGCTGCTGCTCGTTCCAAACTATGCAGAAGTGTTTCAGCTTGGTCTGGTTTATTTGCCAGTATCGCTATGTCATCGGCGTAGTCGGCGTCGGTAATTGTTGTTGCGGGGTATCTTCTGCTTCTTTTCTTCGTCAGTTCGAAGCCATTCTCTTTGATTTTGTCAATCGATGTTCTAAGTACGTAGTCTAGACAAATGATAAAGAGATACGGAGCCAGCGTGTCTCCTTGTAGTACTCCTGCTACTATGTCGAAGTATTCTGTGTCTCCATCTGGTGATCGTACTTTTACTTTAGTGTTTCTATAGAGAATCGTTATTGCCGCTACGGTTTCTTTAGGTATGCCGTACGCTAGTAGGATTTGTTCCATCTTTCCTCCCCAAAGTTTTATCTTCAAAACTCTGCTTTAGTTAAAGGTCCTTTCCTTACTTATGACCCAAACATCTCCGTTAACTGTGAATATATATATATATATATATATATATATATATATATATATATGTGTGTGTGTGTGTGTGTGTGTTTTCACGTTTCTTTCCGATGTAGAAATTTCACCTTTTGAAAATCTCAAAAGAAAAAAATAAGTGTACTGGCTTTCAAAATTCAACAACTTTTGTTCTCACTTTTCCAAGCTTTGTTTCATATATAGATGTATTAGAGCAAGCATGAACACTCACCCACGATTGCATAAATGGAACCATACCACATCGGGAACTTTATAAAGTATCTTTCCACCCACTGATTTAGGGTTCGTAAAGGGACTCATACAAGGAAAAACACCAATGATGACAATTTACCAAAAAGACATAGCAGTATCAAGACATTTGTCCAAATATAATCATGTTATGATCATACCTTCAGAGAAACGAGGATGATAATAATTCTGTTAGTTTGTTTTTTTTATATGGTGTAGATTAACACCATATAAAAAAAAAATAACAGAATTATTAGAAGACAAAAACATATAGGAACAAATTGCACAAACTCTATTACTAAAAATATAGATATTTTCAATAAGTCCCATGAAAAATAAATCACAAAAAAGGAAAATTCTAGTCTTCATTAATTGATTTTCACCGTATAATTCCAAAAATATATGGACTCCCAAAAATTCATAAATCCGAAATTTCCTTAAGGCCAACCATTTCTGGTGTAGAGCTTCAAATATAATCGCCAAATCTTTAGACAAAATGTTGACTCCTTTTCGGTACCAATAATTGTTTACATGTTAGAAAATTTGGTATTTACTCAATGAAATAAAGCATATAAACATAAAAAAATAGATCTTTCACATGTCAAGATACAAAATCATTATATTCAAATATTCTTGTAAGTAAATACATAAAACGCTTGAAAAGTTATTTAAAGATAACTAACATTATTATAACTTTAACCAATCAGCCAAATAAAAGTTACACATGACTTCCTAAACATTGCTTTTTTTCAATAATATTGTATTTCTAAAAACAAAAAATCGGTTTATCTGAGTTCGGATCCCAGTGAGGCCTTTTTTCATGTTTTTCTAAATTTATTCACCTCAAGGATTCTCGATATTTCCGTTACATAGATAATATATCATTTATATCAACAAAAATGACTTGATAAAAATTAAGGAAAAATCAAAGTAAATAGAACCTACAATAGAATTTAACTACCAACTAGAAATTAATCTTTTAATATATATTATAAATAAATGATAGAAACAAATTAAAATGTAAAGTTTATTCTAAATCCATTAATAAAAAGGACAATATCTATTTTTACTCGCATCATGATACCAAAATAAAAAAAATTAAATAATCATGTTTTTACTTTACTGCTTTTAGAATTTGTAGCTATAAATTTTTAATGATGAATTTGATTATATAGAAAATTTCGTTGAAAATCTTCCAACACCCTAATCCCTTACCTAGTGTCCTATAGTAAAAGCTTTTAAAATTCACTAACAAAACAATTATCCAAATGTAATATAATGGCCGATGGATTTCGTTTTATGCCTTTGGGTTTAGATAGGCTGAGAACCTTTCGGCTCAGTGCATGGGTTACTTAGGTGCAATATTAACACAGGTGTTCACGCACGCGCACGCAGAGCGGACGTGTCACTCAGAGATTTCATAATTGCCCGAGATGGAAAACGGGGTTACAGAGTGCGAATGACGTCACGCACCGGAAGCGCGCGGAGGATTTGGGGAATTTGAAGAAAGTTAGTAGAGTTGAAAATTAGACACCGGACGAGAAGGGTTGACTTTCGCTTGCTCACGGAGGCCTTGCAGGGGTTCTACACGAGATGGGGGGGGGCAGATGAAAAGGCCAGAATAGAAAGATTGTGCCTCTCTCTCCTTATGTCGAAAAACCTTTAAACTCAAAGGTTATAAAAAGTTTGGTGCCTGAACTGAGAAGTCGTAAGTGTTTTTCGTGTTTCGAGATTCCTATGTTCTATGTTATATATATATGAACATTATATGTCCATTTTGCGTATCCGTATCTGGCTATGGTACATATATATATTTGATGCCGTGACCAGGATACGGATACGTGAAATGGACATATAATGTTCATATATATATAACATAGAACATAGGAATCTCGAAATCCCTAGGCCATTATATAACACCAAAAAAAGTTTGGAAGATCTGGACACTATGTTGTACTCTTTCGTTGTCATCAAAACGAGGTTGTATCTTTTAGGGTTCTTAGTAAAACAGATTTATTTGAAAATTATAAATGTTAGATAGGAATATTTAAATTATATGCTTTTAAGTGATTTATTTGTATGAAGAATAATTACTTGAAGCTTCAATTGTTAACAAATTATTTTTACTTTTTGCGAGTTTTTTTCAGAAGACTTAACTGATAGTCTTTCGCGGAAATCTGAGTGACAGCAAGTCTCCTCAGGTCTCAAGGACTCTTCTCGGTATTCTGGCCGATCTCAAAAATGCTTGATGGACTCGATTCATATTCTGATCTCCAACTCTTCCAGTATCCTTTCCAATCCCTTGTGAACCGTTCCCAGTACACCAACTTCAACTGGTGCCACCGTCATCAGCATGTTCCATAGTTGTTGTTTTTTTTTTTCATTCTCTGGCAAGGTCCAAGTATTTATTTTCTGTTTATTTTCTTTCATTTTCATTCTGTAATTAGCTGAGACGGCAAGTTATCTCGATTTCTTTTCTTTGGGTGGGGGGATCTCGTTGCTTTCTCTGTATTTGTTAGTTCTAGTTTGTGTATAAAATCCAAGAGAATTTCATGTGTCAAATTGTCTGGCATATATTGTTTGGTAGTATGATCAAAATTCAATATTTTTCACAATTTCCAGTAGATCACCTTTCCTACCCAGTCGTGCCTAGTACTCTCTTCCGTATTTATTTATTACATTTTCCATGTAAGTGTATTTACCGTTTCATATTGTCCTCTACATAACAGATACTTGCTATGTTGTAGTGTATTATCGATCTTCACTTTAAGGTAAAAGGTCATTATGTCATTGTTTTGTGAAATTATTAGAAGAGCTTTATTCTCTCTGGTGATATTTCTCGTTTGTAGCCATGTCCATGTCTTCTCATGTGCAGTCTCGCCCGTTTGTCGCTTGAAATATTTATTCGTTTGTTTTTCTTTCCATTTCTGCTTCCAAGTTTTTGTTGTTTTTTCTATCTGTACTTAAGTTGCCACTGCTGCAATAACCTGCTGTATTCATTTTTCTTTGCTCTTCTCGATGTAGTCCTCGAGTTTTTGTACTGATGCATCTACGTAATACCCAACGTTAGCGAGTTTTCTTCTTCCTTCCTTTTTTAACATATACAGTCCGTCTCTATCATTTCTTGGATTTACTGCCTGTTGTGAATATGGATTATCTCCTCTTTGATAATCCAAGCTATAAAAGCTGTACATTTCCGCTTGTCAAGTAGACGAGTAGTAAGGTTCTTAATTGAATAAAAGATTACTAGACAGAATCTCTGATCCTGTTTTCATTAAAACGCCTTCCTTATAGTGATCAGTTTTTGTTGTTTTGTCTTGTTTTGTCTAGTTTTGTTTGAGGGGTTTTTTGGGGGGTTGCTCTTTGATCTGTTTGTTCTGAGTTGCTCTCCTTCCAATTTTAAGAATGGTCCCGACTATATTAGAAGGGTGATTGCCCTGGTGTTTGTCTTTCTTGTGAGATTTCTGCTGCAAATCTTGATTTCGAGAAGCATTCTCTTTCTTCTAAGGTGTTCTTTCCGTATTTTTTTCTTTATCTCCGCTTCTTTGATAGTGTCTACTTCCAATATACTCAAGTACTTATCATTTTCTTCTGTGCAAGCGTCTTAATGCATTCTTGATTTGGCAGTTCTATTCCTTCTTCTGATTCTCTTTTGCCATTTTTCATTACAAGCCTGGTATATTTTTCTATGACAAAATCCATTTATATATTTTGGCTGTATATTCTTATTGTTTGTAATAAGGTCTCCTGTTGCTTTTCATTTTTTAAATACCTTTATCTCTTCTATATACACAAGGTCATTAAACTTTTCTTGTGTTTTGGAAATTTTGAAACCCCACCTTCACGTATATTTCCTAAGTAAGTGGTTGAGTGAGCATCATTACTACAACTATTAGAGGTTGAGAAAGCGAGCCTCCCTGGAATATATCTGTTTGGAATTTTACTCCTCCAAGTGTTTCAATTCAACACTTCAGTTTTCCAAGCCATTTACGGTGAAGTTTATGATTTTGTCTGATATTTTGTACATTTTTAAACACTCTATTATCCACGTTTGCCTTTTGACTTCTTTGAGGATGTGCTGGCCTATATATAGCCGATCATTTTGTGTCTCTTGTTCTTCTGTGGCATCCTTCTTATTCTTCCAGAAATAGTTCGCAGTACGCAAGGGAATAATAGATTTTTTCTTATCTATGCAGTCAGGAAGTTTCACATCATAGTTAAAAATTTTATCGATCTATAATTGCAATGAATGGTCCCTTTTGGTGGGTCCTTCTGGATAAGAGTTGTTTTCCTTCAGGTACGTTGCGTCTTAGAAACATTTGCTCAGTTGCAAAGCCAGTTTTTTGGTGATGGACGATAATATTTTAAACCTGAATTCATGGATGCTATTATGGTCTGGCATTTTCCAGTTTGGTACTTTTTTGAGCGTTGCCCGAAACGGGTCACAGTATATAATGGCCTTGCGCCCTTCTTTTAATTATGATTCTTTTTACATGTTATTTGTACAGTCTGTATTTCTGCCTTTATAATTATTATCGTTATTACTACTAATATTATTATTATTGAATTCAGCTATTTGGCAAGTTCTCTTTTTGTTACTCATTGGCATTATTATTATCAATTTTATTACTATTACTATTATTGTTATTAAGTTAGACTAGTTATTTGAAAACATGTAATTGCTTGTAAAAGATTGGTAGTAATTAATTCAACAAGGATTAACCTGCAGTAAAAGCGACTTTCTTGAATCGACTATAAATAAGATGTACCATGTATATAAAAATGATATTCTACTATTAGTATAAACTTCATCACAGGTGATACATCATTCCTCAATTTTTATACTCTTCTATAAAATCAAAAAATTTTCAAAGAGTGTGATTTTCTTCTGTTTTGGGAAAAAAGAACCCCGTTGGTTAGTACCAAGCAACGGATGCTGAATTTGACCACTGTGCGGTGTGATTGTCCTTTTCATCCAGTTGAACGATTCAAGAGAACTTTATAAAGTTGAGTGAAATTCTCTTTTAGAATTAGCAAATATTTTACGAAGAACTATCTCGTATCGCAACATTAGCATCGTAATATGCCAATAGAAAGAATCGATGAACTGTACAGAATTTATCAACTGTTTTAAATTGGGAGGAACGCACACCAAAGGCGATCCTAATTAAGAACGATATTCCACGTCAACAGAGAGAGATGAAACGAATACAGTTCGTGCTGAGATCCATAAATTTCAACAATGTAGGAATCGGTAAAAATGTCTAAAGCTTTATTCCAAAAGAAAACAGATGATTGAAATTGATGCCCAAAATTTTGCTGAGACGTGAAACAGAGCTAAAATCGTGTCACAGTCAGTCAGGAAGTGATAAATAACCCTACTCAACTGTTTTGTCCCCCAGCGGAGTTTTGTCTGGGCAAAACTGAAATTTCACCCTGAATTGTCGTCGGTTTCTGGCGATAGAAGAGATAAATGTACTGTGAAATTGTTACAAGATCCGCACAGAAAGACTGTGGTGCCTGTGGTGTAATGCTATCGTCACAGGATATGGACACGGCGATACGAGTTCAATTCCTGGACAAGACTGATTGCATTTCACATAGCACTAATACCCTTGGGAAAGGTATGAATCCAATTATTCTCCCTCCAGCTATGGGTAAATAGTAGGACAGACTAGGTTCTTCAGCCTTGGTGAGGCAACTAGTCTAGGAGAAGGAAAACTCTGAATTCAAACCTGCTAAACTCCGCTTTAAGAATTGACCTTGTGTCATATTCTGCCCGAGCGGAGGGGTTGGGTAAATAGGATCCGCACAGAAAGACTTCCATAATAGAGAAAATAAAAACGCAGGGAACAATATATCAGCAGTAGAGGAAATTATTTCGACCGAGACAAGTTCCATTATATGAATATAGAAACAAAGGCGTATATATATATATATATATATATATATATAGACTAAAAAGTTAAATGACAACAAGAATTTAAAACTGATGTATATATATATATATATATGGATCAACTGCCTAACTAGAAATATAATCTCGCTCAGTCGGCTGGGGCTGTAGAGGGGTAAGATCCCCCCGAGGGAGTCTCCTGTATATGACACTAAACAATCTGACCGTGAGGTTACAGAGATGCTGGGTCTTTGGAGAATTTGGAGTACCTCATCATTGCCATCGCTCGCAGGTCAACTCTAACCCGGAGTAGCAGCACCTGATAAGGTCCATTCTATGGGTCAAATAGAATTAAACAGCGTACTAATGCTAAATTGAATTGCTTGAAATAGAACAGTTTATTATTATAAAAATGAATTTAGCATTAAATAACCTACCAAGGTGGATATGCCATAAAGCCAAACAAGCAAACCAACAAATTGAAATGTAGTTCACTAAGCAATAGTATGAATTGATAACATATATATATATATATATGTGTGTGTGTGTGTGTGTGTGTGTGAGCAGAATGACAAAGGATTGAACGATATGATAATCACAAATACCTTTCAGGATCAAACGCGGCAAAGTAGATCCGAGAAAATCAAGAAAAGCTTAGAAAGGAACCAGAGGTTAAATGTTCTATCCTAAAAACAGCGTATACTTGTAGTGACAGTTTGAGAAATTGTAAATTGGACAAAAAAGGAAAATGCTTTATATGTTTATTGAGTTTGAACAATTTACTAAATAAAAAATCAGAGTTGGTAGGTAAATTTCGTCGTGAAAATAATTATTTACTTCGTAATCTAATCAATCTAATCAATATGTAAACCAGTTAACAGAGCCGTGACACAAAAAAATGAATGCATATTTCTTCAGTCAAATTTTTAATATTCTGATGTGTTGAATATTAGCCCACCGGAAGATCAACAACTTCTGAGTTATGAGTTTTATCATGCTTTATTATATATATATATATATATATATATATATATATATATATTCTACATGTTCCATCTGAAGATGGGTCTCCATTTTAAAGAAAATATATGAAACTATTGGAATAAACGTAGGAAGGTGAGATTTGAATTGTTTTTATTACATATATATATATATATATATAAAATCACAAATGGTAGGGAATAATTTTCTTTTCAATTACATACTGTAATTAGTTAACATTTAATTTTTGATTGTTCTCACCAAGTTTTGACCCAGGTTCATCGTCATTCAAAAAAAAGTTTGAATAATTTTAAAGACTTGATATGCCATATATAATTTTTAATTTATGATGAATAATTAGGCTGATTTTCACTAAATCACAGCTTATTAATGTTTTTATATAAATGTGTTCCAGGTACTTATGTAAATTTGCAAACGTAGAATATTATTCGGGGCCTAAATCACGTATTTTACATTTTAAATTCAGTCAAATTTGTGTACGGTGGTAGAAGCTTTTTTATCATAAAGGATTTTCGGACTATTGTCTTCATCTTAATTGTTATTTCCACAAAGTTTCGGCCGATATGTCCTCCGGCCTTCTTCAGGTGTTTGTCGAACTCGGGAACCTTCATGGAACTTTGAACTACGTCCTTTATTGAAACCACGGGGGTCGCCGCTTCTGATTCCGTTAGCCATAATCGGGTACAAGTGTTAAGTATTCCTGTATTTTTCAAAAAAAAATCTGAATATGAGCACAGGTAAAAAATCATACATAATTGTAGTAATTCTAGTCAAGTAAGAACATTAAGTTTATAAGTCCCAAAAATTCACTCTCAATTGTCCAGGAGGACTCATGGCGTAACGGTTATAGGTGTTGGTTCCCTAAGCTTTTAAGGCGACAATCATCTGGAGGTTGCAGGTTCAATCCTATACAGAAATACGTAACACTTGTTCCCGGTTTTTATGTCCAAATGTAAACACATATAGTACAAATAATATATATACAAATGCCCCTGAATCTCACTCTCAAGCAACGATTTTGCCACCTTTCGGAATAAACAAGAGAGATTATATTTTTATTCATAATTGTTATTGTTCTTTCATCCCCCAGTTTATTATATTTATTATGATTTGGTGCTAAGACCCGGATTTTGGGATCAAAACAATAGTTCTGTTATGTTGCAAATGGCCCTCGGGTATTTTGGGAAATAAGAAATGTATTAGCAATTTTGATGTGAGCATGTGGGAAAAGCCAACCACGTGAATAAATAGCATATAGGTAATTTTAAATAACTGCAAAAATAGGCAAGTGTTGCATAATGAATCGATAACCTTCAAAGTTTTGTATCATGATTGTTTCATTTTGTTGTTGTTGTTGTTGTTTATTTTGTATATTTTGTAACTTGTAAGTAGAGAGAAAGTCGTGTTGGTCGCTAAGAACACGTTCACAAGTAAACATTTGGAAAAAAAAAAAAGGATAATGATGAATGTTATATATTTACCTTTGAAAGACCGTTTACTTTGTAAATTTCAACACAGGATAAGATAAACAAAAGACAACGGAAATGCAGCATGAATTTGGTAGGAAGGTTGCGTAAACCTTCGAAAAATATGTAAGGACGGAAATTTTCAACCTCGAACAGGCATCAGTCATTCAGCAGTAAGCAGTAAGAGTTGAGAGACCAGACGTCACGCCGGTTTGGGCGCTAGCGCTGGGGTGGGCAGACGGCCTCAGTTTGATAGTCGGACAACTACCAGTTTCCCAAAAAAGGGTCTCGGAAGATGTCTCAACCTGGTGTAAAACATAGCTATTCCTGACACCCTCAAGTGTTAATGTTCCTTCATCTCCTGGTATATATATATATATATATATATATATATATATATATATATATATATATAAGGGGCGTACGATAAGTTTCCAGACTTTTTTCGTATGGGCATTTAAAATTGTCGTAGACTCTTAAAAATTCAGTATGTTATTGCAATACATGTTATGAGATGACTGACCAACCTATATGATTTCAGGTTCAAGTGAACAGCAACAACTGGAATACACCCTACTAAAGCCTGATTGTCACAGCTGGTGAATTTCAAAAATACAATCTGACACTTTAGAAGAACGATATGCAATAAAATTATGTTTTAAACATGGAAAAATGCCACAGAAATGTATGGATTGCTTGAGACTGCTTCTAGACCAACTTGCATGAATCGAGCATGAGTTTTTGAGTGGCATAAGAGATTCAAGGAAGGCAGGGAGTCTGTGAGGGATGATGAGAGATTTAGGAGGAGTAAGGAAGTCAATACACCAGAGTTGATTGACCAAAGGGTTAGGGTTACTATGTTGAGGTTTTAAGGGAGTTCAGGAAGAGATTTCTTCGGAAGAGGCAAGCACTCTTCAAATCGGATCAGTGGCATTTCCAGCAGGACAATGCACCAGTTTACAACTCCATCCTTGTCACAGACTATTTGACCAAGATGAGCATCAAGACACTTCCTCAGCCTCCCTACCGTCCAGACCTTGCTCCCTGTAACTTTTGGTTATTCCCTAAGCTCAGAGGCTGTCGTTATGAGACAAATGAGGAGATGAAAGAGGCTGTGACGAAGCTCATTGACACGCTCACACAAGAGGACTTCCATGCGGCCTTCGATATGTTGTTGGAACTATACAACAAGTGCATTGCAGCCAAAGGAGATTACTTCGAAGGGGACAAGTGTTTCATGTGTGTACTATCAATAAAAGTGCCCATACGAAAAAAGTCTGGAAACTTATTGTATGCACCTCGTATGTAATATATATATATATATATATATATATATATATATATATGTGTGTGTGTGTGTCTGTCTGTGCATGTGTGTTGTTGGTGGGGGTGGTTCAATGAGAGAAAAACAAACATTTTAAAATGAAAAGCCCTGCAAATGAATTTGAATGTGGTACTTTAGGTTTTTATTTCATCTGAATATGCTCCACCCACGTTTCGAACTTTGTGGTACTCTTCAGGAGAGTAATTATGAGTTTGTTTCAATAGTGATGTGATTATTTCTCATTAGAATTTGTTTATCAGTTTAATTATTTATTTCATTTATTATCTACGCATTAATAAGTATATATTTTGTTTGTTTCTATGTATACATTAGCATACGTGCCTTTACATTCTGTTTTAGTTTCTTTTCTTTTCTCTTTCAGATAAATGTATGTGAGAATGTATTTAGACGTATTCACTATACATTCTGTAATTGTTTTCCCCCTCTCTCTCTCATTTCGGGTTGAAAGTCACAGACATATTTCAAGATAGTTTGTGTGCTTCTGTATGTGGTTGTGAGCGCAAGCGTGAAATTCAATTTTGCGTTTGTATGTGTGTGTGTGTGTGTGTGTGTGTGTGTGTGTGTGTGTGTGTGTGTGTGTGTGTGTGTGTATGTGTGTGTAAAATTAGGCTCCGTTTAATGTAGGCTTGAATTTATCAATGATTTTTTTCCTTTTATTTGGAATAATGAGAAGTCGTCAGTTTTGTATATTGGTGTTATTTTGAAGATTCCATTGGTGCATTCGTAAATTTGAAACATAGTTTTCTACTATCTAGTAATAATAATGCCAATATACACACACATAGATTTGTGGATCTATTTCTTTGAATACACACACACACACACACACACACATATATATATATATTGTAATACCGGAACTACACACTCAGTGACTCTTTTTAGTATGACACCGGTAAAGATATAAATGGACGGTGTCTGACTACTTCAGGGGAAAAGGCGTTAATCGCTCTCTGATAGACTTGCCAACTTTTCGGCTTGTACCTATAGAATACCTTTATTGAACCAACGATACAACACACACACACACACACATATATATATATATATATATATATATATATATATATATATATATATATATATATATATATATATATATATATATTAATACTTATTACTTTGAAGCCTATCCTAGCTCAAAATTTCAGTTACCTGACGAAGGTATTTGTAAAATTCGTAGTGAAATGTTCATTGTATAATGTTATATCTATACTGATAATATTCTCCTTTGAATTCGAAGCATTGACAAAGATAAAGCGAATCAAAATAAACAATTGCTTTCTTAATCATTAGGTTCCGTATATATTGATTTATGTATGTTTTACCCATGGGCGTCGATCTAATTACTAAAAAGGAAATATCGAAAACTTATTGACCCCAAAGAGCTTTTTACAGCTAACTGCGTTTTTATGTATGATTCATTTTATTTTTATCTGCAGCTGTCCGAATTGTCGCATTGATGGATATTTTTTTTCTTTTTTCAAGATGAAAATTTTTTTTTTCTTTTTTTAATGATATCGATCCATTTACTTCTTCAAATCGTATGAACGATAGTACCAGTCAAAGAATGTCTTAGGTCTTTTGTGTTCGTTTTTCACCGATTTTTAAACCTTTTTATTACAACTTGTCTAACATTCATTCGCTTCATACGTTTTGGATATGTGAGGGTTTTTGTATTTTTTTGTTTTCTTGTTTTTCTTAGGGTGGGGGTAGTATGTATGTGTGTGTGGGGGGTATGAGTGTCTTTGAAAGATACTTATCCTGAATGGTACATACAAGAACATATCCACACGTGTATGCACACACATATACATATGTATATACAAAATATACAAACGTAGCTTCACAGTAGACAAAAGACAAAAATAATCATTTATTTTACACAAGGGATTGGTTAGGTTATTTGGTTCAATGGCACATCAACTCTTGATGCTTATTCAATACCACACTGAAGAGTTCTGATTGAACGAAACAGTCTGTCAATATATATATACATATATATATATATATATATATATATATATATATATATATATATATATATATATATATATGCGTGTGTGTGTGTGTGTGTGTGTGTGCATGTATATGATTTTTAAATGAATACTATGTCGGTAACATTATTTTTAAACGAGCGAGAGTTCATTTTTTTTTTATATATAATCAAATGATTTCAAGTATTGCTATCAAACACTAATTGTTCTACGTGGCCTACTTAAAGGGTTTCAAATATAATAATTGATAAAATAAGTTCTGTTTTATCCACAGACCGAATCCTAACAGGTACTGCCATTTCGGGTTAGAGTATGTCTGGGAATAATGACAATGTAGAGGAACTCTATATTCCCAAAAGTTCTAGGATTGAAGCCTCAGCATCCGGTAGTTTAATGTCATATTCAGGATACTCGCAGGGTAGGGTTTTTTACTCTGCTGCAGGGATGCATTCGGCGTATTCTACAGCCCTAGCCAACTGGGATAAACAATTTATATTTAGATGTTAGCTTCATCTTTGTCATGGCAGTTAATCCAACACATCGCTATAAGTAATTTTCATGGAACATAATAAAATGAAGATTTTGGATCGACGCAATTCAACTCAATAAACCTTTAAGACAGGAACTCATTTATTCTATTTGTACAAATATGCAATATATATATATATATATATATATATATATATATATATATATATATATATATATATTTCTTATGATCTTCATGTATAGACGTTCAAGTCTCTTGTTTCTTTTCGTATATCGGGATGAAAAGGGTAGAGAAAGTGTCCCATATTTACCCAAGCGCTTTTAACAACGTCTCTAGACGTCCTCTTATAAATAAAATTCACACCAAACAAAAATAGAAACCAATACTTCCCCTGAGAACGACCAGAGACATGGTTAAAAGCGCTTGAGTAGATATGGGACTCTTTCTCCACCATTTTTATCCTGACACACGAAAAGAAACAAGAAAATTTGAACGCCTACACATGAAGATGACAAGGAAAAATTTTCTGTGGTCTATAACAAAGCCAGTTGGAGGTGCCCGTGGAGTAATGGTTATCGTCGTAGGAAATGGACACGGCGACACGAGTTCAAATCCTGGACGATACTAATTGCATTTTCACATAGAACTAATACCCTTGGGAAAGGTATGAATCCAATTATTCTCCCTCCAGCTATGGGTGAATAGTCGGGCAGACTGGTTTCTCCAGCCTTGGTGAGGTAACTAGTCTAGGAGAAGGAAAACTCTGAATTCAAACCTGTTAAACTCCGCTTAAAAAATTGACCTTGTGTCATATCCTGCCCGAGTGGAGGGGTTGGTAAATATCATTTGATAACAAAGCCAGTTTGAATAATGATTTGCAGCCACAATACACTATATATATATATAAAGGAAACTTGTATTGAAAGATTTTAGCTTATGGAGTGGCAATACCGCCTTGAGCTACCGAAACTGTATTATCACCCTGGTTGGCGGCTGATGAGGACAGAGTATCGCACGTGCTTTCACACGTTGTATGATGAAAATTTAAAAAATATAAATATATATATATATATATATATATATATATATAATAAAAGGAAACTTGTATTGAAAGATTGTGCATTCGCAAACAGAGAAATAGACAGGTAGATAGACGGATAGAGTTAAAAAAGCACATACTGAAAAAGAAAAACAAAATATGATAGATACATGGAGATAAGAAAGATGATAAACCGAATTATGACTTTAAAAAAGTAAGAAAGAGAGGAAAGTTTGAGAAACAGGCTCTGTCTGTATGCGTAGAGGGAAATAGCAAGTCATACGGTAAGAAACGCCTGAAACAATGCAAATTCATGCAAAGAAGACAAAAAAGAAGAAAGGCTTTAATGATTTTATCAGCGCAATTACCTGACCTCTAATCTTTTCGAATCATATCTATTGTAAGTGCAAGTAGCACGCTCTGAATAATTCCAACAATGAAGCCATTATTTTCATATTTTCGCATCATTAACTTGCGCTGGCATGCCGCGTATGGCATCCGTATTTCTTCATTCTGAAGAGCTCTTCACGAAATATGGATACTCGGATGCGCCTAAGATGCTTCGTTCCGCTCTAGCGAGGATTAGGCTCGATTCTTGTTGGTATCGATCTGGAGAAAAATCTGTGTGCTTGAGTTATCTCATGCAGGTTTCATGTTATAAATATACGTTGTATAGGTAATAAAAAAAACTTTTCAATACTTTATCAGTTTTCCAGTTGACAAAATGAATGTCAGAATGTGATAGTGCTCTGTGAAGTATAATTCTCCGAGGGGCAAGTTCAATGGTCAGTAGAAACTAGTTTTGAAGGAGAAACCGGGGAAGATGAAAGCAGTAAGCTATATCAGTGAGGAAGATCCTATTTTTATTTTTTGTTTGTTTGTTAGTTGGTTTGCTTGTTTTAGGGGTTCTTTTTATTGTTTCACTTGGCTTTGTTTGAATTTTTTATTGCTTCTTTATTTTATTTATTTTTTTTTTTTGGTTAGTTGTTTTTTGGCGAATTTTTTTTTATTTTGTTGCTTTTTTTATTTTTTGTCTTTCATGATTTTTTAGAGAGATAGCTTAAAGATTCTTCTGTAGGTCCTGGATATACCTTCGATTTAAGATTGATTACTTGATTGATTTTAACGGCATGTCAACTAGTCAAGGGTTATTTTGTGCCCAGAGGTTAAAGAATCACGATCATTGTACATTCATATTTATATTTTTTGTGTAATTGTTTCTGAAGGGGTTTTTTTACACGCAGTTATATGATATCAAGTATTTTTATCTAATACAAATAATTTGTACACTGTTGTATGGTTTTTAATAACTAAAAATTTTAATCCTTAATAAATAATGATAGCTTTAAGTGATTATTCTTAATATAAATTTACTGTTATGTGGTATAAATTATTCAATCTAATAAGGATAATCTTTAAACAGAACATTTTCACCCATTGGCATCTAGGGAATATCGGGTCATTCAATGTAGATTAGAATATGTATAGTACCTAGGGAGGGATCGAACTCATCTTCACGATCACTTGAGACTGGTTCGCACATTACAACATTATTGAGCGAGGCCAAAAGATTTAACCTGAAATCTGGTTCAAAGTAATATAGAAATTAATACATTATCACAAACTTTAATACGTGCTTACAGATATAAAAATATCGAGGAAAGACAGAGATAGACGTGAACAAATTGTTGAGTGCGTATCCAAGCGTAGTTGGGACGGAAAGACTAAAGGAAAAAGAAAATTACTACAAGGCAGATTGAAAAAGAGAAAGGAAATAATAAAATGATAAAAGCAAAAGAACTGATAAAATTTCAAGCACAGCATAAATTGGTTGGAGAAGCTGAATTCAGCGCATGAAGAGTCAATATTTCCAGCAGAACGTCTGTTGTTCATATCTATCTATCTATCTATGAGTTTTTTGTGGCAGAACTTGAAATAACTTACTGAAAGCATCACAGGAAAACTTTTAAAATCTTCTGAAAGTTATATATATATATATATATATATATATATATATATATATATATATATATATTCAGATTTTATCAAAAGCCCTCCGTTGCAAGGTTAGAATTCTGAGTTTTATTTCTCTTAGACTAGTTGCGTAACCAAAATTTAAGAGCCCAATCTGACCTAATATATACTCATAGCTACAGGGAACACATGGAGTCATGCCTTTTTCCCAGAGGTATTAACAAAGTGAAATGCAATCACTCGGGCTCAAGTTTTGAAGACGTTTATATATATATATATATATATATATATATATATATGTGTGTGTGTGTGTGTGTGTGTGTGTGTGTGTGTGTGTGTGTGTGTGTGTGTGTGTGTGTGTTTCTGTGTCACTGTCTCTGTGTGTGACTCAAACTAGACATACTACAGATGACAAAGGACCATACAGAAGTCATATTTACCAAGACAAAAAGAACAATGAATGAAACATTGACTTCAAAATAAGTGTAAAACGTCCCGAAACTGAAGCCGTATTTTCCAAGAAAAAAAATAAAAAATACAAGTATCAAGTATCAAGACAGAAGGTATATTTTCCAAGACAGAGATGAACTATGAATTAAACCACAGTTGTCTTCAAAATACGAATTGTGTCCAAAAAGTATGAAAACTGACGCTGTGTTTAACAAGAATGAATGAAAGGAACCTTCAAAATCCTCACCTTGAAATTCAAGAATACTGATCCTAGTTTTTCATCATCTCCGAAACTTTTCGTTTGATAAGCTGTGAAGCTGTACCGTCCTATTTCGTCAATTCTTATATCCGAGATGAAATTTTCGTATTAGTCTAAAGTTGTTGAGAATAAAAGCTACTGCTCTTCTACAATTCTGTGTTTCTCAGAAAAAAAAAATGCAGCTCAAAACTTTTGACTCTGCTCCATTAATCTCAAACATTTTAAAATTATCAGTTTTATTCACTTAAAGGGAAAGAATATTTTTGTTTATTCTATTGGTAGTAGGCTCGGTTTGGTTTCTTTGTTTAATGATATATCAATCTTCATAGGTTATTTAAATTCAAAACCATATTTGTACAGAGACAGTAATGATACTATTTAACCCGTAGCTGGGAAAATTAGGAGATCCGTACCTTTGCCAAGGACCGAAAGTAAACATAATAAAGCAACTGGAGTTTGATCTCACTTACTAAGGTATCGCAGTCGAGCACGTTAGCTGCTACGTCACGGGTACACACACATTTGCAATAGTTTAGCGCGGTTTCGTCAACATATTTTTGTATTTTAACTTACACAAGTCAAATTATAATATAAGTTGATCTAGGTCTGGTGAATATGGTGAGTGATGCACTTGCACAATCCTGTGCTGCATCAATGATATTTTGTTCAAAATTATCAAATTTGCACAGCACATCTCAACATCAATTTACTATATAAGCTGATCTATGCCTGATTGATATGGTGAATATGGTTTCGATTGTAATTGGTGTTGACACAAATCGGTCTGACAGAGACGTGTTTTATTTCGATTTGTCATGTTATATAGTTATATGCATATATATGCAGAAAGTATCACAACGACACAACGATAAAGGACGAGCGAAGGCTTCTTAAGAAAAATATGTACCTCTCACTTTATTGTAAGGGTTCGAAAAGGTTACTCAAGGTTTGCGTGTGAGAGGGAGCTGGAGACCGAACAGAACTGCAATATATTGACCCCCCACTCTTATGGTCGTCAGCGTTGTGTCTTTCTAGTTCTCCAGGGCTGCTCAACCCGAGGCCCGGGGGCTCAGCTTTCTGCTGAGTGCTGGCTTTCTCTACCACATCTTATCGGCAACTTCTCTGGACCCCAACTCAATCAGGGCCCCAAGGGCCCCTTCGGCCTGGTGTGGCTTTCCCTACCACATCACGTCTCTAACTCCAACTGTCTGACTTTTTGTCTTGACCGAGTTATATAATAGTTCAACTCCCACTCAATCGCCTACTGGATCTTTGGAATGGTATGTTTGATCGTCATCAAGCGGAATTAACTGTCATGCAGTTCACAGGTCACTCTCTTCCGGTGCATCAGTCTATGAGTGTACCATGGGAATTTTAGCTTGTCCCATTCTGTTAGCCCATTTCCGCCCACGCGATTTCCTCTCATAACTGCCATTGGAATGTGTCACTTCCTTCCGGTGCATCACCTTGGAATGGCAGGTTTGGCCGGGTCGAAGGTCAAAATACAACAGTCAGACTTGTCAAAGACGTCTAGACTGCAGGTCTTTTGGGGGGGGTCGTCTAAATATCATCATTTGATAGTTGCTCACTTGTGAATACGTCTTCCTTTAAATTTCAAATCTTTAAATTTAAGAATTAACTATAATACATTTCACTTTCGATAGTTTCTGATCACACCTCAAATTAGTCTGACCCAGTCGGCTGGGGCTGCAGAATACTCCGACTGCATCTCTGCAGAGGGGTAAGACTCCCCCAATGAGTGTCCAGGATATGACATTAAACAGTCTGATGGTAAGTTTCAGTAATGCTGGAGATTTAAGTAATTTTGAGTACCCCTTCATTGCCATCGCTCCCAGTGGTAGCACCTGATAGGGTCCTATCTATAGGTTAAATATAACTGTTTGAAATTTAAAATGTGTATTAATGGTAAACTGAATTGTTTAAATAGAACTGTTTGATTATGTAACTGAGAGTTAACAGCTGACAAGTGTTTAACTGAAGTGTTAATGATACATAGCAATACTTGGCACCATTTGATCATTTAACTGTGTGTAAGCAAATGACTGATTTTTAATTGAATAGTTAGTTATATGTAGAAATACTTGAATGCATTAATCTGTGTGCAAACAAATGATTTATAGTAAATAAAATTGTTCGAATAACATAAATCTTGTAAGTGAAACCGTTTAACCGTGGGAAAAATCAGTCAGGTTCGTTTAAAAATGTTATCTACAAAATGTGTTTAGAAATCATATATCTAATACATATGTATAAAAATAATTTTGCATTAAATAAGCTACAATAGTTGATATACCATAAAACCAAATGAAACCATTCAAATTCGAGATATATATTTTGTGCTAGTTCTGAGAATTTTTAACATTGCAGAGATTTTTCTTTTTTTCTTTCCTTTTTTTTTTTTTTTTTTTTTTTTCTAGTCCTGTTGTAAACCTGTCGAGCTGCGAAGAATCTATGTATTTTCATCGTCCCAATAATTTCAGGTTTGTCCATCAATCTTAACCACTTGTTATTTCTTTGCAACACAATCACTGAAATAAACAAGAAAATAAACACGAGTTCCCACTTTGTATGGAGCGAGAATTTGCTTATTTACAAGACTGACATTTACATAAATAAACAAAAATGATCTTAACTGTACGAAGAATTTCTCAAGACAATATTTTTGTTAAATTTTTTCTTGACTTTTTAAAAAATTCCTTCTGGAAACAACGCAGCCTCCAGATAATATAGCTTAAGGCAACGATTTAATTTGCTTGTTCAACTTCCAAAACCCAATTTGCAAATACACTGACACGGTAATGTCCGCACGCATACAGGGACATATATATATATATATATATATATATAATGCAAATTTGGGTAAAATTTGGTCTTTGAACATGTTTTATTTGATACAAATCATCAAGACAGAAATAAAATCTGACTAAAGAACTTTTTAGTTAGCCATTATCAAGAATTTAAATCGTTCTCTTGTGCATGAAATCAAGAAAACAGTGATGTTTCCGTGCAAATTCATATTTGAATTAAGATTAAATCATTTTTATTATCATTATTATTATTATTATTATTATTATTATTATTATTCACTCATTAGAGCTTTTCACATCAGCGTTATTCGATGGTTTTTCACTAGAGTCTGAGTGACAGCAAGTCTCCTCAAGTCTCCAGGACTCTTCTCAGTATTCTGGCCGTTCTCAATAATGATGTCGTTTGGATAGTCTCTACTCGTCCGCCAACTTCCAAGTCCTCTAGTCCCTTTAGCAGTCCTTTATTTACTGTTCCAAACGCACCAATTACAATTAGTATAATTGTTACCTGCATGTTCCACAGTTTTTTTCAATTCCCTAGCAGGGTCGAGGTACTTATCCTTCTTTTCACATTCTTTCAATTTTATTCTGTGGTCTGCCGGGACAGCAAAGTCGACTATTTTGCAAGTTCTCTTCTTTTTTATTTTTTTGTTGATTATTATTAAATCTGGTCTTCTGGCCGGGGTAAGGTGATCCGTTTGTATGCTAAAGTCCCATAGGAGTTTATGCATGGCATTTTCTTGGACAGGTGATGGGTTGTGCATATACCATTTCTTAGTATGGTCGAATTTAAGTTTCTTACACATTTCCCAATGAATCACCTTGACGACCAAGTCGTATCACGCCTTATATTCCCTCTGTGCTAATTTGCTACATTCGCTTATTATATGATTGATGGTTTCATCTCTGTCACCACATAGCCTGCATTTGCTATTTTGTTGAGTCTTATCTATTCTCGCTTTGATATATTTGGTTCTTATGGCGCTGTGTCGTGCTGCTATTAGGAGAAACTCTGATTATTATTATTATTATTATTATTATTATTATTATTATTATTATTATTATTAAATTCATACTTGAATTATTTCTTCAAATTGAATTTTATCATTAAATTCATATTTACATTATTTTTCAAATTATCAATTGAATGTCAGCCCTGTCTGTGGGGTGCAGAATACACTAACTGTATCAATTTCTGGATTTGCTAACTGTATCGCTCACAATAAAAAGGATGACCTCCGAATAAACTGAATGTGATTTTGAGATTCTAATTCAGAGGATATGCGAGTGTAGAATTCTCCTTCATTGTTATAACCTTCAGATCTACTTTTTACTTTTGGTTCAAATCTATTTGTTTAAATATTTTTCGTATTTGATAGAGCCCTATGCACAAAAAACACTTAAGAAACACCTACACAATAAGTGTAAATATGAATGTACAATTAACGCGATTCACTAACCTATTTGCCAAAAATAACCTCAGACAGATTGGTCCTATTTACCCAACCCCTCCGCTCGAGCAGGATATGACACAAGGTCAATTTTTAAGCGGAGTTTAACAGGTTTGAATTCAGAGTTTTCCTTCTCCTAGACTAGTTGCTTTACCAAGGCTGAAGAAACCATTCTGCCCTACTATTTACCCATAGCTGGAGGGAGAATAATTGGATTCATACCTTTCCCAAGGGTATTAGTTCTATGTGAACATGCAATCAGCCTCGTGTCGCCGTGTCCATTTCCTACGACGATAACCATTACACCACGGGCACCTCAAACAGATTGATATGCTGTTAAAATCAATCAAGTGATCAAATGAATACTTCTGTTACGTGATAATGATGCTCTGTATAAATGAAATAGCATAAAGCCCTGTCAGGGGTCATATGTTAGCAACATTCCTAAAGATTTTGAATTTTCTACATATTAAACATTTTTTTAAAATTCCGTCCCCATGAAGAAACAATAGTTTGCTTAATGCGTTTCAATGAAGACGGCGTCTGATTTTAGAATATTATTTCTTGCAATTAACTATATTTTAGAATGAATGAGTAAATCATAGACGGCCATTGTCTGTTAATCGACCTTATAAAATCTTATCACTGATAAAACAAAACGGAAATTCTTCAAAGCTATACTTCTCTTAGTACTATTGTATGGTTGCCCCACTAGGTGGACACGAACGGAATGCTTGGAGAAAAGGCTAGATGTGAACTACACAAGGATGCTGTGGGTTGTTTTGAGAAAATCCTGGGATCATTCAATTAAGAAGAGAAAGAGAAGAACTTTCTCCAACGGATTCCTGCTCATGGACACACCAGTGATGGCTGCTCAGCAAAAACTTACATAAATATGTGAAAAAATTACATATTCGCTTTGTGCGAATAGGAACAGTTTAGATGTCAAATCAAGTGCAATGACCAATAGTGACAGATGACGAGAGAGAGAGAGAAAGAGAGAGAGAGGTCGTCAAAGAACTCTAGAAAGAGTGCAGTTATTTTTCCGTTGCTATTACTCCCAGGTCAACTCTAACCCGGAATAGTGTTATCTGGTTGGTTGGTTGGGTTTTATAGTAGATTAACCATGGTAGGTTATGTACATATATCAAGTATGTATGATTTTTAAACGCATTTTATTGATAACAGTTTTAAAGGAACCTGAGCTCATTTTTTCCCACAGTTATATGGTTTCAAGTATTTCTATCTAATACGAATAATTCTATTTACTATTAATCGTTTTTTTGCCCACTGTTTAATGGTTTTAAGCAATGCTATCTAATACTAATAATTCTATTCAATATTAATCTTTTGTTTACACACAGTTGGGTCATTACAAGTATTGCTATTATACACTTATTTTTCTGTTCAACATAATTCATTCGTTTGCATACAGTGTTTCTATGTATCGCTAACAATTTAATTAAACATAAAGGATTTGTTTACATTCAGTTAAATGATCACACGTTTCTATTTATAACAATTAAATTTAGCATATGTAATGTTTTGTGCTGTTTAAATGTCAAGGAGTTCTGTTTGACCCATAGACTGGACCCTATCAGGAGCTAACATTACCATTTAGAGTGGACCTCTGAGTGATAGCAATGAAGGGGTTCTCCGCATTCCCTAAAGCTCCAGTGGTGGAACCTCACCATCAGATTGTTTAGTATCGTATTCAAGACACTCGTTGTGGGAGACTTACCTCTCTGCAGAGATGCAGTCGGTGTATTCTACAACCCCAGCTGCTGTAGTAGAACTTGCTAGATTCCCATCCATGAGGTAAATAGATCTATTGTTCATCATTATCATCATCATCATGTCGCGCCGCCAGCGCGGATATCCTTGACCCTCTCTCGCCATTTCTCCCTATCATTCATCGCCTCCGGCAGGTCTTCAGGGTTACATCCTGTGTCTTCACATAGTTGCTGTATGTAAGTTCGTGCTAGTCGTCCTACTTTTGCACATCCATATGTGGGGGTCCACAGGAGTACATCGCTTATGAGCTCGTCCTTGCTTCTCCAGCAGTGTCCCGCGTGTCTGGTTCGTCTGACTTGTATAGTTTTCGTGATGGGGGGCAAGTGTCCGTATAGTTGGAGTCTCATGGGGTGTTGTCGCCAGGACTTGTTTAATACTGCTCTTAACATTCTTGTGTAATTTCCGTCTAGTTTCCTCTCCAGCCGCTTCGTTAGCGTCCATATGGTGCATCCATATAGCAGTATCGACACAACCGTTGCCTGGAAGAAACTGCGTTTCATTTTATCAGTTAGGTCCGGCTTCCATATGATCGAGAGCCTATCGATAGCTGTCCATGCCTTCGTCAGTCGTGTGTCGATGTCTTTTTCGGTTGATGAGATGCTACTTCCTAGGTAGGTGAATTTGTCTACTAGTTTCAGAGAGGCTCCGTCTAGTGTGGCAATGTTGCCCGTTTGGTTGTAACACATATATTCAGTTTTGTTTGCATTGACATGGAGGCCAATGCCAGCTGCGGCTCGTTCCAGACTATGCAGTAGTGTCTCTGCTTGATTAGGCGTATTCGCTAGTAACGCCAAGTCATCAGCGTAGTCGGCGTCCGTGATTGTTTTTGCGGGGTACCTTTTGCTTCTTCTCTTAGTCAGCTCGAAGCCATTTTCTCTGATTTTGTCGATCGAAGTCCTAAACACATAGTCTAGACAGATGATAAAAAGGTACGGGGCGAGTGTGTCTCCTTGTAGTACTCCTGCAACAATGTGGAAGTATTCCCTGTCTCCATCTGGTGAACGTACTTTCACTTTGGTGTTTCTGTAGAGAATCATTATCGCAGCTACTGTTTCTTTTGGTAGGCCGTATGCTAGTAGGATTTGCTCCATCTTCCCTCTGTGTATGGAATCGAAGGCCTTGGTAAAGTCGACAAATAGTAATGTCGCCTGTAAGTTTTTTGCCCGAACGCCATCAAGGATTCTACGGATGGTCAGTATTTGTGAGGTTGTGGATCTATTTCTCCGGAAGCCGTTTTGGTTTTTCCTAAGGATGTTGTCTATTTTGGGTTCTATGCGGTTTCGTAGTAGGGCATTGTAGATTTTGGCTGCTATGGATGTAAGTGTTATCCCTCGGTAGTTCTTGGCTAGTCCGAGGTCGCCTTTTTTAGTGAATGGAAGGATGCATCCCTTCGTCCATCTTTCTATCCTATTTTGACTATATACTGCGTTGCATTGCCGGAGCAGTATATCGTCGAATTGTCTAGTCTTCCACACTTCTGGGAGGATCTCGTCTAGCCCTGCTGCTTTCCTATTTTTAATTCTTCTGAGAACTGAGTCGAGTTCTTCTTTGGTGAATGGACCTAGTTTAACGTCTAATTGCTTACTAATAATTCTGGTGATCGGTTCATCTGTTATTTCCGGTGGGTTTCCTAGTAGATTTTTGAAATGCTGTTCCCACAGTTTTACTCTTTCTTGTTGGCTTGCAGCTTTCAATTTTGCTTTGGCTGTGCTTTTCCTTCTACTTACTTCGTTTATTGTTTGCCAGGCTATCCTGGATTGTCTATCTTCCACCGAGTCTGTTATTAAGTAATCAAAGAAAAAGTCTTCAAACTGACAAAGAAAAGATGCAGAAGGTACCCCACAAAAACAATAACCGACGCCGACTACGCCGATGACATAACCATTCTAGCAAATACACCTAACCAATCCTAAACACTACTGCATAGTTTGGAACAAGCCGCCGCAGGCATTGGCCTCCATGTCAATGCACACAAAACTAAATACATGTGCTTTAATCAAACAGGCAACATTTCCACACGAGACGGAACCTCTCTGAAACTGGTAAACAAGTTCACCTACCTTGGAAGCAGTGTCTCATCAACCGAAAAAGACATCGATACGCGGCTAACGAAGGCATGGACAGCTATCGATAAGCTATCGATCAAATGGAATTCAGACCTGACCGATAAAATGAAACGCAGTTGCTTCCAAGCAGCGGTCGTGTCGATACTGCTATATGGATGCACTATTTGGACGCTGGAAAAAAGTTAGACGGCAATTACACAAGAATACTGCGAGCAATATTGAACAAGTCCTGGAGGCAACACCCCCCACAAGGCACCAACTATACGGCCACCTACCTCCCATCACGAAAACTATCCAAGTTAGACGAACCAGACATGCAGGACACTTCCGGAGAAGCAGAGACGAGCTCATAAGTGATGTACTCCTATGGACCACTACATATAGCCGAGCAAAATCAGGACGACCTGCTCGAACATACATACAGCTGCTCTGTGTTGATACGGGATGTAACCCTGAAGACCTGCCAGAGGCGATGAACGATAGGGAGGAGTGGTGAAAGAGGGTCAGGGATATCCGTGTTAGTGGCACAACATGATGATGATGAAATGAGTAAAACCTCTTAGAATTTGATTCGATTGATTAAACCCGTTTTATTTGTATAAGTAAAGATGGCGACCGTAGTTGAGGTTGACCAGAAGGCTCCCTTTTCAATAGCTACTACACCGAGGTGTAGGGGTTGACACGCTACTCCTTTCCCATGATTGCACCAATTTACCCTTGATACGTACCTTATATTGCTGAGTGTTAAGCTAGAAGGTATCAAGTACCATTTTTAAAGTCTTTGGTACGACCGGAGCAGGGATTGAACCCAGGTCTCCCGGATCATTGACGAACATTCTACCCGCTAGACCAATTTTCTATTAATTTTTAAAAGTTCTTGAATATTTTTTAGAAGATAATTAACATTATATCTTTTTTCGGGGTTTATATTTAATTAGTAGCGGTGTGCTTAGTTATGGGCGATACTGTATTTGTGTGTGTGAGCATGCGCGGCTGTGTCGAGTATATTTTAAGCAGAAAGTTATAAATATACTTGTTTTTATGTTTGCCGAAGCTAGAAAGCTAAGAGAAAGAAGTGTTTTGTAAAACAGTTTCACGTTATTTGGTCTTTCGGCTATATCTTGTCTGTTGGATAATTTCCAACGGTTTATTTCAAAGGTTTATTCAATGTGAAATACTTAAACGCAGAAATTGAAAAGACGGTAAAAGCTGCGATAAAATTAACTGCAAATTTATTTTTACAAACAGCGTTTACGTTGGTTAGACTTCAGACATTTAAACGTGCTGTATTAGGCATTGAAAACGTAGCAAAAGTTTATTCACGGAAAGAACACAGGAAAAGTGTTGTAAACACTTTTCTCTTTGCTGCCAAACAAATTCAATCGATATTCTGTGTGTGTGTGTGTGTGTGTGTGTGTGTGTGTGTGTGTGTGTGTGTGTGTGTGTGAAGAAAAAGACTACATTAGAATTTAACTGCCTTAGTGGATCTGCTAAATACGGTTCAGTGACTGGTCAATAAGTTCGTACGAAGCAAACGGTATAGAAGTTCATGGCTGGAAAATCTACTGAATTGGAAAAAATCATTTATGCATAGAGTGTTTCAAGAAAATTTAATATCATTTCGTAATCTAATAATTTGACCAATTCTCGCTCAAATCTCAAATTTTAACAACCTTTGTAGAAAGAACCCAATGTTTAAAGTTTAATATCTAATTTTCATTTCTTTTTCAGCTATAGAAAAGCCATTCCCTGGAAAATAAAAGTCGCTTAAACACTAAACATAAGAATAGAAATTCTAGTTGTTTCTATTCATGCTATTAAAATCTGAGAACATATGAATGCAAAATGGCCAAGTCATTGAACTGCAAAATGTCAATTTTTTCTGAAACACCAAGAATTTACCAAATCTTTCCACAACGTGGATCAGATGTGACAAAAGGTCAATATTTTATGCTGATATCGAATTCAGTATTTATTTTACTCCTTGACCAGTTGCCGTACCAAAGGTAAAGAGCCCCGTCTATCCTATCATTTATCAACGGCTGAAGGGAACAAATATACCTTTTCCAGTTCAAAATGAGAATAGTTCAGTTCAAAATGGGAATAGTTCATTTCAAAATGGGAATAGTTCAGTTCAAAATGGAAAAATTATTATAAGTATAAATATAAAACATATTTTATGAATTATTTTAGCAATAAAATTGTTAACATTTTATATTATAAAAAAAAATTCTTCAAATCATTTATTAGAACACAACATCTTCTAATGCTACAGCTGCAGGAATTTTAGATTGAGTGATCAGTGAAAGGATTGAAGCCCAGTTTGGGTTTTAAAAATATTTTTTATATTTATACTTATAATAATTTTTCCATTTTGAACTGAACTATTCCCATTTTGAACTGAACTATTCCCATTTGAACTGAACTACTCCCATTTTGAACTGGAAAAGGTATAGATTCTGGCCTTGCCAAGAATTCAGAGTGAAAGCAAAGATCGAACAGCCTGGCCTAAGATTATGAACTTACGACACATGGTCGATCTTCTTAGACAGTAACCATTAAACCACGATTATATGTTTAGGTTTTGGTAATTTCTTTAAAAGAATGAATGAGTTAATCGATTTGTTATATATTCCGAGATACCTCGATAATAGTAGCCTATTACCGATTGGCTAAATGATTATTTTTGTTATGCTAATTATGTTAGTTTTTAACGGCATATCAACTCTTTATGGGTTGTACAATGCCAAAATGTAATTCCTTTTTTGTGGCGGGTGGTTATTTTTTTACAGCATATCAAATCCTTATGTGTTTTCTTACTGCCGAGGTTTAATCCATTTGTTTGATTGTAATCATTACTATTTTTCATGTTCTAATGCACTTAATTTTAATTGCACTTATTTTTAATTGCACTTATTTCCCTATAACCATTTTTTCATACACAGTTGTGTGACATCAATGGCATGAATTTTCACACAGTTGTATGATATTAAGGATTCGAATATAATACTTATATACTGTATAAGCCGATATATTTTCATCAATTATAACCTATAAAACTGCCATGTAAAAAAATACCAATATATATATATATAAATATAGTGTTCGCCAATCGTCTGGGAGACCGAGGTTCAATCCCAGGTCGGGACATACCAAAACCTAAAAAAAAATGGTACTTGATGGCTCATTGCTTAACACTCTTCATTATAAGGTATGGATCAAGGGTAAAGTTCAGCAATCCAGGGAATAGAGTAGCGTCTTCCCCTACACTACGATGTAGTAGCTATTGAAAAAGGAGCATTGGGGAAACCCTTGACTACGGTCGCCAACTTTACTTTTTACTTTTACACACACACACACACACACACACACACACATATATATATATATATATATATATATATATTATATAGAGAAGAATGAACACTAAATCAAGGTATAATTACATTTCAAAAATGTTTAATGCACATGAAATAGAAAATACTATACAAATTCTTTGAAGGTATATGTCTTTAATTGTTTGTGATAAACTCTTTTGAAATTAACAATTTATGTACAGCGGTGTAGTAGTAAATTACCCTGTATATCCATCACACTCCCAATAACTCTCTCTCTCTCTCTCCCTCTCTCTCTCTCTCTCTCCCTCTCTCTCTCTCTCTCTCTCTCTCTCTCTCTCTCTCCATTTTAGCAGGATTGTGATCCCGATCGGAAATGCGAGTGGGCAGTAAACTAAATAGTCAATAAATATTCAGATTTAGTCAAAAGAGCAAAAAGACAAATTAAGCAAGAATCAACTCTTATCATACATTCTCAGGCAGACAAAGCAGGATGAGAAAAATCTAAGCAAAAAAAAGTTACTGTATATGACAGGAAGGAGTAAAAGATCAAAAATTAAAGCTGACGAAATTATCTATTTATTCAGTTTGAATTATTAATCAACGTATGACAATATATCTTCAATTCTTCACAATCTCAGAAAATTCTTACCAAACGCCTCAGTCTGTCTGTCTGTCTGTCTGTCTGTTATACACACACACACACACACACACACACACACACACACACACACACACATATATATATATATATATATATATATATATATATATATATATATATATATATATATATATATATGTATTGCAGGATCTGTTTGCCTACAGCTATACTTGCTAGTCATATGGGATCTCATTACAGCAAATATCACTGATTCGTTTTACACGTGTCCATCCGGAGCAACCCACAAGTAACTCGTGAGTATTCTGTAGGAAATTGTATAGGTCTACCACAGTTTTAAGAAGCAATATGAGAATAAATGGGGGTAATATAAGCGACAAAGACAGCTGTCTTCTTTGTCATATATATGATAGAGCTTGCATGTATGTACTTGGCATGATTCGTCACACAGTTACTTTTTAGTAGATAGAGGTAATGGACTATTTCAAAAAAGTAGCAGCCACTATATATATATATATATATATATATATATATATATATATATATTCAGGGAGCCCCCGGTACGTGTTTGCTTAAGTGCTTTATTATGAACTCAAAGAGAGCGAGTAAAACTACAACTGAACTGCAACGTTTGTGATAACTCATTTTTGATTTTTAATAAAATATGGTAAAAGAATAATATTGAAATGAAAAAAATATTATTGCTAATTTTAAGCAAAATATAATAATTCTTCTTAAAATCGAAATTTAATAAATTCTTTTTTAATTTTTCTACATAGATAGCAAATAGTTTCTTTGCAGAAAAAGATGCAATTAAACAGTTAAAAGTTATAAGGCAGATGAAAGATAAATTCTGATATTGATAAAATGAAGATCGTCTGCAAATTTGGATGCAACCGTTAAAAATTTTCAAGATAAAAAAGAAATGAATAACTTTAAAAATCAAGAAATCCAATCCAAGAAATTTTATTTTACACAAAAAAATATAAGAATATATTTGCAAAAGTTGTCAAGCGATACTTTGAGGATAAAGAATTAACATTTTTACATCATAGGTAACGAAAAAAGCTAAGTTTTCTTTTTATATTTCAAGTGATATTGTAATGTCAATACAATCTTTAAAAAAAGCTTGAATAAAGACAATTTTTATAAAGGCTTTTCCTCTTTTGTTTATTTTTTTAATATGCAATCAGTCGGAAGAAAACTTGAAAGTTAGTCTTAGATATCTTTTTATTAAACGATGTTACAAACGTAAAATGAATTATATAACTGCCGTGTTGATTACGACAATAAAAAGAATTATTCTCCAACATTATTCTTTAACAATATTTGTAAGAGATTTTTATTTCAAAATGAAATTTCTTTCTACTAATATCCGAAACACATGAAAAACGATCAGGATAAAAATACGTCAGTTACTTACGTATTAAAAAGGAGTTATTCAATTCTAGTTTGAACCCTTTTCTTTTAAAAATGAACCTGCTTGTTTAAATTACATTAAAATATATATAAATACATAAACAATTATGTATAAAAGTTATGATAAATATTTATAACCCTGACTTTATAAAAATCTAAATTTGGATTTTTCTTCAACTTAACTAAAAACCGGAGAAAAATCAAATACATTTAAACCGTATCAGTCTAATTTTCCTTCTGATTCTTCCGTCCGTCAAAATATTCTTTCTAATTCATCTTAAAAAAGGCATACGAAAATTTGAAAAGCTACCTGGCTGATATTTTTAAATTTGAGACGCCGGAGATTGGATTTTTCTAACTCAACACAAAGACACTCAAGCGTTCATTTCCCTTTACAAACATGTAAAACAAGAACGCTCTTAACAAAATAAGCAAAATCAAACAAATAATTGTTTGGGAATGAATTTCCACATCATTTGATAAAATATTTTCATACATTCTCTGTCAGACAAATACCCTTGCGAAAAGTATGAAACGCCTTATCTCCACTGCTAAATAGTGTTCTATATTGGCCTCTGACCCGGCTGGGCTGTCAAAATAGGAAATGCACCTGTGTAAATAACAGGTGAATCCGGTCGAGGAATATCAGGATTTTAACCTTGACCGTGGACAGGTTGAATGAGTGTGAAATTGTGATGCCCACGAGAAGAAGGTGGACGTTGAACTATTATATAACTCAGTGCACAGGAAATTCAATCAGTTTGGATATCAGATCAGTTGGAGATCAGACGAGTTGGAGATAAGATGCGGTAGAGAAAACCAGCACCCAGAAAGGCTGGGCCCCCAGGCCCCCGGTTGAGCAGCCCAGGCGAACGGGAAAGAAACGCTGATGGCCATAAGAGTGGGGATGAATATGTTGCAGTTCTGTTCGGTCTCCAACTCCCTCTCACACACAACCCTTTCGATAAAGTGAGAGGTATATTTTTCTAAAGAACTGTATCGCTCGTCATTATTGTGTCGTCGTTATGATTCTGCATGCATATGTATCTGCATATGAGTATACAACAATAGTACCACTGTTGTCCTTTTACAAGGATTACTATAACGTTGAATAATTCACAAAAATTGATATGCCCTTAACAAAGGAACAAAATTATATCCATTCAGACTTTTCCAATACAAGGAAGAACTCAGTCCTTTTGAAAGTACTGGTTTGTTTTTTTAGTTCAATAATATATCAACATTCGTTATTTTTTTTTTACTGCCCTAAGCCATCCTTGTTGAAGAATAATATTTTTACAATTTAATCTATACTCGGGGGACTACCGGTTTTATTCTCAAAAGCAATACTTGGAGACCCGAATGAAATTAAGTGAAATACGTCAGTTCACCATATCAAAAACTGATATTCAAGTCACTGGAATAAACAGGAAAATGAAATGAAGTGAAACTGAAAGTGATATTGAAGAAAGAAAGAAAAGAAAAAAAAGAAAGAAAAAAAGAAAGAAAGAAAATAGATTTAAATAAAAAAAGAAATAAACTAAGAAAGATGTTGTAAAGTAGCTAAAACTCCTTCAGCACTCTTCCAGATGGACGGGCTCATAGCCATAAATAGCCTACAATTAAGGACTTCAGCGGTTGATTACTAAGCTGATTTTAAGTTGATTAATATTCAGACTCATGTTACTTCGTTTGGCTATTTCTAGTAAGTTCTCTGGTTAATTGTTTGCAACTTATTGTACTCTTTTTTTGTATGTATCTGTTTCGCACCGGATACTGATGCTGAATAAATATATTAAGTACTCTTTCTTCTCTGTGTATCATTCACCTCGACGATACAACAAAAGAAAAAACTGGAAAATTTCAAAAAGAAAGAAAGAAAGAAAGAAAAAAAGCATGAGAGAATTTAAATGAATGAGATATAAAGAAACTGAAATTAAAAATGGTAGAAAAAACGCAGAATGTTGCAGTGTAAGGAGACGATTCATGTATAAAAGTTATTGTGAGAAAGGGAAAAAGAAAAGGATAGAATAAAAAAAAGAAGGCCTTCCTTCGTAATGTACTCTCTCTCTCTCTCTCTCTCTCTCTCTCTCTCTCTCTCTCTCTCTCTCTACTGGCCATTTTCTTTAATTACTTTTACACCTCTATGGCCACACGACTTCATTAATTTGTGACACTTTCCAAGTCTTTTGTTTTTGTTTTCTGTTTTGTTTTGCTTTGTTTTCCATTCTTGCTTCACTTTCTATCCACCAATCAGTGACTGCCGTTGGTTTACTTGCACGAACTTTATCGCCATTGATATTCCAAAAATTCTTAATTGGATTGAGATCTGTACTTTAAGAGGACTATGCCATACCCTCGACGTTTCAGGCTTCGAAAAATTGTTTTAACAGTTTTCGCAGAAGATCAAGAGACAGAATCTTGCTCAAAGATCAGTCTATAGAAGAGAGATGCTCACTAGAAACGGACAATTCAAACGGTAGTGTAGCTTAATGCAGTGAAATGGCAACACCAGAAGCTGGAGTCCATAATGCAGTCGGACGTTCTGTTCAACTTCGTTCTGGAAACGGTTGCAGTTAAACTAACGTCAGATTACATTGTTCTTTAGTCTTCACTTCGACAACATCAGTTTCATAAAGAGATCTGCAGCATAGGCTATTCCTGTGAACATTGTCCAAGTCCTTGCAAAGTCCATGCGCAGATCCATGACATCTAGAGACACTTCCGGATACCATAGGTTTGGTTTGGTTTGGTTTGGTTTCTTTGTTTAATGGCATATTCTGCCCTACTTTTTACTCATAGCTGGAGGGAGAATAATTGGATTCATACCTTTCCCAAGAGTATTAATGCTATGTGAAATGCTACCAGTCTCGTCCAGGATTTGAACTCGTGTCACCGTGTCCACTTCCTACGACGATATCCATTACACCACGGGCACCTCCTCTGCAATACAAGGGCTAAATACCCCTGTATATCCGACTATTTAGCCATAGCAAGGAGGAGAAGACATATGCCCATGCCTTTTCCAAGAACATGACTGCGAAGTTAAACAGCGTACAAAATTATCAGAGTATACTGGGCTCTCTGACTTTGATAAGAGCAACCTGGATAGAAGGAATTAATTCAACTTCATACACTATTTGTCACGGTGGAATGGCAAAAACTGGAAGCTGGAGACGTTGTGTTCAACCTCATTCTATCATATTCTACGGTGACGATGATGGTTATTTGACTAAAATCTTGCTTTTCCCTTGAATACCATCGGTATTTTGAAGAGATAACGAAGCATGGATAACCACCGGTCTTCTATATAACCTGGCCTAATCCTATAACAAGAACTACACACAGACCATCGTCTCACAAAACTGATTGATTCATTGATAGATTTTAACGGCATGTCAACCTATCTAGGTTTATTCTCTGCGTATGGGTTAGTGAATCTCATTTATTGTACGTTCATATTTTAAATTTTTTGTAGATTTTCTTTAGAGTTTTTTGTAAACAATCTTATCAAATCCGAATGATTTTGAAACAGATTTATTTGACTCATAGATGAAACCCTGACAAGTACAACCACTCAGGGTCAGAGTGGACCTGAGAGTAATGCCAGTGAAAAGTTACTCTACATGTCTCAGATCTCCAGAACTGGGGCATCACCATCAGATGCAGTTTAGTGTCATACCCAAGAGACAGACCCCGTCTTTTTTGGAGGGGGTCTAACCTAACAGTAAGTGATACATTCAGCGAATTCTAAGATTCTAGAACAGATGAAAGTGCAATAGAATCTAATTGGGGAACTTATGCTTTACGAGTTTAGTTGGGCCATAAAGCCGCGTAAAAAAATATTTGTTGTGCGAAAGAGGATTGGTTTATGTTTGGCTAAATGGCATATCAATCTTCGTAGGTTATTAAATACCAAAGCTGTCTGTGTAGAGCAGCACTGATGCTATTCAAATCCCAGCAGGGGAGATAAGGGGCTTATATAACTTACCCATGAGTATTAGTCCGAAAGTGAACGTAATAGTGTAGTACTACATGGGTGGGTACGGGACAAGTTCTTTTTAAGGTGGATCTAGGCGCAGGACATTCCCGAAAATTCCTCGGGCTCTGTTCACATTCCCAAAATAAGCGGCACCTCAGGCGCCAGGCGATAAACCTAGAGAAAGGTTAGAGCCTGAGGGACGGCTCCCCAAGGCCCGAAGATTGTGCCAGTCTTGGCCGTGTAACGCAAATGCTGGGCTCCCCTGGATCTCGCGTCAATCATCTTCGACTGACTACCGTCGCCAGACACAAAGCACCCGACCAGACACCTGCCCTCAAGAACACGGCCAGCTTCGAACTTGCTTACTTCGAGACCACAGCCAATCACTGTAGCCATTACGCCACAATGACTCCCCGTACAAAAGGTGAAAGTGTAGCTGACCACAGTACAGTAAACAGATGGTTCAAGAAATTTCGTTCAGGTTTGCTAGAACAATTGAACAATGTCTCGTAAACCTAAACTGTGGATTCCGAGTCCGTGTTCCAAGCTGTTGAGGCAAATCGGGCGAGTAGCGTTCGGAAAGTATTAGGCTGGTTTGGTATCTCACAGTCCAGGGTCATTCGTCACTTATGAGACCTCGGCAAAAAGCATACGGTGCTGCCGAACTGTACTTCACCTTACAAAAATATCCGAAAACTTTTGCAATTTTTAAAAATGCGTGTACATTCCTACTTGTTATCAATAACTGTCAGCGACCCCGTCACTGTATTTTCTAACGTCAATCATATTCTTTTGCGATGCCATCTCACTATATTTTCTAACGTCAATCATATCCCTACGTCCCCTGAGAAAATGATTATCAGTAATTTTCAAACTATTATTGAAAACGCTTTCAGTTATTCAGACAACTAAAGTTAAATCCCAACAAAAATAAAACCTATGTTATCCTAAACAGGCACTGACTTCATATAAATATGTTCACATACACGAAAAAGCATAGAGTGAGTTTTAGCAACAGATTCACACCTCAGGCACAAGAGCTGCATTTACATGTCAGATTGTTACAGTCAGGATGTTCTCATCTTAATTAAATTACCAATTAATCATATAATTAAGTGATTAAAACTTCGCAAACAACTAGAATAGAATAATCAATATGCCGGCCGCAACACGATTGAAAAATGGGTCACGATGGAAACCCCGGATGAGACTTTCAGATGTTATTGGTTCACATTATAGTGGATTACATTTTACATATTCATTCTCTGGATATGATTTGTCGATATCTTTATCATCAAATCTTGTATTTCGCTTTTTTTTCTTTGATTTTCTCAAATATTTTTTGGTTTTCATATGAGCACATTTCGTATTTCAATTGATAATTCCATACGCAAAATTTCTTGTTCCATTTTCTTGCGTTCTACATTTTTTTCTTTGACTCTTCTTTTATGGTTCTTTCTTTCTTTTCTTTTTTTCTTTTTTTCTTTCTTTTTTCTTTTTTTTTCTTAGTATCTTATTATAACATAATTTTCTTTTTATATCTTTATTTTCTTTTCGATGTACTCTTTTTCTTTCTTTCTATCTTTCTTCCTTTTTTTTCTTTTCTTATTCAATATATTTTTCTTTCTTACTGAGTTCTTTTCTCTTTAATTTCTTATTTAATTCACTCTTTTAATTAACTAATTTATTCATCCTTCATTTATTATTTTCTTTCAATTAAGTCTCTCTCTCTCTCTCCCTCTCTCTCTCTCTCTCTCTCTCTCTCTCTCTCTCTCTCTCTCTCTCTCTCTTTTATCCCCCCTTTTTCTTTTTAACAACTCCTATATTCTGCAACACTATTTTTCCACAATTTTTCCTTCTAACCTGTCACTCTTTCATGCTCTTCTTTCTCTTCTTTCTTTGTTTCTCTCATCCATTATTTATTCATTTGTTTATTTATATCATCAAGTCTTCCTTCCTTCCTTCCTTCCTTTCTTCCTCCCTTTCCAGTCTTTGATTTGTTTTTTTTTTCATCTAATTTTTACAAAAAAAATACCTTGTTCCTCTTTTATTCTTTCTCTGGTCTTTCTTTTATTTATTTCTTTCTTTCATTAATTCGGTCCTTCTTCCTTTTTTTAAAGGTCTTTTGATTATAATATTTTTTTTATTCTGTTCCATCTTTTAATTATATTATTCCCAATTTTTTCCATCTTAAATTCATTTTGTCTTTCTTTTAAGTTTATATATATATATAATCTCCCCTTTCTCGTTCTTCCTTTCTATCTTTTTCTGCCTCTGTCACTCTCTTTTCACCTTTTCTCTCTTCCCTCTCTCTCTCTATTTTTTTTCTTTCATTCTCTCTATCTTTCTTTGAGAGTTCATATCATTTTAATCTGGCGCATTAATTATTTTTGCATATTTGTCTTTATTTCTTTATTTCTTTCTTTCTAAGACTTTTATTTTTTTTTTTTTCTTACATCATTCAATCAACTATTCTTAGTTTCTTTATTTTTCATTCATTTTGTCATTCATTTAAGCATATATATGTGTATGTGTGTGTACACACACACACATATATATATATATATATATATATATATATATATATATATATATATATATATATATATATATGGGGGGTGCGTACGCGCGTTTTTTTTTTCTCGCATTCGCTCTTGCTTCCTTTGTCTTTCTCTCCCGTTTTTTCTCTCTTCAATAACTCGTTTCATTTTCATCTTCAACATTAATAATTATTTTGACAATTCTGTTTTTCCCAGCAACCTATTTTCACTTCCTCTACTTCCCTTTTTGTCTTTTTCTCTTTCGTTATTTATTTATTTATTTATTCCACCTTTCCTTCCTTCCAAAGGCGCCTCTGGTGGTGTAATGGTTAGCAAGCTCGACTAGCAAACCTACACGAGTGAGTTCGAGTCTCATTGGGTGCCCCTTTCATATGGCCTTGTGCCACATCTAAGCAAAAAGCTTAGTAAATTATCACCTTTCCTTCCTTTCTTCCTTCTGTTATTCCTTTCGTCTATCCTTCCTCCCTTCCTTTCCAATCTCTACTTAGTTTTTTAATCTATATTTCCTTTTTCATTCCACCTTTTAATTAGCATTTCCTCTGATCTTTTTAAATTCTCACCTCATTTTTTGTTGTTGTTTTTATTCATTCTTGTTGACATTCATTAATTAATCTCACGGGAGGCGCGCATGGCGTAACGATTATCGACAAACCATGTTCAAATGCTGGACTAGGCTGTTTATGTTTCACTTTACCGCTAATACCCTCGGGAAGTGCATCAATACTTCTATTTTTCCCAGTACAAGACATGAATGAATATCAGAGCAAACGGGGCTCCTTGATTTTCGTAAGTCGACCGGTCAAGGAAAATGAAAATACTCTGAATCAAACAGAAAGAATTGCCCATTCGGCTGGGGCTGTAGAATACACTGACTGCACCTCTGCAGAGGGGTACGACCCCCCCCACTCAATGAGTTTCCTGATTATGACACTGATGGTGAGGTCCCAGTAATGCTGAGACTTTGGGAAATGTGGAGCACCCCTTCATTGCCATCGCTCCCAGGTCCACTTTTGCCCGGCGTGGTAGTACCTAATATGACCCTATCTACGGGTTAAATAGAACTAACGGCATACTTATGCAAAACTGAATTGTTTGACTAAACTGAATAGCTTGAAATAGAAATGTTTTTGACAAACCGTACTTACATTTAAACTGCGTGCTTATGCAAAACTGAATCATTTGAAATTGAACTGTTTTTTGACATTGGAACTGTACTTGCACTAAACTGAATTATTATATATAACTGCTTGAATAGTTTGAAATAGAAATGTTTTTGACAATTAAACTGTGTACTCATGCAAAATTGAATTGTTTGAAATAGAACTGATTTTTTTACATAAAAAATGGACTTGGCGTTAAATAACAGACAAAAGTTGATATGCCATAAAACCCAACAAACCAAACCAAACCAAACCAAAAAGAAAGAAGCTAGATGTCCTACAATTCCACTCTATAAAAACTAGCTGACTTACCTAAGAAAACAAGCAGAAAGGAAAACAGCAGATTGCCGATTTCATCACTCGAAGACATCTTCTTTCCTGCTTTTCATCTTCTTCTTTCCTCCGTCTACCTCTCTACTCCAACCCTCTCTCTCTCTCTCTCTCTCTCTCTCTCACACACACACACACACACTGTTTTTCTATTGATCATTGTATCTTTCGTTCAATCTATCTATCTATGCAACATTTGGGTATTAAATATCCTACAAGGTTGATATACCATAAAACAGCCACCTGCCAATGAATTAACCCCCACACACTCTCTCTCTCTCTCTCTCTCTCTCTCTATATATATATATATATATATATATATATATATATATTTATCTACTCTCCTCCCAATGACATTTTCTCATTTTTCTCTCCCTTCTTCTCTCTCTCTTTCCCAGTCTTTCTCTTTCATTCTATCTCTCTTTTACTGTCTCTTTCTCTTCCCACCTCTTTTCCACTCTTTTGCTTTTTCGGGGTCTTTTTCTGTCTTAGCTTATTTCTCTCTCTCTGTCTCTCTGTCTCTGTCTCTGTCTCTGTCTCTCTCTTTATATATATATATATATATATATATATAAAAATTACGGACACACACACACACAAACACACACACACACACATATATGTATCTATATATATATATATATATGTGTGTTTGTGTGTGTGTGTGTGTGTGTGTGTGTGTGTGTGTGTGTGTGTGTGGCATTGTAAGTTTTTTCATTAGCTCATTTTCTTTTCAAGTTTATACCAATCGAATTTCCTTAGATTTTTTTTTATTCTCGTTATTTTTGTCTCATATTTTGTCAGTTCTCTTTGAATCCCCTCCTTATTCATCCTTTCGTTTTCTTTCTTTCATTTCTTCTTTTGATTTTTAACCATTCTTGCATTGTCCGTTTTTCCGTCTCTTCTTCAGAATTTAGTGTCAGTTGCAAGAGTAGTCAAAATCTATGCATATGAATTTTAATCCTGAGTCAATTATCTGATTGAATTCTTGTTAGTAGGAAATTATAAAGCAATTGAATGCTTCTCTCTCTCTCTCTCTCTCTCTCTCTTCTTCTTCTTCTTCTTCTTCTTCTTCTTCTTCTTCTTCTTCTTCTTAGTTTTATTCCGGTAATTATTGATCGATTCGAGTGTTGAAACCATTTATCGGACACCAGCCGGTGCCTTCTATCATAACTAAGATAAAAGACAACAGGTGGAAAACAATTTTTTCAAAAATCTTTCTCTCTCTCTCTCTCTCTCTCTCTCTCTCTCTCTCTCTCTCTCTCTCTCTCTCTCTCTCTTATTTACCATCTTTTAAGTATGCTTACATCTACAATTTCCACTCATATGTATGTATGTATGGATAGATAGATAGATAGATAGATAGATTATTGTCGGTAAATAAGTATGCACTAATAAAATGTGAATAAAATGTTAATTTTCTCCAAAACCAACAATTCCCGGGTTTTATTATTTCTAGGGGAACATTATACAGTGAAAATGGATATGATTAGATATTGTCTAATAAAGGCAATAGCATTGAAACTCTGTAACCAAAAATATCCATAAATAACATTTGAAAAGTACATCATCATAAACATCATCATCAAGTTGAGCTGACAGCACGGTTCACTCAGAATCCCTCTCGCCATTCAACCCTGTCATCCATCGTTACTGGCATGTCTTCTCGGTTATCTGCACAGAGCTGATGTAAGAATAGGCTGGTTGGCCAACATTGGCATTTCCATGGACAGGAGTCTTTAGAAGTTCGTTCTTGATTCTCTAAAAATGTCACAGAATCTTTGGTTTTTCTACATATGCCGTTAAGATTTAAACAAAAATTGGTGAAGTTATTAGATTATATGATAATACTTCTGAAACACTCTGAGCTTCTCTAGTTATTTCAAATTTTTTGCGCAAAGCAATCTTCCTATCTACATCTTCTGGTATATCATTTACAGAAAGAGCAAGAAAAACACAACGACAGAAAATTAAAGAATATTCTAAAATGAGTACTTTCAATTCCTTTGTACGTACTAACTAAGATTTGGGTATAATCCAAGGTACAAAATGTGAAGCACCAAGTAAGGATCGAACTCATTACAGTATCATTCACAGGTATGGAAGTGAACCATACACAAGTACAATTACCCAATTTTAGAAACATTTAGGATGATCTACTTAGTCCTCTATATAACCAAAGATATGGATCACTCAGTGAGTATTGAACCCACGCCGCAATAGGAATGGTTTTGCTACACAAGCCAAAAAAGAAAATAACTCAATTTATATATATATATATATATATATATATATATATATATGTGTGTGTGTGTGTGTGTGGGTGGGTTTGTGTGTGTGTAATCGATGATAATACGTCAGTCTTTCAAGAGAAAAGCCAATGTAAAATATCTAGTTATCCTTATATATTTGCTTTCGTTACGCAGAAGAAAAGGCACAGTAACTAGATTTGTGTTAGCACTACAGCTTCAAAATATTGTACTTTAGGAAAGTAATTTCAATTATATTTGCAACCAAATAATAATCACAGTATTTGTGAAACTATGTAGTGAAAGATTCTAATTTGTCTTTCACTGTTTTCTGTGTTAAATATATATATATGCCTAGAATTAAAAACGTCATAATCAGTATCTCAAAAAACTATAGTCGCTAGCTTGAAGAAAAATAGCCATGATCATATATCCAGATCAAAACAAACTTCTAAATAAATGACCTGAACTTATTTCCAAATGTAGGCATGAAAACAAATTCCAACTAAACCATCTGAAAACTGACGATTCCAAAGACTAATCAAACTAAATGGTAATAATAATAACGATAATATCCATAATCACAGTGAAGAAGAAGAAGAAGAAGAAGAAGAAGAAGAAGAAGAAGAAGAAGAAGAAGAAGAAGAATGTAAATAAATTAACAAATTCAAAATCTGTTTAATATAATCGCGAAAATAAATTAGTCTTTTCCAGAATCCCCCATAAACTAGTTTACGGTTCCCATCGTATCCTACTCAACAGAATATAAGGGGATATTCTCACCACGTAGAACCTCCTTATTCTGATTATTGCATAAGCGAGAAACTGACAGTCACCAACTAGCCTGGAAGATATTGAAACTCTCTCTCTCTCTCTCACACACACACACACACACACATATATATATATATATATATATATATATGTCGATTTCGATGTACAAGGATTCTCCAGATTGGTTAAATATGTAAAGCATTTGATTAGCAATACAGGTTATTCGGTTATTATAGTTAAGTCTTGAGTAGAAACGGCCACACATTCTATAAGCTGGTTACAGAAGAATGGTGCAACAGTATGGTACAGACACATCCCAAAGGACACTCCTCAGATTTTGGATTCAGAGTTTCTCCTTCTACTTGACTGGATACCCTACCGAGCCTATAGAGCCCATTCAACCTCTTCATTTTAACCAAAAGACATAACTAATAAATACAAATTGCAGGAAAATTGCAGTGGGCTTTTCTTTTATTCTAGTTTAATTCATTATCAACGATATGCCCCGATTACAATTCTTCGAAAACAAGCGTAATTTGTCAAAAAATTATTTACGTACAAATTAATTTTTACGTGTAAGTATATTTCATAACTTTAACCTTACGTCGTAGCTTAAATCGAATACGTTAATTTTTATGTATCAACCCTAAATTCTATTCTTTCTTATTCTTTTAATTACATTTATATTACCTTGAAGGAAAATTATATTCATAGGCAAATTATAATAAGTTACATATATGAAAACACGTATCATTGCGTGCGACTCAAAGATTGCTTTAGCAAAGTTGAGGAGACGACAATCTTGTCATTTGATCTTCTTGTCAAAAGAATAGATAGATAAGTTGTTATGAAAATCCACTTGTTTTATTGCTTGAGGATATCAAATAAAAAGACTGCAAAATGAGTAAATTAAGAAGTGTATGTATAAATCTCCTTATCTTATGTGCGTGGGTGTGAAGTTTCTTAGAGAAATGAAAGTTTGTGAGAGACTTGCAGATTTTAGAAGTTTCCCTGAGTTGTTTGTTGTGTAGAATTAAATGTGCTTGTATTTAAGCATGTAAACTAAGTTTATTGCATGCTATGTATTATTCTGATTGAACTTCCACATTAGTTTTTCTCATAGATTTTCATGATTGACCCACCAACTGTCCAGCACTCGTTCAGGAATGTTTGCTATATCCGTTATGTTACCTTGGGTGTTGATGAGGAAATCACAAAATAACTCAGTCTATTCACTATAAATCTTACGTAAATTGTTTTTAATAACCTCAGTAGACATTCTTTCTATCATTTATTTACATTTAATTATAAGATAAACCGTGTTCTACCAGTTATGGATAAAGTATCTGGGTAGATTAGACTCTTTTAACTTACAATAAGTCTAGGATAATGAAAAGTGAATTCAAATTGGGTATTTCGAATCCGTATGGTAGAATGACGTTGTCTTGATCATCAGTTTGACAATTCCTCCCGGGATTTTAGTGTATTAAGGTATCGGCATATGGCTTCCATTTAGTCAGTATCGATAGCGTTAAGAGGTACGATTTTCCTGAATGTGCTACTCCCTGGTTCTATACAATCTTGATATGGACGGAAGTGTGTGGCATATTTATTAACATCTTCGGAAATGGAATCGATGACCCAAGTTCAAATCCTTGGCAAGGCTTTTTGCGTTAATACCATCGACAAGGAAAAACATTTCTTCTCCTCTCACCTATCAATAAATTATAGAGTGGACTTTTTTAGGGGGTTTCGTCCTATATATATGGTAACTAATCTAGAAGAAGAAAAACATTGAATTTAATCGATCTGAACTCAACTTAAAATTACCTTTAGTCACACCCTGACCTTGGTTGAGGGTTTGGTTTTGTTGGGTTTGGTTGGGTTGGGTTGGTTTGGTTTTATGGCAAATCCACCATTGTAAGTTGTTTAATGGCAAATGTCCTTCATACAAAGTATACATTAGTTAAAATTCATTGTTTGTAGATAACATTTTTAAACGAGCCAGTGTTCATTTTTGGCATACAGTTTAATGGTTATATATACGATTTGTCAATCAATGGTTTGTAGGTAATCTTATCCTTAAATGAGTCAGAGGTAATTTGTTTGAACACGAGAATCACTATTGTTTGTATACAGTTGAATAGTTCCAAACATTCTAATAAGAATAGTTCTATTTAGTAATAACCATTTGTTTGCACTTAATTAGTATTAAAAATTGCTATCTAACATAGTTTTGATTGAACGCAGTTAAATAGTTTAAAGCATTGCAATGTAACAATAACAATTCAATTTAGACACACAATTAAAAAGTTTCAAGTATTGCTGATTAACACTAATAATTCTATTAAACATTAAACATTCGTTTGCACACAATGAAATTGTTCCGAGTATTGATAGGTATCACTAACTATTCAATCAAATATCAGTCATTTGTTTACACATAATTAAAAGATCAAACAGTTCTATTCCTAACAATTCAATTTAACGTACGTCAGTTGTTTGCACACAGTTTAAATGTCAAACAGTTTTATTTGACCCAAAGATAGAACCCAGCCAGGAGCTATCACCCCGGTTCAGAATGAACCTGGGAGTGATTACAATGAAAGATTGCTCCATATTCCCCAATGCTTCAGGGCGGGAGCCTCACCATCAGATTGATTAATGTCATATCCAGAAGACTCAACAGAAATGTCTTACCCCCTGTGTAGAGATACAGTCAGTATATTCTCCAGCCCCAGCCAACTGGGCCGTAAAGTGTTTAGGTAAAATCCCTGTGGTGGAGTGCATAATATACTGGACTGCGATATTGTAATAAGCAAGTTTGAACTCCGTTCACGTTCACTTTTGGACAAATACACTTGGAAACGGATTATGCCAGCTATGGGTTGAATAGTACCACCACTGCCTTTCTATTGATTTGGCTTTGAATAACCAAAGAAAGTTGATATATTATTGAAATCAAGAAACCCGACCTTATAATCCTGTTCGGGCCATCTTCGAGATTCGTGTACGCGAGACTGGCACATACCGCCAAAGAAATATGGATATTAATAATCAATAGGAGTTTAGAGCAGCTTTTAAAAGAAGTGTCTAAAGATTGGACAATCGACTAAAAGACAAAAAAAATGGACGAGTCAAATTGTTTACTTTTCAGATCTCCATTATCTTTATGAAGTTAACTAAATGTTTATGAAGGCGTTTTATCTAATAAATACACCATAATATTATGTTAACGTATTGAAAACATTCAAGTTGAAAAAAGAATTGAGAAGAAATCTATTTACGGTCGTATCGCAAAAATAACAATAAAGCTGTCGTCAAAAGGAGTCAAGGTGTCCAACTTGGCAAAATCGATTGTTGACTCAAAAGATTTTTTATTGAAATATTTCATATAGCAGAAAATTCTTAGCAAATTTGACTTTTAGATTTTAATGTCATTAATGTTTTAGATCTTTGGAGTTAGAAAAACATTTTGTAAAAACATAACTAAACACAAAAATGTTTTTTTTATCATTTAATTTTATTGAACTCTAAAATATTGAATAAATATTACTAAGGAAAGTGTTTTGTGTAAGATTTTTAAATCTTTATAATATTAAAGTACATAAAATTCAACGTTCGAATCGATTGATTTGATTTGTAAGTTCGCTTGATATTTTCAACAAAACTCATTTTTGTTGCAACAGTTTTTTTTTCTCTTTTTTATTCTTAATATCAAATTTTTTTCCGTTATTTTCTTATGATCTCACATAGCGAACATATTGTATGTAAATCCGAGCGCTTAAAATCACAAAGATTATATGAATTACGAATTGATCAATTCCAGAGATCGTCGATATACCACACTTAACACAATAGATATCTCTTATCAAATGAACAATTCAATCGTTAGCCTTGGGTCTTTTTTCTTTTTCTTTTTCTTTTTTTTTATTACTTTACCAGGAAAAACTTTTGCCGTCAATTTCACAATGAACCTTTTATAAACGAGAAAACGTAAAATCTCAACGATTATATCAATTACGAACAGATCAATTCCAGAGATTGCGGATATATCACACTTAACCTAGTTCCGTCATTCAAACTGAGTTGACGCTTTCCGTTCTGAATGTATTTCTAACTTTCTCCAGTTTAAAGGCAGCTCAAATTTAAACTTGAAACAAATAAGAAAACAATTTTTTAACAATAATTATTTCCGATCTTGGCTATTCCTTGAGAGAGTTGTGTGAAAACAGTCTTCAGATTAATAGTCTTTAGAAGCACAGCCGGTAAAGCAGCTGATGTGTTTAACCATTTCTCCTCTAAAATGAAAAGGCGTGATTTCAAATATCTCAGAATATAAGCCCTTCTTTTTCTCTTTCCAAGTTTTTCAAACCAGCTCTAATTATTGGTTTTTCACTGAAATCTGAGTTCAAGCAATTTTTTCAGGTCTTTAGGACTCTTCTAAATATTTAAGCTGATTTTAACAATACTGTGGTCTGAATCGTCTCGATTATTCTTCTAATATCCAGTTATAATCTTTTTCTAAGCCTCTTCCACTCTTTATCATATCCAGGTTATTTTGAGTGTAATTTCCTGACCTTTTCAATTGAAGTTTCCATACAATTGTTTTTCTTCCCATTTTTGCTTTCGAGATTTTTTTCATTATTGTTGTCCTGTTCGTCTTTAATTTGTTTCTGCCGATTTTCGGTTACCACCTGCTACTGTTGCTGCTATTACTATTATATTGCTCTTTGTGAGTTTTTTTTTTTTTTTTACCCCAGTGTTAGCAGATGGTCTTCGACTGGAGTCTGAGTGACAACAAGTCTCCTCGGGGCCCCAGGACTCTTCTAAGTATTCTGGCCGATTTAACAATACTGTAGTTATCATTATTGTTATTATCATCATTATTATTATAATTATCATTGCGAGTCTTTCCTACATTTAGTAACTAAAAGTTTTCTCTGAAGTCTAAGGGAAAGCAAGTCTGTTCAAATCTCCAACATTCTATTCTGTTAACTGGTGTGAAACATTTACAGATCCAAAGTCAAATAACAAGTGGGTTCTTTGATGACTGATGCAGTTAAAAAAAGGTACCCAAGAGAAATGAACGAGTCACAGAAACGAAAAAAAAACTCATACACTTAATAGGGAGCACCCACACACGTACACACATATATATATATAAACTGTAAAGAGTGCGTGCTCGTTAGGATGACGAAAACAGTTCAGTAACAAGAATAATAAAAAAAAAATTGGTCCCGGATCAAAAAAGTAAACAAAAAGAAAGCAAAAGAAGGGAACTCCTCAAGAAGCCAGTGAAAACGAGAAAAGACTACCAATAGGAACACTTGCGAAAACATAGAAGATAACACAAGTTAAAAATTTTTAATATAACAATGTTTATTTACACAAATACAGGAAGGAGAATCTAGAACAAAAGAACAGTACTTAATAATGGAAAGGAATACTATTTTATATATATATATATATATATATATATATATATATATATATATATATATATATATATATATATATATATATTATCGACGAGCAAATAATTCATTTAAACAGACAATATCAGTTTATGAGAAAACAAAAAAATGGTTTACCTTAAAACATTTTGAAAGAATGAAGTGTAACCGAAAATTTAGTCTGACAGAGTTCAATATATAAGAACGTTATTTTCATAGATGAACGACGACGAAATATTTTCAAGTAATCTGCAAACGCATGCAGTGTTTAAATGGATACACGACGAAATTGTTCTAAGCTTTCATTCAGGTGGTATGCTACAGGACCTTCTTCCGGGATAAATGGAACTTGGGTATCCTTATGGCTTTTTCTTAGGCGCAGACATCAGGTGATGATACTTGATATGGGGCGATAACAATTTAGGAATTCAGCAGAATACCAAAATTTGATACTCTGTTGGGGGGGGTCTTTGTGCTGGTTATTCTACAAGTTGACAGGGTTCATTTTTTTATTCGTTGTTTTTTTCTTAACACGAAAAAGGTATTTTTCCTTTTCTATTCTTTCTTCTTTTTGGAGACAAAAATTGAAATAACTTATCCAGTTGCCCGTCGCTGGTATTCTGTGTCGTGGTCTTAAAATTTCGTAGGAATCTTACTTTGGTGACGTATTTGATTTTCATAAGCATGTATGAGGATCATTAAATAAGTTTTCACACTTTTTTCGTATGGGAACTTTTATTGATAGTACACACATGAAACTCTAGTCCCCTTCGAAGGGATCGCGTCCGGTTGCAATGCACTTGTTGTACCGTTCCAACAACTTCTGGAAGGCCCCATAGAAGTCCTCTTGTGTGAGCGTGTCAATGACCTTCGTCACAGCCTCTTTCATCTCCTCAATTGTCTCATAACGTCTGCCTCTGAGCCTAGGGAATAACCAAAAGTTACAGGGAGCAAGGTCTGGACTATAGGGAGGGTGAGGAACTGTCTTAATGCCTATCTTGGTCAAATAGTCTGTGACAAGGATGGAGTTGTGGACGGGTGCATTGTACTGGTGGAAATGCCACTGACCCGATTTGAAGAGTGCTGGCCTCTTCCGACAGAATCTCTTCCTGAACTCCCTTAAAACCTCAACATAGTAACCCTAACCCTTTAGCCAGTCAACTCTGGTGTTCTTAGCTCCTTACTCCTCTCACATCTCTCATCATCACTCACAGACTCCTTGCCTTCCTTGAATCTCCTATGCCACTCAAAAACTGGTGCTCGATTCATGCAAGATGGTCGAAAAGCAGTCTGAAGCATTCCATACGTTTCTGTGGTATTTTTTTCAAGTTTAAAACAATTTTATTGCATATCGTTCTTCTAAAGTGTCAGATTGCATTTTTGAAATTCACCAGCTATGACAATCAGGCTTTACTAGGGTATATTCCAATCCGTGCTGTAGCTGTTCATTTGAACCTGAAATCATAAAAATTGGCCAGTCATCTCATAAGATATATAGTAATAACATACTGAATTTGCAAGAGTCTATGACAAATTTAAATGCCTGTACAAAAAAAAGTCTGGAAACTTATTGAAAGCCCCACATATATTTGATTTACATTGGTGTATACTGTTCATGTCAAAGTTTGCATGTACTTTGAATAATGGTGTGATGTTTGTCGAACTTGAGCAAAAGCAAACCGGAATTACTTCAGACACAACTCACTTTAGGCGGGAGTTTGAAATCGGGGAGAATAAAGTTAAATATATATTAGCTCACTGATAGATATTACTAAAAACTTTTTCTTTTTACTCGTGCACTGTAAAACGAAAAATTTTTAAAATGCATTTTCGCTCTCTAGTACTTTTTTTCATTCAAACTTGTAAAATCTGAAGCTGGAGTTTAAAGTACTGATATTATCCCACAATGCAAAAGTACAAGAAATACACTTCGAGATTGAGGATCCCTTTTCTTTTTCTTTGCATTGAGATTTATTGTGGTATGTTAGGATTTATATATTTAATCTTGCTAAGAAGAATATAATAAACAGTCCAAGACAAAATCTGGATCGGTAAACGACGGTAAAAACTGTTATTTTTAGTATAGTATTTGCAGAACGTAAAGCGAATGAAACAAATTCTAAACAAGATTTTATTGATTTGATGTTGAAGATACTTCACTGTAACAATTAACAATCAAACCTCTGTGTTATCTTTCTCATGTGTTTCAATCGGCAGCAGAGGAATCATAAGGAAGTGTTTTTGCTTAGCAGTTTTAGTGAGTCAGGAATTCTAGGAAAATTTTCATTTTGCACTCAAATGGTATTGCTATTGTCCAAACTCAGTTAAATGTTTTCTAGGATTGCTATTTAACACTAAAAATTCTATTCAACACTATCCATTCATTTGCAGATAGTTAAATGGTGCCAAGTATTGCTATGTAATACCAATAATTCAATTTTTGCACGCACTTAAATGGTTTCATGTATTCTTAATTCTAATAGTTTTATTTGCACTCAAGTAAATGTTTTCATGCATTGTTATGTAATGGTAATAATTCGGCTGGGGCTGTAGGATACACCAACTGCACCTCCACATAGGGGTAAATGACCCCCAACGATTGTCCAGGATATGACACTGAACAATCTGATGTTCAGGTTCCAATGATGCTAGGGCTTTGGGGAATGCGCAGTAAGCCTTCATTGCCATTGCTCTCGAGTCCACTCTAACGCGGAATGGTAGCATCTGATAAGGCCTTATCTATGGGTTAAATAGAACTAAACTGCAAACTTATGCTAAACTGAATTGTTTGAATTAGAACTGTTTGACTAATTTGTATAGCATGAAAAAGAAATGTTTTTAACAATTAAACTGTATATTTACATTTTAACTGAGTACTTATGCAAGGCTGAATTGTTTGAAATGAACTGTTTTTGACATAGAAAACTGTACTTACACTAAACTGAAATGTCTAATGTAGAACTGTTTTGACATTTAACTGTGTGTAAAAAAATCCATACTTATACTAAATTGAGTTGGCGGAATTAGAACTGTTTAGATTAACTGAATAGCTTGAAATAGAAATGTTTTTCATAATTGAACAGTGTACTCATGCTAAACTGAATTGTTTGAAATAGAACTGATTATTTGTATAAAAGTGGATTTGGCATTAAATAACATACAAAGTTTGATATGCCATAAAAAACCAAACAACCAACCAACCTATTCTATTATCAGTCTTTTGTTTGCACAGCGTTAAATGATTCAGAGCGAAGCGGGGAGTAATGAAAATGAAGGGGTACTCCTCTTTTCTCAGAGCTCAAGAACTAGAGCCTCCCAATCAGATGGTTTAATGTCATATTCAGGACACTTGTAAAGTGGGGGGGTTACTCCTCTTCAAAGATGCCGTTGGCGTATTTTACAATCCCAGCTGACTAGGCTGGCAGTGATACTGCTACGAACCATAGAAAAGTGATCCTCAATACAGCTGATAAAGTAATATTGGAAATTTATTTTTTGAAGAATGATTTTACTACAATTTATAAATTCTCAGAAATCTGAAGTTCTATAAATAACTCGTTCCACTTTTTTGTCCGTGAGTAATATTACTTGGAAGACACTTATTGAAGTATTCACAACCTTCATTGCAAAATTCCCAAGATTCGGTGTTCATTGAAGCAGATGAAGGAACTCTAGCGAGATTATCTGATCTAATTTTTTTTACATCTTAGATATTTTGGGTCACAAACATGTCAAGTGCTCAGAGTTCTTTTTGCCTATTAACTAATTGTTTCATTTGAAAATGTATTACACGTCAAAGAATTCAAAATTCTGGTTCCTTTTTTGTAAGTCTCCGTTTTTTCAATGTAGTTAGCTTCACAAAATCTAAAAGCCCACTATGTCTTTATGCTACCCCTCCAGCTGTGTAATATTGTAAGCTGATGGTGACGAGGTACAAATAGATAAATAATTTCAGAAAAACAGAGCCTGAAAGAAAGACGAGTTACGATATACATACGAATAATTTCCAGACTTTGTTTGTATGGGCACTTTTATTAATAATACACTCATGATACTCTTGTCCCCTTCGAAGTAATCTCCTCCGGCTGATATGCACTTGTTGTACCGTTCCAACAACTACTGGAAGGCCCCATGGAAGTCCTCTTGTGTGAGCGTGTCAATGACCTTCGTCACAGCCTCTTTCATCTCCTCACTTGTCTCATAACGACAGACTCTGAGCCTAGGGTATAACCAAAAGTCACAGGGAACAAGGTCTGGACTATAGGGAGGGTGACAACCTGTCTTGATGCTCATCTTGGTCAAATAGTCTGTGACAAGGATGGAGTTGTGGACTGGTGCATTGTCCTGGTAGAAATGCCACTGACCCGATTTGATTTCCGACGAAATCTCTTGCCGAACTCCCTTAAAACCTCAACGTAGTAACCCTAACCCTAACCCTTTGGCCATATCGTTATTGTTAAGTATCCTCACGTCCAGATTGCATTTTTGAAATTCACCAGCTGTCACAATCAGTATTTAGTAGGGTGTATTCCAATTCCTGTTGTAGCTGTTTCTTTGAACCTGAAATCATAGAAATTAGTCAGTCATCTTCTAAGTTGTATAGCAATAACATACAGAATTTTCTCGAGTCTAAGACAATTTTAAATTCCCATACGGAAAAAGTCTGGAAACTTATCGTATGAACCTCGTAACAAAGTTCAACATATCATCTGGGAGGATAAGTGTAACAAAAAAAGATGGGTCTTGGATCTCAGACGTAAAACAGTATTTAATCAAAATTATATTCTCATAGACTGGTTGTCCGAAAAGAATCCAGTGTATTCTAAAATTAACAAATATCTGAATGCAGAAGCGACAGATTCATACTTTTCCCAAAAGCATTAGCATGAAGTGAAATTCAAACAGCCTCATCCAGAATTTCAAGTTGGCTCTAATCTATTTTTAACTTCTTTGTAGCCCTGTAAACACCAGTTGTTGACAACTGAATCTCGGAGAATAGATTTCAAAGGGATTTTCTTATATAGCGATAATACAACTTCGGAAACCTCAGAACTTAACAAAGATTGGTGCTCTCGAGTGTGTATGCACTCGGTCAATCGAAATTTATCACCAAAACGCAATGGCTTGCATTTGTTGTTAAGAGCTGATTGAAGTAATTTTAATCTCTCATACGTTTGTAGGATTCATGCGTAAAACACACCCATTCTTGGGAAACTATATAGTTAACACATCTAAGTCATGAATGCTCCAATAATGCAAGCGTATAACTGAAAGATTTTAAGTATTCAATGTAGTTGTCTTTGAATATAGTGTTGCAACGTGACTAATACTGACGCTTAAAATCTATATACACGTAAAATCTTACGTCTTATTATTAAAGTTGGATTTTTTTATTACTTTTTGTGCATTTCAACCCTTTATTACTTTATTAGGAAATCAGTGGAACAATTATAGTTTTCAGTTATAAGTAAAGTAAAGTTGGCGACCGAAGTCGAGCTCCTTTTTCGATATCTACTACACGAAGGTGTAGGGGAGGGAGCTATTCCTTTCTCTGTATTGCACCGCTTTACCCTTGATCCGTACCTTATAATCCTGAGTGTTAAGCAACGAGGCATCAAGTACCATTTTTTTTTTTTTAGTTTTTTGGTATGAGACGACCTCGGATTGAACCCAGGTCTCCAGGGCCATTGGTAAACACTCTAACCATCATGCCAATGTCTGTTTTTTCAATTATACATGGTACAAAATTTATCTTCACAAACATTTTAAACAGGTAAACAATTTTTAAAATCTCAAATAGATGTATTTCATCCAAAAATGAGACTCTAAAAGGGACTAATATTCTGGGTCTATGTAGAATGACAACAAATATGTGACTCCACACTCACGAAAGTTTCAAAACTTGTACCTCGATACCAAATTGCAGTTTAATGTCATACAGACAGTCTTTGGGGAGAGGGATCTCATTCCTCTGCAAAAGATTGTCTTGGCGTATCCTTATTTCCTCTGGCGGAGGGAGCAGAGGTTATCATTTAGGTCGTATTCTCATATAAATACCGTGTGTGTGTGTGTGTGTGTGTGTGTGTGTGTGTGTGTGTGTGTGTGTGTGTGTGTGTGTGAAAAGTTTCGTGAAAATATGTCATTGCTGGAATAATTAAAGAAAATGCGTAAAGAAAAAATATACAAAAAATATATGTTTTGGGACTGAGAGGAAATGCTGAAAATAAGGAAAAACATACAAAAACGCACAAGAAAGGAAGTGACTGGTTTTATCGATCGATAGATTTCTCGCTTGCTTAGAGCAAAAAGTGAAAATAAATAAAAAAAGAAACAAAATAAAACCAAAGAAGAAACCTGAATACAAATGGAGTGCCTCACCGTCACCTAAAAAATTTAAGAAATAAAAAAGAAAAGAGATAAATTATAGAAAACTAAAAATAAAAAACGAAGATCATAGAGATTTTTAAAAAGACATACAGCCCATCATTCCCACAATTCAACTAAAAGATATCTGAGGATCTAAGTACTAGCTGACATCGCCTCCAAAACGGTTTCGCGTAGAACGGCGATGATAACAGCAATAAAAAAAACAGCAAGATCTTCTGAAGATGATTAATGCGGAAGAGTTGAAACTCTGTCTTGCGAGAATGACTCATCGATGTCAAAACCTAGAAAGGTTGCAACATAAATATGATACCACAGATATGAACTGGGCTGTATCGATCGAAAACCTAACTTATTAACACACTAAACAAATTCAAAAAAAAAAACCTATTAAAACTAAAAAGAAGAAAATAATTACACCTCGATATAAGCATGAGTCGCTATTCTTATTGAACGACATTATATTTTCTATTAATTCGTTCAAAAAGACAGAAATCACACCACAGTAACAAGAACAATACTGATTATTACAATATGCGTTTTTGTTTTTTATAATTAGGCTGTTTCTATTTCTAGCCGTGCAATAACAAAAATTAACGAACAGTAAAGGAAGGATTCAATTATCCCTATTATGTAGTATCGTTACGTTCCAATTTTAAAGAAACCAAGAAACCCCAAACTTGTTGCATAGCAATTTTGTATGCATGACATACACGCTTAAAAGCCACAGTCAAAGACCTTTAATCAATGTCGAATCAAATCCTATTCATAGAATTTATAAAAAATATAAGGTTTTGCTTTACCATAATCAGTTCTTAAGGCATCATTTTGTTCTGCTATTAAAAGAGATCCAGTTTCTCTCTTGGTGTTTCCCATTCTTAGTCAAGGAAGTTTTTGTAGAGTTGTGGCTAAAGTGCTGGAATGCGTCATTGTAGTAAGCGTATTCGAATTCCAGTCACCCTATTACTTTCAGACTAATATCCTGAGGAAAAGAAGGCACACTCTTATCCTTACAGCTATGGTTTAAATAATACCGCTACAGAATTGATTTGGCATGAAATAACCTAAGGTTGATACATTACACAAAGGAGTTAAACAAAATCTTTGTCATATCCAAGTCAGTTCCTGTGGAATTTTCTTGAAATGTTCATAATCATTTTATGCCTTGCAGGTTTTTCACACCAGAATTAGCTGATGGTCTTTCACTGGAGTTTGAGTGATAGCAAGTCTCCCCAGATTCCAGATCCAGTCGTGTGTTATCTTATAATCCTTCTGTGCTAAATTGCTGCATTCGCTTATTATGTGATTGATTGTTTTGTCTCTGTCATCACATAGCCAATATATTTGCTATTTTATTGCGTCTTATCTATTCTCGCTTTGATAAGATTGGTTCTTACGGCGTTGTTTTGTGCTGCTATTAGGAGAGATTCTGTTTCTCTCTTAAAGTTTCCTTATCCATACCCAGGTTTTATTGTGTGAGGTGTTTATTATAATTATCATTATTATCATTATTATTATCATTAATTTTTTACACTAGCGCTAGCCTATAGTTTCTCACTGGAGCTTGAATGACAGCATGTCTCCACAAATTTCCAGGACTCTTCTCATATTATTATTATTATTTCATTCCTTGTAAGTTTTTCAAACCAATCTCAACTGGTGGACTTTCACTGTTTTCTATGCTTTCTAAGGTCTTTAGAACTCTTTTGAATATTTTAGCAAATCTTAAAACTATGTGGTCAGTCAGTATGGTCTTCAAGTAATTTTTAAATGCTCCAAACTTTTTTCAAGATGTTGGAGAATGTTACTAGTATATCCAACCTAGTTGCAGGGATAGATGATAGTGTTAATTATTTTATTATCTGGTTTGATCGGGCCGCGAGTTTATCAGTTAGCTCTTAAGTTAGCCAAAATCTTGGAAAGCTCAAGTGAGTGCACAACGACCAGGATATGATAACTGTCGTTTCAACACAGGAAGACTAAATGTAAACAAAATGGATTCATGTCTTGTCTCAAGTTTGATTGAAGAAATGGAAACAGTGAATTTGGGAACACGTGTGAGATGATGCAATAAGTTTAAGAGATAACATTACACTAACGATAAACTGAATTTAGATATATAACAAATTAGCGAATTTTGAAAAAGTTGTCAGTTAGAACTTGGCATTCAGGGAGTTCAATCGGAGTTACACATCGGTCGGGTCTCTTTGCATCTCTGATCATAGACCCTCAAAGATTCTCTCTCTCTCTCTCTCTCTCTCTCTCTCTCTCTCTCTCTCTCTCTCTCTCTCGTGCTACTGTAGGCAATCTGAAGATCAAAAAGCACATCTGGATAATAAAGCGACAATTTCGATAAATATTTTGTAAATATTACTATTAGACCAATACGTTCCAATAAATGATTGTTAATTGTTGTCAGAGAGTTCTTCTTGTCTTTGAGTCGCCAAAACCCTGGTAACTTTGTTCCAACGATTCACCCCGACCGTTAGAAGTTCTGAATGAATTGTGTCATTCCCTATCTATTGATCTTTCAAACACATACTGGGCACAGAGGGGATTAACAGACAGACTACCTGGGAATGCATGAGGTGGTCACGGAACGAAGGCCACAAAACAGAACCGTTACCAACTTTAGTATCACATTTGGTGCCGTTACCAGGATAAGACCAAAGTAAAAGCACCGTGACAACTATATTATTACATTTGGTACCACAAATGTTGTCGTGCACTATAATATTACATTTGGCGCTGGTACCGGTAACTGGACCAAGTGATGTTGCTTCAGTGGTACCGTTCAAGATATTATTACATATTGTTTGGCGGTGACTATGATATTGTTACATTTGGTAACCGTGACCACGAGATTGTAGCGATAACCACGATAGTACCACATTTGGTATCGGTGACTGCATAGTATTACATTGGTGCCCAGAATATTGTTACACTTGTTCATCAACTAGAATTGGTATCACGGTCACTTTCATGTTCAACCGCTTTTTTGGCTCTCTAGTCAGCAGAACAAAATAAATCTATAAAAATTTAAGTTTTATCTAAAAGCATCACGTCATAGCGATTTAGTGCCATTCAGTGAAGATCGATGTGTTTGTGTTTGTTTGGGTTTTATGGCACATCAACCTTGGTGAGTTATTTAATGCCAAATCCTTTTTTATAGGAATAAACTGTTTTATTTCAAACAATTCAATTTACCATAAGTATACAGTTAAATTGTGTAAAACATTTCTATTTCGAACTATTCAGTTTAGTCAAACAGTTCTAATTCAAACAATTTAGTTTAGTATTCGTATAGTTTTTGTTTACACGCAGTTAAATGTCAAAACAATTCTACTTCGAATAATTCAATTTAGCGTAAATACAGTTTCAATGTCAAAAACAGCTCTATTTCAAACAATTCAGTTTAGAATGAGCACGTTGTTTACATGTCAAAACAGTTCTATTTCAAGCTATTCAGTTTAGCCTAAGTACACAGTTTAGTTGTATTTAATCCATAGATAGGACTCTATTAGTTGCTACCACTCCGGTCAGAATGAACCGTGAAGTTATGGCAATGAAGGGGTACTCCGCATTCCCCAAAGCTCCAGCAATACTGGAACCTAACTATCAGATTTTTTAGTGTCATATCAGGACACACTTTGAGGTGGGTCTTACTCCTCTGCAGAGATGCAATCGGTGTATTCTGCATCCCCAGCCGACGGAGTAAAGTGAAGATCGAACTCATTATTCATGGTGCTCCATATTTTTTAGCCTTGTGACAAATCTAAGCTACTCCAAATAAATAAAAAAACACAAAATTGTAGATCTTAACATATTCACAAAAATCACTTTAAATAATTAATGTTATCAAAACATACATTTCGAGTTTGTTTAAATTAAAGGAAATGAAATAATTATTACCCAGACTTGTTGAATACATGGAATTAAATATTTATGGGTTTTTAAAGAAAGTGATAATGCTAATAATATCAAGAGTTTCAGTGTCTGAAATTAAAACCAAGCAACATTTTATTTTTTTAATTGATTTATATTTCCTATTAGTCATTGATTTTCTCGTTTGTTATCGTTTTTCTTTTCTTTTAATGATCAAGATAGATCCGGCCGGATATGTCCGATTCTGACAAAACTTATTCTCCATCAAAAGGTAAAAAAGAAAAAAAAAGAAGAAAGATCTGAGGTAAAAGAAATGACAATGAAAGAAAATTAAAATAAACCTAAGAATGAGAATAGAAAATAAAGAAGGAAAACATGGGACTCGAAGGGAAAAGAAGATATAAGAAAAATAGATGTGTAACCAGGAAAACAAAGAGAGGTGAAAAAAGGAATTGGTAGATGTGTAGCCAAGAAAACAAAGAAAGGATGAAATAAAACCAAGTGATGAATAAATTAGCTGTCAAGAATCAATGGCTGGAGATATGCGACGGTGTATAGAAGAGACACATTCGAGTATTTGGTGAATCAACATATTTAGTTGCTAGTTCCGCTTCGTTCGCTCTCCGAAAGACAAATGTAGAATTATTAATACCTTCTATAAATCTGTCAAAAAGGCAAAGCAAATTCTCTCGAAGCTATATCAACGTTATGTCTATTCATTTTTGTAATAGTAGTCGATAACATTTACATGGACGTTGGCTTCCTGTCCTCATTCCGATTATATACGACCAGCGCAGCTTTAACCCTCTTTTTGCCCAGTCGGCTGGGGCTGTATAATACTCCGACTGCATTTCTGCAGAGGAGTAAGACCCCCACGACACACCAATGAGTGTCTTGGATATGACACAAAACGATCTGTTGTTAGAGTTCCAGTAATGCTGGATTTTTGGGAAATGCAGAGTATCTCTTCATGGCCATATCTCCCAGATCCACTATGTCTCTGAGTGGTAGCACCTGAATAGGTCCTATCTATGGGTCAAATGGAGCTAAAATGTGTACTTATGCTAAACTGAATTGTTTGGAATAAGACTGTTTTTGTATGCTAAACTGAATTGTTTGAAATAGAAATTTTTTGTTTGCTAAACTGAATTGTTTGAAATGGAATTGTTTTGACATTTAATGAGTAAACAAAAAAATATACTTATACGAAACTGAATTGTTTGAAACTTTTATCAAAATGACTTAATTCGGCGTAAAATGACCCGAAAAGGGTCGATAAACCGTAAAATAAAATGACCAACCAACCAACCAACCATTTGTTTGTAACGTCAAATTTAGATTTCATTGCAATTACTCCCAGGTGCACTCTTACCCAAAGTAATAGTACCTGTTAGGATCCAATTTATGGGTCAAATAGATATGTTTAAAAATAATTAGTGTTAGATAGGAAAAACTGATATCCAGTAACCAAGAACATAAATCTCTTAAAAAACTAACAAAAATATAGATATAAATATACAATGTGTGCATTTCCTAAACCTATAGGCATAAATAATCCGAGACTGGTTGACATGTTGTTAAAATAGATCAATCATTTTCTTCTTGTTGCATATCTTATGTTGTTTCTTTTTATGAATCACTTCAAATTTTCCTTCTTCTTCTTCTTCTTCTTCTTCTTCTTCTTCTTCTTCTTCTTCTTCTTCTTCTTCTTCTTCTTCTTCTTCTTCTTCTTCGTTACTTTTCCCTCTTCATCTCTTCCTTCTTCTTCTCCTCCTCCTTCTTGACCTCTTTGATTTATTTTGCTTTTTTGTTGACTTTATTCTAAAGTGCCTTCTTTTCCAATTCGTTACAATCTAGCATTATCTCACTCCTTTCCTCCTTGTGTGAGGCGGAGTTGAATTAAAAATGTAACCTAACACTATATCCCTAATATATTCATTGAGACTATGAAAATCTCGCTACCTGCTTTTCAAGCCATATTCAAATCAATTATTACAGTTAGATTACAGTTTGTTAATTCAACAGTCTATCATGGTACAAGTCATAATGATCAAGACTGCACATGTATGTGTATATGGAACAGGGAAAAAAAGAGAACAAGCATTTCCGCTTAATAAATTCGTACAACACATTCACATGAATGAATTTAAACTTAATTTTCGATATAGTATGCAATCTAGAAGTGCAAAACACTTGGCTGATTTTGAAAGGCAGAAAATCCGAGTCAATTATCCATCTGTAATAGAAGAAATAATGATGCTTAAACATTTAATTACAATTTTCGAATGTTTACATCGTATGAGTTCCTATTGATCTTCGCTCTTATTAAAATCCAACATTTAGAGATTCCAATTTAAGAAATTATTTTTATGAATATGACCCAGAGACACAAGAATTTCAGTTTTACATACATGATATAACGAACATCCAAATATTAGTAAGTTTTGAATTGTAATTTCTTTTTTATGTATGTGATAAACTTGGTAAATATGAAACCGGTAAATAGATGACTTACGACCAATTCAAGGTGAAAGCACCAATCCCGCAAGATAAGCAAAGTTAAGCAGCCATGAACCCATTTAATATTTAGATGGTTGACTTCTAAAGCAACAGCATGTATTACAGGCAACATGAGGCCTATGTGCCATACATAAATAAAAGTTAATAGATAGTTATTCCTTTCATTGACTTACGGTCAAGTTATTCTGAAAGCATAGTAGTCTGCTATAGCACCGAAGTTCAACTGTCATGAATCTATTTAGTACTTAGATGGGTGGCCGCGTATGCAAAAGCAGGTATTGCAAGCAACCTTAATGCTATATCGAAGAAAGGTTAGTAAATGACAACAATATCTTCCAGGCCTGGTCGGCTGGGGCTGCAGAATACACCAACTGCATCTCTGCAGAGGGGTCAGACTCCCTCGACGAGTTTCCTAGATATGACACTAAACAATCTGATGGTGAGGTTTCAGCAATGCAGGAGTTTGGGGAATGCAGAGTACCCCTTCATTTCCATTACTCCCTGGTCTACTCTGACCCGGAGTGGTAACACCTGATAGAGTCCTATCTATGGTTCAAATAGAACTAGACCGTATTCTTAAGCGAAAACTAATTACTAGAAATAGAACTGTTTTGACATTTAACTGTGTGCAAGCAAAACTCTATGTTTATACTAAACTGAATTGTTTGAGACATTTATCGAAATGTCTTAATTCAGAGTTAGATGACCCGAAAAGGGTTGATACGGCGTAAAACCGAATAACCAAACCAACCAACCAAAATCTTCAGTTGACATACTCTCAAAACATACTGAAAGCATCGGTTCCTGCGAGATCACTGAAGTTAAGAAGCCATGAACCTTTTTAGTACTTAGGTGGGTGACCAGTCAAGCAACAGCAGGTAATGTAGGCAACTTGAGGTCTGTTTATAGATTTCAAGCCACATCCCTAGCTTTCCCTTCCACACACTTGCAATGATATGACTCACACACTGATTTATATTCTGGCTCTCCTCCTAACTCATCAATTATTGCCTTGTCAACAGTACTTCTAATTTTCACTCACCAGCTTGTCCCTCTTTTTATGTTTCTAAAAAAGTTAATTTACCCATTTCTGTTTTTCTCTCACTCTTTTTCTTTCTTTTTTCTTTTTTTTCTTTTAAGATTTTTCAAAAACTTTTTTTTTTATCTACTTTTAATATTTGTCGGCCGCTATTTTTTTTTTTTTTTGGTGGGGGGGCACTCCTTCGCTTCAATATCACATTCTTAGCGCCCCTAACACACAAATATAACGAACATGAATCATATTTTGTTTTCTTTCGCTTTGTTTTTATTCTTGTTTTTATTCTTGTTTTTATTCTTATATTGATATTCGGTATACGGCAAATTTAAAACTATAACAAATTTATTACAAAGTCCATGATCAAGCCTATCAAGTCTTCTCTCTGGGAGAGATGAAAGTGCAGTGATCACTAGAAAGAAAGAAAGAAAGAAAGCAAAAAAGTAAGAGAGAAAAAGAGAAAGAGAGTGTCAGAAAGATAAAATATAAAAAGAAAGAGAGAGAGACCGAGGGAGAGAGATTAAAAGAAAGAGAGAGAGAATGTTAGTGAGAGATTGATAAGAGGAGGGAGGAAGAGAGAGAGCAAAAGAAAGAGAGAGAGAGAGTGAGGAAAAAAGAGTGAGAGAAATATGAAGAGAGAGAGTGTGAGTGTGAAAGAGGGAGAATAAAGCGAGAGAGCAAAGGAAAATAGGAGAGAAAGAGAGAAAAAGAGAACAAGAAAAAAGAGAAAACCAGTTAGAGAGAGAGAGAGAGAGAGAGAGAGAGAGAGAGAGATTGAAAGGAAGAGAGAGAATCTGAAAGATAGAAAGAGGAAGATTGATTGAAACATACAGAGAGAGAGAGAGAGAGAGAGAGAGAGAGAGATAAAATAGGGAGAAGGTGTTAGCAAAAGAGAGAATAAAGAAAAAGAGAATGGTTTATCAATAAAACACTTAGCTTGTCACAGTAGAGAAGATTAAATACTTTTTCATCGAGGAGTGATTGTTACGGCCAAAGAGATGGGGCTCATTATCTCAGTGGTGGCAGTTTGGGTTTTGGGGGGATTGGGAGATAGGGGATGCAGTTTTTTTTTTTTTTTCTTTTTGGTTGGGAGTTGGGATTTCGTGAGAGGGTGTAAGAATGGTGGCAAGAATATACCAGAAATATGAAAATTATGAACAACATCAGTAGCACACGAAAAAAATCACTCATAAAAGTGTGATGATCACCAGTCTCCTTTGCGTTTTCTGTCTTATCTGGTTTATATGTAACGCGTGTCTGACCCAAATCATATCAACAAAATTTTAACGAACAACTTCGAAGCATAGAATGAAATAAAATTTAAGGATGTTTTTGTTACATCTATTGAAACATCTTAGGGATACATGAAATTTTTATGATCGATACTGGAGTTATTGTTGAGCATGGCATCACGTAAGTTATACGTTAGTACGTTTTATCACATTTCAATCTTTGATTGCTTATTTAATGCCGTAGCCATTTTTACCTGCAGTTACATGGCTGAAAGTCACTAATTATAATGATAATTTGTAAACAATTATTCCATTATATGGTTTCAAATATTCTTATCAAATAATAATAATTCTAAAACAGTTCTATTTGACTCAGAGATCGGAATACTTCTCAAAGATGAAAATAGAAGTCAAAGTGGGTCTGAGAATAAGAGCAATGAAAGGCTGATTATACACTCTTCCAAAATCCGGAAGTGGAGCTTCACCAATGGTTGCTTGGTTGTTTGGGGTTTATAGTATATCAAACTTTTTAGGTTATTTAATAACAAATCCATTTTTATACAAATAATCAGTTCTATTTCAAACAACTCAGTTTAGCATCGAGTACACAGTTTAACTGCCAAAAACATTTCCATTTCAAGCTATTCATTTTAGTCAAACAGTTTTAATTCAAACAATTCAGTTTAGCGTAAGTACAGTGTCAATGTCAAAACCAGTTCTCGAAAGTGCAGTTTCAATGTCAAAAACTGTTATATATTAAACAATTCAGTTTAACATAAGTACGCAGTTGAAATATCAAAACAGTTCTATTTTAAGTTATATAGTTTAGCATAAGTAAGCAGATTATTTCTATTTAACCACTCCAGGCCAGGGGTGGACTTGGGAGCGATAGGAATGAAGAGATACTCCGCATTCTCTAAAGTTTCTGCGTCCCTGGGAACTCGCCATCAGATTGTTTAGTGTCATATCAGGACACTCGTTGGGGGGTTAGCCCTCTGAAGCGGTGCAACCGGTGTATTCTACAGCCCCAACCGATTAGGCAATTAACCATCGGGTGCACATTAGAATCATAATCAGGATAGATAGATCGATAGATAGATATGATCATAGTTTTTAATTCCTTAGATTTTACAAAGCCCACGTCTAATCCCCATGCTAATCCCTGATCTAGCTGACGTGTTGTTCTTATTTTATTATGACTACGTCATCAACATTGGAATAAATGTTCGGATTTTGATGCTGCCAGATGTTACCTCACAACTGAATGCAGATTAATATCATACTCAGGACCCCCATCCTTCGGGATGTGGTGTTACCCCTCTGTAGAGGATGAAGTTGGTATATTCTACATCACACCGACGTGGCTATTTGACTGTTTTTGACTAAAACTTTGTTATATAGATTTTTATAGAAGAGAAATCCCTTGATTCAGTGCTATTCCGTCGCCCCACCGCCTGTACTCTTCTTTATCACACCCTTGGATTTATCCACTGCCCACAAGAGGGCGGTACTCCATGGTCCTTCTACATCCATAGCATCAATCTACTTTCTTTTGTTTCTATTCCAATGTGAGAAGCTGTTAAAACCACGGGATATGACTCATACGCTGCAGTCTCTTCCACCCACCTCTCATCATGTCTTTGTTTGGCCTTCTCTTGATCATTTTCAATTTCACTCTCATTCTTTAACATCAAGCATTTGCCTTCAACGTTTTTCTCTCTATATCCATCGCCTAACTTAATTTTCCTCTCTCTCTCTCTCTCTCTCTCTCTCTCTCTCTCTCTCTCTCTCTCTCTCTATCTCTCTCTCTGCTTTTACTGTTGACTTTCTTTTTGTAATTTATCGATTTCTCTCCATCTTCCTAACATTTTATTGCCCAGTTGGCTGGGGCTGTAGAATACACCGACTGCTTCTCTGCAGAGGGGTAAGACCCCCCCTAACGAGTGTCCTGAATATGACACTAAACAATCTGATGGTGAGGTTCCACCAATGCTGGAGCTTTGGGGAATGCGGAGTACCCCTTCATTACCATCGCTCTCAGGTCCACTCTGGCCCGGAGTGGTAGCACCTGATAGGGCCCTATGTATGGGTTAAATAGAACTAACAGCATTCTTATGCTAAACTGAATTGTTTGAGTAAAATGAATAGCTTGAAATAGAAATGTTCTTGACAATTAAACCTTACTTACATTTAAACTGCGTCCTTATGCTTAACTGAATTATTTGAAATAAAACTGTTTTTTCGACATTAAAATTGTATTTACACTTAACTGAATTGTTACATATAACTTCTTGAATAGTTTGAAATAAATGTTTTTGACAATTAAACTGTACTTATGCTAAACTGAATTGTTTTAAAAAGAACAGATTATTTACATAAAAATGGATTTGGCGTTAAATAACCTACAGAGGTTGATATGCCATAAAACCCAACAAACAAACCAAACCTAACAATTTATATCGTTCTTCTCTGGTTATATCTACTCTTCACCTGAATCTCTCTTCTTCCGGGATATCTCACTCTATCTTCCTTGGTAGTTGTTAGAAAAAGATTGGAAGGAGTCCCCTAACCTGCAGGACTTCGATATCTTGGTAAGGGAGTTCGAACTTCAGTCGCGCCATTACGTTCACTTTCGTACTAAAACACTTACCCAGCAATGGGTTAAATAGTATCACTTCATCAAATAATGATTACATACATATATATATATATATATATATATATATATATATATATATACGTGTTCTCGTGAAAGGACAAATTATACTCTATAAGAATAATATCCATAAACTAAATCATGAAACACTAAAATAAATAACAGAATTAAGAATTCCATTACACCGAAACAACACCACGAAATAGATCACAGGTTTTCCGTAATCATTAACAAAAATAATTACCAACATACCAGAAATAAAGCTCAATAACCTCTACAAAGGCCACAGACTATTTCCAAACAATATTGACAAATACATCAAACTTTCTGATAGTAAATTTACTCAAGGACAAAAAGATTTTCTCCGCTGTAAATTATTTCAAGGATATACAACTCCAAAAATACAGAAACTGAAATCTTAAACCAAAATATTTAAATACTCCAGGATAAAAATGTAATCTCCATCGCACTTGAATTCCGAGCTCTCCTTAAGACTGAATCCATTAAAATTAGACTCAATAAAAAAGAACCAACACTACTAACTCAACAATTAAAAAATACTCCTCCCACACCTCTCATCATCCCTCACAGATTCCCTGCATACCTTGAATTTCTTATGCCCCTCAAAAACTGATGCTCGATTCATGCAAGATGCCCCAAAAGCAGTCTGAAGCATTCCGTACGTTTCTGTGGCATTTTTTCCAAGTTTTGAAACACAATTTTTTGCATATCGTTCTTCTAAAGTATCCAAACGTTCAGATTGCATTTTTGAAATTCACCAGCTGAGACAATCAGGCTTTAGTAGGGTGTATTCCAATTGCTGCTGTTGCTGTTCATTTGAACCTGAAATCATAAAAATTGGTCTGGCATGTTATAAGTTGTATAGCAATAACATACTGAATTTTCAAGAAAGTACGACACTTTTAAATGCCTGTATAAAAACGTCTGTAAACTTATTGAATACACCACGTATATCACAAATATCAACACCAATTTACGAACTCACAAAAATAATAAAACAACATATTACACCATACTTGCCTAGTAAACATGACATAAAATTATAACACGAATTAGTGCAAATCCTACATACACTTAACCCCAACAATAGTATATTAGCTTCACTTGATGTAGAAAATTTATTCACCAATGTACCAGTCAATGAAAGCATCGATATTATTATAGATAATATCTACAATAACCTATCTCTCCCTTCTCTCAAAATAAACCCTAATATACTTCGGAAAATACTCATAACATGCACTACTGAAGTTCCCTTTTGAGACTACCTGGGCAATGTTTGCACTCAAAAAGGCGGTGCATCTATGGGGTCAGTTCTGGGGCCCGATCTTCAGTAATTTCTACATGTCCGACTTTGAACATAAAGTATTTGATAAGATTAAAAAACTTTCAATATACCTAAGATCGGTCGACGATATACTTATTCTCGATAATGATATTAATGAAATATACATTGTACAAGACATCTTCCAAAAAATTCAGTCCTTAATTTTACCCCTGAACTAAACAAAAACAATAAAATTTCCTTTTTATATGTTCTGATTGAAACTAATGACGATAAAGATAGCTTTACGACCTCGAATTACAAAAATCCCACTAATAACAACTCTTGTAGCCTTAACTTTCAAAGTGAATGCCCCTTCCGATATATAAAAAAAAGCAATTATTAATAATCTAATATCCCAAGCAAAACTAATCTCCTCCTCCGAAACAATGTTTTATATAGAATTAAAAAATATAAAACAAACTCTCATCAATAATGGGTCCCCTAACTATATTGTTGATGAACAAATTAAACGTACAATTGGAAATGTCAGCCAATCTAATAAACACTGCGACACTCCAACCAATAAACAAACATTTATCAAACTTTTCTACCGTAACCAAATGCAATACAATTATAAATTAGATGAAACAATTTTTAAAAACGTTGATTAAAAGAAATACAAACTCCATTAATCCTAATAAAAAATAAAACTTATCATGTACTATAACAAATCTAAAACTTCCAACTTAGTCATAAAAAGAATTCCACTCCCTCGATTGAGGTTTTGCAAAAAAACAAACGTTATCAATCAATTTAAATGTATTTAGATGTACTTTAAGTGATTTCTGAGAATAATAGTATATACGTTGCTTTAACCTCAACTACCGTATCGAGACGACTCACTATGCATCTATATATATATATATATATATATACGTGGTGCCTTCCATAAGTTTCCAGACTTTTTTGTAAAAGCATTTAAAATTGTCGTAGACTCTTGAACATTCAGTATGTTATTACTATACATCTCATGAGATGACTGAATAATTTTTATGATTTCAGGTTTAAATGAACAGCAACAGCAGCAATTGGAATACACCCTACTAAAGCCTGATTGTCACAGCTGGTGAATTTCAAAAATCAAATCTGGACGCGAGGAAGAACAATATGCAATAAAATTGTGTTTTAAACATGGAAAAAATGCCACAGAAACGTATGGAATGCTTCAGACTGCTTTTCGACCATCTTGCATGAATCGAACATCAGTTTATGAGAGGCATAAGAGATTCAAGGAAGGCAGGGAGTCTTTGAGGGGTGATGAGAAGTGTGGGAGGAGAAAGGAAGTCAATACACCACAGTTGATTTGCCAAAGGGTTAGGGTTAGGGTTACTATGTTGAGGTTTTAAGGGAATTCAGGAAGAAATTCCGCCGGAAGAGGCCAGCACTCTTCAGATCGGGTCAGTGGCATTTCCACCAGGACAATGCACCACTCCACAACTCCATCCTTGTCACAGATTATTTGACCAAGATGGGCATCAAAATAGTTCGTCACCCTCCCTATAGTCCAGACCTTGCTCTCTGTGACTTTTGCTTATTCCCTAAGCTCAGAGGCTGTCAATATGAGACAATTGAGAAAATGAAGGAGGCTCTGACGAAGGTCATTGATAGGCTCACACAAGAGGACTTTCATAGGGCTTTCCAGAAGTTGTTGGGACGGTACAACAAGTGCATTACAGTCGGTGGAGATTACTTGGAAGGGGACTGGAGTTTCGTGTGTGTACTATCAATAAAAGTGTCCATACGAAAAAAGTCTGGAAACTTATTTAATGATCCTCGTAAATGCTACAATAGCATACGAGTATAAATAATAAACGGTCAACACGTACAAAGTACTAATGTACATGCAATGGTCACATTGCTTTTCAATATACACATCCCTGATGATGGCCTAAGATCGGTTAGAAAGTACAAGGGAACCAATTAATTTTAGGAGTATCATAAACTAATTCCCGCTAGATACCATAAAATTAATACGCTGACTCTAAAGGATATGTACAAAATGTGTATACAAATTATGTCTATATTGTTTAATGAAATATATATATATATATATATATATATATATATATATATATATATATAAATTATTTTTTCTTCTTTAGATTAAAATAACCTACAAGGGTTGATATTTCGTTAAACAAAGAAACCGAACAAAAAATGGTGCGTTACCAAAGATTCCAGTATTTTAAACAGATTAGTCAACTTTTTCAACAATAAATTTTCATGAGTTTCACTTCACCAAATAACAATAATTTTATATGTATATATATATATATATATATATATATATATATATATATATATTTTAATGAAGCCATTTCGAGTTTTGAATTCCACGAAAATTTGTGTCTGACCTCAAAGATTGATATCATTTTGCTTCCTCCTCTCTTCATCGTTCTATTCTATTTTCAATTTCTTTCGACTCCACTTCTCAACACACACACATATATAATCTCTCTCTCTCTCTCTCTCTCTGATATTTTTTAATACAACTATCATTTTTTTCTATGTTTCTTTTTATCTTTCTTCATGCATTTTTGTTTTTTTGCCATTTTTGTCTGCTCTTTATATCAGCATGTCTCTTTCCAGAATATCATTCTTTAACAATTTTAGGGAAAGTTCGCGTAGTATAAATATGTGCTGGACTACGACATCGGAGCAAGTGATTTCAAACTCAGTCTCACTATCACGTTTTATTTCAAACTAATACCTTGGGAAAAGTAGGAAGTCCTTATCCTCCCAGCTATAGAGTACATAATATTAGAGCTGCTTTTCTATGAGGTTTGGTTTGGTTTCTTTGTTTAATGGCATATCAACCTTTAATGGCAGTCATCCTTCCAGAACAGTTGTGATGCTATTTCACCCATGACTGGAAGGATAAGGGGGTTCATACCTTTCCCAAAAGTATTTATACGAAAGTGAACGTAATAGCGCGACTGGAGTTCGAACTCGCCAACTACGATTCTGCGGTCCATCGCTTAAACCATTACACCACGAGGACACCCCTTCTCTCTAGGGATATCTTTGGCATTAAATAACTCGTGAATATGCGAGTAAGCAAAAAAAAACAGTCTTTTGGCTTCTGTTATTTTTGGTAGTCCCTTTTCAGTGTTCTATATTTACCTTTTCCATTGCCTTATATTTCTCTCTCTCTCTCTCTCTCTATATATATATATATATATATATATATATGTGTGTGTGTATGTGTGTGTGTGTGTGTGTGTGTGTGTGTGTGTACTAGTACCTTGTCGATGGGGCCAGAAAATACTGACAGCAGAAGATTAAGCTACTTCCAAAAAAAGAATGAAAGAAAAAACGAATTTCCTTGATTGCGGAATCGTAATAAGTGAGTCCGTATTCCAGTCGCGCTATTACGTTCCCGGATCGTTGGTGAAGCTAAATATCTACATATCAAGGTAGGTAGATAGGTAGATTGATAGAAAGACTTCATGTAATTGATTTAAATCATTCCTATATGATATTAATGATATATATAGTTATATGTTGTTGTTTTTTTTATCGTAACCCCTTTTCAATGGTCTATTAACTTTTTCCTTCGACAAATCTCTCTTTTACTCGTTTAATACGATGTCGAAGTCCAGAACGTTAGCTAGTTTACCACAATAACTCACACAAGTGTGGTCACCCAGTCGACTAGGGCTCTAAAATACGCATCTCTACCGAGAGGTAAGTCCCCCCCACCCCGCCACAACGTGTGTCCTGGATATGACACGAAACTTTACCGGATGGCAAAGCTCGAGTTCTGGGTAATGTGAAGTGCTCCTTTATTGCCATTACTCATTAGATCACTCTAACCCGGAGTGGCAGTACCAATTAGGTTTGGTTTGGTTTCTTTGTTTTAATGGCTATCAAACTTTCTAGGTTATTCATTGCCAAAGTCACTTTCCTAAAAGAACAGCAGTGGTACTATTTAACGCATAGCTAAGAGGGTCCATACTTTTCCCAAGGGTATTTGCCCGAAAGTGAACGTAATAGCGCGACTGGAATACGAACTCGCTGACTACAATTCCGTAGTCCATCGCTTTAACCATTACTACTCGAGGACACCCCTTACCAATTAGACTCCTATCTATGAGTCCAATAGAAATATATAATCATTTTCTATACTCCAAACCATTTAACAGAGTGCAATCAATTGACTAATGTTAAATTGAACTAATTTGTATACACATAGCAATACTTGGAACCATTTAATTGTATTCAAATCATTTAATAGTGGCAAATTGAATAATCAGTGTTAAATATCAATGCACTAAATCACTTGAATACGAGCAAGCAAATGATTAATCTTATGTAGAATTATTAGAGTTAGATAGAAATACTTGATATCATTTAACTCTGTGTAAACTAATTAACTCTTCCTCATTTTGAAATAAAACTACAAACATTCTATTCCACTTTCAAATTATATATGTGTAAGTAGGATTCGGCATTAAATAACCATCAAAAGTTGATGTCATTGAACGAAATAACTTAAGCCATTTAAATCAGTGAAAACAAATGACTCATGTTAAAATGAATTCATTTGTCTTCATCGCAATACTTAGAACCATTGTACAAATGAACGAATTGTGTTGAATAGAATTAGTTGGGTTAAATAGCAATACTTGTAATCACTTCACTGTATGAAAACAAATTATTAATATTAAACAGAATTACTACAGTTTGATAGAAATGCTTAAGACCATTTAACTGTATGTAAACTAATTGCAACTAAATCATTTAAAAAGAACACTACTTACAATCTATTTCATTTACAAATCATATATGTATAAATAGAATTTGACATTAAATAACCATCAAGGTTTGATACGCCTTTAAACTAAATATCCTAACCCTGATGGTTGGTTGCTTGCTCGGGTTTATGGCATATCAACCTTTTTAGGTTATATAATGCCAGATCCATTTTTATACAAATAATCAATTCTATTTCAAACAATTCCATTTTGCATGAGTTTAATTATCAAAAACATTCCTATTTCAAGCTATGCAGTTTAGTCAAACAGTTCTATTTCAAACATTTCAGTTTAGTATCAGGATAGTTTTTGTCCACACAGTTAAATGTGAAAACAGTTCTATTTCATGTAATTCAGTTAACATTAGTACGCAGTTTAGTTCTATTTGACCCATAAATAGGACTTTATCAGGTGCTACCACTCTGGGCCAGAGTGAACCTGGAAGCTATGGCAATGAATGGATACTCCGCATTCTCCAAAGCTCCAGTATTACTGAAACCTATCTGATTGCTTAGTGTCATAATCAGGACACACGTTGGGGGAAGGGTCTAACTCTGCTGAGATGAAGTTGGTATATTCTACAACCCCAGCCGACTGGGCAACCTCACCCTCAAGCTATTAAGTTATCATACCTCAGTTAAATCGAGATGTCCGAAATTAATTTGTTCACTTAAATATATCGCTGTGTGAAAATGATTTGCATTTAGAAGACTTACTTGAGGCCATAATTGTTTACAAATGATCATTAGGGCAAGCTATTTGAAACCTTATGATTAATTCCTAACTAAATAAAATGCCTGATTTCGGCATCAAATAACCCAGCATCAAATAACCCAGCAAAGGATGACATGCCACAAAACCCAATAATAGATCACCCAACTTATGCTCATCTCTACCTCAAATCATCCTGAGTGTTTGTTTTATTAGTTGGGTTTTTTTTAGGGGGGTGTTTGTTGTTTTTTTTTTGTTTTTTTTTTCATTTTATTGCATCATTGCACAGTTCTCACCGATGCAAGTGACAGGTGTTCCGGCTCAGATAAAAACTGGAATGTTTTTCAAGGTTCTTCCCACATGAAAGACTGGCACTCCCATATATTCTGGTTTTGTAACTTCTTTTTTTTTCTTTGTACCACTCAAAGATAAGCTAAGAAAATGTCAACACTTTTCACTTGTATATTATTCTTTCTTTTTTTTTTTTTGTTCATAAATTTTTTGTTCATGTATAACTTTTCTGCCTCAATCTCTTCAATTATTTTATACCACCTCCACTTTTTCTCCTTCTTTCTTCCATTCAATCTATCTATCTATCTATCTATCCACTTACCGACCTACCTATCAGCTAGCAAGTGCTGACATGCCATAAACCAACCAACCAACCAACCAACCATATCATCATCATCGTTAACATCACCAAGGAATGCTGACTGTATAAATTCCCTTGACTTCCTTTTGCTGTCCTTCCCTATCGGTCATCGCTATTGTTTAGTCCTATAGAAAGCACCCAGGCTCCTCACAGAGATGATGAATGTAAGATTTTGCTGGTTAGACTACACTTTTTTGTCTATGTATAGGAGTCTGTGGAAGAATGTCAATCATGATTCTGTCCTTACTTCTCTAACAATACTTAGCATATCTTGTTTATCTTACTTGGATGGTTTATGAGATGGGAGGTAAGTGACTGTACAACAGCCGTTTTCCAGGTTTTGTTCAAAGCAGCATATAGAATTCTTGAGTAGTAACCATCAAGCTTTTTCTAAAGGAGCTTCATTAAATTGGTGCAACCATAGTATAGTACTGACACAGTTATAGCTTTTAAGCAATCTCGTTTGATTTAATCGGAGAGAGAAGATTACCATATGGTCATTAACCTGCCAATAGCATTTAATGCTTTATCGATGGATAAGTTGATACCTCTTTCTGTAGAAGAGATATTACTACCAGGATATATTTACTGGTATACTAATTTCAGAGGCTTTCTATTTAATAAGTAAATGACACCATCTTGTCTAAAATACATGTATTTTGTTTTATCTGAGTTATCGTAGAGACTAATGCCTCTTGTTGCCTACTCCAGGCTATGCAGCAAGGATTTGGCTTGGACAGTTGTATTTGCAAGAAGTTCTAGATCATCTGTGTAGTCTTCTTGAGTTATAGTTTCTGTGGGTTATCTCTTGCTTTATTCCTTTTTCAATTTGAAAACATTTTATTTCATTATATCTATTGATGTTTGTGTGTAATCCAATCACATCATGTATAGAAAGAGTGGCAATGATTAATATCAAATAGAATTATTTGTGTTAGATAGCAATACTTGAAATTATTTAACTGAGTGCAAACAAATAAGGTCTAATTTGTTTAATAATAAAGTTACCTACAAAATATTCGCTTTCAAATTATATATACACATATGTCTGTGTGTGTTTGAGGGGAAAAGAGAGAGAGAGAGAGAGAGAGAGAGAGAGAGAGAGAGAGAGAGCAGATTTTACATTAAATAACCCACAAGGGTTGATATGCCATTGAATCATATAACCTAATCAGACCCAATCGCTTTTCTCTTTCCTACTTCTTCTTCTTGCTTATTATCTCTCTCTCTCTGTATATATATATATATATATATATATATATATATATATATATATATATATATATATATATATATATATATTTGCATTTCTCTCCTCAACCATCTTAAATTTCTTCATATACTACTTTTCTCCTGTCTCCTTCCTTCCTATCTTTTTATCTCTCCCTTTCTTCCTCTCTCCAGCCTTGTATATCTCATAGAAACATGCACATAGTAGAACACTAACAGTCAATGCTCAGTACCTTGTCCAGTGTTAAACGCAGCTATAAATAGAATGATGAGTCAGTGAAAGTGGAAAAATCGGCTCATATGATTATAATTGAATTCGGTCGATAAGTGAACCTGTATATTGATTAATATGCTATTGTCTTGAGCTGGTTTCACATCTCTAAAGTAAAAATCTCCGTTCCGGCATATGTACACACATACGCGCTCATTTACTTTACATTTTAAATATATATGATAACTCTCTTGATTAGGGCTTCTCAAATATTTTACCGAATTTGTCAGTGGAACCTTTAACACGCTGACGCTATTCTCAGCAAACGGATAAAACACCCCAAAAAGGGGTTTTCTGGGTACTAAACTGAACCTGAAGAAGTAACTCCAGTCTTGGAGATCTGGTGAATGTGGGGGGCTCCTTCCTTACCTTTACACTCAAGTCTACTCTGAGAGTAGTCGGTAAGGTCCTATCTATGAGTCAAATAAGTCTGTTTTAAAAGATCCTAAGAAACAACAAAATATCTATATAAAAACCAACAAAGAACGCGATTCCATAAACTCAGGCTAATCGTAAAAAGGTTGAATTACCGTTAAAATCAATCAATGAAACTTTTTACTATATTCACTCTTGGTAGCCAATTTAATTCACATTCGTCGTCAGATATTTTTTTTTAATATTAAATTACAAAACAACTAATTTTAAAGTATTTGATATAGTTTGCATAAGAAAAGAATCAGTAAACTACAAATGAAAATATACTTCTAATTCTTGAATTACTTTTCAATGAGATGGATGATCTTAGTGAGCAAAGAGAAGATCATAAATATTAGGTTGCCGGTGGGTGAGTTTCAGCTGTAAATCTCCACGTTCTTTGTTCAAAGTGATTTCCGGTTTTCTGAGTAAATAGTGAGCATGACTAAATCCAGATATCACCGTATACAAACTTTGAAAGGCAAGTAAAGTAAACTCTACAGTTGTACAAATCTTGGAATAATTTGGTACAGTTTTATCATTCTTCCATTCGATTCCAATAAATATTAATATAGACTTTATTTCAAAATCGAAAGTCACTTCAATAAATTGATCTTTAAGAAATGTGTCTAAATTTGCACTTTTCACTTCAACATCAAATGGAGACATACGGAGCCAGATTGTTCGTTCATTTAAATGATCAGTTTTGAACAAGTCGTATGTGAACAACAAATTATTAGCAGCCATCACACTTCGTCAGGCACTCTCTAAGGTACACGATATCTAGTTTACATGATCCAGTTATTTTTGTTCTATTATAAAGGGATTTGTAAATGAAAACTAGTTAATTAACTCGCTAAGGACCCTTACACTTTTGTTCACAATGCAAAAAATTTTATTCAAACACAAGGGTTTCTATGGATCACTTTGAGAAGCCCTTGTATAGAAAGTAATGGCACTGTTTCTTTCTTTGTTCCTTAGCTTCTAATCATGTTGTAAAAAATTATATCTTCAAATGACAATCTTAATAGACATAATTTGCAAACAGTTATATGGTTGCAATTACTCTTATCAAATGCTAATAATTTTTAAGCTGTTAAGTTTAATCCATAGTGTCAGGACACAGCATTTTGGGGGAGATTTTTCCCTTCTGCAAAGAATACAGTCAGTGTAGTCAAAAACTCTGCAGCAGAATAGAAATACCTTTTTTACTACTTAAAAATACTTATTGCCACGCGAAGTTTTCCTCTGCCGTATGTGATAAGTCAAGACATTGTCTCTTTAAAGTTTCACTTGATTGCTTTCAACGTGTTTCATCTCTTGAAACTTGTACGTCAAATAAAAGAAACTGAATTCATTGGGTTGCGTGCTTTTGTTACTTTCTCTTCTTTCTTCGCCATTAGCTTTCATCATCGTTTTCTCAGGCGAATTGCCAGCAACAAAGAAGAATCGTCATTCTAAAAGGTCTGTGATCTTATTCTTCCATTCTTTTTTTTCTGAATTGCCTTCCCTTGACCATTTTTAATAAAATTGTGGCATTGTTGCATTATTATCCCATTCCATTATGGCTCTCTTAGGCCACATGATCTTTTTTTTATATATATACGCACGCAGGTTGACAACTTGGAACTAGAAATGTTTCTCTGTCAGTTGACTGCTGTCAGAAGTATTTTTCTCTCTTGGAAAGCAGGATTTCTTATTCTGATTTTGCATCAAGTCATTCGGCGATGACTGCCATTTTAGAAAAATATACACGTTTCAATCTTTTGGTGTTACGGAAAATTTTATAATGTATAGAGGGGATATATATATATATAGAGAGAGAGAGAGAGAGAGAGTGAGAGAGAAGGGGGACTAGATTTGGGAAAATAGTGAGAGGACATGAATGAATTTGCACTTACCTTGAACGGAGAGAAATTAATTTAATATAATAGAAAGAAGATATCAATTTAATCAGATAGAGAAAAGAAATAAAAGAATCTAATGAGATGGAGAAAAGAAATACGAATTTCGTATATGGAGTGAGCAGAAAGAATTCAATTAGCCGTTATTAGAGAAAAGAACGTTTAGACATATTATTTTACTCCATTTCAAAATTTTCCCACCAGCGTCAGCCGATGGTTTCTGACTGGTGTTTCAGTAACAGCAATGTTCCACAAGTCTCCGGGATTCTCCTCAGTATTCTGGCTGATCTTAAAACTGCAGTAGTTTAGATGTTCTCCACTCGTTATATATTTCCAAGTCCTCAATTCCCTGTATCAATTCTTTAGTGAACAACAGCACCAATTACAATTCGTATCTTGCTCAGTCGGCTGGGTTGTAAAATACACCAACTGTTTCTCTGCAGAGAGGTAAGCCCTCCCAACGAGTGTCCTAGATATGATACTAAGTAATCTGGTGGGGAGGTTCTGTTGTATAGCCGTAATATAAATATAAGCGGAAATATAATCAAACATAATTTACGAACTTCAATAAACGAACGAACACACTTTTTTATAAAAATATATCTCTCACACTTTATTTTCGAAAGGGTTGATGTTTCTGTGGTGCGAGAGAGATGAGTGGAGAGACATATACTCAGAGAGAGGACTTCTTCTTCCAGGAGCCAGTGGGTGCCAACGCTTGCACTCCCTTGCAAGCTCGTCAGAGATGCCTCTGATCGGCTGCATGTACCTCGCTCGACTGCGATTCTCTGTACTCTGTCTAAATCTGACCGCGTGATTCTCATCACGTGGTCTCCTTCCGGTTACGCACCTATCGTACCCGACTGCTCTGATCATGCTGTCATCTTCCTGTTTACTAATCAAAATGTGACAGTTTGCCAAAGCACACGGGGTCACTAGGAAGGAACCGAAAATCCATGTCATATGTTATATAACAGTTCCAGTAATGCTGGAGCTCTGAGGAATGCGAAGAACCCCTTCATTTCCATTCCTCCCGCATCCAACCTGATCCAGAGAGGTAATACCTGATAGGGTCCTACCTATGGGTCAGGTAGATTTAAACTGCGTACTTATGCTAAACTGAATTGCTTGAAATGGAACTGCTTTTGTATGCTAAACTAAATTGTTTGAAACAACTGTTTTTGACATTGAAACTCAACTTACTCTAAACTGAATTGTTTGAAGTAGAACTGTTTTGACATTTAACTGTGTTTAAGCAAAAACTATACTTATACTAAATTGAATTGTTTGAATTAGAACTGCTTGACTAAGCTGAATAGCTTGAAATAGAAATGTTTTTGATAATTAAACTGTGTATTAATGCTAAACTGAATTATTTGAAATGGAACTGTTTATTTGTATAAAAATGGATTTGGCATTAAATAACGTATAAAAGTTCATATGCCATAAAACCAACTAAACAAACAAAAAATTCCTATCACCGTCACTTTTATGTTCCACAGTTTTTTCCATCCCCTTGATAGGTGAAGTACTTATCTCACTTTTTGTTTTCTTTGAATTTTATCTGTGGTCATCCTGGACAGCAAAGTTCACAATTCTGCAAGTTCTCTTCTTTTTTTTTTCTTTAGTTGATTATGTGACGGCAAATTGGCTAAAATCCCAAAACGGGACTTTATTTTCGCACGTGTGAAGACGGGGCAGGTTGGCACTTGATCCCCTACAGAAATAAGTCCCGTTCAGAGTTCTTTTCTCAGGCAGATAAGAACTGGCATATTACGTGAGGGAATAATTTAGGGCCAGACTGACCACCGCTGGCAAAGGGATCCAAAATTTCACACTATCACACACCCACCAGGCCGCTAAACTTCTTTCCCTTAGATAATAGAAGAATACGGGCCTATAGGTCTTAGTTGTAATAATATTAATGTTGTTGTAGTAGTCGGCAACTCCGGTTTCCCGTGTGATACTTTAGGAATTAATAGGACAGTTCTAAGCAAGATAATGTAAGGCGAATAGAAGCTGAAAGGAAAGCATAGAATAATAACATAGACCACATGGTAAAATGAGAATACATAGGTTCTTTACTACGGTTATATATATATATACGTTCAAAATGTCAAAGATATATAATAGGATAGTCCATGAATATAAATGTCTTTTCCTGGCTTTTATCCCTTTTCAAATTGAGAGAGAGAGAGTGGTAAACAAAATTTGGGTGTAAAGGAAAAATGTCCCAAAGTTACTTATCTTATTTTTTTGACGGGGTTCCACTGGAGAATTTCTCTTCTTTCACGGGCTAATAGACTTTGTACTGTTTTTAATGCTGGCTTGAAGGATTTTGGAGTTTTTCGTGTCTCAGTCTTTTTGTCTTTAGCCCGGAGTAAAATGGCTATCGTCCGTCTGCCACCAGACTTGCTCAAAAAAAAAAAAACTCCCTTTTTTTTTGTGCCTTACTTCCGCTGAGGGGAAGGGAACCCCACTTCCGTTTGGGGTCCCCGCCAATCAGTTGGCTTCATTTTTCTTTCCCCTTCCGATGTCCGGCGACCCAAGGTCACTTAAGTGCGAACATCTGCGTGACCCACATTCTTTCCTAACGGTCACTTTTTGACTGCTAGAAAGCGCTAATAGCAACACGGGATGGTAGTATCATTCCTACCTCTTCGTCTCCGTGAGCCATCACGTGACACCTCCTCGCTTAAGAGAAGAAAGGGGGATGAATAGAAATACCATAGAAAAAAAAAGGCAATTCAATTCACTGTTCTTTCTCCTTTTCTTTCACCCTTTTTTTTTTTTTTTCTCACTTTACTTTTCTTTCATCCCCTTTCTTCTTCACGCTTTGACGAATTCTTTCCTTTTCCCTTTTTTCGTCCTTCCTAATTTTCACAATAGAGGAAAACAATTTCTCTTCTCTTTCTTTCTCTCTCTCTCTCCCTTTTCTTTTTCTTTAATCTCGTTTTCCTTTCTTTCTTTTTCTCTCTCGGCTTTTGGCCGTATCATATTTCAAATCTTGAGGAGGTAACTCCCTTTTTCTTTCTTTCTTTCTTCGTCACTTTTGACGACTTTATAAGCTTGGTTATTAAGCTCTGGGGGAAGAAACTTCCTTTTCTTTTCTCTCTTTCCCCTCTCCGTCACTTGTTGACGCACAGCTTTCTCGTCCATCTCATATTTCGACATTGGGGACGAGAATTCCTCATTTCCTTTTGTTTCTCTCTCTCTCTTTCTTTCTCTCAACAACTATGAAAGAATATTCTGCTACTACATTTTCGTGGGGCGTTAGAGAAATAAACTTGGGTATTTTTTTATTAATTTCTCTAAGTCCCCTCTCTCTGAAATAGACAACTGTCTTAATTTCTCCTCGAATTTATTCGGCATTTCCGAGTTCTTAATTTTTCGAGGTGGGCCTTCTTGACGGACATATCTTTTTAATTTGTTTGCATGACACACTTGTGTCTGCTTCCTTCCCTCGTGGGTATCAATCCTATATGTCCTCTTGTCTATCCTCCGTGTTACTACATAGGGACCTACATATTGTCCATCACACTGTGGTCCTTTATTTGATGATAATAGCAGGACTTCGTCGCCCTTCTTAAATTCTTCCTTCTTAGCCACTTGTGAGGGTCCTCTTATTTTCCTCCTATCTTCTCGATAAGTATTAGGGAATTTATTCCTAATATTCGTTGGACCTTCATCTTTTCTCTGACGACTGGTCCTTTTATCTTCTTGTTTATTGAGGGGTGGAAGGTTCACTTCTTTTCTTTCCACCTTCTCACTCTGCGAGCGACAATGTCGTTTGTGCCGCCCACGTGGCTCAGCCGCCATCTTGTCTTCCTGTTTGGCGTTCATTCTCGCCATCTTTTTTTCTTCATTTTTGGCGCTCATTTTCGCCAACTTGCTTTCTCCATTTTTGGCGTTCATCTTCGCCATCTTCTGTCCATGTTTGGCGTTCGTTCTCGCCATCTTTCCTTCTTCATTTTTGGCGCTTATTTTGGCCATCTTACACGGGTTACACTTTTTTGTTCTTACTTCATTTCCCAGTATGAGGGAGATTCCTCTCATAGGTAGTTTGTCTACCACACCAACTTTAATTGGTCCATCTTTCCACTGGGACTTTAGGGTTATTTTACACAGCGGTATTTTTACCCTCTTTCCGCCGATACCCTCTATCACCACAGTCTCACGTGTTGCTTCTATTACCCCTTTAGGTAATTTACTTCGTAGAAGTAACGACTGAGATGCTCCGGTATCTCGTAAAATTGAGACTTCCACTGGTCCTCCATGTGGGCCTCTTATCATCCCTTTCTTCGTCCAGGGTCGATAGGACTGGTTTCCTCTGGTTGCTGTTACAGCTCCTTGAGGTTTTCTCGGCTGGGTCTGGTTTCTTTCAGGACCTTTTCCAAGCTGACACCTTATCGCTATGTGACCAGCCTTTCCGCATTTGTAGCAGACCACTGTTCTGCTGCTACTTTGGAAGGTCCTTCTATTTTCTTCCTTAGGTCCTAACTCAGCTTTAAACTTCACTTTACTTCCCGTGTACGGTTTTTCCTTTGTTTTTCGGTGTGTGAGGATGTATTCGTCTGCTAGTGCGGCCATTTCATAGGTCACGTCAGTTTTTCTTTCACTTAGGTGAACCCTGACTTCTTCTGGCACACAGTTTAAAAATTCTTCAGCTAATATTAGCTGCCGGAGTTTCTCACCAACTTTAACTAGTGATTTTTCTTTAAAGTCTAAGTGACAGCAAATGTCCTCACGTCTCTAGGATTCTTCCAAGTATTCTAACTGATCTTAGCCGTGATATTATTATTTTTATTAGTAGTAATAACAACAGCAGCAACAGCAGAAGTAGTTGGTTTGATTTGGTTTATTTGTTCATGGACATATCCACATTCTTTGGCTTTTTAATGCAAAATTCGGTTTCTTTTTTTAATGGCATATCAACCTTGCTAGGTTATTTAATGCCAAAGCCATTCTCATAGAAGAACAGTAGTGGTACTATTTAACCCGTAGCAGGGAGGATAAGGGGGTTCATACCTTTCCCAAGGGTATTTGCCCGAAAGTGAACGTAATAGCGCGACTGGAGTACGAACTCGCTTACTACGATTTAACCGTCCCTCGCTTTAACCATTACACTACGAGGACACCCCAATACAAAATTCATCCTTGTAATAGGACATTAGTGTTACTATTTAACCCTCATCTGAGAGGGAGAAAAGGATTCCTACTTTTCTCAAGAATTTTAGTCCAAAAGTAAACGTAATAGCGCGAGTGGAATTCGAACTCACTCTCTACGATATCACTCTCCAGCACGTTAGCCACCACACTACAAGGACTTCTCCAGTAGTAACAATATTAGTATTAGTAGTGGTATTAGTAGTGGTATTAGTAGTAGTAGTAGTATCTTTTTGGTTGCTTTTTTTTTTCAAATATTAACGGCCCAGTCAGCTGGGACTGTAGAATACGCCGATTGCCCCTCTACAGAGAAGTAAAACCTCCCAATGAATGTTCAGAGTATGACGCTATATATTATCTGATGGTGAGGCTCCAGTCCTGGAGCTTTCGGAAATACTGAGTACCATTTAATTTATCTTACAGACCCACTCTGACCTGGGAGGGTACTACCTGTTAAGGTCCCATCTGTGGGCCACTTCAGCATTATAATGAAGCCTTTCTAAAATAAAGACGAAATATCATTTCTAAATCAGCTGTCAGTGTTTTGACTGATCCACTTTTCCATTTATTTTTCTCATATATATATATATATATATATAATATTTGTGAGCATAGTTTATAGGTAATATTTTGAAATGAGCAAGAGCTCTTTTGCTTGCACAAAGTTAAATGGTTTCATGTTTTGCTAGTTAACATTAGATTGGTTAGTCGGTTGGTTGGTTGGTTGGGTGGTTGGTTGATTTTTTTGGTAAATCAAACTTTGTAGGTTATTTAATGCCAGTTCCTATTTATACGTATATATTAAAAATATATGATTTTCAAACTAATAGTTTGAATGGTAACATTTTTTAAAAGAGCCAGAGCTCATTTGTTTGCTCACGGTTAAATCGTTTCAAGTATTGCCATCTAATATTGATACTTTTATTTGAACTCAGTTAAATCCTTCCTAGAATTCTTTCGTAATTCTAATAATTCAAATTAACATCAGTCATTTGTTTTTAAATAGTTAAATTGTTTCAAGAATAGAAAATGTTTGAATATTTCTATTTGACCTATACATGGGACCATACCAGGTTCTGCCACTCACGGTAAGAGTGGACATTGGAGCAGTGGCAATGAAGGTTTACTCCACATTTCCACGTTGCTGGAGCCTTACAAACATCTGGCTTTGTGTCATATAAAGGACTCTCATTGAACAGAGTGGGGTACAATGGGGGTATTTTAAAAACCCAGCCAACAGGGCAGATTAGAATATTTGATTAATATAATTACTTATGTTACATAGCAATATTTGAAACCATTTACCTGTGTACAAGCAAATTATTAATACTAAAAAGAATTATTATTGTTCGATGAGAATGCTTGAAACCATTTAATCGTGTGCAAACCAATGAACTCTGATCACTCGTTTAAAAAACTCACCTACACGCTATTTCCTTTGAAATCATAGAAATATTCAAACCAGGTTTGGAATTAAATAAACCATAAGGGTTGATATGCCATAAAATACCAACCAACAAATCGATCATTTAGACAACCAAAAATATTAACCTACAAACCATTTATTGACAACTTGTAGAAAAAGATGTGTCCTTAAATAACCCGCTAAGGTTTATATACCATTTACCACCAACTAACCAACTAAAAGTAACAAGTGAAATTTTCTCGGGTATTGCAATCGAAATTTAAGATGGTAGATAAGAAGCAAATATATATATATTGACCAATGAGTAGAGTGTTTTCTAATGGTTTGGAAGATCGAGGTTCAATCTAAGATGTCGACCTCATACCAAAGACTCAAAAAATGGTACTTAATGCCACTTTGCTTCACTCTCAGCATTATAAGGTATAGATCAAGGGTAAAATAGAGCAAACTAGGGAATGGAGTAGACCCCTCCCCTACACCTCGGTGTAGTAGCTATTGAAAAGGGAGTCTTCGGGTTACCCTCGAGTAAGGTCGCAAACTACTACTATATATATATATATATAACTGGAGGGATAAGGGGATGTATATCTTTCCCCAAGGATATAAGCCCGAAAGAGAACGTAGTTACGCGATTTGAGTTCGAATTCGTTTACTACTAAACTCGCTGACTAGCACGTGACGCAGATAGATAGATAGATAGATAGAAACTGAAATAGATGAATTGGTTGATATAAACTTAGATATCTTGATATAAAATCAGATCGATACATATAGTTTCTAATCTTTGTTTAATGATATATCAATCTTTGAGGGTTATTTAAGGCCAAAATCATACATTTCGAACAGCTGTAGTACTATTTCACCTATAGCTGAAGGCATAGTGGGGTCATACTTTTCCCAAGGATATTAGACGGAAAGTAAGCACGATAGCACAACAGGGGTTCGAACTTGCTTACGAGGAATAGGCAGTCCGGCTTCCTTGCCATTATGCCCCATGGATACGCTTAGATAGATAGACAGACAGATAGATAGATATAAACAAACTGAAATAAATGGATTGATTGATATAAAATGAGTATTTTTTGTTTAATAGCATATACACCTTCGCTGGTTATTTAATGCAAAATCCATCCTTCGAGAAGAACGGTAGTGGTACTATTTAACCCATAGATGGGGGGGATAAGGGGGCTCATACCTTTCCCAAAGGTATTTGTCCGAAAGTGAACGTATAAGCGCGACTTGAGTTCGAACTTGCTTACTCCTATTCGCTAGTCCATCGTTTTAACCATTACACTACGAGGACACACCCCTAAACTAATGGAGGCAGATTTTAATGATTTTATATTCTATAGTGGTTACATTTGTCTTCGGTAGAATACCGCTATATAACGTGATTTCAATTTTATTATAAGGATATGTAAAAAAAAAAATTTTGATTGAAACACTTAAAGGTTCTGATTTTGCTTTGTGTATACTGTGCAGATACCAGAGGATAGAAGAGAGCAGCTTGAATATAAGGTCCGGAGTTCTACTGGCAGATTTATCGCCTGATGTGACCAGGTTTTGAGAAGGAAGTTCATGCCATCTGAAGGCAATGAGATATGTCCTCTTCAAGATTATAACATTCTGGGAAGCTGGTAGCGTGATAAACAAAAGAGTAAACATATAATTCTTTTATCTAAACAAAGAGTCAAAAGAGGATTGGTGGGGTCCTCGTGGTGTAATGTTTAAAGCGATGGACTGTATAGTCGTAGTAAGCAAGTTCGTACTCCAAATACTTATTCTATTCCATAGTTATATATATATATATATATATATATATATATATATATATATATATATATATGTTTATGTAGCAATATACAAAAAATACTTATTCTATTCCATAGTTATATATATATATATATATATATATATATATGTTTATGTAGCAATATACAAAAAATACTTATTCAATTCCATAGTATATATATATATATATATATATATATATATATATATATATATATATATATGTTTATGTAGCAATATACAAAAATACTTATTCTATTCCATAGTTATATATATATATATATATATATGTATATATATATATATATATGTTTATGTAGCAATATACAAAAAATACTTATTCTATTCCATAGTTATATATATATATATATATATATATATATATATATATGTTTATGTAGCAATATACAAAAATACTTATTCTATTCCATAGTTATATATATATATATATATATATATATATATATATATATATATATATATATGTTTATGTAGCAATATACAAAAAATACTTATTCTATTCCATAGTTATATATATATATATATATATATATATATGTTTATGTAGCAATATACAAAAATACTTATTCTATTCCATAGTTATATATATATATATATATATATATATATATATATGTTTATGTAGCAATATACAAAAAATACTTATTCTATTCCATAGTTATATATATATATATATATATATATATATATATATATATATATATGTTTATGTAGCAATATACAAAAATACTTATTCTATTCCATAGTTATATATATATATATATATATATATGTTTATGTAGCAATATACAAAAAATACTTATTCTATTCCATAATTATAAATATATATATATATATATATATATATATATATATATATATAAATATGGAATCGAATAAGTATTTTTGTATATTGCTAGATAAAAATCTTGTCTTATATATATATATATATATATATATATATATGTGTGTGTGTGTGTGTGTGTGTGTGTGTGTGTGTGTGTGTATGTGTGTGTGTGTGTGTGTGTGTGTGATAAAAAGGACGACTGATATTTAATACAATTTATATATATATATTGGTTGGTTGGTTGGTTGGTTGGTTGGTTGCCTTTTATGGCGTATCACCCCTGGTTGTTTATTCAATACCAAATCTACTAAACATTATTAATTCGTTTGCATGCAGTTAAATAGTTCCAAGAATTGCTATGTAATACTCATAATTCAATTTTGCATCAGTCATTTGTTTGCACACAGTTAAATGGTTCCAAGCAGAGAAAATGATTAAATTGTTCTATTTGAAACATAGATAGGACCCTAACAGGTATTGCCTCTCCGGTCAGAGTGGACTAGGGAGTAATGGCTATGAAGAGGTACTCCACATTCCCAAAAGATTTAGTGCAGCTTAGTGTTATGTCCAGGAGACACGTTGCCGGAGGCCTGACCTCTCTGTAGAGATACAGTCAACGTATTCTTCAGTCCCGACGGACTGTGCTCTAAGACAAAAAGGTAAGAGGCAGACGATACTTCGCACATACTATTACGGACACAGACTACGCAGATGACATTTCACTTCTGGCAAATAAATCTACCCAAGCTGAATCCCTGCTACACAGTCTGGAGCAGGGAGCAGATGGCAATGACCTCCATGCCAATGCGGACAAAATGGAGTACGTGGGTTTTAATAAAAAAAGGAGACATATCCACTCTAAATTGTGGTTCTCTGAAATTGATGGATTACCTTGAAAGCAGTGTCTCAACTACTGAAAAAGGCATCAATATGTGACGATTGAATTATAAATAGGGTATCGATAATGTGGAAGTCAGACCTACCCGATAAAATAAAACGCAATTTCTTCCAAACAGAGATGGCCCAGTCGGCTGGGGCTTCAAAATACACTAGCTGCATGTCTTCTCATTGGGTGCCCCATTCATGCGGCCTTGTGCTACATCTAAACAAAAAGCTTAGTAAAATAATACACTAGCTGCATGTCTGCAGAGGTGTAAGACTCCCCCAAAGAGTGTCCTGGAAATGACACTAAACAATCTGATGGTGAGGCTTCAGTAATGCTGGAGCTTGGGGGATGCAGAGTATCACTTCATTGCTATCACTCCCAGGTTCACTCTGACCGGAGTGGTAGTACCTGACAGGGTCAAATTGAAGTGTGTGACAACTGTACTTATGCTAAACTGAATTGTTTGAAATAGAACTGTTTTTACATTTAACTGTGTATTTGTATAATTATATGAAAAAATTTAGCTCTAGCTCATTTTTAAAAATTAATCATTTTATATGTATGTATAAAAAAATATTTGGCATTATATAGTCTACTATGGTTGATATGCTATAAAAAGAAACCAAACTGAACCATCTAAGCTGCGACTGTGTTAATGCACCAGATGGACGCTGACTAAGCATATAGAGAAAAAGTAGAACGGGAACTGCACAAGAATGCTACGAGCCATACTGAATAAATCCTGGAAACAAAAGCTGCACGGACACATACTTCCCATCACTAAAACTATCCAAATAAGACAAATAATACATGTGGGACATTGCTTGAGAAGTAAGTGACGTTCTCCTATGGCCCCCGTCCCACGGACGTGCATGTTTTAGCCGACTAACAAGAACTTATCTTCATCAGCTCTGTACAGAAACATGATGTAGTCGTGAAGACCTGCCGGAAGCAATGGAAGATTGAGACAAATAGTGAGAGAGAATCAGGGAAATCTGCGTTAGTAACGTGACATGATGATACACACACACACACACACACACACACACACACACACACACACATATATATATATATATATATATATATACGTGTGTAGTCGGCTAATGTGCAGAAATTTTTAAAAATCAGACAGAACTCAATAAAAGGCACATAAAAGAACAATTACAATACAACCAAGGCCAAATCAATAAAATCAGAAATTCAGTAAAAGATAGACAAGCACAATTAGTAAGGCAGACAGTAAATAAAATTAGCAGAAAGTAAAGAACCCCACGACCAAAATTAAAACTGCCAGTCAAGAAGAAAGACATCTGAAATGGAAAGAACATATCAAGAATCTGCGTGGAATCCCTCTTAAAATAATGGATAAACCCACAGAAGAAATTATTAATGACCTACTAGAACTAAGCTTGAACACATAATAGGGGAAGAACTTGACGCTATGCTGAAAAAAATTTAAAGTAGAAAAGCTGCAGACTTCGACGAAATACCTCCCGAAATATGAAAGACGAGGAAATTTGACAATATACGTTTTTGATTATGCAATGCTGTGTATAAAAACACGATAGAGAAATGGACGAAGGGTTGCTAACACATCTTCTGCAAGAAAGGCGATTACAGAAACAAAAAGAACTACAGACGCATCACTATTACTGCTATACCTGAAAACGTTTATAATCCTTTGAGTTTCAACTGTATCTGACTTGAAGTTGAGCAAATTCTTAAGAAAAAATTGATACAGTGTTCGGGAGAATCGATCCCAAAATTCACAGATTCTGAAAACTGGTAAAATCATCGAAGGAGTACGTGCAAACAATCTTGAGACTACACTTTTGTTCGTATATTTCTGGAAAAGTTTGATTCTATACACAGAAGAAAAATGTAGCAAATACTATGAACATATAGTCTCTCCAAACTATTACCCCTTTAATAATGCTTTACAAAAACACCAAAGCAATGGTTCACTCCACCGATGAAAACACCGATGTCTTTGATACAATATCACCATATATGTTTATAATCTCGCTAGATTACATGAACCTCAATAGATCTAATAAAAGAAAATAACTCACTTTAAAATAGTTATTTCCCAGTCGGCTGTAGCTGCAGAATACACCAACTGCACTTCTGCAGAGGGGTAAGACCCCCACCAATGAGTGTCCTGGATCTGTTATTAAACAATCTGATGGTGAGGTTCCAGTGATGCTGGAGCTTTAAGGGAATGCGGAGCACCCCTTCTTTGCTATTGTTCCCAGGTCCACTCTGGCTCGGCGTGGTAGCACCTGACAGAGCCATATCTATGGATTAAATAGAACCAGTGGTACAGTTATGCTAAACTGAATACAGTTATGCTAAACCGAATAGCTTAAAATAGAAACGTTTTGACAATTAAAACGTACTTACATTTAAACTGCGTTCTTATATTAAACTGAATTATTTGAAATTGAACTGTGTTTTGACATTGAAACTCTACTTACATTAAACTGATTTTTGTTTAATATAGAACTGTTTTGACATTTATCTGCGTGTAAACAAAATCTATACTTATACTAAACTGAATTAGCTGAATTAGAACTGGTTGACTAAAATGAATAGCTTCAAATCGAAATGCTTTTCACCATTAAAATCTACTTACATTTAAACTGCGTGCTTATGCTAAACTGAATTGTTTGAAATAGAACTGATTATTTACTTAAAAATGGATTTGGCGTTAAATAACCTAAGGTTGATATGCCATAAAACCCAAACAACCAACCAACAAACCATAAAATACTTCACATTAAAAAATACAAGAAGCAGAAGGTATCCCATAGAAACTAATACACATGCAGTCTACGCTGATGATCTAGAATTCTCGAAAGCCGAATTTCTACTGTACATAATGGAGCAAGTGGCAAGAGATATTGCCTTCTACATGATAGCAAATAGAACAGAATTCTTGTTTTTAAGCAAGAAGAAGCCATTCCACTTTAAATGGCAAGCCTCTGAAATACGTAGACTAGGACACATACTTCGGCAGCAATATCTCATCTACTGAAATCGATGTTAACATACATATAGGGAAGACATGGACTTGTATTAAGAGGTTATCAATCATCTAGAAATCTGACTTCTCAGAAAAAATAAAAGTGCATTTCTTCCAAGTTGTGACTGTGTCGGAACTAGGGTATGAATGCGCCACCGGCACTCTATCGAAATGCTTAGAGAAAAGGCTTGATGGAAACTACACAAAGATGCTACGTGCATTTTTAAACAATCCTGGAAGTAGCACCCCACAAAACAGCATGGTTTGGTTTAGCTTGGTTTGGTTTTATGGCATATCAATTACTGTAGGTTATTTAATGCTAAATCCATTTTTATACATATAAACATTTTTATTACAAACAACTGAATTTAGCATTAGTACAGTTTTTGTTACACACAGCTAAATATCAAAACAGTCCTATTTCTACCAATTCAGTTTAGCGTAAGTACGTTGCTTAAATGTCAAATTCTATTTCAAAATCTCAGTTAATCATAAGCAAACAGTTTAGTTCTATTTGACCGGACTAGAGTGAACCTGGGAGCGATGGCAATAAAGAGTTACTCCGCATTCCCCAAAGCTCCGGCATTATTAAAGCCTCACTATTAGATTGATTAGTATCATAACCAGGACACTTGTTGGGGGAGTCTTACTCCACTGCAGAGACGCAAGCAGTTTTACAGTCCCAGCCGACCGGGCAACCAGGACACTTATTGGGGGAGTCTTGCCCTTCTGCAGAGACGCAGTCGGTATATTCAACACCCCAAGCCAACAGGACCACCAGGACACTAATTGGGGGAGTCTTACCCAACTGCAGAGACGCAGTAGGTGTATTCTACAGTCCCAGCCGACTAGGCTAGCAGTTGTAGAGCCACTTACCTCCCACATTACAAACCACACAAGGAAAGACATAGAAAACGTGCTAAACACTGCGGGAAAAGTAAAGACGAATTTATAAGCTACGTTCCCTTCCGTTCTTCTACTCGTGAATACACTAGTGTTGGCCGACCAGCAAAGATTTCAATGTTGTGCGGACACTGGATGCAGTCAGGAGAACCAGCCAGGAGAGATAGCCATCAAGGACAGCTGGCAAGAGAGAAAGTCAAGAAACTTCATGCAATCAGCACGACTTGATATATCATTTGAATTCAGAGTTTCTTTCTCTATGATTGGTTGTCATACTAGGGTTAAAGAAGCCAATCTTCTAGATGATTTATACATAGCTTGGAAAGAATTGTTAGATGTGTTCCTTTCCCAAAGATTTTAGCACTGTGTAAAATGCAAACAAACATGTTCAGGATTTCACCTCGAGTTTCCCTGTCTATTTTCTACGACGATAACCATTAAACCACGAACACCTCATAATATATATATATATATATATATATATATATATATATATTTGTGGGGGGGTATGTTGTATAAAGAAAACAAATAAAAATACATATAAAGGGATAGGAAAAGACATTAATTTATTAATTCCATCGTAATTAGTTCCACCGACGCATTTCGATAGGATTGTTTTAGACATCAAATAACGAAAATTTCAGTTAGAAAGCGTTCTTATTATCTTCTGGATGGGAATTATGAATTTAAAATAGTGGTTTGAAATGAATACAGAAAAATATTTGAAAAATGTTTGAAAATGTTACGTCGTGAAACGTATTTATTTTTAAGAAACAAGTTTAGGAGTAACATAGCGTCTATAAAAACTTGTTTTGTATCTGTAGAGAGAGAAGAATATTTTTCAAATACTTCTCTGCTGTTTGTCAGATATGTTCATGTGTGTGTGTGTGTGTGTGTGTGTGTGTGTGTGTGTGTGTGTGTGTTGCAGACAAGGGGGTAAATGATTGAATCAAACACAGATCTCCGAATTAATAAATTTTATTTCTTTAAATTGAGTGAAAAGTTTGTTGAAAAACAGAAGTTACAAAGTCTTTTCTTGTAAGAAAAGATTGTGTTAGTCAGAGTGTAAATGTTACAAGATAGAAAAAGTTGATGAAACATTTTGCGTTGCCCTTGCCTTGTTGATATTTTGTGTGAGCAAAAGATCTTTGTGTGAGAAAGAAAGTATATTTATGCGTTAAAACTGCTTGCAGCCGCAACGGAATTTCTTTTATAAGGAAGAGTAAGATTGAAATGGAAATACAAGCACATCAATGAAACAATATTTTCTTTCAAGTTAAGATAATTTACCAATGTTAAATTCAAATGCATTCTTAAAGATGAATAATGTTAGATTTTCACTAAAAAGAAATAAATCAAAAATGTTTGAATGGACAATAGAATAAATCCGTAAAACTTAGTTGTATTTATTCAATCGCTATTTATGATATTTACCCAACCCCTCCGCTCGGGTAGGATATGACACAAGGTCAATTTTTTTAAGCGGAGTTTAACAGGTTTGAATTCAGAGTTTTCCTTCTCCTAGACCAGTTGCCTTGCCAAGGCTGAAGAACATAGTCTGCCCTACTATTTACCCATAGCTGGAGGGAGAATACTTGGATTCATACCTTTCCCAAGGGTATTAGTGCAATGTGAAATGCAATCAGTCCAGGATTTGAACTCGTGTCGCCGTGTCCAATTCCTGCGACGATGACCATTACACCACGGGCACTTCCTCAATTCAATCGTTATTTATAAGATTGAGATTGGCTCAAAATCAGATTAAAAACTTGATCATTTATCTATGGTTATCATTGGTTAAAAGTGTATTTTTAACTTTCTCGGTGGGAAAATATTTCTTGAATTATTTTTGGTTTTGATCGTTTAAATTTTTCGTAGCATGTCAAATATTCTCTTCTGCGTATCTCAAAGAAAATTTAAAACGAGCGCTTAAGTACCAATTGGTCAATAAATACGAAACATTAATAAATACAAAAATTACTGCTTCTCGAGGCTATTTTGGCACAAAAATTAACACTTTTTTTAGCGGGGAAGTCAGTTGATTACCCACACACACGCGCGCGCACGCACACACACACACGCACACACACACACACACACACACAAATATATATATATATATATATATATATATATATATATATCTTTAGATATCTTTAGGCAGCAATTGTTCTCTTTACCGTATTTTGTTCACAAACACAGACACAATTCTCCAAATAGTTTATTTTATTTGTTTTTTTTTTTTTTGTTTATGGAATCAATACATATTCATGATGCAAACTACGGTGACGGTGTCTACTGTTAAAAATAGTAAAATGTTGTCTTTTCTAAATTAGCAAATATCATCATCTTCATCATTAAGTCACGCAGATAGCACGGAGTTCCCCCCCTCTCTCTTTCTCTCTTTCTTTCTCTTGCTATTTGTCCCTATCAGCCATTGCCTCTGGTAGTTCCTCTAGACAGCATACAGTGCTCATATAAACATTATGATCGACCAACACTGGTGTGCCCATGTGTAGGAGTCCATAAGAGAACATCACACATGTCTTGTTTGTCTTCCTTGAATGTTTTTTTAAGATGGGGGCAAGTATCCGTACAGCTACTGTTTTGTGTGGTTCTGCATGCAGGATAAGTTTAAAACAGTATATAGCATTCTTGTGATAGTTCCAATCTAGCTTGTCTCCATGTCTTTCTTTATTATCCACCTGGTGCATCCATTCGGTATTATTGACACAGGGAGATCAGACTTCCATATAATCGATAACCTATCAATAGAATTTTTTTTTCGTTTGAAATATTGTTTTTGAATGTTTTCTTTCGTAAAAATATGTTTATATACATCATTAACAACGCCGAAAAGATCCAGATCTTTTCGGTCAGAGCCAGATCGTTTGTTCATTTAAATGACCCGTATGTTTTGAAGGAGTCGTTGTTGTACGACACATCACAAATGGTCATCGCACACCATCGAGCATTCTGCTAGACGCCAGTCAACCAATCCACCAAATGTCATTTTCCTGTTATAAAGTTATTGATTAATTAAAAAAAGTAAATTCATCCCCTTCCCCTGTGGATCAATATGCCAAAATTTTATTCACTCCCTAGTATTTAGAGGAATCACTAATAGAAACCCTGCACAAGAAAGTAACATACATCCATCTTCGTAAACAGAGAGACAAAGCGAAATTAACTTCTAATGATTTCATCTTTCTAAACACTCTATTTTATAATCTTCCAAAGTTCAAAATGTATACTGATCGGTTACAAGTATTAATTACTTCTCTAAAAGATACATTTACATAATGAATATAAGATTTCAAATTTTCTATATCAATGAATTATCACTTGAATTATTATTGTTCTGCCAAAATCAAATCACAGATATTTGTCAAGAACTAACTTTTTTAAATCTAAGTTAATATCACTATGGAGATTTATGAATTTAAACATCATTTTTCTCTTGACTGTTAGTTTTAACAAAAATAAGGCTATGAAATAATTTTACCTTGGGCAAGTTTTCTTTATGAAGACGTTCACCGATTTAGAAAATGGTAAAATATCGATTACGTCACGCAGAAAGCACCGGTTCCTTCAAGATTTCTGGGATTAAGCAGCGATGAACCTGTTCAATACTTAAATGGGAGACCACTTTAGGAACGACGGATACTGAAGCCAATATGCTATATCTATATCAATTACTTGACTGTTGTTCGATTCATGCTGAAAGCACCGGTTCCCCACTAGATCACCGAAGTTAAGTTGCTAGGACCCTATTCAATACTTAGATGAGTAACCACTTAAGCAATAACGGCAACCTGAAGCCTGTGTGCCCAATCTATGCAAAAGTTTAGTAAATAATTACTATCAATTACGTGACTGTTGGTTACAGCAAGATCACCAAAGTTAAGCAGCAATGAACCTGTTCAATACTTACGTGGTGTATTCAATAAGTTTCCAGACTTTTTTGTGCAGGCATTTAAAATTGTCGTAGACTCTTGAACATTCAGTATGTTATTACTATACAAGTTATGAGATGACAGACCAATTTTTAGGATTTAAATGAACAGCGACAGCAGGAATTGGAATACACCCTACTAAAACCTGATTGTCACAGCTGGTGAATTTCAAAAATACAATCTGGATGTTAGGACACTTTAGAAGAACGATATGCAATAAAATTCTGTTTTAAACTTGGAAAAAATGCCTCCCTATAATCTAAACCTTGTTCCCTGGGACGTTTGTTTATTCCCTAAGCTCAGAGGCTGTCGTTATAAGACAATTGAGGAAAGGAAAGGGGCTGTGCCGAAGGTCATGGACATGCTCACACAAGAGGACTTCCATGGGGCCTTCCAGAAGTTGTTGGAACGGCACAACAAGTGCATTGCAGCCGGAGGAGATTACTTCGAAGGGGGCTAGAGTTTCATGTCTGTACTATCAATAAAAGTGCCCAGATGAAAAAAATCTGGAAACTTATTTAATGATCCTCGTAGATGAGTGTCACTTAAGCGATTACAGGTTCTATACAGTAACCTGAGACCTGTCTACCATGTCTAAGCAAACCTACATAAATAAAAAACAATTAAGTTTAATAAATGAATAAAGCTGATTGAGTCCCTGAGTTTTCATATCAATCTCCAATTTGAAGAGACTCATCAACCTAATTAGCAATGTTTAATTGAAACTGAGGGATTATTTTGGTGAGAAAAATGATCCAGGGTTGTTTTTTACCTTTAAAGTTTGGATATTTATATTCCATTCAGAGATGACATGAATTTATTCGTTGTCAAGACGATAAAATTTAAGAAAATTTAACAGCAGTCCTTTGTACTCAGAAAAATTTTCATAATTCCACGAGATGTATTCTCAATGAATTTGGAGTGGGAAGCATTTTTGTTTGCTTGTTTTTTTGGGGGGGGGCAAAATTCACGAAATTTCAACATTTGTATTTTAATTTTTTTTGCTTTTTTTATTTCTTGTTTTTTATGTGTGTTTTGATTTTCTTTTTATTTGTTTATTTTTTTATCTTTAAATCGATTCTTAGGAACTGCAATATGAATCTCATGTAAAAATATGAAAAAAAATATGAAAAAAAATATGAAAAAAAATATGAAAAAAAAAATCTCCTACACGTTCATCAGACAAGCTGACAAAAATTCCCGCAGGTAAATTTTTGTTTTCTTTTTTGAAGAGAGAGCTGTTTCTGTTGTTGTTATTTTTTTTAATTCTTTAATTAATTATTTGATTGATTTTATTATTAATATTTATCTTTTTTTTTTTTTTAAATTTAATTTATTTATTTCTTCGTTGATTGATTTATTTATTTATCTAACTTTCATAGAGGGAGTCTTAGATCGATTATTTTCATTTTATTTCATTTAGTTATTTATTCATTTATTTATTTATTTGTAGAGGGTGTCTTAGATCGATTATCAACGACTGTAATAATGGCTGAAATTTAAAAAATAGATTGTTGAAAAAATTCTTAAGGTTATATATTTGTTTTGCTTGGCGTTTATGCTTTTTGTTTTGATGTTGTTTGTTTTTTCATTGTTTGTTTTTCGATATTTTAGGGGGCATGTTAGATCTATTCTCAATGACTTCAGTTGATTAAAAATAATTTGATGAAATAAAATTTCTATAACTGAAGTAAAAAATTCACATGTTCCACAGACAGTTCATAATACTTCACCCAGTTGTTTTGGGGGGGGTTTTTTATTGTTCGGAACCTCTTAGAATGAGAGGATTTTTTCCGTGGCAAATTGCTTGCTTTTTATTTTTGTCTGGTTTATTTTTATTATTTTTTTTAATTTTCTTTATTTTTTGGTGGGCTAAGGGTATCAGATTTATCTTCAATGTCTGCACTGTTTCGTTGTTGCTTTTTTTTTTTTTTGGTTTGGATTTTGTTTTGGTTTTGTTTGTTTTTTGTTTGTATTTTTTTTTTGTTTTGTTTTTTTCTTCTTGGTCCAGTAAGAATGCTTATCAAATTTGGTAGATCTACACCAGACAATTTGGCCGTCTATAAAGGATAGACAAACACACACTTCCCAAAGATTAATATAAATTTCCACACTTTTGTGTTTTTCTTTTCAAATCAAAATTCTATTATGCTTGATAATACGTGTAATTTATTCTGTTAAATCTAAACAACTGGCGGTTCGTTGTTCACTCTTCTACGTGTTATGGCCACTCTGTGTTATTATGATTTGGTACACTGCCAGACAATGGAAATAAGTGAAAATCCCATTAGCAATTCCGATTCAAGACTGTCTGTTCCCGCCTGTACTAAGTATTTGGCGCCAAAAAGAGACACAGGCAGATGACCGTCAATAAATTGCCAAATAGATATCAAAATATTATCAACTAACATTGTGTATGAGATTATATGCGTGCATACTAACTTATATTCAAATAAACGTAAACATTTACGACCGAAGGAACAACAGTTCATGAGATAATCAAAATCAATCGTTTACCACGTACTATCGTAATTCATTAGGCGCTACATTATAATATCCCTTTGCCAGACTACGAGAACCTTTAAAGCAATTCACTCATAGACTTATATATATATATATATATATATATATATATATATATATATATATATATATATATATATATACGAGGCGGATATAACCAGAGTACAAATGCATTGAATTCGTTTTCCTGCTCTTAGACTGGTTTCGTAACTAACCAAGTTTAAAGACGAAAATTGCCCTACAATTTACTAATACCTGGTGAGGGACGGAATCGATGGATTCTAGCTTTTTCCAGGGGCATTAGCTCAAAGAGAATCACGGCAGCTTCGCTTAGGGTTTGAACTCAGTTCACCGATTCCATTTACAGCGATGATCACCAACTTCTTCGATATATATATATATATATATATATACTTCTTTAAGAAAAACAACGAAACCGGTCACATAGGATTATAAATTTATTTCCATCCTGTTACGCATTTTTGAAGTTTCCAAAAACACGAAAAAAATAACAGGACTTCTTCAGATCTTTTGGATAAAAAAAATTAGAATAGACACATGGTAGTGGGAGGGGATAGTGGGAGGGAGTCGAAGAGGGGTGAGTAGTTACCTCTTCACTAAGCCACTTCCGTTTTAAATTCAAATTTCGGTTAGCAATGTAGTAAATATTGTTTTTTTTTTAAAAAACTTTCCCTTATTTAATAAATTTTTTAAAATTTTTCTTGTCCTGATGGAATCACTCCCAACTCCGGTTTAACTGGACCAAAATATATATACATATATATATATAATGTTATTCCCCACTTGGTTGAGAAAATCACTTCACATATGACAATTTTGATAGCACAAATAATTTTCGATAAAATAAAACTTTAAATAAGATTGGGGATATGTTTTCACACATGTTCTTCTATCTTTCTTATATATTATGGTATGACTAATTTGGCGATGTGATTAAAAGTCGAACAAATTTGAATATGTTTAATAAAAGATTTAAAAACTTAAATTCAAGACTTAAACAAAGATGATGTGAAAAATTAAATCGAATGAAATAAGATAGATAATAGCAAAGGCCGAAAAAAAAAAAACAAATATTATATGAACAGCAAACATTATCAAAAAATTACCTTGATTTTTACCCGCTGCAAAAAATAGTAAAATCTTTTAAATAATTAAAATACTTATTGGCTCGATGTATTAAATTATGAGATCAGTACGATGCTAGACATTTGATATCAAAGATTACATCAATAACGATAAATCATATAAGTTTGTTGATACGAAAAGAAATAATGAAGAAAATATGAAAAGATAAAATAACTATTGTCCGATGATATCTTTTCCGTTGGTAATGCTATATCCCTTCAAGACATAAATGATCATGGCTATCTACAGTTTCCTTTCTATAAACTGTGGATGAGATAGATGGTTATGTGTTTTCTTTTTTCTGGATCTAAAGTTTGAATTCAGTTGTCTGTATCTTAGACTGGTAGCTTGACTCCAAGGGAGATTCCAGTCAGCTATATTATTCTTACCCATCACTAACGAAGGTAGCAGATTTATAGATAGGGGCTACCGAAAAATTCTAGAAATAAAAGTGTTATAAACATAAAGCTTTTTTAAAAAGATGTTATTACAACAGCTAAACGCTATCTTGGTACATATGAGAGGAAAAGGAAAAGAACAGTGTGTCCCCTTATTGCTTTATCGAAAGAATTCAGTTGTCAGTCTTCTTTGATTGGTTACCTAACATCAGAGTTAGAGATCCAATCAGCTATTTTACTCATAACAGGAGGAAAAAGCAGATTCATGCCTTTCCCATGGGCATTAGAGCAATGTGAACACCAACAAAATTTGAACTCGACTCACACAGATTCAATTTTCTGCACTGGTAACCATTATACTATTCCTGTCTTCTTAATGATGTTGATAATAATGATGATGGTTATTAGAAAGAAAGAAAGAAAGAAAGAAAGAAAGAAAGAAGGGCTGGTACTGTAATCCGTAAGTAGCCAAAGTGAGCATCTTTTTCGATATAGCGAAAATACATTAGCGACAAAGATACGGTGAGAGGAAGAGGCTGATCTAAAAGACCTCGAGATTGGCATTGGTGCGCCAAGTTAAGCAATCAATATTGGCGTCGAGACAGAGACGCCGATCTCTGCACAAAGCTGAACAGAATGTCGTTGGCGTACGACCGGAAGTGAATCGATAAAAAGTCACTAATATGACCATCTTTACAATCATATGGTTACGTCACTTGTGATCATACAACTAAGCGTATGATGTTTTCCTAAATCTATTTCCCTTTTCTCTCCTCCATTATCCACACACACACACACACATATATATATAGAGAGAGAGAAAGAAAGAAAGAAAGAAAGATTGGAGGAATTGTTCATTGTTATAAACGTAAATACTGACATCAAACTTTTTTTTTTAAGATCTGTCGGTTCTCTACAAATGTACAAGTGTGTCAGAACTTTTGCAATATTTTGATAACGTGAGACACAATTTGACAACTGTGTACTTTTCTGGGGTCGTAAAAGTGACGAACCACAATCGGACCGTGAGATACCTAGTTCGCCTGATACTCTCCGAATGCAACTCACTGAATTTGCTTCTCTGGCTTGGAGCATGGCCTCGGAATCAACGTTTTTAGGCCTACTTGATCTTGTCTTATCGTCAAGGTCTTTGTAACCCAAGCAAATTTTTTCTAATCATCTATTTACTGTATAATGATCAATTGTTGTAGAGACGTGTAGACTAGCATATAGACAACTGTCTCAACACCTATGTTAGCGTAGACGAGTCACTGCCTATTTGAAAAAAATTACGAACCCAGTCTCGGTTCTTTCTAGTTTTTAGCAAAACAGGGGATTGTGCAAATTCAATGTGTTGTATTGTCATCTGCTGATTCATGCAGAAATATACATATATATGCTGGATACATACTGACGCAATGAATAACAGACGCAGGAAGACTTCTTTATAAAAAATATTTACCTCTCACTGTATTGCAAGGGTTCGAAAGGCCGTCACGTTGTGTCTTTCTTGTTCTTTGATGCTCAACCGGAGGTCCAGTGGCCACTCTGCTGGGTGATGGCTTTCTTTACGGCATCTTATCAGCATTTTCTCCGGACCTCAACTCATCAGGGCCCAAAGGCCCCTTCGGCCTGATGTGGCTTTCCCTACCACATCTCCTCTGTAACTCCGTCCGATCTTCAACTGTCTGCAACTCAACTAGGTCGTCGAACTCAACTGAGTTATATAATCTTTCGACGCCCACTCGATCTTTGAAATCCAATGTTTAATCATCATCAAGTGGAAATAACTGTCATGCAGTTCACAGGTCACTCTCTTCCGGTGCTTCAGTCTAAGAGTGTACCATGGGAATTTTTTAACTCGTCCCATTTCATCAGCCAATTTCCGCCCACGCGATTTCCTCTCATAACTGCCATTAGAATGTGTCACCTCCTTCCGGTGCATCACCTTGGAATAGCGTTTTGGGGCCGGGTCGAAGGTCAAAATACTAGAAATGCCTTGCATAATCATATTCGATACAACAATCCATACTCAACTTGCCCAGTCGGCTTGGGCTGTAGAATACACCGATTGCACCTCTGCCGAGGGGTAAGACCAATGAGTGTCCTGGATTTGAAACGAAACAATCTGATGGTGAGGTTCCAGTAATGCTGGGGCTTTGGGGAATACGGAGCACCCCTTCATTGCCATTGCTCCCAGGTCAACTCTGGCCCAGTGTGGTAGCACCTGATAGAGCCCTATCTATGGGTTAAATAGTGCTAACGGCATACTTATGCTAAGCTGAATTGTTTGACTAAACTTGAAATAGAAATGTTTTTGACAATTAAATCGTGTTTGCATTCAAACTGTGTGCTAATGCAAAACTGAATTATTTGAAATAGAATTGGTTTTTGAGATTGAAACTGTACTTAGACTAAACTGATTTGTTTAATATAGACAGTTTTGACATTTAACTATGTGTAAACGAAATCTGTACTTATACTAAACTGAATTCGCTGAATAAGAACTGGTTGAATAAACTGAATAGCTAGAAATAAAAATCTTTTGTACTTACATTTAAACTGCGTACTTATTATTAAACTGAATTGTTTGAAATAGAACTATACAACCAACTAAACCGAATTGCTTGAAATGTAACTGTTTTTGACATTGAAACTGGACTTACTCCAAACTGATTTGTTTGATATAGAAGTGTTTTGATATTTAACTGTGTGTAAACAAAACCTCTACATATATTAAACTGAATTAGAACTGTTTGACTAAACTGAGTGGTATGAAATGGAAATGTTTTTGAGAAACTGTGTACTCATGCTAAACTGAATTGTTTGAAAGAGAACTGACTATATGCATAAAAATGGATTTGGCGTTAAATAACCCACAAAAGTTGATATGCCATAAAACCCAAACAACCAAACAACAACCATACTCACCAGACCTGGATTTTGTGAACTTTTCTTGGTTTCTAAACTGAAAATCTATTTCAAGCGTCAGAGATTTGAAGACGTCTAACATTAAAGGACATATAGCTTCATATCATCTCAAAAGAGGACTTTCAGAGATACTTATAGAAAAAGAAAACTCGAGGTGATTTTTTTTACTGAAAATAAATATTACATTCAATGTTCATTTATGTCTAGCTAAAAAATATAACTTCAGATTCGAAACTTTGGAACAGATCTCATCATATGAAATTTTCATTTACTAAGCTTACGTGGTGCATACGATAAGTTTCCAGACTTTTTTCGTATGGGCACTTTTATTGATAGCACACATATGAAACTGTAGTCCCCTTCGAAGTAATCTCCTCCGGCTGCAATGCACTTGTTGTAAAGTTCCAAAAACTTCTGGGAGGCCCCACGCACGTCCTCTTGTGTGAATGTTTCAAAGACACTCGTCATTGCCTCTTTCATCTCCTCAATTGTCTCATAACGACAGCCTCTGAGCTTAAGAAATAACCAAAAGTCACAGGGAGCAAGGTCCGGACTAAAGTGAGGCTGAGGAACTGTCTTGACGCCCATCTTGGTCAAATAGTCTGTAGACTGGCAAATCATTCTTCTAAAGTGTCAGATTGATTTTTGAAATTCACCAGCTGTGACAATCAGGCTTTAGTAGGGTGTATTCAAATTGCTGCTGTAGCTGTTCATTTGAACCTTGAATCATAAGAATTATTCAGTCATCTCATAAGATGGATAGCAATAACATACTAAATTTTCAAGAGTCTACAACAATGTTAAATGCCCCTACGAAAAAAGTCTGGAAACTTATCGTATGCAAAATCGTATTGTAAAATCCACCAACAATTATCTGCAACCTAAGGAGCCCACTTTGTAATGCAAAATTGTGTATAACGATTAATTCAAGTTATACACTTTTTATATTATTTGCTTAATGTTATCGGGTGTTTATTGTTATCCAAAAAAGCCACCCTATACCAAAATGATCTCAATAAATAGCTTTTATTTTACTCGCAATAACCAACTGATATTGTCAAAGGTACATTTACAAACAACTTGTTAATCTTTTAATAACAATTTTAGTTTATTTACTGGCACTTGTGTATTATTCAATTCCAAAGCTATCCTAGTAAGAGAACAGAAGTGATACTATCAAACCCATAACAGGAGCGATAAGGGAGTCCATACCTTTCCCAATGATATTAATCAGACACTGAACGTAATCGACGACTGGGGTTTGAAGTCGCCTACTTCGAGGTCGCAGTCACTTTAACCATTACGCCCAATTTAATTATAATCAGAGAAGGTTTTACACACTCCACTTTGTAGCCTTGGCAAATTCTTCATATAGTGACATTTTGAAGTGATATTACAAAACCCTTTATTTTTTTCTCGGGTTTATTCGGGGACCGGGACATTGGCCCAGCGGTTAGAGTGTTCGCCAATGGCTCGGGAGACCTGGGTTCAATCCCAGGTCGAGTCATACCAAAGACTTTAAAAATGGAACTTGATACCACCTTGCTTAACACTCAGCATTATAAGGTACGGTTCAAGGGTAAAGTGGAGCAATCCAGGGAATGGAGTAGCGCCCTCCCCTACACCTTGGTGTAGTAGCTATCGAAAAGGGAGCCTTCGGGTCACCCTCGACTATGGTCGCTAACTTTACTTTACTTATATCGTATATATTACTCTAGCCTTCTGTGTTCGACGTCGGTCAGCACCCATCTTTGAACCCTTCTCTTTCGTTTGTCGTATCTCTGATTTCTAGGAGAGTCCCTGTTGTTTTAAAAGCGGTGTAAGTCTCAATGTATCCGGTCCAGAGTCCTCACAGGCAGAGCATCCATTATATGACGTTAGTCGGAGCATTTACAGACTTACTTCAGCGCTATCAGCACTGTTCATGAATCATCAATTCCTTCCCCAAGATCTTCAGCTGTTGTTGGGTGTAGAGCAAACTATCATATGATCCCCACAATGCATTCATCATTATTCTGTTGAAGAACAAAGAAAAGGCTGGATTTTCCAATTATAAGAAGATATCTCCGCTCTCCATCACAGGAAAAATCTTCGAAAGGATTCTGCTGAACAGACTGGTACTACCATCGTAGAATATCTTTCAGAGAAGCAGTGTGGCTTCAGAGCCACAGGGACACCACAGACATTATGCTTTCTGGTAGCTCCAAAAAAAGATGCCAGGAGCAAAATCAAGAATATGTATAACACACACACACACACACACACACACACACATATATATATATATATATATATATATATATATATATATATATATATATATATATATATATATATATATTAGATACCTAGCGTTATCTGTTGCTGAGATAACTACATCTATGGCAATACACTGAATTTATATATAATTTATATATAAAAATACTAATAACACACAGACGTAGGGGTTACTAAATTGGGAATTCGCCAGTTTTTATACATTCTCCAGGATCAATATTCCGTGGTAGTGTGGCTGATACAAGTTACTCCGCTCTGAACCTATCTTAGTAACTTAGGTTTATCTGATTGGTGAGACTAATTCGTCCCTCAGTTGAAAATTTATCGGTGAAAGATTATTTGATAGTCTTTTCGCCTTCTAATATATATATATATATATATATATATATATATATATATATATATATATATATATATATATATATATATCAAGAAAAACAACAAAACCGGTCACATAGGATTATAAATTTATTTCCATCCTATTACGCATTTTTGAAATTTCCAAAAACACGAAAAAAAATTACCAGGACTTCTTCAGATCTTTTAGAAAAAAAAATTGAATAGACACAGAAAAGTGGGAGGGGATAGAAGAGGGGTGAAAGTTATCTTCTCATTAAGCCCACTTCTGTTTTAAATTTTAATTTCGGTTAAAAATGTAGTAAATTTATTTTTAAAAATTTTTTTAATTTTTTATTTTTTAATTACATTTTGACCTAAATCACAGATTTTATATTGAATTAGATTTAAACTTAAATTAATAACCTTACGTAACGATACAAAATAATTTAATTTGAATAATTTAAAATATTTTATATAAGTTAAATATTTGGTTTAGTTAACTATATCTATTACAACTAAAAGATCTGAAGAAGTCCTATTAATTTTTTTTCGTGTTTTTGGAAATTTCAAAAATGCGTAATAGGATGGAAATAAATTTATGTGACCGGTTTTGTGGTTTTTCTTAAAAAATTTATTGCTCTGTATTATGGTTACATTGAGCTCTTTACCAGGAAAATTTAAATATTCACTCATGAATAATTTCTTGTCCTGATGGAATTACTCCCTACTCCGGTTTAACTGGACCAAAGAATACTATATATATATATATATATAAAAATGAAATCTTGAGGAAAGATTTCATTTTTTTAATAAATCAAAGTTTGCATTCGGGGTGTATTTCTTTGATGACATATAAACTTCTAATGGTTTATTTAATGCAGTAATTTGATTTACTTGTAAATGTTTAATTGAAATCTTCACTTTTTATATTTTCAACGATCCATTTCGATCTTTTAATTGCACTTTTTATTCGTCTCTAAACATTTCATTGCACGAAGTTATACGGCATTTAGTATTACTATCTAATGCAAATAATTTTCCCGTTGTTGTATGGTTTCAATTTCATCATCATCATCATGTCGTGCTGGTAGCACGGATGTCCCTGACCCTCTCTCGCCACTTTTCCCTATCGTTCATCGCCTCTGGCAGGTCTTCTGGACATCATCCCGTATCATCACATAGTTGCTGAATGTATGTTCGTGCTGGTCGTCCTGCTTTTGCATGGCCATGTGTGGGGGTCCACAAGAGTACATCACTTATGAGTTCGTCCCTGCTTCTCCAGCAGTGTCCTGCTTGTCTGGTTCGTCTAACTTGAATAGTTTTCGTGATAGGAGGCAGGTGGCCGTACAGTTGGTGTCTTGTGGGGTGTTGCCGCCAGGACTTGTTCAAGATTGCTCGCAGCATTCTTGTGTAATTGCCGTCTACCTTCTTCTCCAGTCGTTTTGTTAGAGTCCATGTAGTGCATCCATATAGCAGTATCGATGTGACCGCTGCCTGGAAGAAACTGCGTTTCATTTTATCGGTTAGGTCTGATTTCCATATAATCGATAGCCTATTGATAGCTGTCCATGCCTTCGTTAACCTCGTATCGATGTCCTTTTCGGTTGATGCGACGCTGCTTCCTAGGTTAGTGAATTTGTCTACTAGTTTAAGAGGGGTTCCGTCTAGAGTGGGGATGTCAACCGTATATTCCGTTTTGTGTGCATTAACATAGAGGCCTATGCTTGCGGCTGCTCGTTCCAAACTATGCAGTAGTGTTTCGGCTTGAGGAGTAAACAACTATATTTTCAAGTAAGTATTCTTAATTAGAATAATTCACACAGGTAAATGGTTTCGAGGGTTCCTACTCAATACAAAAAAATTTCAAACATATAGGAGGATAACTAAATATGTTTCCAGACATTTTTCGTATAGGCACTTTTATTGATAGTACACACTTGAAACTCTAGTCACCTTTAAAGTAATCTCCGGCTGTTGTCCTGTTCCAACAACTTCTGGAAGGCCCCATGGAAGACCTCTTGTGTGAGAGTGTCAATGACCTTCGTCACAGCCTCTTTCATCTCCTCATTTGTCTCATAACGACAGCCTGTGAGCTTAGGGAATAACCAAAAGTCACAGGGAAAAGGTCTGGACTATAGGGAGGCTGAGGAATTGTCTTGATGCCCATCTTGGTCAAATAGTCTGTGACAAGGAGGAGTTGTGGACTGGTGCATTGTCCTGGTGGAAATGCCACTGATTGGTTGGTTGGTTTCTTTGTTTGATGGCATATCAGCCTTTGTAGGTTATTTAATGCCAAAGCCATTCTCCCAGAAGAACAGTAGTGGTACTATTTAACCCATAGCTGGGAGGATAAAGGGGTTCATACATTTCCCAAGGGTATTTGCCCGAAAGTGAATGTAATAGCGCGACTGGAGTACGAACTTGCTTATCTACGACTCCGTAGTCCATCGCTTTAACCATTACACCACGAGGACACCCCCCCGAAATACTACTGACCCGATTTGAAGAGTGCTGGCCTCTTCCTGAACTCCCTTAAAACCTCAACATAGTAACCCTAACCCTAACCCTTTGCCCAATCAACTCTGGTCTATTGACTTCCTTAGAACTCCCACACCTCTCACTATCCCTCACAGACTCCCTGCCTTCCTTGAACCTCTTATGCCACTCAAAACCTGATGCTCTATTCATGCAAGATGGTCGAAAAGCAGTCTGAAGTATTCCATACGTTTCTGCGGCATTTTTCAAGTTTTTCAAGTTTAAAACAGAATTTTATTGTATATCGTTCTTCTAACGTGTCCTCACGTCTAGATTGCATTTTTGAAATTCACCAGCTATGACAATCAGGGTTTAGTAGGGTGTATTCAAATTACTGCTATAGCTGTTCATTTAAACCTGAAATCATAAAGATTGGTCAGTCATCTCATAAGATGTATAGCAATAACATAGTGAATTTTCAAGAGTCTACGACAATTTTAAATGCTTGTACAAAAAAATTTCTTGAAACTTATTGAATACACCACGTAAACCTCGGTAGATGATGCCATCGGTGTATTTTAAAACCCGCTAATGAGGTGGGTTACAAAGTTTAATAAGAAATGCATGTGCATTATATGCGCTTGGTACATTTTCGATTGCGCTTAAAGAAAATGTGTATCACGTTTGTGTGTTAGTGAAAAATTTCGAAAGGAAAGAGGATAGCCATGATTTTCAAAATTAAAATATCACTATGAGTAAATGAACTTTACCTAAGTTGCTGGGGTTTTATTTTGTGCCTTGATTGATTGATTTTAAAACCATGTCAACTCCTAAAAGCTTCTTTTATGCATAATAGTAAGAGAATCACAAGCATAATACGTACACAGGTACATTTTTATGTATTCATTCCTTTAGAGTTTTTTTTAATATTTTGTCCACAGTCAAATCGAATACGAATAATGTTAAATAAACCTATTTGATCCATCATCATCATCATCATCATCATCTCGGATTTTCGTCCCTCTCTCTCTCTCTCTCTCTCTCTCTCTCTCTCTCTCTCTCTCTCTCCATCCCTGTCATCAATTACTCTCTTGCAGGTCTTTCAAACTATATCCTGTCTCCGCACAGAAATGTTGTATAATATATAAGTTCTCGTTAGTCGGTCCACACTGGCATGTCCATGTGAAACGTTCATACAAGAATGTCACTTATGATTTGGTCCTTGCTTCACCAGCCATGTCCTGCACATTTTATCTCTCTGTAACATGTATCTCTTTGAGTATATAAAGGTAGATACTGTCGAGATAGCATGATTCCTGTTCATGTTAAAGCCACAAATCAGTAGTAGATATGGAAGATCTGAATTATATAATCTACATGAAACGCAAAGCGTTAAATATACGATTAACACCTCATTGCTCTTGGTCTTAACAATTAAAGAATATAAGCTTCAATAACAAACTAAAATAAAAGTAACAAAGTGAATAGCATGATTTTAGCTAAGTTAAAACTTATCAAATTCAAGGGAAGAAATTTGTATATTAAATATATATCACAAGAACCCATTAGAAGCCATATGGTGGATGTGAAGTAAGTTGGATGTATTCATAGTTGAGTCAACGGTGAGCCTCACCAGATGCAGAGTTTAAATCAAACGGTTCAATTAAGAACGACTGCTTTATAAGGGTGGCGTCTATAGATAAGATAAAAAAAAAGCAACAAGCGAAAGATTACCATGACTCTAATTTAAATATACTTGTTCCATAGATGGGACCCAACAGTTACTACCTCTCAGGGTCAGTAGTAATAGCAAGGAAGGAGTACTCCACATTTCCCGCAATTAAGTTGGTTTGATTTCTTTGCTTTGATGGTACATAAATCTTCGTGGTTTATTTAATGCCAACGCTATCCTTATCATATTTACCCAACCCCTCCGATCGGGAAGGATATGACACAAGGTCAATTTTAAGCGGAGTTTAACAGGTTTCAATTCAGAGTTTTCCTTCTCCTAGATTAGTTGCCTCACCAAGGCTGAAGAATTCAGTCTGCCCTACTATTTACCCATAGCGGGAGGGAGAATAATTGGATTCATACCTTTCCCAAGGGTATTAGTGCTATGTGAAATGCAATCAACCTCGACCTCATCCTTATTGAAAAACATAAGTTGTACAATTTAACCCATAGCTGGGAGATAAGGGGGTTCATACCTATCCAAATAGTATTCGTCCGAATATGATCAATTAGTGCCATTCCCATACACCACCTTTTTGGTTTTGGGTTTTATCCCTTTTCAGGGATTTTTGTCTACATAATCTAAGCCCCACCAACAAGGTGAATTTTGAACCTTGCTTTAAGAACTTACGGAAGATAATATTGGAACATCCTAAATATATAAACTTCATTTTACTGACCAAGTTTGCCCAAGTGTCGGGAGAAGAGACTTAGTCTTTTCGTTTTTCATTTTTTATCAAATGCGAAGTGAGGGCAAAAAGCTTTGACCAGAATTTGAACTCGGCTCTTCGGTTTTATTTTCCATGACGATAATCTTTACGCTGTTCACACAACCGTTTCCTTTGCTGGCACACTAATATCCACACCCTTATTATCACAAAACAACCCATACACACAAAAATATGTATGTGCATTGGCCGGTTCTTGTAAACATGGCCAGACGGCGTTCACAATTGCTTTGCCAATTCCTAATCTGAACGTCTCTTATGTTTTTCAGACTATGTGTACCACACCTGTTAATTTAAAAGGAAACTTTGCACTCTTCCTTTTCTATCAACTAAATCAATGTTATTTTGTCGACTGACAATCGTATCTTCCCACCTGAACCTGTTCTGCTATTTTATGCACCATGTTTTAGTCTATCAATTTCTTTCACTCTCTTTGTCTCTGTCTGCCTCTGTCTCTCTATTTCTCTTTCTTGTTCCTTTCTCAATTTTCGGGTATTTACTTTGTTTTTCATTTTTTCATTTTTCCATTTTTCAAAATCTTTCTTTCTTTTCCCCGTTAGAACACGTTCAGCCATTTTATGTCCTGTTTGTGAGTGTCTGCGTGTGAGAGGGATGTTTGTTTTTTTTTTTTTAGTATATTCTTTGTTTCTCAATTTCTTCTGTTCTCCTTCCTCTTCTTCTCCCCCCCCTCTCTCTCTCTCTCTCTCGGTGTCTTTTCCCCCTTTTTCTCTCTCTCTCAATCGTTCTCTCACAATCTTTATCTTCCACTTTCTTTCTGTGCATTTCTTTGCTTTCCAAACTGTTTACTACTTTATTTCCGTTATTATTCTGACTTTTCAGTTAAAGACGTATCGATTTTCTCCTCTCTCTCTCTCTCTCTCTCTCTCTCTCTCTCTCTCTCTCTCTCTCTCTCTCTCTCTCTCTCTCTCTGGTGCAACATGCCAAACGTCACTGTGAACTCTTCGGACGCTCTGTTTCTTCACTTAGCCAACAGAAGGATACAATAATAAGCGCAAATCTCTTTTCCTTGGAGAAGCACTTTGTGCCTGGACTGAGTTGTTTCCGACTGTTTCGCTTGGAGGTCTTAATCTTGATTTTATTTTTCCAGCTGTACATCTTATCGATCTCTTTCTATCTGCTTATTTGCCTCACCATTATCGATTTGTTTGCCTGTCTCTTATTGATCGCCTGATCAGTCTGTTCTATTATTATCTACTTTAAGAGTTCCCTCAACATACAATTCGATCAAAGTGGTCAATTATCGATCCATTATATTCGATAGTCAATTAGCTGTTACTTTTTCTTTAAAAACGCTTTAATCCTTACAGCAAATTACCTATAATAAGTAGGATTCGAATGACTTATACAAAAACGTGCGCTGAATCGCCCTCATATCATCCGCTCACAGAGTTGTGAAAGTGATAGAATCAAATAAGATTGTTGGCACACGTAAAAAGAATTAACAAAAATTGAATCATATTTAAGTTACTGCTGCCCTGTCGGTAGGGATTAGAATACACTGATTGTATCCTCTACTGAGGGATAAGAATCCCCCCAAAAAAAGGGTGTCCTGGTTTCGATACTAAACCATCTGAGGAGGAAGCTGTAATTCTTGAGCCCTGAGGAGCGTGGTGTAGTCATTCATGGCATTTATTCCCAGATCCACTTCGACCAAGAGTATGAATACCTGTTAGTTTTTCTGATTAATTGAATAGAATTTCTCAGAAGTGAACACATAGACCAAAATCCCTGCAGTGAATTGTATAAAAGCTTCCACTCGGGTGAGTACACTTTTTCTTGAATTCTTGCTGTTATGTGAGAATATACTGGGAAGACAACTTGGAATTGCTCGCTGTTCGTTGGATCCTTGGGAGAAAAATTCTGATGTTGCGAAAACACAAAACTTTTGATGAGCCAATAAGATATTCACAGAGAATATATATAAACACACGCATACACATGGGCCACTCAATATATATATATATATATATATATATATATATATATATATATATATAATGAATAAGTATATATTAGATTTATACATTTAATGCCATGGAATGTAATGGCATTAAATATATAAATCTAATGTATATTTATTTATTATGATTATCTTATATAATAGCTCTATCCTAGATATTGAGCACTCTCCATATTATATTACACTTGGTTCGCCACAAACCCACAAAGTGATTTAGTGACAAACAACACTCTTATAATATATATATATATATATATATATATATATATATATATATATATATATATATATATATATATATATAAAGTAAAATTGGCGACCGTAGTCGAGGGCAACCCGAAGTCTCCTTTTACAATAGCTACTACACTGAGGTGTAGGGAAGGGCGCTACTCCTTTCCCTGGATTGCTCCAATTTGTCTTTGATACGTACCTGAAAATACTGAGTGTTACGCAAGGAAGTATCAAGTACCATTTATGAGACTTTAAAATTGGTTTGTTGGTTTATTGGGTTTTATGGCATATCAACCTTTGTAGGTTATTTAACGCCAAATCCATTTTTATGTAAATAATCTGTTCTTTTAAAAACAATTCAGTTTAGCATAAGTAAACAGTTTAATGGTCTGAAACATTTCTATTTCAAACTATTCAAGCAGTTACATGTAACAAATCAGTTAAGTGTAAATATAGTTTTAATGTCAAAAAACTTCTATTTCAAATAATTCAGTTAAGCATAAGCACGCAGTTTAAATGTAAGTACGGTTTAATTGTCAAAAACATTTCTATTTTAAGCTATTCAGTTTACTCAAACAATTCAGTTTAGCATTAGTATGCTATTAGTTCTATTTAACCCATACATAGGGCCCTATCAGGTGCTACCACTCTGGACCAGAGTGGACCTGGGAGCAATGGCAATAAAGGGGTACTCCGCATTCCCCAAAGCTCCAGCACTGCTGGAACCTCACCATCAGATTGTTTAGTGTCATATACCAGGATAATCGTTAGGGGGGTCATACCCCTCTGCAGAGGTGTAGTTGGTGTATTATACAGCCCCAGCTGACTGGGAGAATTTAAAGTAATCTAATCTTTAAAGAAAAATTGGGTAATTTTAATATTTAAGCAAAATTTATTAATTCTTTCTTTTTTAATCAAAATTCATTAAATTCTATTCTAATTCTTCTGAAAAGATAGCAAATATTTTCTGTGTAGAAAAAGCTGTGATTTAAATATTAAAAGTTATCAGGTAGATAAAAGATTAATTCTTATATTGATAAAATTGGCAAATTTGGACGATACAATTGAAGGTTTACTGGATGAAAAAAAAATTAATCTGAAAATCCAATCCAAGAAATTTTATTTAACAGAAAAAAATATAAGAAGTTATTTGCTCTAAAGTCCTCAAGTGATATCTTAAAGCTAAACAATTAACAGTTTTACAGTATCGAAAAAAGGCAAATACATTTTATATAAATTTTATATGAGTTTTTCCCATTTTGTTTATGTATGCTAATATGCAACCAGTTAAAAAAATCTCGAAAATATATTTTAAAATAATTTTAGATCAGTCGATACTACAAATATAAAGGGAATTAAACAACTGACTTGTTTATTTCGTCAGTAAAAAGAGATTTAATCTCAAACATTAATCTTTAACAATATTTGTTGGAGATTTTCATTTTAAAATGAAACATGTTTTCTACGAATTTCAGAAAGACAAAAAAAATAAACAATATAAAAAATACGTCTGTTCATTACGTATTAAAAATTAACTCTATTGACTCTCGAGTGTTACCTTTTTTTTAAATGAACCTCCTAGTTCAAATTACAGTAATGTTCAAATTACAATAAAAGATTTTCCCAATGCAAAATAATTATCTATAGAAGTTATGATAAAGTTATAATAGTAACTTTATAAAAATTTGAATTTCGATTTTTCTATTTACAAAAAACAGGAGAAAGATCTGCACCTTTTCACTGAACGAGTTCAATGTTCTTTCTGATTTTTTTCTGTTAGTCAAAATATTCTTTCGAATTCAAATGTCCCTCCAATTCATTAAGCAGACGATAATTTGAAATGCTACTGTTTTTTTTTTAATTTGAAACGCATGAGATTGGAATTTTCAAACCGAACACACAAACAGAATTTTATCACTTTTACAACAGAGACTCAAACATTCATTTCCCTTTAGAAAATACGTTAAATAAAAAAAACGCTTACAACAAAAATAAAGAAAATATAACAAATAATTGTCTGTGAATGAATTACAATTTCATTACATAAAAGATATTTTTATAACTTTGGTATGACTCGACCTGGGATTGAACCCCGGTTTCCCGGGTCATCATTAGAACGGAGTACACATGGCGTTGTGGCTTAATATGCAGAACAACAACACTATAGTCAGCGAGTTCGCAATCCAGAACCTCCATTACGTTCACTTTCGGACTTGTACCCTTGTGAAAGGAATGAACCCCCTAATCCCACCGGTTATGGATTAAATATTACCTCTATTTTTTTCTAAATGGGGATAGTTTTGGCATTTGATAACCAATGAAGGTTAATAGGCAATTAAAATAAAGAAACCAAACCATATATGTGTGTGTGCGCGCGCGTACGAATCATTCACTAAATGAGGAAATTCCATAAATGTAAATGTTGAATTGTTTGAAATTGGTTTGTAGCAAAAATTATTTTGATTGCGCAAAAATATTTGTTCTGTGATTATTCAGAAATGCGGCAAATCAAACAAACTGCTCAAAGCTTGAATATAGATCAATCATCAAATCTTTGCTGACTGAGAAGTGTAGACTATGTAAAATCTACCGAATAATGTATGATGTGAACAGAAAAGCATTTTTTAATCAAAAACTTGGGTTTGCCACCACGAGCCAAACTCGAACAGATGTAACACTATGTAGGTGGTCTGCCAAGCAGACGATCCCTTTGTCTGTTTTGGCGCGAAACCAGACAAAGGGTTTTGGACTCGAAATCTCGGCGTGACCAGAAGTAGGTAAGGGAAGCGAGAAGAGAGTTGGATAAGGAGCTCGAAGAAGGCAGTTGGCGAAGGGTGACGCGAGAGGGCAGTCGACACCGGACAGGAGAGAGACCAGTCGGCATGATATAGGGTCCAGCCACAGTGAGGAAGACCGGTCAGGATAGGTTGGCATTCCTAGTAACGTTGTAGAATTTTCGCTAGAATCCACGCTAGCGTTAGTCTACATATGCACACAGGAAATACAGTGTTGCATAACTCCCTTCTTGCGCTTGAATTGACCCAAGCATATTGTTCGTTTGTTCTTTTTCTCCCACTCCCTCGATTGTATTTCTTGTAGCCGTAAGGAGATGTGCGATATCCCTATCGGAACCAGTAGTTGATCATCGGCCGTAAAGTGGAATGGTTCGAAGAAGTTTATGTAACGTGGGGGCCGAGGGGCTAACGTCACACAGAAACACTCTAACTCTCCGGTTGAGAAATAATCCTGGACGCAGTGGTCAGGAAAAAAAAGGTCATGCTGACAGTCTTCTGGAAGATGTGAGGAACTATGACTATCAATTTCCTTGAAAAAAGAGCAACGATAAACGGAACTTCCTATTGGCAACTCGTTAGGCAAAATTATTTATGGAATGACTTATATATATATATATATATATATAATGTATACATACATATATACATATGTGTGTATGTCTGTGTGTGGACGTGACCTTAAGAAAACACGATTTTATCATTACTAATTAACCAAGACATGGGAAAATCCTCTATGATGCGAGAGTGCAATGATTAAACGCCAGGCGCAATTGTATATTCATTTTTGTCGATAGCACTCAGGGGAGATAACTACTTCTATAATGTAAGACCTCATGTATCTTATTTCGCCTTCTTTCTTTTGTTTTAAAACAAGTAATTTCATTTTTTCTATAGACTAAAAGACATAATCGTAAAATGAAACTTTATTCGTTGATTACATACATACATACATACATACATACATATAATAAAAAAAAATAAGGGGGTGTCCTCGTGGTGTAATGGTTAAAGCGATGAGCTGCGGAATCGTAGAAAGCGATTTCGCACTCCAGTCGCGCTATTACGTTCACTTTCGGGCAAATACCCTTGGGAAAGGTATGAACCTCCTTATCCTCCCAGCAATGGGTTAAATATTACCAGTACTGTTCTTCTAGGAGAATTGCTTTGGCATTAGATAACCTAAAAAGGTTGATATGCCATTAAACAAAAGAAACCAAACCAAACAAAAAAAAATATATGCAAATGAGAAATGTTTACAAAAAAGTGCTCGATACCACGACAACAGAGCAGGTATGCAAACAAGAAAAATATCCAATTACGAACACAAAATCCGTTTCATGCGGTGTGTACTATCATCAGACGTAAAAGGGAAAATTGACGAATCAGTCGTTATTATATACGTGTGAAATGTCAACCTAAACGTACACGAGATTTCACACGCAGGGGTGACAATACACAGCTATATCTGTAATATACATATATACACGTAAATAAAGCAAAAGGTCGATCTAAGTATAGTGCAATAAATACAGAATTAGTGGTAAATGACACTCGTGAATTATATATATATATATTCCATGTGGTTCCTATTGAGGTTGGTTATCGTGGATTTCTAGGGCACTCAGTCATTCCATTTCTTTCAAAAATAGGAATCACTGGCTTCAGACCACGGTGCAATATGCATCAAGTTGGATTTGGTCGAAAGCGAGAAGTTTTCAGCATGAATGAAATCCACGCGGAACCATCATTCCCGTGTCATTACGTAACAACAAGAAACGGTTGCTGTAAACGCGTAATAACATCAACCGCCAAAAGTAAACAGTTTTTTTTTTAAATCACAAACTACATACTAAAATGAAGATGAACGTCCAATGTAATCTCTGCTCTTAATTGATCTGTCGAATATATATATATATATATAAATCTTTTAAATACCCTGTCCGGTGGCAAAAAATGCTTGGTAGCACCAGGAGTGGCAGTACTGCCTTGAGCTACCTAAAACTGTGTTATCTCCCCTGGTTGGCGGCTGATTAAGGCAGTGTATCGCACGTGCTTTCACACGTTTTATGATGAAAAAAGAAAAAAAATATATATATATATATATTGAGCGCTCAATAAGATGACTTGCACATAAATTGCCCAGTCGGCTGGGGCTTTATAATACACCGACTGCACCTCTGCAGAGGGGTAAAACCCCCACCAATGAGTGTCCTTGATATGACACTAAACAATCTGATGTTGAGGTTCCAGTGATGCTGGGGCTTTGGGGAATGCGGAGTACCACTTCATTGCCATCGCTCCCAGGTCCACTCTGGCACGGAATGTTAGCACCTGATAGGGCCCTATCAATGGATTAAATAGAATTAAAATGCGTATTTATACTAAACTGAATTATATGAAATGAAGCTGTTTTTGGCATTGAAGCTGTACTTACACTAGACTTAATTGTTTAATATAGAACTGTTTTGACATTTAACTGTGTAAACAAAATCTGTACTTATACTAAACTGAATTGCCTAAATTAGAACTGTTTAAATAAACTGAATAGCTTGAAATAGAAATGTTTTTGACAATTAAACTATTCTCAAGCTAAACTGAATTGTTTGAAATAGAACAGATTATTTGTGTTAAAATGGATTTGGTGTTAAATACCCAACAAAAGTTGATATGCTTTAAAACCTCACCAATATACAACAAACCTGCTGCGTAAATGCAAAGATCTTCTCTCGAACTGAGCACTCCGGTGGCTGATAACGTATATGTGAATTTATATATATATATATATATATATACGCAGAAAATTCCTTCCCTTACGGGGACAATGATGATAACTTAAGTGTAGGATATCTGACTGATGTAAAGTCAGCCGGATTTCAATACCAGCTTGAAGTATCTCGCGTGTCTAGTCACACTGAACAGTTGTGATACAACGAAACAGTCTGTCTGTGGATGACAATATATATATATATATATATATATATATATATATATATATATTTCTGTCTACATCTTAAGCCTTTATTTCAGGCAGTCGAAATTAAATGTCTTAGTCGGTAGATCGATATTTCCCTTCAAAAAAAATATTTACTTATATTTTTCGATAATAGTGTCTTCCTTCCGCCAAAATGTTATTTCCTGGCCTTCATAGATTAAAAAACTCAACTCATAGTCTGTCTATTGCTTTTCAAAATGTCTCTCCTTAAAGGCCAAACCAAAAACAAACCGTTCTGCTTTGAAAAGAAAAGTATCGTGACAATTTCATATGATAACAAATAATCTTCAGAAATTTCTGAAAAGAACTGAGTTGAAACTTTGACATTTTAATCCTAAGAATTATGTGACTGATACTTGAATTTCTTCTATTCTGGTATCTTATTTCATACAGAGACTAATGAACCGCTTGGCTTTGTTTATCTAGTGATATATTCCACGCTAGTATTGCAGTCTTTGAAAAGAGTTTGTGTCGTGCAAGTTTACCACATAATGTGTACACGGTCAGTCAATTGAATAATGAGATTTTAATTTCTTTTTATGGTCAGTTTATTTACAAATCAAACGTACAGTCAGTTGGGGCTTAGAATATGCGGACTGTATCATCAGCAGAGGGGTAAGACCCCCACAAAAAACAGGGATATCCTGGTTGTTACATTACACTGCATCTGGTGGTGAGGTTCCAGTTCTGAAAATCTAAGGAGTGTTGACTATCTCTACATTGCTATTACCCCAAGGTTAACTCTGAACTAGAGTAGTTGCCACTGTTAGAGTCCTATCAATCGATCAAATAGAATTGTTTAAAAAATATTTCTATTCGATAGGATAATGTAAAATGACTCTCAAATAACAGCTAAACAAAAAATATCAATATAGACGTACAATGAATGGGGTTCCCTAACCTCTTGGAATAAAGTAATCCGAGAGGGGCTAACATGCCGTTAAAATCAATCAATCAATTAATTTTAAATCAGCTTTAATCGCTGACTTAGATGTTCGCACAACTATAAAGTTCAGGAAGTCTTCAACAGACACAAGCTTACTTCGTCGCGACGTGCAGCATCTTCTCTGCACTTTTCAAATGGCTGCTACGGCCTTGACCTTGAAAAATAAAAAATCAGCAAACTAAGATCTGACGAGGAATATTATTTTGGTAAAAAAATCTTTCAAGGAGTATCTTAATAGTAATGCAACATATTTTTGTGTCTAGAATGTAATCAAACTGAATTTATTTTATTTTTCAGGTTAGCAAACTTGATTTAAAATCATCTAATAGGCCGACGAATAGAAAGTGTAGACTTTGAAACATATGAACTGCCCAGTTAGCTGGGCCGTAGCAAACGCCGACTGTACCTCTTCAAATGGTTAAGATCCCTCACCAACGAATTTTCTGAATATACCACTGAAGAGCCCAGGAGCTTTGGGATATGGGGAGTACTCCTTCATTGCCAATACTTCCAGGTTAACTCTGGCAGTTTGCATGAGTTCAATCTATGTATCAAGTAGAACTGTTCAAACATTTGCCGAGGATTATTATTAGTTATTTGAAAGCACACAACAGTGTACAATGTATATTATATGGGAACACATGATAAGTCGATTAACTAATGTTAAATAGCAAATTTGGAAACCATTTAACTGTGCGCAAACAAATGTGCTTCAACAACTCATTTAAAAATCGTGCTGCTTACGAACTATTCGCTCGCAAACTATATATATATAGTGTCATCCACTGATAGACTGTTTAGTTGTATCACAACTCTTCAGTGTGGCTAGACACATGAGACGCTTCAAGCCGGGATCAAAACTCGCTTACCTACGTCAGGCTAATGATATACACCTAACGTTAGCTCAAGAATTAACGTATATGTATCAATTCTGGTTTATTTACATCTTTGCACTATCGGATACAGGAGTGCTCAATTCGTTAGAAGAGCTTTGTATTACGCAAGTGGTAACCGTAATATTCCTTCACCAGAGTGCTCCAACCCCGGAATGGGGCGTATATATTGCCTTCCACAAACAGACTGTTTCGTTGTACCACAACTCTTCAGTGTGGTTAGACACGCCAGACGCTCCAAGATATATTCGATATTAAATAACCCACAAGGGTTGATATACCGTAAAACATCAACCAAGCAACGATGAAACATAACAAGCGAATGTATATTTAGGGTAGTCGTGGAGATCTGAGGAGACTTGCCTTTTCTCTGACTTCATTGAAAAACCATCAGTTTTAACTGATGTAAAAAAAAACTTGCCAGGAATAAAATGATAATCTCATTTCTCTTATTTTTGTGCTACTTTCTTTCTGTCTCCTCTTTCTATTAGTCTTACTCTTTCTACCTTTTAACTCGTTTTCTCACCTTCTCTCTTTCCTTCTCTTTAGTTGTATCCACTTCCTCCCAAAGGTAACTACTCTGACTGACACTCTTGTTCTCGGTTGATAATCAACTGTAAACAAAGTTTTACCAAGCCTCAACAATGTGCGTCGGTATGTACGATTATCGATCATTTTTTCTTTCTGGCGACACACGGATGAACGGACAGTTTGCTGATTATCATAAAGTTTTTTGTGTGTGCGAATGAAATTAAGTGATCATGACATGTTCTTCAACCTGAAAAGCTTTTAAATATTTCATCTCAGGATATCAGACAACATAAAGTAGTAATTTAAAAGTCGAAGAAAATATTGTCCGAATGTACTGTAGAATGTTAAAAATAACAGGAAGCTTTCACTAAAATCCAAATGACAGCTCTCTCGGACTTTTCTATCCAAGCCGATCTCAGCAGAATTCTAGTCTTAATCTAACACACTCTTTTCTTGACTACAACTACTTCTTTCATTATTATTATCCTCCTTGTGAGTCTTTTGCACCAGCGTTAGCTGATGGTCTTTCAATTGAATCAGTTTGTCTGCAATTCTATTTTCAATAAGTTAGCGATCTCAAAAATGCTGTTGTTTGGGGCTTGGGGACCGTTCCCAGAAACACGAATTACAATGGGTGTTACCTAACTCTCATGTTTGACAGCAGTCTTAGTTCTCTGGCAAGATCTAAGTACTTGTCTCTCTTCCGCTTTATTTGAATTTCACTCTGTGATCTGCTGGGACGATAAAATCCTCAATACAAAGTTTTCTTTTTTCTTTATCTTTCTTTTTCTTTTCCGTTTTTATTTTATTTTATTTTTTTTATTATTATTTTTTTTTTTTTTGTAAATTATTACAAGATCTGGTCTATGAACCGGTGATCTATTAGTATCAAAAAATCCCAAAGAATGTTATGTGTCTCATTCTCTAGCACGTATTCTGATTGGTGCCAATACTATTTGGTATTATAGAGAAATTTCAATTTCTTGCCCAATATCCTGTGGGTCATCTTTCCTGCGCAGTCATGCCAGGACTGATACTTCTTTTGGACTAGTTTGCGACAGTCACTTATTATGTGATTAATCATTTTGTCTTTGTCACAACATATATCATACTTGTTATTCTGCTGCGTATTATCGATTTTGTCTTGAATATAATTGGTCGTTGTATTCAGCTGCCATTATAAGTTGTTCATTCTCTTTCTTAAGGTGTTCTTTCGTTGCCATATCCAGGACTTTTCGCGTGAGATTTCGCCAAGTTATCGCTTGAAATATTTATACAGTTGTTTTTTTTTCCCCATTTTAGTTGTTGTTCTCGTTGTCCTTGGGTTTTCAGTGTTGTTACTGGTGACTGTAATTAGTCTTCGAGTCCTTGTATTGATGTATCCCCGCTATCTTGTGAGTGCTTTTCCTCTTTTTCTTGACACATAATCTGTCTTTGTCATTTCTCGGATGTAAGACCTTGTGCATCGTCACCATCCTTCTTGTTCTCTGGTCCATTTGTCTCCGTTACATCCTTATCCATTTTAAAAATGGTTCTGAGTATCTTACAAGGGGGACTGCCCAGGTGTTTATCCCGTTGATTAGATTTCTACTGCCGAGCCTGATTTCAAGAAGTTTTCTGGTTCGTCTGAGATCTTTTTTCTCCTTTTTTCTGTCATCTCTGCTTATTTGATGGTGCCTGTTTCCAATATTCCCCAGTACTTGTTATTTCCCTTCTCTGCAAGCGTTCTGATTCTTTCTTTATTTGACAGTTCTATTCCTTTCGTTTTTTGTCTTGTTATTAATAGCATGGCACATTTTTATTTATCATGGACTATTTTCTGTATTAGAGTCTCTAATTCTTTTTATTTTTGCAAAAAGATTGACGTCATCCACTCAAAAAAGGTAAACAATCTTTTCTTGTGATTTGTAAATTTGTTACCCCCAGTGTACTTGTTAAGAATGTAATTTAGTGGCATCATTGCTATTACAAATAGTTGTTGCGAAAGCTCGTCTTCCTGGAAGATTCCCCTCTGGATTTTCACCTCTGCTAAAGTTTTTCCTCCTGCTGCCAATTCTGCTTTCCAATTCCTCATGATTTCCGTAATTAATTTCGTAATTTTATCGGATAACTTGTACATTTTCATCCAATCTACCATCTAAGTTTGTGGGACCATATCATAGGCATTTTTGTAGTCAATCCATGTCACAGCTACATTTTTCCGTTTTGCTTTGCTCTCCTTGACGAATATACAGTAAGTCAACTGTTCCACTTGTTCCCCGTAACATACTTTCTGTTCTTCCAAAATTAGTCCTCTGCATACAGGCGAGCAATAGATCTCTACCCTAATCTGTGCTGTTAGGATTTTCAACACCGTAGGTTAACACGTTATTGATCTACAGTTTCTGAGGTTGGTTCGTTTTTCCTGGGTATTTCTGGATCCGGGTAATTTTTCCCTAAGTCTTCCATTCGTTTATTCTTGCTTCTTCTTGATATATACTCAGCTCAAGAGCCATTCTGTCATGGATGAACGTGAATTTTTTAAAAGAAACCATGTATGCCATCGTGACTTGGCATTTTCCAACTCGGTTTTTCTGTGTGTTGCTCTGAGTAATTCCAGGTGTATATCCACCTTAGGTCCAATTTCGAATCCTCCTGATTCTTTTCCATATCATTTATGTATTCGGTCTTTCTGTTGTGTTCTTTCTGCTCCCGTATTTTACTCCAAAATCGTTTTACTTCTTTTGCGTCCAGTTGTTGGTTTGTCTTCGTGCATTCTCCATCGACTAGTTGGTAGAATCTTCTTTCAATATTTTGATAAGTCCCGTTTTGTTTGTACTGCTTGACCCTTTATCGGTATCTTTTAAGTCTCCTTTCGCGAATATCTTTTGATTTATCTCTTCAAGTTGCATTGTTAGATTTGTCAGCTGTTTTGTTTTGGTCTTTTCATCCCAACATATCTCGCTGTATTTTGCTTTTCTTAGCATTATCGCTTGTTGTCGCAATTTCTTCACCAGTTCTTTTGGCCTAATTTCACATACAAGTTTTGTATTTCTGTCCGGGTTCTTTCGGAGAACACCGATTTTATCACAAACTAGTTTTGCTCTTGCATAAATTCGCTCGTTTAGTTCAGTGATGTTGCCCGGTGAGATATTTGGTTATAATTTGTTCACCTTCTTGCTCTCTATTTTAACTATTATTCAGACTTGGTTCCTGAAAGATGATAATATTGTCTTCGTTTCAGTCATGGTTTTCTTCATTAACTCTACATTTATCTTGTCTTCTTGTGTTAACATATTTTTGTCGTGCTGGGATCTGTGACGTTTCAGTTTTGAGTATTTAATTTTTCGATTCGGGTAGGGGGTCGGTCTTGTTCGTATTCTTCACTGTTTACTTGCCCATATATTTCTTGTATGTCACAGTCAGAAAACCAACATTTCTTTTTTATCATTCTAGGTTCATCAGGTAGTCTTTGGCTTATTAGATTAAATCAAGCGGATTTTACCAAAAAAGATTTTTTATCATTATTTTCTATACTCTCTATGCGGAGGGTTGCTCTTAAAATAACAGTGAAGTACACTTTTGTATTCATTTTTTCTGTCGATTTCTTTCAGTTGAGTAGTTGGTTTTAGATCCGTAAACATTCTCAGTATACCTATCGGGTCCCTCCTGTTAACTATCAAGAGAGCACCTGCCGATATTGGCACTCGGACCTATTGTTAGAGTCCAACGTTGAATTAGATTTGGATTTGTAATTTTTCATGGGCAGTATACTCTGACTTTACCAGACCGAAGGGATGATTATTTTTTGTGTTCCTTTCACAGATGTGGCCTGGGACTTTTACAAGAAAGAGAACTCTTTGGTGGGTCACAGAAAATAGATTAAAACAAATTGGTTTTTAAACTTACGAAGTTTAAACTCCGTTAAAAACTTTTTTAACCAGATGGTTTAAATCTTGATTCGTTACTTGTTATTTTGAGCATAGATTTGCTTATGATTGATACTACTTTTTAGTTTTTTAAGCTTGAGACATTGTATGGTATTCCCCAATGCCCAACTTTGCTCACTATTTCGCATATATCCCAAACCACTTTAACAATCCTTATCGATCACTTTTTGTTTGACGATCTTAGTATAAAAACTCTTGTCACGTACCTTGGGGTAGGGAAGAGGAATATGTCTCTAGTTGAGTTTCTCTGTTCTTCATATTCTTATCGAATTTTTTAGATTTTTGTTGTTTTGATTTTTTTGTTATCTATCTATCTATCTATCAGAAGGTTATGGTTCTTACAAGCTCACTTAGTAAGTTAATTCAATCGCACACAAACGTAAGCACACTGACACACAAATAATCCCCACTTTTCGAACATAAAATTAACCATATTAATCGGTATTTTTTGAAAACCTTCATTCTACCTGACGAATGCAAAATGCATGAAACCCAGGGTCATAGACACTACCATGTAATATATATATGTTGTTCCAACAACTTCTGGAAGGCCCCAATGGAAGTCCTCTTGTGTGAGCGTGTCAATGACTTTCGTCACAGCCTCTTTCATCTCCTCATTTGTCTCATAACGACAGCCTGTGAGCTTAGGGAATAACCAAAAGTCACAGGGAGCAAGGTCTGAACTATAGGGAGGGTGAAGAACTGTCTTCATGCTCATCTTGGTCAAATAGTCTGTGACAAGGATGGAGTTGTGGACTGGTGCATTGTCCTGTTGGAAATACCTCTGACCCAATTTGAAGAGTGCTGGCCTTTTCTGACGGAATCTTTTCCAGAACTTCCTTTGGCCAATCAACTGTGGTGTATTGACTTCCTTACTCCTCATCATCCTCTCATCATCCCTCACAGACTCCATGGCTTCCTTGAATCTCTTATGCCACTCAAAACCTGATACTCGATTCATGCAAGATGGTCGAAAAGCAGTCTGAAGCATTCCATACGTTTCTGTGGCATTTTTTTTTTTCAATTTTAAAACCGAATTTTATTGCCTATCGTTCTTCTAAAATGTCTTCAAAGCCAGATTGTATTTTTGAAATTCACCAGCTGTGACAATCAGGTTTTAGTAGGGTGTATTCGAATTCCTGCTGTAGCTGTTCATTTAAACCTGAAATCATAAAAATTGGTCAGTCATCTCATAAGATATATAGCAATAACATAATAAATTTTCAAGAGTCTACGACAATTTTAAATGCCAGTAAAAAAAAAAGTCTGGAAACTTATTGAATACACCCCGTATATATATATATATATATATATATATATATATATATATATATATATATATATATAAAGAAAAACGTTAAATCTTAGTTCGATCGTACATCAAAGATCTTTTAATATATTTAGAAACAAGCAAAAATTTCAGCATATTAACGAAGATAACAAATTCAGAAATCGCGAGTCATTTTTACCTAAGTATCCACTTATGTTTCGAGGCTTAACCACCGATTCGCTTATATTCATGACTATATGAAATATAACTAATTGTCGTTATCATAATTATAATTATTATTTTGACGAGTAGTCAGTTCGATCGGGGAACTACTGCTGCTCATCTATAAGAGTGGCTTCTATAGATGAGAATAAAAACAGCCATCGAAAGATAACCATGACTCATACTCAAACCACATTCACAAACCGCATCGCTCTTCGCGCGGGTAAAAAAGGGGCGCGTCCTGCTGAAGTTGGAGCCCTGGCCTCAGTGTTCGAAAAATCAGCTACAGAACTCAAACAAACACTACTAAAATGCAAACAAACAATACAGATAGCGACATTTAACGTTAGAACCCTAAATCGAATAGGTCAACTACCAGAGCTAACTGCATCAGCCGTAGAAAATAAGATAGACATAATCTGTATAAAAGAACATCGATACACTCACACCGAAGATATCAAATATCACGAAACTGGCAATGGATGGATGCTGGTGACTGTATCGGCATGGAAAAACTCTGTCAATGTATCGGTAGGAGGGGTGGGAATGTTTATAGGACCAAGAGCGCTAAAAACACTTAATAGCATTGAGAGAATACAACCTAGGATGATGGCCGCAACGTTTAATGGCAACCCCAAAGCAACGATCATCTCCTGCTACAGCCCTACCAATGTTAGTGAAGAAACCGAACTAGTCACCTTCTACGAGGAGCTATCCTCCCTAGTACGTAGCATTCCGAAACACAACCTGCTAGTCATTGGCGGAGATATGAATGCACAAATCGGGAAAAACAGAAACCACAAATACAGCCTACACAACACGTCAAACAGGAATGGACAACATCTAATTGATTTCATGATAGAAAATAGATTAACATGCCTCAATACAAACTTTCAAAAAAGGGAGGGAAAATTATGGACCCACACATACCCGAACAAGAGTAAAGCACAGATAGACTACCTCTTTATAAACAGAAAATGGAAAAATAGTGCGATGAATTGCGAGGCCTACTCCACTTTCGAGGGTGTGTCCTCCGATCATCGAATAGTCACGGCAAAAATACGTCTAAGCCTACGAAAAAACGCCACCCGAACAGTGACAACTAGGCACTATGACTGGGCCCTATTTAACAACAGAGACATTAGAGACAAATATGCATTAGAATTAAGAAACAGATTCGAAACACTACAAGAGAAGACAGAAAAAGTTACCCCAAATGACGAATATGAAAATTTTGTTGAAGCACACCTTGAGGCGGCATCAAATTGTATCCCAACAAAACCTAGAACTAAATATAGAGTCCCTTGGGAAACGTCAGAGGTTAGAGAAAAACGTGCACTCGTGAAAACTGCCTCCAAAAGCTATCGGAAGAACCCAACAAACACAAATGCCCGAAAACTAGAAAAGGCACAATATCAATTAGCAGGAATATATCTAAAAGAACAGGCAGAATACATGCAAAATCAGATAGATAAGATTAGAGACTCGGTGGAAGATAGACAATCCAGGATAGCCTGGCAAACAATAAACGAAGTAAGTAGAAGGAAGAGCACAGCCAAAGCAAAATTGAAAGCTGCAAGCCAACAAGAAAGAGTAAAACTGTGGGAACAGCATTTCAAAAATCTACTTGGAAGCCCACCGAAAATAACGGATGAACCGATCACCAGAATTATCAGTAAGCAATTAGACATTAAACTAGGGCCTTTCACCAAAGAAAAATTCGACTCGGTTCTTAAAAAAATTAAAAATAGGAAAGCTGCAGGGCTAGACGAGATCCCCCCAGAAGTGTGGAAGACTAGACAATTCGACGATATACTGCTCCGGCAATGCAACGCTGTCTATAGTCAAAATAGGATAGAAAGATGGACGAAGGGATGCATCCTTCCTTTCCCTAAAAAAGGCGACCTCGGATTAGCCAAGAACTATCGAGGGATAACACTTACATCCATAGCAGCCAAAATCTACAATGCCCTACTACGAAACCGCATAGAACACAAAATAGACAACATCCTTAGGAAAAACCAAAATGGCTTCCGGAGGAATAGATCCACAACCTCACAAATATTGACCATCCGTAGAATCCTTGAAGGCGTCCGGGCAAAAAACCTTCAGGCGACATTACTATTTGTCGACTTTACCAAGGCCTTCGATTCAATCCACAGAGGGAAAATGGAACTAATCCTACTAGCATACGGCCTACCTAAAGAAACCCTAGCAGCAATAATGATCCTCTACAAAAACATAAAAGTGAAAGTACGTTCACCAGATGGAGACACGGAATACTTCGACATTGTTGCAGGAGTACTACAAGGAGACACGCTAGCCCCATACCTCTTTATCATCTGTCTAGACTACGTGCTTAGAGTTTCGATCGACAAAATCAGAGAAAATGGCTTCGAGCTGACTAAGAAAAGAAGCAAAAGGTACCCCGCAAAAACAATCACAGACGCCGACTACGCTGATGACTTAGCGTTACTGGCGAATACGCCTAATCAAGCAGAGACACTACTGCATAGTTTGGAACGAGCAGCAGCAGGCATTGGCTTCCATGTCAATGCGCACAAAACTGAATATATGTGTTACAACCAAACGGGCAACATTACCACTCTAGACGGAGCCTCTCTGAGGCTAGTGGACAAATTCACCTACCTAGGAAGTAGCGTCTCATCAACAGAAAACGACATCGACACACGACTGACGAAAGCATGGACGGCTATAGATAGGCTCTCAATAATATGGAAATCAGACCTGACCGATAAAATGAAGCGCAGTTTCTTCCAGGCAGCGGTTGTATCGATACTGCTATATGGATGCACTACATGGACGCTAACCAAACGGCTGGAGAAGAAACTTGACGGCAACTACACAAGAATGTTGAGAGCAATATTGAACAAGTCCTGGTGACAACACCCCACGAGACGCCAACTGTACAGCCACTTGCCTCCCATCACGAAAACTATTCAGGTCAGACGAGCCAGACACGCCGGACACAGCTCGAGAAACAAGGACGAGCTCGTAAGTGACGTACTCCTATGGACCCCCACATATGGCCAAGCAAAAGCAGGACGACCAGCCCGAACTTACATACAGCAGCTATGTGAGGACACAGGGTGTAACCCAGAAAACCTGCCGGAGGCGATGAACGATAGGGAAAAGTGGCGAGAGATGGTCAAGGATATCCGTGCTGGCGGCAAGACATGATGATGATGATGATGATGATGATGATTTTCTTTCATCTCACCCTCTTTTTAGTTTTTATTACTTTTTATCGCAATTGAATCGAGTGGTTATTTCTATGTATGCATCGATCCCCTTTGCCACATGGCCAATTTTTCAGCGGAGTAAAGTCGACTTGAATTTAGATTTTTCTCTCTCTGGACTGGTTACTGTAGCAAGGATAAAGAACCTAGTGTATCCTACTTACAACTATTGGAGGAAAACAGATAAATTCATACCTTTCCCAAGGATGATAGCTTGAAGAGAAACGCAAGCAAATTTGAAATCTAGTCTTCGATTCCATTTCCTTCAAACTTTAACCTTTACTTTAAGCTGCTTCTTTCATTGATATATAGAAGTCATAATTCAATAGCACCATTTTCAAATCTTTGGCAATTTTTTCGATGCTGTAAGTTTTTTGTTCTAAATGATTACTTATTATTATCCACTTTGATTCAATAATATGGGGTGTGTCCAAAAATACTGAGACGAGCTGTATTGACAGAGACAGATATCATATTTACAAACCCATCCACTCAGGCAGGATATGACATAAGGTCAATTTTTAAGCAGAGTTTCACTGGTTTGAATTCAGAGTTTTCCTTCTCCTAGACTAGCTGCCTCACCAAGGCTGAAGAACCAGTCTGTCCTACTATTTACCCATAGCTGGAGGGAGAATAATTGGATTCATACCTTTCCCAAGGGTATTAGTGTTATGTGAAATGCAATTAGTCTGGTCCAGGATTTGAACACGTGTTGCCGTGTCCATTTCCTACGACGATAACCATTACACCTCGGGCACAGAGACAGATATAAACAATAAACAGTAATATTTTCAGTTCTTTCACAAGGATTTTCATTTGATCACGGACAGGACTCAAAAGATGAAAAACTCATTTATATGTTTATAACTTCTCATTTTTTTTTTTCGGATATTTCTTTATTATTCATTCCAGCCTTTCTTAATGACATTTTTATTTTGATACAGTCATTATTTCTCTTGCTCTCTTTAGTAACACCCAAAACTCTCAAAAATATTTGTTTTCTTCTGTATTTCCTCTTTAATTCTTAAAACCCATAAAATAACAAAAATAAATCTGAGAACTCTCACGCTTTTCTTTTTTTCACTACGTGACATTGCAACTGCACAATCAGAGCTCTGAAGCCGCAAGTTTTGGTCAAAACTGTATGAACCTCGGATCTGCTCCATAAAGAAAAAAATCAAACGAACTTGAGAATACACTTGTATTGACATTTGTATTCACGCCCCTGGTTTATTCTGGTAGTGGTTGTTTGACAGTTAGCTTTCAAGCCAAAGCACGTAGATAATAGACTCAAACCACTACCGGGTTTCACTCTTCTTCTGACGAACCGTAGTAGATGGTGTGCGTGGGAAGGAACACAGCCCGACAGCAAAGGTAATCCAACTTTCACTGTTATGAAACGCCACTGGTCTCTTTAACCGCTGATTTCTCCCTTAGATATATCAATTCTCAACTTCCCGAATAGAATACCCCTAGCATAGACCTCCCAGAACTAAGGTACCTTGAAAAATATATACTTGTCAACTGAGCTCTGACTGTACAACTGCCAAAGACTACTATTTATGAGAGACATTAAAAACTAACCCTTTGATTCCCATGAAGAAATCCTTCTTTTTCTATTTCATCTTTTTAATACTCCTATCTGCACACATACATACATGTACCTATGCACATACACACACACACACACACATCCAGATACACTCGCTAACAAATGCATATGTGCACATATTGGTAACACCTGTGCACAAGAAACAGAAAACTTGATTGTCTCATAACACTTTGATCACTACACCTATAAAAGTTTAGATATAACAAGAGTTTAAACCAGAAATCGTACTAAGTTCCTTGCTGTTTAACGTTAGTTCTATTTAAGATCATCTTGCTTTTCAACATAACTATTCCAGTGAGTTTCTTCTTAGTCAAAGCATCTCTGAAATTCCTCTGTTTATATGGCATTATTCTGCGACATCGAATTTCTATCAATGTCCTCAACATTCTCAAATCTTTGGAATTTTCAGTTTAGCAAACATGAGAAAGTTGCATGGAGATAGGCCTGATAGGTATAAAGAATGATTCATTTGCGCAATTTTCTGTTTATTTTGAATTCCAAAAAATATGAAAGCTCAATTGATTTAGTCTAATAGGGTGTAAGGTAAAATAAAGAACTCAGAAGGAATTTACAATTTTTGACGTTGATTTTCAAGGAAAGCAGATCATCCATATTATATAACCTAGTGCAATACAGTATTTCTAGCTCCATCTCTTTCAATTTGACACTAGTAAAAAAGAGTAAATTTTGATAAAAATTCATAAATACCAAAATGACATTGGTAAATAAGTTGGAAGTTAGGAAAGAGTAATAGTAAATAATTAGCGTTAGAATAGATTAATTTGGTGCGGAAGTTTCAAATCCTGGATTCTGATCTTTGCATTTAACTTCACGCTAATATCCACAGAGAAGGTGATTTAGCTATGCCTTCCACCAGTCAGGATTTAACACAATGTCTTTTTTAGAGAGGGGATTCGGGAAGGAGAGGTAACGTACGAGTCTTGACTTGTATGTTGCTGTTCAACGATGTCATAGGTTCTCTCGGCCCGAAGGCCAGTTGCAACGTGAAGTTTGCAAGTCATTGTGAAGTAACCCGACACGAAACCAGGTGACCTAGCTGGTCACAGATTCACTAGACCCGGAGGTCTAGTACAATGTGAATATATGCTTATCATTGTTGCCACCTGGCGCGAAAACCAGGTGGCTGAAAACATGCGGCTGGCTACCGCTAGCATCCACAGAGAAGGTATGAATCTACCGCTGCTCATTTCCAACTTTCTGCGTTTTCTAGCCTTAGTAGGGTAATTGGTCTTGGATAATTCTGAATTTATCAGCTGGAACAAGTTGAGCTACCCGACAGGTGATAAAAACAACTCGAGAAAAACAAATCTGAAGAAAACAACAGATCACCAACTTTGTTAACCTGTGATAACATCCAGGTCAAAACAACCCGAAAATAGTTAACTTTAGTAAGTAAAAAGTAAAGTTAGCGACCGTAGTCGAGAATGACCCGAAAGGTACCTTTTCGATAGCTACTACACCAAGGTGTAGTTGGGAGGGCGCTACTCCCTTCCCTGGATTTCTCCACTTTATCCTTGATCCGTACCTTATTATCCGGAGTGTTACGCAAGGAGGCATCAAGTACCATTTTTAAAGTCTTTGGTATAACTCGATCTGAGATTGAACCCAGGTCTCTCGGGGCATTGTCGAACACTCTAACCATTATGCCAATGTCCGGTTTAGTAAATATCAAATAACCAATCTATAATTCCAAAATAAATTGGTATTCGAATTCCGTTATACTCTGTAAAATAAAATCCCAACTATAGAATGTGATGAAGTACATTCCTTTGTTATACACGGGAAATTATATTTTTTATTGAGTCATATGGTAAAATTTAAGTCGGATTCCTTATTTGTTCATTAGATTGTTTGAGTAAGAGAAATTTGATTTCATGAGAATAAACTTTTTTCTTTAGAGGGTGATGGTTGAGAGCTGATCAATGCGGAAATAATCGTGATATTTTATTCATAACAAAGATTGCACTAGTTAAGAAATATATTCAGTAAATAATATATAACTTGCCATGGAGCTTAATAGCCGCTTCATGCGGCCCTTAAGTGAATATTCAATAAACTTTTCAGAATTAAAAATTTTTCATATTTGATTTAAGCAAAATACGTCATGCCATTTTTTCCAAGACTTTGGATATCAGCATCTAAATAAAAATTATTTTTAAAAAAAACTATTCAAAAAATATTTTTAAAAGATAAATTGCAAATCAGTAATAATATAAAAACACAGGAACGTCTAAAAAGATTGAATATAAATTAATAAAAAGCCATAACTAAAAAATATAAATAGAAAATGTACTTAGTTTTAATATCTTCTTTTGTGATATTTTTTTTAAAATGTGTATTGAATTACGGTGGTTTCCCTAATACATAATATGAAGAAGAAATTCTAAAAAGGGGTAAAAACAAAAAAAAAATATGGGAAAAATAAAAATAAGGAGAAAATATGTAAGGAATTTAGAGTATCGCTTCGAAACAAACCTTGCTAACAGGTATGAAGGCCCGGGGCCTTTTATTGTGAATTTCTTCTGTCGATAGATTGCAGGTACTCAGCTGATAATCTGGTGCATCTGTGCGAAATATGATCGAATTATTCCGGGATGTTGCACAAGAGCTTCTCATCAATCAATGGCGATTGGAATAAATGCAGCCGTCACCAGTGCTCACGTCGAGAAATTCACGCTAACTCACATTTCATACTCATTTCGTTACATATATATATATATATATAGAGAGAGAGAGAGAGAGAAAGAATTATAAATGCCATACACATGCTGCTGAAAAAAACAACTGCTTGGCCGCCAACAAATCCTTCACCAGGTGATGACTCTGGGAACATTTCGGGACTAAACCATTATTCTCACTTTCCCTTGGACCTCCAGCAGCTCAGGGTGTTTCAAAGAATTTCAAAATGTCTGTTGTTGTTCTTTTTTTATATGATTTTAAAGTCACCACCTGTTTATCACCCCTGTCAACACATTGGAATCTCCCCCTAGTTCTCTCCGTAATATTAGTTCTGATTTTCTAATAAAGATGCACCATCAGAAATATTAATATTCAAATCCCCTGTGGGAGATTTCAAGAATGTGTTGACAGGGATAGTGAACATGTGGAGACTGTTTGAAATTATATCATAAAGGTCCCCCCATTAAGCTGTTAGCATTTTTAATCCGTCTGCACTTAATGATAGCACCAAAACTTCTGAGGTTCTCCCGTCACATAGTTCTAACAGTAAATGAAAATAAAAAGTACATCTTGTAATCTGCTGTGTATTCTTAATTCTCAAGTCAGTGTAACTGGGCCAAGCAATGAAACAGTAACACAATGATCTAAGATAAGAATTAACAGACGATATTGAATTAACCGACGAATTACCAAAGTCAAGATACTGAAAGCGGAATTGAACATGAAATTCAAATGCAAAGTCTGTGTACAACAAAACAGTAAAATATTGATGTAATGGTGTTTAGAGAGGATTATCTAATGGTATTGTTTGTTAATAAATAATAACAAAGATATCCGTTTTATGTTATATGGTAACGTCAGAGTCTGGTAATTTTGCTTTACAAGAAAATTAGTTTTTATATTAATCTGGAGTCTTTATCTATAAGTGGTTTTATATACAAATATATATGTTGCATAGCCACGAACACTACACATACACATATCCATGCAGAATCATAACAGCGACACAATAAAGACGAGCGACACAGTTCTCAAGAAAAATCAACGTCTCACTTTATTGAAAGGGTTGTTAGTGAGAGGGAGTTGGAGACCGAACAGAACTGCAACATATTGACCCCAACTCTTATGGCCATAACAGCGTTTCTTTCACGTTCTCCTGGGCTGCTCAACCGAGGGCCTGGGGGTCCAGCTTCTCTAGGACATGGTCCTCATTCCAGCATCTTCTCTCCAACTGACTGACTTCCTGTCTTTACCCGGGTTATATAATTGTTCGACATCCACCTTCTTCTTGTAGGCGTCACAAATCGCACTCAATTCAACCCGTCCACGGTCAAGGTAATATCCTGATATTCCTCGACCGGATGCACCTGTTATTTACACAGGTGCATTTCCTATTTTGGCAGCTTGGCCGTAGTCAATATGTGATAGATAGATAGATAGATAGATAGATAGATAGATAGATAGATAGATAGATAGATTCAATTCATGGAATTTAGACTGTGACCCCTGGGTTTCATGGAGTTTTTTGCAAAACAACAAATATCAGGCAGTTAAGAAAATAAAATCAATCGAAAATCGAAAAAATACAGTAAAAAACCGTTGGGATTTTGTAGGAATCTTTACGTGTGATTGTAAGTGTGTGAGTGTATGAATGTGTGTGGGTGTATGCATAGCGCTATCCTAAATATCGAGCACTCTCCGTATTGCAATTGGTTCGACACAAACCTACAAAATGATTTAGTGACAACTAACACTGTTATAATATATATATATATATATATATATATATATATATATATTACACTGAAGTGTCTATGACCCTGTGTTTCATGCTATACGGATTCGTCAGAGTGAAGGGTTTTCAAAAAAAGACCGATTAATATGGTTAATTTTTTCTTTGAGGCGGGAGTTTGTATGTATATTTACAATAATCACCCTCCCAAAAACATAAACAAAACATTGACAAAACTTCATTTCTCCTTCTCATTTTTTAAACATCCTTATTATTTCTTTATTTGCGTGTATTTCTGCCGTCTAGGTTTACATCACTCACTAAAACTTCTCCCTTAACCTTTTCACTAAACCCCACCAGCTTCACCAACACCTTATTGCCACACCATCTATCAGCCATTACAGACACTATACTAACTATGCAACAGAACCACCAACCGTAAGTATCATTTTTCCAACATTATCACATTATTATTACGCACAAGTATTGCCAGTAAATGTAAATTATATTTTTAAGCATTATCATTTATTAAAAGCACTACCTTTTCAACATTATTGCATTATGAGCACCTAGCATTATTGTCAAACACCATTATGTTCGTAACTGTTACATCTATTATTATTATTGGAAAGTCTACCCAAACTTTACATAATTTTTATGACCTACCCATAACTACTTCAGCAATTAATCCTTGACAACCGTTATCATTATAAAAGTAAGCAAAATATGATTTTGAAAATACAGAACGTGATGATGATTTTAATTCTAATCATCATTATCACGCAATAAGATTCGTAACAAAACTGGCATTTCATATTCACATCAAATAAGCCTTTCGCAATCAGAAATTTAGGTAAGACCAAGAGAGAAAAAAAATTCTGACAGTAACAATCATGTTCCCAACCCCTCCTCACCCACTCTCCCCTTTTCACACTCTCTTCCTTTGTCTCTCCACTTCCAAGCAAATGACAGCAGAAATATGTGTATATAATTAAAGATCCATGCCACTAAATGCGAAAATATACGTATATATGTATGAGCCAGCGACAGTACATATATAAACATACGAACATTTAAAGGCACACATACATAGACACACATATACAAACAAACTTCCCCTTCAAAAAAAAGTAATCATAATAATCGGTCTTTTTTTTTTAAAACCCTTCACTCTGACGAATGCATATAGCATGAAACCCAGGGTTACAGACACTTTCATTTAATATATATATATATATATATATATATATATATATATATATATATATATATATATATATATAAAAGCTCTATGATTGATATTGAGCACTAGTTTATAATACTGCAACACTTGATCCTCCATTAACTAACCAAGTCATCAAGTAAGAAACATAAACTGCTACAACTTATATATATATATATATATATATATATATATATAGTCTTTGGGAAAGTTATGCAACCAAGTATTCTTTCTCTAGCTTTGGTTAAATAGTAAGGTACATTGGTGTCTTTAACCTTAGTATTGCAAACGCTCTAGGAAAAAATTTGAATTCAAACCTGTTACACTCTGTCTAAAATTTGACCTTCTATCCCATGTTGATCTTGCAGAGAGGTTGATATATATATATATATATATATAGTGGCGTGTATTAATAAGAAGCAAGGTACTCATTGCTTACTCAATAAAGAGAGTATTTAATTTACTAAGTTTAAAGTTTTTAATTCACTTGAATCATTTAACACTGTTGGGAGACTTAACGAATTTATGACTACTGTCATGAACACTTTGAAATTTTAAGCGGACATCCACATTTGAAAAGCTGTACGTCTGATACGCAAAATTCAATTTGCAGTAATTTCCTCGCATAATGAAATGACATGGCTCTTCAAGATAGAAGAGGCAGTGAATTGGAAAGAAGTCTACAGATTAGAAATGCACAAAGCATTCAGAATCAGCAGTAAATTTGGAGGTAAGATAAGTGGCTATTGATGGCTGAACGAGAGTTGACTTTCGATATTTTTGCCTATATATATATGGGGGGATCTCTGTGTGTGTGTGTGTGTGTGTGTGTGTGTGTGTGTGTGTGTGTGTGTGTGTGTGTGTTCTTTTTCATTTGAATTAGTTACTTATTATTATAATTCTTGAACGTAAATAGAAATTATTGTAATTCATTGGTATAATCTTTACAGAATGTCTCAAGCTTTTTGCTTAGAAGGTTATGTTGCAGGTTGTTTGTCAATACAAACACTCGAAAAAATCAGTTGAAATTTTGGAGCAAACATTATCCATACAATATTTTTGGAGGTAATATGATTTAATCCTTAATTACTGTAAATTTTCTTTTATTAACTTATACACCCACGCATAGATGGGTCACTATAACAAGGTCAAAGAGCCCAATTAATCGACTATTTACACATAGTTGGATGGAGAAAATTTGGGTGCATACTTTTCCCATTTGTATTAGCCCGAGGAAAGGATTTGAACTCAGTTCGTTGTATCCCTTTCATACGACGACTTAAACAGAATTATACAAAGTGCTCATTGTAAAGTTTATTATATATGTAGTCATATATAAATAAGCTTATGCAAAGCAAAATATCATTGAGACATAAGAAAATCAATAAGTATGTTCCATTATAAGTTTATTTCATCTGTTCTTGATGGATTCTTTAGTTGGATTTAAAAAATTCATCTTTTTTTTAACTGTTAACTCCAGGGAATTGGAGGTTTTATTTTTTGTTCAATAAAGGGTCTTCTTAAAAGGAATATAAACGAATTTTCTTCTATTTTTAAATAAATATTTAAATTATGGCATGTGAATCTTTACGTAAGATGAAAATATTCCCCGAAGTTAACAGTTAAAAGAAGAGTTTTTTTTTCAAACACAACTGAAGAATCCGTCAATAACGGATGAAAAAAAATTATCATGGAAGAATATACTTATTGATTTTCCTGTTTCTCAATTGTATATATATATATATATATATATATATATATATATATATATATCATGAAGCAAGTGTTTACGTTTATTCAGATTACATAGGTGGGCAATATTTGTCAACAGGATAGGATAGGATTATTTTTTCCATAAAACATGTGCCCCATTAATTCAAGTCGTAACATAATGATTCTTTGGCAAAAGTATTAGCAAAGTCTTCAAATGTCTTCTTAGAATTCAGGTGATTCTAAATTTCATATCGTTTCGTCAACTCAGGCAACATACAAAATTAAACTTCATGCATTTCTTTGTAATGAAAATTTACTTATTAAACTCAGATGACAATCGCTTACACACACCAATGTCTAAGAGCACATGGGCGCAAAATGTAGTTAGTGATGATCACAGAACAATTTACTAGAAAAGCGAATGGGATAATGACTTGGTACCCCACTTCGGGTTCGTTGATTGGTAGGTTGGTTGGTTGGTTAGTTGGTTGGTTTTAAAGTATGTCAACTCCTGTTGGATTATTTTATGCCAAAGTCAGTTTGACAATTATGCTCTCCATGGCAGGAAAATGTATATGCACAATTATATTAAACAGGTAAACACTTCACTATTTCAAACTGGTCTGTTTAATATAATACACCGATTCAGAGTGGCTTTATGATTAATAGCAGAGAAGTAGGTGAACCCATACTCCACGAAACTCCAGAACTGTATCCTCAAAATCAGAACCAGTTTGGTTTCATACTCAAGACACCTTTTGGATGATATCTTACTCCTTAGCAGAGAATGCAATATGAAATTCAATGTTTGATTTTATGAATATTATGAGTATAAATATTTTAGCATAAGTATAACTATATATACACTTCTTGGTCAAACCAAGAATTCCCCAGAATACTTTTGTGTACTAAACTTAATAGATAGGAACCTTCTTCATGGCTGAGAAAGCGGCTATCCACCACTGCATCCAATTCCAGGTAAAAGTCAGAATTTCGAATATTGTTTTTCAAAATAAGCCGGCCCTTCCCGGTTAAAAGATTAGTACAACACAATCTTTCAACTTTTATGTTTTGCCGCTTCTTCTTATGCCATAATAAATCCGATGGATAGATATTCTTATAACCAATAGTCGTCAGGGTACCATAACCAAGGATTTCGAAGATACCTTGTCGATTCATCTGCTCATTCCTGTCTTCTTTTTGAATGGTTTACCCCGGCTTGTTTACGTGACGAAGTGGCAAATGAGCACAAATGTCGAAGTAACCAAGTTCGAACACCAATCACGCTATTAAAACAAAGAAACCAAACAATTTTTGACTTAACCTATTATCGAATATCAAATAAGGATTGTCTTTTAAAAGACTAAACGACTCGAACTACCATGGTATTTACGAATTGGTATAGGTGAGAAGGGAATATGGGTCTTTTCCAAACTGTCCTGGGCGCAGCTTGAACACGGTTCACTGATTTCATTTTCCGCCTCACAAACTGATTGGCCAGCCGTACCTTTGTATTGAACTACATCAATGCCAAAATCTAAACCCTTGAGCTTCCCCACTGATATCTTTACATCGCTTTGACAGCGCGTTTGAAAGGCAACCATCAACATATTAAATTCTACCATCCAAGTGTAATATTTGCCTCAGTTAGATTCAAATAATTTCTCCAACACAATATATGCATGAATGTTCATATTTGCATCTGGCCGAATAAAGATTTAAACCAATATTTTCTCTTCAGACGTTATTGCGAAATAAATATAAGCTAAACAGTAAAGCCACTTTTCAAATAATCACATCGAGTATGCATGCACTACTAAGATATCCGCTAAGATAACTCAACTGATCTTCCACTATGTAAGCGAGGCTTAGAATACGCTGACTATATCCTCTGCAAAGAGAGTAACCCCCGCCCGGTAAAAAGGTTAATCCTGGCTATGACACTAAACTTCGTCTGTTGGTAAAAGGCTTTAGTCCTGGGGCTCCGGGGAGTGCAGAGTACCCTCCCCTTGCTATTATTCCTAGGTACACACAAACACTGTGATAGTACTTGTTAAGGTCCCAACACTCGACAAATAGATCAATTTGAAAATCATTCCTATTCGATAGGAACACTTGATATCACATAACTTTGCGATAAAAACTTAAGAAAATACAAAAAAATGTAAATATCAACGTACGCAATTCCCTAACCACTAGGTATAAAGTAAGCCCAGAGGGGTTGATATGCCTTAAAAATCAATCAATCGATCAACTGATCTTCTTAAAGAGCTTTTCAAATAATTTGAACACTTTAGTGACTTAAAAAGATAGCCACATTTATTATTGTTTAATCAAAGTAAGATAAGGTGTAATGGTAAAAAAGATCATTCTTCTTTTAACCCTTTGAAAGCCACACTGTTTCCTGTGACACGTTTAAGGGTCATATATGACTCTCAGAAAGTATTCAAAATACAGAATAAAATCTTGTGAAGACGTGTAAGTAAAACGTAAATAAAGTTGATGACTTTAGTCGAGGGTGACTCGAAGGTTCCTTTTTCAATAGCTACTACACCGAGGTGTAGGGGAGGGCACTATTCCATTCCATGGATTGCTCCACTTTACCCTTGTTCCTTACATTATAATGCTGAGTGTTAAGCAAGGCGGCACTCTACTCATTCGTCAATGGTCCAGGAGACCGGGATTCAATCTCAAGTCGAGACATACCAAAGACTCAAAAATTGGTACTTGATTCTACCTTGCTCAGCACAATAAGTTGAGGATCAAGGGTAAAGTAGAGCAATCTTGGGAATGGAGTAGCGCCCTCCTCTACACCCTGGTTTAGTAGCTATTGAAAAGGGAGCCTTTGGGTCACCTTCGACTAAGGTCACCAACTTTACTACGTATAAGTAGACACCTCTAATTTGCTTTGAACAATGAAAAGGTAAAATATTAATACCGTACTATATTAATAACGACTATAAGATACGCATCACGAGAAATGAGAATTATATTTATCCGAGCAACTTATGTAATAATGTGGTGATGTGTAGATATCTATACTTCATCTTGACAAGTCAGCACCAATTCACATTAAAGCCCAGTCAGCTGGGTCTGTAAGAATACACCGACTGCATCTCTGTCGAGGGGTATAACCCCCTCCAACGAGTGTCCTGGATTTGATATTAAACTATCAGATGGTGAGGCTCCAGTGAGGGTGAAAATCTGGAAAATGCGGTGTCGCCAAAACATAAAAAAGAATTTCTCGGGGGGGTTGATTATTTATTCTATGGAAGATTTTTCAAAAAGGATGTGCCAATTGATGGATGAATTAGTGAAACAGTAGACACTTTCAGTATCCTTATATCATTCCTTATTTGGTTGGACCAAGAATTTTTCAGCAACACCACATAAATGTCAACAGAAAAAATTTAGAAAAGGAGTTAGACTAACATGCCTGCCTTCCAACCCTCCCAACTTGATATTCTACTCTCTGTATATTTTTGCCTTCTAATTCCTACTGACACGAAATGAATCTCTCTCTCTCTCTCTCTCTCTCTCTCTCTCTCTCTCTCTCTCTCTCTTTCTCTCTCTCTCTCTCTCTCTCTCTCTCTCTCTCTTCAACTTCACTCAAATTTACTGATTTTCTTCGGGTTAATGGGAAGCGTTTCCTGATTAGGTATCATTGAACTTTGCACGCGTAAGTGCATATGTTGAATAAAAGTGATGATTTGGTTTGGTTCAGTTTGGTTTTATGGCATATCAACCATTGTAGGTTATTTAAAGCCTAATACATTTTTATACATATAAACAGTTCTATTTCAAGCAATTTAGTTTAGCATAAGTACACTGTTTAGTTCTATTTAATCCATAGATAGGACCCTATCAGGTGCTACTCCTCCGGGCCAGAGTGAAGCTGGGAGCGATGGCAATAAAGGGTTAGTCTCATCCCCCAAAGCTCCAGCATTACTGGAATCTCACCATCAGATTGTTTAGTGTCATATTTAGGACACTCGTTGAGGGATTTTTATCCCTCTGTTGAGATGCAGTCGGAATATTCTACAGCCACAGCCGACTGGGCCAAAAAGTGATGAATTAAATAAAAATTAAAAATTAATCAACTAATTAATAAGTTGTAATATCTATAATATTATCTGGAAATTCAAGCCAAGAACAATGTAAATATGACAATTATGGGTCGTTTGGTTTGTTGATCGGGTGGTCATTTGGCTGATTGGTTGCTTAGTGGGTTGGTTGGTTTTACATGCCAACACTTTTCGGATTATGCCAAAATCAGGTAATTTTTAAAACTATTACATGATTTCAAGTATCTAAAAACGATCGTTGATAAACATCTATAGCTTCAAGTAACTATTCTTAACATTTATAATTCATACACGATTATATGGGGCCCAGTCGGCTGGGGTTAGAAAATACGCCGACTGCATCTCTGCAGAGGGGCAAGACTCCCACAACGAGTGTCCTGATTATATGACACTAAACAATCTAATGCTGAGACTCCAGTTATGCTGGAGCTTTGAGAAATGCGAAGTACCCCTTTATAGCCATCGCTCCCAGATCCACTCTGGCCTGGAGGCGTAGTTCCTGACAGGGTCCTATCTATGGGTTAAATAGTACTAAAAAGCGTACTTATGCTAAAGTGAATAGTTTAAAATAGAATTATTTTGACATTCAAACCGTGTACTTTTGTTAAATTGAATTGGTTGAAATAAAACTGTTCATATGTATAAAAATTAATTTGGCATTAAATAACCTACAAAGGTTGATATGCCATAAAACCAACCCCACCACCACCACAATTATGTTTTCAAGTATTCCGATTTAATATTAGTAATTTGCAAGTACCTAAAATAATAATCATTTCTTTACATTCACTTATATGAGATCAACTATTTCCATCAAACACGCAATTACATGGTTCCAAGTAAATATTCCTTCTTAATAATAATAATCGTTTGTTTGCTATTGTATGTTTTCAAGTATTCGTATATAACACAAATACCGTGCATACTATTTGTCTAAATTTCTTAGATGAAGCTGGATGATTGCTATTACTAAGAATTTTTGAACTATTGACCTCATCTTAATTTTTATTCTCAAAAAAATAAAGAGTTTAGGAGATAAACTCCATCTCAACAATTACTCAGAGAGAAATTTAGAAAGAACAAGAGTGAACGATACCCGAAAACTCGCCATAGTCTGTTTGCCCGATGTCAAAGTCTTAGCTGAAAAATTTAAAAGATATCCAATCCATATGACATCAGGATAATATGCACCAGCAGCACCACTCTTCGAAAATATCTCTGGTAAGTCGTGCTAATCATCATTATCATCATCATCATGTCGCGCCATCAGCACGGATATCCCTGACCCTCGCTCGCCACCCTTCTCTATCGTCCATTGCTTCCATTGCACAGAGGTGCTGTATGTAGGTTCTAGCAGGTCGCTCTGCCTTTGCTCGTCCATTTGAAGGGGTCCACTGGAGTATATCACTTATGAGTTCGCCCTGACTTCTCCAGCAGTGTTTTACAAGTCAGTTTCCGTGATGGGTGGTTGGTAGCCGTACAGCTTTTTCTTTATGGGGTGCTGCCTCCATGATTGTTCAATATTGCTTGCAGCATTCTTTTGTAGTTGCTGTCATGCTGCCTACTAAAAGTGAGGCTAGAAAAACACCGAAAGGTAGTATGTTTGGGAGAAGTTAAAATGTCGGGTATGGCTGACCATGTATGGAAAGAAGAGACAAACCATCAGCCCTTGTTGGATCAAGGTAAAATAATTGACAGGAAAGAAGTGGCGCACATGATGGGCTACAGTGACCTGTTGAGTAGACCAAATATAGAGATGAATACGATTTGGGAATCATTTATAAAAACCAATAATCAAAAAGGCTCAATAAAAAATTGCGATATAATATAGGTACACAAAATCTGATATGATAGCGGAGCGGAGTATCTCATTAGGTGATGGAAACATTAGGTTTATCATATTTACCAACCCTTCTGCTTGAATTCTCCTAGACTAGTTGCCTCACCAAGGCTGAAGAACCCAGTCTTCCCTACTATTTACACATAGCTGGAGGGAGAATAATTGGATTCATACCTTTGCCAAGGGTATTAGTGCTATGTGAAATGCAACAAGTCTGGTCGAGGATTTGAACTGGTGTCGCCATTTCCTACGACGATAACCATTACACCACGGGCACCTTAGGTCCTAAACATTAGGTTTATATGTCCCCAAAAATCAATCTGAATGGTCCGGCAAGGACTCATGGTGACGTGGAAAAGGCGTTTGATTAAAAATTGTGTCTGCGTGAAATCATTTGGAGGTTGCCGATTCAATCCCAACCACTGATAAGAATAACAAGGAGTACTTACAATAACTTAACCCTTATACACGAAACCGCATAGAACCCAAAATCGACAACATACTTAGGAAAAACCAAAATGGCTACCTAAGAAATAGATCCATGACCTCACAAATATTAACTATCCGTAGAATCCTTGAAGGTGTACGGGCAAAAAAACCTAAAAGCTACATTAATATTTGTCGACTTTACCAAGGCCTTCGATTCCATTCACTGAGGAAAGATGGAACAAATCCTACAAACATACGGCATACCTAAAGAAACCGTAGCAGCAATAACGATTCTCTATAGAAACACCAAAGTAAAAGTGCGATCACCAGATGGAGACACAGAATACTTCGACATTGTAGCTGGAGTACTACAAGGGGACACGCTAGCTCCATATCTTTTTATCATCTGTCTAGACTCGTACTTATAACATCGATTGACAAAATCAGAGAGAATGGCTTCGAGCTGACAAAGAAAAGAAGCAGAAGGCACCCCGCAAAAACAATTACCGACGCCGACTATGCCGATGATATAGCGATACTGGCAAATACACCCAACCAAGCCGAAACACTACTGCATAGTTTGGAACGAGCAGCCGCAGGTATAGGCCTCTATGTCAATCCACATAAAACGGAATAGATGTGCTATAATCAAACGGGTGACATCTCCACTCTAGACTGAACCCCTCTTAAACTAATAGACAAATTAACTTACCTAGGAAGCAGCGTCGCATCAACCGAAAAGGACATCGACATGAGGTTAACGAAAGCATGGACAGCTATCAATAGGCTATCGATTATATGGAAATCAGACCTAACCGATAAAATGAAACGCAGTTTCTTCCAGGCAGCGGTCGCATCAATACTGCTATATGGATGCACTACATGGACTCTAACAAAACGACTGGAGAAGAAGCTAGACGGCAATTACACAAGAATGCTGCGAGCAATCTTGAACAAGTCCTGGCGGCAACATCCCACAAGACACCAACTGTATGTCCACCTGCCTCCTATCACGGAAACTATTCAAGTTAGACGAACCAGACATGCAGGACACTGCTGGAGAAGCAGGGACGAATTCATAAGTGATGTACTCTTATGGACCCCCACACATGGCCGTGCAAAAGCAGGACGACCTGCACGAACATACATTCAGCAACTATGTGAGGATACGGGATGTAGTCCAGAAGACCTGCCAGAGGCGATGAACCATAGGGAAAAGTGGCGAGAGAGGGTCGGGATATCAGTGCTACCAGCACGACATGATGATGATGATGATGACCCCTGTTGTTCAAATGAAGGCTTCAGTTTGAGATTTTGTGTGGACTCCCGAGTACGACATGAAAACACCTGAAGAAGTTTGAAGGATACATCGGCTGAAACATTATGAGTATAGCACTAAAGATGAAGTTAATTGTCCGAATATTTTAAATAATAACAATGTACACACCATTACATGGTTTGAAGCATTACATGGTTTGAAGCATTCCAACCCTGTACTTGTAATTTTCAGACAAGGCTGTTTGACTCATTGATAAGATCCTAACAGATACTACCATTCTGTATCATAGTGGACCTGGGAGTAATGACAATGACGGGGTTCTCACCACTAGATGCAGTTTTGTGTCATATCCAGGATGAAATTAGTAATCCAACTCATGCAGTTATCGTTCACTTTGCTAAAATATTTTTGGGAAAGGCATGTTTCCACTTCTTCATTCAGCTATGAGGGGTTTGGGGAAAATTAGAGTTTGCTAATAATAATCTCTGTTACTTACTGCATGTCTTGAACCAAGACGTAACTCGTTCCTTTCCAAGGACGTTTTTGTTCTCATCGAATCTCGTGTCGCATAAAACGCACACCATATAACAGTACACAGTATACAATGTTAATAAACTTACCTGCATACACAGGTATATTTCATTCCACACTTCTCAAAAATATAAGTCTCACTCGAACTTAAATATCATTTTAGAATATTCACATATAATTCACATAATTACAATTAGGAAATGTCTGCATACACTCCTTTATTCACACTTTTTTAATCAACCCCGTCAGCTAAGTTTGTAAAATAAGTTGATTGTATCTCTGCTGCGAGTGTCATAAATATAACCCTAAACCAATCCAAGAGCTTTGGGAAATATGGAGTACCTCATCTTTGTCATTACTTCCAGGTACACTCATCTTAGGGTCAAATAGAAATATCAAATCATTTTCTATACTTGAAACTATTTAACTGTGTGCAAACAAATGACTGATGGTAAATTGAGTTATTTGTATTCCATAGCAATATTTGGAACCATTTAACTGCATGCAAACAAAAATTAATGTTAGATAGTAATACTTGAAACCATTTAACTATGTGCAAATAGAACTGTTATTTTTAGATTGCAACGTTTGAAGCCATTTAACTGAGTGCAAGCAAAAGAACTGGTTTAAAAATTGTTACCAACACACAATTGTATATAAATCAAATTTATCTAAAATATATGTAAAAACAGGATCTGGCAAAAAATAACCCACAAGGGTTGATATACCGTAAAACACAACCAATCAATCTTTTTGTATCTCATTTCATTTTGTATTCGTTCTGTGAGATTTTCTCAGAAAATATCTTTTTAATTTTATGTGTTTGTTCTTATATTTATTCCTGAGAAGAAATATTTCTCCAATATTCCTCTACAATAAGAACGTCTTCCCAGTTGGGAATACGAATACGATGAATAAATTTTCCAAGGCCTGCCTACCTCAAAAGCCAATATTTGAAACATTTGCTTTTACACGGGTTCTAATAACGGACCACAGAAACGCAAAAGCAAGCATACAAATTTCTCCACTGCTATATAAAGTAATAGATACATACATCTGCTGGTTATTATTAAATAAGACATTCGTTGGAAATTGCTACGTGAGTCCTAAATGACATACACGCAAACAGAATCACATGACGAACTCGCCATCTTTTTCAATCCATCTTTGTTTTAGTAGGCGCCAAAAACCTATCGTGGCCAGATCATTTTGGAGGGACATTTTTACTACAAGTGGCAGTAACGTAGACAAAGTCTAAATTTCTTTGTTCCAGTTGACATAAAGGATCTTCCACGGGCATCATATATCTCTACAACGCTTCCTCTCTTCCGATTCAGTAAAAGCCCGTCCACTTCAAAGTAATAGTTAACGAGCTTATCTAGCAAGCTTTTGTGAGTGAATTAATTTCCATTGGGGTCTTTTTGCAAGTGTGATAGATAGATAGATAGATAGATAGATAGATAGATAGATAGATAATGAACAGACTGAGATAGATAGATAGATAGATAGATAGATAGATAGATAGATAGATAGATAGATAGATAGATAGATTAAATTGATGTTTAACACTAAGGCTGAGCACCACAAAATTTTCATTAGATTTGGAAATCAAGCCAAAAATTGCTTTATTTTCTCTGAGCATTTTAAGTATATGTACTGCTTTATTGATTTTTTTCATATAATGTACCTTTTTATGATGTACGATTTTAAAGATATATAAAATCAGAATCAGAACTTTAGTTATATAAAGATATCTTTTTTGTAGATATAAAAACGAGACTCAGTAATAAATAAAAAGAAAGATATATATTCTTTTAAAGAAGGAATAAAATGGCGTGACGTCTTCAGCTATCATAAAAATCAATGGCTCATGTTGCTAATTTGAGATTATCGCATGTCAAGTAAGAAAAGGCTTGATTCGGGTCTCTTACACACAGATTATCTGGCGAAATTCCTGTGGGGGGAAAATTCCGTAAATTCCATTCCATTTTCTTACAAAAAATGTCCAATGTCATTTTAGCTTTGAAGATGGTTAGATGGTTCGAGAATAAGTTGGTTGCCATTTTAATATCGGTATATAATGTTACTGGTGGTTTTATTTAGAAAGGATTCAAGGTTTCTACCTCCGTTATACGCGGAATATGCATGATAAAAATGAAATTTAGCTCGAATACAAACACCACATAATAACTATTCAGTCATAAATTGACTACAAAATTGCTATAATCTCAAAATTACGGCAGTTTAAATGTATTGCTCTAATAAAATATCGCTATGATTGTAAAGTAGACTCGAAAGGTTGTCACTTGATTCCCAGACGGCAAAAACTCTTGAAAAACACGCCGTTATAATTTGGTTCCCACGTTTTTTGATATTGTTGAGTCTTTAGTTTCCAAACTGTCTTCATAGGGAAGAGAAAACTATTTGCATCATCTAAAGTTTATATTGAAGCTTCTAAAAACATTAACCACCCCCTCAAATACTCAAAACGCAGACTTTCTGATGCGTTTTCAAATAAAGGTGACTTTTGAACGGTTACCTGACCATCAGCATCCTCACTTTTCTTGACTGTCGGGAGCGTGGAGGTATATAGAAATCATATAAAATAATGTGTCGTTTTTGCTGTGTTTTGGTTCCGTGCATATGCACACACACACACACACACACACACACACACACATATATATATATATAGTCATTACCAGCTCGCGCTGACTGTACGGATTATCATGATTCTCTCTCTCTCTCTCTCTCTCTCTCTCTCTCTCTCTGTCCCTATCATCCATCGTTCCTGGTGGGTCTTCCAAACAACATCCTGTTAGCACAGAGCTGATGTAAATAAGTTTCTTGCCAATACAGACACATCCATCGTTAAGAATCCATTGAAGAATAACACTTCTGAGTTTGTCCTTGCTTCTCCAGCGGTGTCCTGCATGTCTTGTCCGTCTTATTTGAAAGTTTTTAGAGATGTGAGGTGGTCGTACAGCTGTTGTTTCATGACGTGTTGCTTCCAAGATTTGTTCAATATAGCGTGTAGAATTCTTGTGGATTTCCTGTTAAGCTTTTTCTCAATAAATTTTGCCAGCGTCCATGTTGTGCATCCATATGGTAGTATTGAAAAAAACGCTGCTTGGAAGAAATTCTGTTTTATTTTATCATATAATGAAATTTGAGTAATATACACAGGGTGAATGAAAAATAACTCGCAGTTTAACAATTCTGATAATATTTTTTGAAGAATAATTTTTACAACAAATGAATATGAGAAGAAAATATAATCGTGAGTTTTCAATCATTCTATGAATATTTGGAGGTGCCCGTGGTGTAATGGTTATCGTCGTAGGAAATGGACACGACGACATGAGTTCAAATCCGGGACGAGACTAATTGCATTTCACATAGCACTAATACCCTTGGGAAAGGTATGAATCCAATTATTCTCCCTCCAGCTATGGGTAAATAGTAGGGCAGACTAGGTTCTTCAGCCTTGGTGAGGCAACTAGTCTAGGAGAAGGAAAAACTCTGAATTCAAACCTGTTAAACTCCGCTTAAAAATTGACCTTGTGTCATATCCTGCCCGAGCGGAGGGGTTGGGTAAATATACATGCTTTGAATATTTGTTATTATGAAAGTACGAGGTGCATATGATAAGTTTCCAGACTTTTTTTCGTATGGGCACTTTTATTGATAGTACACATATGAAAATCTACTCCCCTTCGAAGTAAGGAATAACCAGAAGTCACAGGGAGCAAGGTCTCGACAATAGAGAGACTGAGGAACTCTCTTGATGCCCTTCTTAGTCAAATAGTCTGTGACAAGGATGGAGTGTGGACGGGTGCATTGTCCAGCTGGAAATGCAACTGACCTGATTTGAAGAGTGCTGGCCTCTTCCAACGGAATCTCTTCCTGAATTCCCTTAAAACCTCAACATAGTAACCCTAACCCTAACCCTTTGGCCAATCAACTCTGGTGTATTGACGTTCTTACTCTTCCCACACCTTTCATCATCCCTCACAGACTCCCTGGCTTCCTTGAATCTCTTATGCCACCCAAAACCTGATGCTCGATTCATGCAAGATGCTCCAAAAGCAGTCTGAAGCATTTCATACGTGTCTGTGGCATTTTTCTTTTCAAGTTTAAAACAGAATTTTACTGCATATCGTTCTTCTGAGGTGTCATATTGCATTTTTGAAATTCACCAGCTGTGACAATCAGGCTTTAGTAGGGTGTATTCCAATTTCTACTGTAGCAGTTCATTTGAACCTGAACTCATAAAAATTGGTCAGTCATCTTATAAGATGTCTAGCAATAATATACTGAATTTTCAAGAGTTTCCGACAATTGTAAATGCCCATACGAAAAAAGTCTTGAAACTTATTGTGTGCACCTCGTAACATTTTTCGGGTCGTCGAATTGCAATGACGACCATTTTTCCTTTACAAGGTCTCGCAGACCAATGAGAGATTAACTTGCTGGAGCCTATCTCTTCTTCAAGTAACATATGAAAGGTTTTACTGGATTATACCCAATCCGGAACGATCTCTGACCAGACTATTTTTTAGGTTATATTACCACAAAGACACATTCAATAGGAGGTTTTAGACCGTTTTCTGGGTCAAGTGTAAATAAACCACAGTAACTTCATCATCATCATGTCGCGCCGCCAGCGCGGATATCCTTGACCCTCTCTCGCCATTTCTCCCTATCATTCATCGCCTCCGGCAGGTCTTCAGGGTTACATCCTGTGTCCTCACATAGTTGCAGTATGTATGTTCGTGCTGGTCGTCCCACTCTTGCACATCCATATGTGGGGGTCCACAGGAGTACATCGCTTATGAGCTCGTCCTTGCTTCTCCAGCAGTGTCCTGCGTGTCTGGTTCGTCGAACTTGTATAGTTTTCGTGATGGGGGGCAAGTGTCCGTATAGTTGGAGTCTCGTGGGGTGCTGTCGCCAGGACTTGATTAATACTGCTCTCAACATTCTTGTGTAATTTCCGTCCAGCCTCCTCTCCAGCCGCTTCGTAAGCGTCCATGTGGTGCATCCATATAGCAGTATCGACACAACCGCTGCCTGGAAGAAACTGCGTTTCATTTTATCAGTTAGGTCCGACTTCCATATGATCGAGAGTCGAATTTTGCGAAACAGAACTATTTCTGTTGGTTGGTTAGTTTTGATGTCAACCTTTGTAGGTTATTTAATCCCAAATTCTGTACATACGTATATTTCAAATACATATAATCTGTAAATTAATAGTATGAAGGTAACAATTTTTAACGAGCCAGAGCTCGTTTGTTAGCACACAATTAAATAGTTTTAAGTATGGCTATCTAAAACTAATAGTTTTATTTACACACTGTTTCAAGTATTAAAATCTAACAATAATAGTTTTTATTTACACACAATTGAATGGTTTTAATATTGCTATTTAACACTAGTAATTCTATTTAACATCATGTATTCTTTTACACGGTTAGATGATTCCAATTACTGCTATGTAATCATAATTCAATTTAACAGCAACCATTTGTTTGCAAGAGGTTAAATGGTTTCAAGTAGAGAAAAGGATTAAATATTCTTATTTGATTCAACCCTAATAGGTACTATTACTCAAAGAAGATCTGGGAGTAATGGTAATGAAAGAGTACTCCACATTCCCCAAACCTCCAGATCTGGATCCTCACCATCGGATGGTATAATGACATATCCTGGACACTCGTTGGGTTGAGGGATGGCTTACCCCTGTGTAGAGATGCAGCAAACGTATTCTACAGCCAGAGCCAACTGGGCTTCTCTTTTTTTACTACATTAGGAAAAATAGTTGAGTGCTTTGTGTTCAGAGGAGTGTGTGATGGATAGCCATTTGGGACTGATGTGTTGAGTGAGGTTTTTTTCCGAGGGTAGTTCTTTACCTGTCTTATATGTAAAGGGTCGTCAGATTTTCATCGTCCTTTAGTTTCCCGAGAAGCAAACATGTTCAGGACTTTTTTCTTATAAGTCAAGTTAAAACACACCGACAACAACGCAAAGAATTTCAGTTTTACTTTTATAATTTATCTGTCATAATTAATCAAAATACAATTGATGGTTAAAGCAAGAGACAGAGAGAGGGGCTGTATTAAGTTATTTCTTGTGGTTTGCTTTTGATACGAATGACTAGACCCATCCTTCAGGGGGATGAAAACTTTCTCGATTGTTCGGATGCTCTCTCTTTAGCTCAAACACACTATTCCGATTTGACGGACGAATCCTCTCCGACCGACGAGAAGCATCCTCCTACAACTTGAAAAACACCTTGGCCTCAACAGGAATTTGTTATTTATGTGTGTTGGGGTCTGACAGGTGATTTAATTTATTTAACCAAGCAGCGTCATCCATCCCCTGACATGATTTAACAGTTTTTATCGTCTTAGAACGTTTTATCTACCAACTAGCTTAGAGAGACCAATTTACCCTTGTTGCATAGTAAGATTCTTAAGATTTCTCCAAGGAAGAGTTTAGGAGGCAAAGAGATGAAAAAGTTCTCCATTAAAGGAAATGAAAATCAGACCCGAGGTTACAAAAATTCTCTATCATCTTTATTTCTGATGTGGCAATTTCGTTTTTAGGTGAGTCTCAGAAACATCAAAATATGGAATGGTTTCTGGTTCAATCACGATTCATTCTTTTATCAATCATAGCCCGAACCCAAAAGATGGTTGGTTGGTTGGGTTTAATGACATATCAACCTCTATAGGTTATTTAATGCCAAAGCCTGTTTACACATATATGTACGTTTTGTAAACACATAATTTAATGATACCATACTAAAACCAAACAACACATTTACTCGCATACGAGTAAATATTTTCAAGATTTCTATATGACATTAGTTCATTTTGTGAAGATAGTTTTTTTTAGTTTTTTTTTTTTATTATTATTTCTCACTACTATTTCTAATATAATGGTATTTACAAATATAATGGTATTTCTATTCAGCAATAATTTGCTTTCAGTTGATTAGTCTGTTGTGTTTTCAGGATTGTAACCAAGTCTATATTTTTTGATACAACCCGGTCTCTTTCAAGAACAACAAAACATTATCCATGTGGACATTCTCAAATAAGTCCTTCATTGTATTTGCGTGGAAATACTGCTTTCTGGTGTCATTAAAAACTTTACACTCAAGGAGAACGTGTTTGATTGTGTAGGGCGTTCAGCAATTGAGGTGCTTTTTTGCTTTGCCATGTGATTTAGATTAGTCGCTATCGCCCTAATGAAGTGATTGATGCTTCTCAAAAATCATCTTGCCCTGTCGGCTGGGTTTGTAGAATATATTGACTTCTTCTCTGCAGAAGGGTAAGACCCCTACCGTGGGTATCCTAGAGGTTCCAGTAATGTTGGAGGTTTGGAGAATACGGAGTACCCCTTCAGTGCTTTCTCTCTCGGGTCCACTTGGGTCCAGAGTGGTAGCAACTGATAGGGCCCTACATATGGGTCGAATTGAACTAAACATGCCAAACTGAATTGTTTGAAAAAGAAATGCTTTTGACATTTAAACAGCGTGCTTATGCTAAACTGAACTGATTGAAATAGAACTGTTTTTGACATATAAACTGTATACATATGCTAAACTAAATTGTTTGAAATAAAACTGTTTTGAACATTTAAACTGTGCAATAAATTTAAAACTGTACACTAAATTGTTTGAAATAGAATTGTTTTGATATCTAAAGTGTACTTACACCAAACTTAATTTTTTAAAAGAAATAGAACTGTTTTTGACATTTAAACTATGTACATATGCTAAACTAAATTGTTTGAAATGGAACTGTTTGAAACATTTGAACTGTGTAACTATGCTAAACTGAATTGTTTGAACGAGAACTGTTATGACATTTAAACTGTGTTCTTATACTAAACTGAATTGTTTGAAATAGAACTGTTTTGACATTTAACTGTGTATAAACAATAAAATATACTTATACTAAACTGAATCGTTTGAAATAGAACTGTTTAGGCCTAGGGGTTAGAGTGTTCGCCAATGGCCTGGGAGACCTGGGTTCAATCCCAGGTCGAGTCATACCAAAGACTCAAAAAATGGTACTTGATGCTTCCTTGCTTAGCACTCAGCATTATAAGGTCCGGATCAAGGGTAAAGTAGAGCAATCCAGGAAAGGAGTAGCGCCCTCCCCTACACATTGGTGTAGTAGCTATCGAAAAGGAAGCCTTCGGGTTACCCTCGACTATGGTCGCCAACTTTACTTTTTACTTATGTTTATAAAAATAGATTTGGCATTAATGACCTACAATGGTTGATGTTCCATGAAACCAAACCAAACCAAACTATTAAAAATCATCAAGTCTTGTGTCTAGCCGCCTCTCACCCATATAAGGGTTTTGGTGATTGTTCCTTTTCTATCAGTCACCAGCTCGGCTTCCAGGATCCCTGGTTTGGGTGGTTTTGTTTCGTTTCTTTGTTTTATTGCATATCAATTTTCGTGGGTTATTTTAGCCAGTGCCATCCTTGTAGTAGAACAGCAGTGATATGATATAACCCACAGGATAAGGAGGTTCATGCCTTTCCCAAGGCTATTAGTCCGAAAGTGAGCGTAATAGCGCGACTGGAGTTCGAAATCGTTTACTTCGAGGTTGCAATCCAGCATTTTAGCCACTACACCGCAGGTTCTCCTCTGTTGGGGTAAGGGAGGCAGCTCGTACATTAGATGCTGCAATAACCACGAGCTGTAAAGGTGTATAGATAGATACATGACGTGCAAAGTGCATTAACTCGAAGTAAAACGCTACAGCTTCGTCCAGGTATTGAACCTGGTTCAGCAAGTCCATTTCCTACTTGGATAACCGCTAAAAAAACCGTTCTTTCTAACTGGTGTACCTATTATAGTAATTTATGTCGCTTTTTCCAGAAATAATACACAAAGCCAAATGTTTGGGGCACTCACTAAGACTCGAACTCACTCGTGAAAGTTTGCTATTCTAGCAAGCTAACCATTACACTATCTGAGGAGGCCTAGTGTATCTTTTATAAGTTTCTTGGCCAATTGGCGTCATCGACAACTAAATTAAAGAAAGATTTTTTCTTTTTACCTAGACTCTGATTCTTTAATTATTCTGAGTGTTGGTGGGGAAAAAGAAGAAAAACATTGACCCAGCTTTAAGTCTAGTTATCTAGAAATAACCAAGTAATATAGTTTCATGTCGAGTTTTCTTGGAATCTCTCGATAAATTCATTAAAATATTCATATCGTGTGGTTCGAGTCGGTTCATGTTCAGTTCAAATGAAAACGTTATTGGTTTTCATTAACTTCAGAGAGAATGAAGCCCTTCATAACATGTTTTTGTAATGCGAAGTCAAATACAATCTCGGAATCATAACAATTCTTTTAAATTATGAAAATTTGGTATGATTATCTTCTTGAAGCCCTAGCTTTTGATATCCCTAATTTTTTGGTCAATAACTTAATTACTACCTCTATCATAGAGAATATCATATTTACCCAACCCCTTCGCTCGGGCAGGATATGACACAAGGTCAATTTTTAAGCGGAGTTTAACAGGTTTGAAGTCAGAGTATTCCTTCTCCTAGACTAGATGCCTCACCAAGGCTGAAGAACCTAGTCTGTCCTACTATTTACCCATAGCTGGAGGGAGAATAATTGGATTCATACCTTTCCCAAGGGTATTAGTGCTAGGTAAAATACACTCAGTCTCGTCCAGGATTTGAACTCCTGTCGCCGTGTCCATTTCCTACGACGATAACCATTACACCACGGGCACCTCTAGACAGACCTCTTTTCAAGTCTGGAGCATTCTGTTTAATTTGTCACTATCATAGAGAATATAGCAGTGGGTAGAGTGTTTGCCAATGGTCCGGGAGACCTGGGTTCAATCCCGGGTCGCGTCATACCAAAGACTTTAAAAATTGTACTTTATACCTCCTTGCTTAACTCCCAGCAATATTAGGTACGTATCAAGGGTAAAGTGGAGCAATCCAGGGAAAGGAGTAGCATCCTCTCCTACACCTCCGTGTTGAAGCTGTTGACAAAGAAGCCTTCTGTTCGCCCTCGACTACGGTCACCAACTTATTTACTTACTTATATGTACCATGGTCATACAATAAATAAAATGAATTTTGTATAAGAAGTTAACAATAGGAAGTTATGTTTACAGTTGCAGCTGTTTTTCAAGGAAATCTCATATCTCATAAGATTGTCAGCGTGATCTTTTTTTACTGACTGCTGCATCTTAAACTCCTCTTTCTTTCTGTTTTTCCCACAACATGGATTGTTTTTGTTTTTTTGTTTTTTAATCAGGTTCGTAGTGGTTGCCCATGTTTCGCCCATCTGTAAACATTTTTGACTAAAATATACTTCTCTGTACACAGTACATATTATTCTGTAAATTTCATATACTTTGCACTACTCAGTCCTCCCAAAATTTATGACAGACCTCTTTTCAAGTCTGGAACATTCTATTTAATTTGTCACCATTTTAAATAGCCTCAAAACAAATATTTTTTGCTAGATTAAAATAACTTTTGCAATTAAAAAAAAACAATTGAAGTGTTTATATTCATCGAAAAAAGAAATATTTAATTTGCTTTATTCAAAAAATTCTCTTTTTTTTTTTAATAGTCATCATATATGTGTGCGTATTTATGTATGCATCTACTCGCAAAATACACCCGTAAAACTGTCTTACACATGTATGGTAATTTTGTTAAATGACATATTAACCTTCGTGGCTTAATTAATGCCAAAGCCTACTGATAGAAGAATAGTAGTGAGACAATTTAAACGATTCATACCTTTTCCTCATGTATTAATTTGAAAGTGGACGTAATAGCGTGAATGAAGTTCGAACTCGCTTACTTTGAGTTTGCAATCAAGCTCGTTCGCCATTACGCCACAGATAAAGCCTTCAAATGTATTCATGTATGTACGTATAGTTTGCCCACAATAAGGTCTCAATAAGGTTTCTAAAAGCATTTAGTGAACAGATTTTCACTCTTCTTTTACTTCTATATTACGACAACCGACACTCACAAAATATTCATTTACACACACAAATGCTCATTATATACATATATATATATATATATATATATATATATATAGCTTCATAAAGCTTTTTTTATAAAACGAAAATAAAACCCAATCCTCAGACACTACTTTATTAGAAATATTTTTTAAATCTATTATTTCTAATAAACTCCTGTCTGGGGATTTCTTTTTTATTTTTCCTATTTTTTCGTTTTATGAAAACGAAAACAAAGAAATAAGCACAAAATCAACAGTAGCAGATAAGCTTGAGAATTTACTGCAATGTTATGAGTCAGTAACTGTCATTCTTGCAACTTGTCACTGGTCCTAATCTTTTTGGTCATCTCGGTAATTTTTCTAGAGAAACGATGTCATTATTCTCTTATATACATGAAAACCTGTATTTCTGTTTGCATTTAAAAGAATAATCCTAAATCATGAATGTAGGTAGATATATATATATGTGGGAAGGAGTGGCTTTATATATATAATATATATATATATATATATATATATATATATATATATATATATTGTGGCTTTTAATATATATATATAATATATAATATATATGTATATATATTGCCAGAGAGATGAATAAGCGTCGTGTAATTTTTTGTCATCAAATATTTACCTCCAAGCATGAAAATCTTTACAAATCATTTCTCTATTTAGTTTATATACTTTTGAATATATATATATATATATATATATATATATATGAGAGAGAGAGAGAGAGAGAGAGAGAGAGAGTGTGTGTGTGTGTGTGTGTGTGTGTGTGTGTGTGTGTGTGTGTGTGTGTGTGTGTGTGTGTTTATACAGTATGTATGACTTTTCCATTAATTTATCACAGCAGTAGCCCTCCACGTGCCCTTGTGTATTTGTTCCTCTTTTTCCTTCTTTTATTCCATGAGCTGCCTAATATCGGAAAAGGATTGATCTACTGTTCAATTGCAATAAATGCGAACAGCTTTGTTATTTAGAACGTGTCCGTAGGCATTGCATTTTGTAAACAATTCATGACATTCATATTATGTGGATCTTGCCCAAGTGGCAGAGCATAGGTTTAAAAAGTCGCAAGGTCTTCAGTTGCATCTTTAATTCCTGGATTTTGTTATCATCTTCACATTGAAACCATAACTAAAAAAACAATTCTTTTTAATTCATTTCAATGAGAGAAAAAATTGTTTGTTTTGAAATTTTAATACAGGAAGCAGCGGTCTTTTAACTCCCATTCTGAGCGTGTGTGCGTGGAATATTTTGAGATAGAATGGAAAATGATTTTCTTTGATGGTTGGTTGTGGTCTAAGTGTATCAAACCTTGTCAGTTATTTAATGCCAGATTATACACACACACACACACAACACACACACACACACACATATATATATATATATATAGAGAGAGAGAGAGAGAATTTGTAAAGGAATAGTTTGTAGGTAACATTTTTATCGAGTCAGAGATAATTTGTTTCGCACACAGTTAAATGATATCAAAAATTGCTATTTAGCACTAATAATTCTATTCAACATTATTCATTCTTTTATGTACAATAAATGGTTCCAAGTATTGCTATATAATTCTAATTCAATTTGTCATTTGTTTGCATAGTTAAATGATTTCAAGTATAGCAAATTGTTCTCTTTCAACCATAGATAGGACTCTAACATGTACCACCATTCCGGTTCAGAATAGACCTGGTATTAATGGCAATGAGGGGGTACTCCACACTCCCCAAAGCTCTAGGACTGCCTTAGAGTAATATCCAGGACATTCGTTGGAGGTCTTACCCCTCTGCAGAGTTACATTCGATGTATTCTACAATCATGACCGACTCAGTTAATTATTTTCTTACTTTTGATTGCATTGCCAAGATTAAATAGCTCAGTCTACTTACTATTTGCCCATAGCTAGAGGAGAACAAGATGGATTCCTACTGTTCCCAAGGGTACAAGCTTGAAGAGAAACGTAAACAGCTTCGTCTAGTATTTCAAGTTAGGTCAATAACAAACAAATGACTTATGCTAAATGGAATTGTTAGAAAAAGAACGGTTTGGTCATTTAACTGTGCATAAACAAATGACTGAAGTTTAATTGAATTGTTAATGATACATTGCAATACTTGGAAACATTTAAGTGGGTTTATTTATGCTAAACTGAATAAATAAAAAAGAGAACTGTTTGATCATTTAACTGAGTGTAAACAAATGACTGTTTAATTAGATTTTTACTGACATATAGTAATGCTTATATCCACTTCCCTGTGTACAAACACATGATTAATACTGAATAGAATTAAAAATGTTAAATATCAATAATTGGAATCATCTGTGTCGAAACAGTAGCAATACTTGTATGCAAACAAATTAGTTCCAACTCATTTTAAAATGATGTTACACACAATCTAATCTCTGGTATACCAGGTATATCTATTTAAATGTGTGCAAACATATGGCTGATGTTAAATTGTTACTGATACATAGCATTTCTTTAAACCATTTAACTGTGTGTAAACAAATGATTAATAGTAAAAAGAATAATTCGTATAAAATAGAAATACATAAAACCATTTGACAGCATACAACAAATGAGCTCAGACTGATTTCAAAATGCTATCAATAAATGCGTTTACAAATTATACATAGTTAATATATATGTATAAATATTGAATACCCTACAGTGGTTGATATCCTATAAAACCCAAATAGACATCCATAAGACCCTTGCTATGGTGATATCGACGAGAACTAAACTTGAGCCTTTTACCTGACTCTCATGACTTGAACTCTGCCAACTATTTTCCTAAGCCCAACAGACAACTTCCCACAGCTGACTACTTAACTCGAACTGCTTCCTTGAATATATGTGGCTTTGACTTACGGAAAGGAAAACCAGTTTTCCTTTTCCAGTCACTCAGTACCGAAAATATGAAAGAAAACAGAATCTTATCTGATTACCTTTGAGCGTACGAGCGCCCAAAATTTTACTCCATTATAGACCTAAAAAATTACCCCTTTATTTCCATCGGGAAATCCTTCTCTTTCTATTTTATTATCTTTTAAAATCTACAGATATCCGCATACTGTATAGTTGCCCTTTTAATACTACAGTAGACACACGTATATATACGTTAAATTCCTTCTCATACATACTCATACGGATACTCTCCAACTCTCTCTCTCTCTCTCTCTCTCTCTCTCTCTCTCTCACACACACACACACATATATATATATATATATATATATATAAGAGTTCTGATAGAACGAAACAGGTCTGTCTGTGGATAACAATATATATGCTCCCCTATCCCTGTGGGGTTGAGCTCTCTAGTGAGGGAAGTAATGGTTGCCACTAGCGTAAAGCAAGGCTCTTCAAATGAATTGAGCTCTCGGTAGCTGTTAAGCGGATATATGTAAACAAAATCAAATGTGGTACATAAGCCTTTGAATTTCCTTCGCTTGCGCTGGTTTCCTCGTGGCTGAGAGGTAGAATCTTGGATCGTCGTTTCAGTCAGCCAGGTTTCGATCCCAGCTTCGGGAATCTAGCCTGTCTAGCTACACTGAAGAGTTCTGATAAAACGAAATAGATCTGTCTGTGGATGACTATATATATATGTATGCGGAGGCGTTTTTAGTGTCTATTTTAACGTCCGGGGAAAAAGACTCAGTGACTCGAGTTTAAATCTTTGACTAAGCTGTTCACTTTTCATTTTGCGTCCATGCCTTTGAGAAAGGCATGAATCTATCTCTTCTCTCCTCTTTTTCAATTATTAGTAAATAATAAAGTGAAATGGCCTCTTTAGCCTTGGTTAGAGAACTAATCTAAAAGTAGTAAAACATTTAAAACCAGCGTTACACTGCTTATAAATTGACCCTGTGTCACATCCTGTTCGTAGAGATAAGCTCATGTTAGTATTATGGCATGGTTGCACAAATTGGAATTTGACGAAACGCTTAGAGAAAAATCAAGATAGGAACTATACAATGATACTGCGTGCTATTTTGTACACATCCTGGAAGCAGCATCCTACAAAACAGCAACTGCACGGCCACTTACCTCCCATTACACAAACCATCTAAGTCAGATGAGCAAGACATGTTGGGCATTACTGAAGAAGTATTGACCAATTCATAAGCGACGTTTTCCTATGGACACAACAGTCTTAGCCGCACAGCAAAGACTTACTGCACGGACATTGTATGGCGTCTTTAGGAATTGCCAAAAGCACTGGCCGATCGGTACGAATGATTAGAGAAAAATATAGAGTTAAAGGAATCTGTCAGCACGCCTTGATGATAATGAGGCGAGAAGGGGGAACAGATTATCTCATAGTCTCAAAGATCCAAAGGGATGGGAAAAGTAAACAAATAATGTGTGGCATATTTTTGTTTGTTTAATGGCATATCAACCCTCGTAAGTGATTAAATGCTAAATCCATCCTTGTAGAAGAACAGTAGTGCTACTATTTAAGGCAGATTTGGGGATATTTTTTCTTTGAAAATTTGAAAAATCGTACATAAGATTGTATTGCCCAGTCGGCTGGGACCGTAGAATACATCCACTGCATCTCTGAAGAAGGGTTAACGTTCCGCCCACGCTTGTCCAAGATATGACACTTAACAATCTGATAGTGAGGTTCCAGTAATGCTGAAGCTTTAGGGAATGTAGAGTATCCCTTCATTGCCATCGCTTCCATGTCCACTCTTGTCCGGAGTGGTAGCACCTGATAGGGTCCTATCTTTGAGTTAAATAGAACTAAACTGTGTATTAATTCAGAACTGAATTACTTGAAATAGAACAGTTTTGACATTTAAACGGTACTTATGCTAAACTGAATCGTTTGAAATAGAACTGTTTTGACATTTAACTGTTGGTAAACAAAATACTTACACTAAACTGATTTGGTTGAATTATAACTGTTTGAATAAACTGGATAGCTTGAAATAGAAATTTTTTTTGACAAACTGTGTACTTATGCTAAACTGAATTGTTTAAAATAGAATTAAATATTTGTAAAAAATGGATTTGGCATTAAATAACCTAGAAAATTTGATATGCCATGAAACCCAACCAACCAACATAAGAGTTTAAACATTGTTCGGTATTTTCTGAAACAAATATCCAAACAAGGAAGACAATTGTTCAATAAATTATGTGTTCAGCAAGGCACGTATGGAGAAATATGAACATCTAATCGACAGCTCGTTTAAGATTTATAAAAAAGAAATACAAAATCTCACATACACCTAAATACATTTAGCTGGGGGCGGGGCTTCTAACTAGTTCAGAAAGTTGGATTCAAAATGTTTTAGAGTTTGTTTTTTGTAACATGTTGAGAGGAAAAGTCAACGTTTAGTTCGCTTTAATAGAAATAGGTAAATTTCTCTACACAAATTTGAAAATACATTTTAAAAATCAGATAAATTTTGAAAAAAAAAAGCAAGAATAAAACTTAAGCTTCTGCTTAGAAGAAGCCTCCGATCTGTTAGTGGAGATTATACGTATGTATTAAATAATCACTTAAATGCGTTTAAGTCGTACCAAGTCTGTAATAATTTAATGATCTAAATATCAGCGAAAGAAGTGTGTACATATACGTATGTATGTAGTTGGGCAGCAGTATTTCATTTAAGCATGTTTGATTAAATAATAAAGGCACATTTTATCTATATAATTTTATTAAGATCCTTTCAAGTTTCCTAATAAGTGTGTTGGTTGCAGGTTGGAATTGGTGGATGAATTTACCAAAATTGTCCCGAACATTTTATAGGCAATCATCAGGGGTTGTTTGTATGAATAAAGAGTGTTTTTAAAAGAATTTTTTGAAAGAGTTTTTTAGGTTCTTTTATAACATTAAAAAATTACAAGAACACAAAGTTGGATCAAACTAAGATGCTGATGAATTAAAAAAAAAATAACGCTATCAACGGAAATAGAATATTATTATTCTATTTTACTTAATAGCGTTCTGTTTTGAATTCATCAGCGTGTCAGTTTTATCCAACTTTGCGCTTTTGTAATTTTTTAATGTTATAAAAAAAAACTCTTTCCGAAAACACTCTTTATATATGCAAGCAACCCCTGGTGATGTCCTATGAAAGGACCGAAAGCTCAAGGGACAATTTTGGTAAATTCATCCACCAATTCCCACCTGAAACCAAGACAGGAAACTTGAAAGGATCTTAATAAAATTATATAGACAAAATTTGTCTTTATTATTTAATGAAATATGCTTATATATATATATATATATACTCCGAAAAGTACTTTCAGTTTATTTTCAGGGAAATTATAACAGTACCATTGGATGGAGCATATTTTCTGGTACAAGATACTATTTTCCTACGTGGTCATCTCTAGTACGACATTTGCTCTGGCAGTAATGTCTCCAATTTATTTGTAGAAATACTACTGCAACAGATACTGAAAGCCAAATAACATCGATTGTGACAGCGTGTTTGCAGCAACAAAGCACTATTTTTGTGCATAATCACCATTCGTTAGATCTTTACTCTGAAAATAATGATTCCAATTTATTTCAATGGAAACGATAGTTGCTACAACTGGAATAGAGCAAGTTTTCAGCTACAGAACATAGTTTTTCCGCTTAGTCATGACTGCTTATATTTTTTTCACTGAAAACAATACCTATTTGTTTTCCAGGAAAATATGGCAAGTACCAACAGAAGATAACATGATTAGAGCAAGTTTTCAGCTACAAAGCTATTTCCCAAATACTCATCAATTTTAAGATATTTGCTTTGAAAGTAATACTTCTTATCTATTTCTATAGAATGTACAAGAAATACAGGGAACTCAATGATATTGGTTTATAGAGCAAGTTTGCAGCTACCAAATACTATTTTCCCATGTGATCGTGGATAAGTTAGTGACTAACGGGCTAGACTACGATATTGAAGTAAGAGAGTTCAAACTCCATTTGTGCTGTTGCGTTCTATTACGGACTAAAATACTTGGGAAAGGTATTAACCCCTTTATCCTTCTCTTATAGATGAAATTTTACCGCTACTGTTCTTCTACAAGGATAGCTTTGGCATTAGATATTCCGCGAAGGTTGATATGTCATTAAAAAAAAAACACACCAAATCCACTGGATCATCCCTAGGAAAATTATTCCCGCTAAAAATAATGTCTCTGATTTATTTCCATGGAAACTACAATAAATACAAGTAGCACTATAACGCCCTAGGATAGAGCAACTTTACAGCAATAAAACTCTTTTTGCTACATTGTCTATACTTTTGGCTAATCATTTTCGCTAATAATGAAGGCATGCCTATTTGCCAAGCTCGTAAATGAGTCGCTCAGAAAATGGGTAAATGCGGCACACATTTGATGATTTTAGAAACATTATCGTTTACCCACTTAATGTTTGCCTTTGACGAATATTAAGATCGATAAAGCATCCCTTCCTGTTTATATCATAATTGCAAAATGATCAATAAAAAAATGGGATAATGAAATTATGATTAGCGGTAGACATTTTTCTGGCCGTTTAATTATAACCATTTGTTCGCACAGTTATTTGGTTTCAAGTATTCCTATCTTACAGGAATAATTTGCAAATAATTACATGCCTAATGAGTAGAGTGCTCACCAATGGTCTGGGAGACTGAAGTTCAATCCCAGGTTGAGTCATACCAAAGACTCAAAAAATGGTACTTGATGCCACCTTGCTTAACACTTAGCATTATAAGGTAAGGATCAAGAGTAAAGTGGAGCAGTCCAGGAAATGGAGTAGCCCTCTCCCTTACGCCTCGGTGTTGTAGCTATTGAAAAGGAGCCTTCAGGTCACCCTTATCTAAGGTCACCAACTCTACTTACATGGTTTCCAGTAACTAAAAATTATATTAATGCTTAGTAAATAATTAAAGTTTCTAGCAACTATTCTAAAAGTATTTGCACTCAGTTATCCTGTATTCCTATTTTATATACTTTTCAATTGGATATTCTGATGCTATTCTGGTACTACTATTTTAAGTTACCATGGACCTGGGAGTAATTTAACACCGAATTAAGTCATTTTGAGAAAAGTTTCAAACAATTCAGTTGAGTATAAGTACAGTTTTTGTTTACACAGTTAAATGTCAAATACAGTTCTATTTCAAACAATTCAGTTTAGCATCACTACACAGTTTAAATGTCAAAAACAGTTCCATTTCAAACAAATCAGTTTAGCATAAGTACGCAGTTTAAACGCACAGTTAAATGTAAAATCAGTTAATTTCAAACAATTCAGTTTAGTATGATTAAACTGTTTAGTTCTATTTGACCCATTGATTGGACCCTGTCGGTTGCTAACTCTCTGAACTGGAGTGGAGTCGGGAATGATGGCCAGTAAGGGCTAGTCCGCATTCCCTAACGCTCCAACATTACTGAAGCCTCACCATCAGATTGTTTCGTGTCATATCGAGGACATTCATCGGGGAAGTCTTACCCATCATCAGAGATGCAGTCAGTATATTTTTCAGCCCCAACTGACTGGGCCAGCTAGGCAAGGGTACTCTACACTACTCAGAGCTCCAGAAGTTGAACCAAACCATCAGATACAGTTTATTGTCATAAACAAGAGACCTATTTGGTATATCCTACTCCTCTGCAGTCGACATATTGCACGTTTCGTCGACAAGACATAAGTACAACTGGGATTCCTTTGACAGAATTCAAGTATTACGGACAAATGATCTTAACGGCACAAGTAAAGATCGATCGGGTTCAGTGGTTAAATCAAGAAAAACAGAAGATCGGAGAAGCTGAAGCAGCTCGGTTGGTCAGATAAGTTGAAGGAAATTGAAGATAACGGGATACCAAGGAGAAATGATAAAGTTCCAAACACAAAACAAAATATTATGTTTAATACTAACATTGTATCTGAAAGAATATAACTTAATAAGTAACTCTGATTCCCCCATTTTGCAACCAGTAAAAGAAACCCTGAGGAAAATTAACAGCTAAACGTCCAACTTTTAAGAAGTTTAGTTGTTGATTCACAATATATGCACACACACACACACGTGCGCGCGTGCACTAACAAATACATGTACACAAAAATCTAAAATCAGTGGGTGGATTTAAAGGTTGTCGAAGGTAATTTGAAGAAACGAAAATGTTGTCAATTGACCTTGGTAACATAAAAACGGAGGAGGCGTCCCAGTGGCCAAGTGGTGAACATGTTGGACTACAGACTCGAAGTAAGCAAGTTCGAGCTCCAGTCATGCTATTACGTTCACATTTGTACTAATGTCCTAAGAAACGGCACGAACTCCCCTCTCCATCCAGCTATGGGTTTTATAGTACGACTGCAGCTCTTCTACAATGTTGTATTTGGCATTAAATAAGCCACAAAGGTTGATGTGCCATTGAACAAATGTTGTATAGCCATGACCACTATACATACACATATACATGCAGAATCATAACGACGACACAATAAAGACGAGTGACACAGTTCTTTAAAAAAATATACCTCTCACTTTATTTGAAAGGGTTCGAAAGGGTTACTAAAGGTTTTACTGTGTGAGAGGTGAGTTGGAGGCTGAACAGAACTGCAATATATTGACCCCCACTCTTATGGCCATAACAGTGTTTCATTTCCGTTCTCCTGGGCTGCTCAACCGGGGGTCTGGGGGCCCAGCCTCCCTGGGACATGTTCCTCATTCCAGCATCTTCTCTCCAACTGGTCTGATCTCCAACTGCTCAATCGGGGGTCAAGAGGGCCCCCCTCTACTGGGTACTGGTTTTCTCAACCGCATCTTATCTCCAACTCATTGATCTTCCTGTGCACCAAGTTATATAATAGTTCGACGCCCACCTTTTTCTTGTGGGCGTCACAAATCGCACTCATTTAACCCGTCCACGGTCAAGGTTATATCCTAATATTCCTCGACCGGATGCATTTGTTATTTACACTGGTGCATTTCCTATTTTGACAGCTTGGCCAGGTCGGAGATAAATATGCAACGCAAAGAAGCAAAGCCAAACCAAAAGACAAGAGAGCAAAAACTGATGTGGTATCTGAGCAGATTATCTTTCTAAACTCTCAAATACGCACATACATGCATTTTACACAAGGGGGTGCTCAAATCTTGTCAAAGAAAGGTTGAGACAAAATACCGCTTGATCTTAGTGATAAAATAACAAATACATTCGATCAAATGCACTAGAGCATTAGACAGGAGAGTAAAATCCGAAGAGATTAGGACAGAAAACGAGTTTCTCTATGATATATATATGTTATCAAATCTCTATGGGGATCAAGGTGTACCCAGCAAAATGTTTGGTGACCTTACTCAGTAAAGCAGCTAGTTTTGTGGGGATTGATCTGATTACATTTACCTATCAAGCATATATTCATAAACATTTATAATACAAACTCTACTTGCCCAGTCGGATGGAGCTGTAGAATATGCTGTCTGTAGAAAGTAAGACCACGCCAACGAGTGTCCTAGATATAACATGAAACAATCTGATTTTGAGGTTCCAGTAATTCTGGAGCTTTGGGGGATGCAGAGTACCTCTTCATTACCATCGCTCCCCATTCCATTCTGGCCCAGAGTGGTAGCATCTGATAGGGTCCTGTCTATGGGTCAAGTAAAACTAAACTGTGTACTTATTCTAAACTGAATTGCTTGAAATAAGGCTGTTGTGTTATATAAAAAACTGAGTACTTATGATAAACTGAATTGTTTGAAATGGAACTGTTTTTTCATGCTAAACTGAATTGTTTCAAACAGAACTGTTTTTGACAATGAAACTATTCTTACGCTAAACTGAATTGTATGAAATAGAAAAGTTTTGACATTTAACTTGGTGGTAAATAAAACTATACTTATACTAAACTGAATTGTTTGAATTAGAACTGTTTGAGTAAATAGAATAGCTTGAAATATAAATATTTTTTTACAATTAAACTGTGTATTTAGGCTAAACTGTATAGATTAAAATAAAACTGTTCATGTGTATGAAAATGGATTTCTCATTAAATAACACTCAAATGTTAATATGCCATAAAACCGAAACAAAGATGCAAACACCACTTCTCTACTGAGACCCTTTGTAGAATATAATCCCCAAATCAAACCGATGTTAAAATTTGTTTTAAATTCTAAAGCTGACGTTTACTTTTACTTAACTTTGCATTATTAAATATTTTTCATCCAATGGTTTTTTAAAATTTACCTGAACTTCAATTTATTTTTAAAAATAGTTCTTGGTTATGTTTGTTCTAAATATTAGTGTTTGTGAACGTTTAATCTATATCGTCAATCTTTGGGGATAAATAATCATCTTGTTTGTATCATCATCATCATCATGTCGTGACACTAGCACGGATATCCCTGACCCTCTCTCGCCACTTCTCCCTATCATTCATCGCCTCTGGCTGGTCTTCAGGGCTACATCCCGTATCCTCACATAGCTGCTGTATGTATGTTCGAGCTGGTCGTCCTGATGTTGCTCGGCCATATGCATGGGTCCATAGGAGTACATCACTTATGAGCTTGTCTTTGCTTCTCCAGCAGTGTCCTGCGTGTCCGATTAATCTAACTTGGATAGTTTTCGTGATGGGAGGCAGGTGGCCGTATAGTTGGTGCCTTGTTGGGTGTTGCCGCCAGGACTTGTTCAATATTGCTCGCAACATTCTTGTGTAATTGCCGTCTAGCTTCTTACTTGCGGTAAATTCATTAATAGAAAGAAGAATGGTAATTAATCTAATTGAAACTTAGAAAATAATTAATGAAATTTCTAATATTTTTTATATTCATCCTCAAACTGGAAATTTATTGTCAAGGCAGATTTCAAAATCTAAGACTATCAACCGATTGGATCTTTTTTCTAATTCCTGATAGAGAATTATATTTTTGAGAAAAAAAATCTCATCAGATCAGAAAAAATAATAGTTTAAGAAATGTAAGATTATATTAGGTGATAATAATGGTAAGAAAAAGAAAATCAGAGGCATTTTGGGGAAATATCAAATGAATTATTTGATAGAATTCAATGTGCATGTAGATATTATATTAATATAGTATCTGTTCTTTGCAAAGATTTTTTTAATGAAGATAAGGGAAGATAGTAAAAAAGAGAAATGCCCGAGCTGGTATAACAAATAAATAATGATATTAATTTATATTGGATTCAAAAATATCCTGTCATAATTTCTTTTACACACACAGAGACACACATTCACTCATGCACACAAAGGTACACGCATTCATATATGTTATGTACATATATGTTGCATACATATTCTTTACATACGAAGATAGATATTACATTTCTTTCTAATAACAATCAGAGTTCCCTATTATAATCAGTATCCTCTATGCAGTACACTGGATTTAATTTTCTACATAAAACTTCTCTCTGTCAGTGAGGTTTAGATATGCCCAACTATATCACCTACTGATGATAAGACCATCCAAAAAAGGGGGAATTTCTGAGTATGAACGTAAACTGCATCTGATCATGAGGCTCCAGTTCTGAAGATCTGAAGAGTGTGGAGTAGACCTTCATCGCAATTACTCCCATGTCCATTCTGACCCCAAATGGTAGTACCTGTTAAGATCCCATCTATGTATCAAGTAAACCTTTTTAAAATATTCCGGTTGAGTACAAAAAATGTCTTAAGAAACAACTTCACAAAAAATCTAAAAATTAATGTATAAAAAACGTGATTTTTTTTAACTTCTAGGCCTTAAAATCCACCAGATTGGTTGCCATGCCATTAAAATCAATCAATATACACAAAATTGTTTTAAAATTTAGAACTCTGTTTTAGACTGAACTCTACGAAGATGAGTCAAAAGGCAATACCTTTTTCTTTAGTACAGGAATAATTATCAACACAGAAACATGTATCATATCTAAAAATGAAGTGGACGCTTTGTGGATCACATCACTACATCTCAAAATAGTCACCGTTTCTCTCAATACCAGTGTTTTACCGACGAATGAGAGGATGTATGACTCCCACATAAAATTCTGCTGACTTTTCTTTGATCCACTTCATCACTGCAATTTTCACTTCTTCGTCACTGGCATAATGATTGCCTCTTAAACCCTCTTTCATGGAAAATGAAAAGATGATATGTGGAAGGTGTTAAATCTTGCCAATCGATAATGTCCTCCATCTGCATGATAATGCTCCACAACACACAAATATCAGGACAAAGAAGTCGATCGCCTCATTCGTGTGAACAATTTTTCTGCATCCTCCATAATCATCAGATTTAGTGCCTTCAGACTATTATCTCTTCGACCCTATGAAAGAGGATTAAAGAGACAAATATTATGCCCGTGACGAGGAAATGAAAACTGCAGTGATGAAGTGGTTCAAAGAACAGTCAACAAAATTTTACGAGGTGGGGATTTATGATCTAATTCGAAAGAAGAACGTTTCTATTTCTATTGAGAGAAACGGTGACTATGTTGAGAAGTTAGGATGTGATTCACAGAAGAGCGGCTTCGTTTTAATATATGATACGTAGGGCATTCAACAATTTTCAGACTTTTTGTACAGGCATTTAAAAATGTGTCGAAGACTCTTGAAAATTCAGTATGTTATTGCTATACATCGTATGATATGTCTGACCAATTTTTATGATTTCAGGTTCAAAAGAACAGCTACAACAGGAATTGAAATACACCCTACTAAAGCCTGATTGTTACAGCTGGTGATTTTCAAAAATATAATCTGGACGTTAGGACACTTTAGAAGAATGATATGCAATAAAATTCTGTTTTACACTTGGAAAAATGCCTCAGAAACATATGGAATGCTTCAGACTGCTTTTGGAGCATCTTGCATGAATCGAGCATCAGTTTTTGAGTAGCATAAGAGATTCAAGGAAGCCAGGGAGTCTGTGAGGGATGATGAGAGGTGTCAGAGGAGTAAGGAAGTCAATACACCAGAGTTGATTGGCCAAACACTTATAGTTAGGGTTAGGGTTACTATGTTGAGGTTTTAAGGAAGTTCAGGAAGAGATTCCGTCGGAAGAGGCCAGCTCTCTTCAAAACGGGTCAGTGGCATTTCCAGCAGGACAATGCACCAGTCCACAACTCCATCCTTGTCACAGACTATTTGCCCAAGATGGGCATCAAGACAGTTCCTCCTCCTCCCTATAGTCCAGACCTTGCTCCCTGTGGTTTTGGTTATTCCCTATGCTCAGAGGCTCTCGTTATGAGACAATTGAGGAGATGAAAGAGGCTGTGACGAAGGTTATTGACACGCTCACTCAAGAGGACTTCCGTGTGGCCTTCGAGAAGTTGTTCGAACGGTACAACAAGTGCATTGCAGCTGGAGGAGATTACTTCGAAGGGGACTTGAGTTTCATGTGTGTACTATCAATAAATGTGCCCAAACGTTAAAAGTCTGGAAACTTATTTAATGATCCTCGTACATGTTCCTGAGTTGGTAATTATTCCTGTACTTAAGAAAAAACATTACTTTTTGACTCACACTCGTATATAACGCTCACTCAATTTTCCAGCTGAAATTCACGTTCAGTGCTCGACGCCTAGTCATAGTCGAATGATTAGTTAATTTAACTCTAACGAAAAAGCAGAATTAAAACAATAAAATAAGAATTACCTGCACGTCTTCCCATACCTTACGTCCTTGCACTGCTTATTGTGTCTGTAGTAGTTTCAGTTTTAAAAAAATGTGGCACTACTTTCGGGATGGTCCTCGTAGAAAATTTGAGAACTTCTATATTTACATCACAATACCAAAACTTTTCTTGAATTTCAAAAGAAGTAAAATAATCTATTCAAACACACAAGTTTTGTTAGACGTTTTCATGCATTCTAATGTATAGTTATAAAACTTTATGCAGCAAAAAAAAGCATAAGAAATCGCTGAATTTTGTACGGGTGATATAAAGAAGATGCACATACGTTTAGGGTCATTTTTTTTCTTCAACTATTAAACATGTACATAAAAAATCCATTAACTTGAGTAAACGGGTATGTGGATGTATCAAAGGAGATATAACATATTTTCACGTAAATATCTAAAGAAAAAAGCTCTTGCTTGCAGGCAACCACATAAATAGCTTTATCCTGATCAATAAATCTTTTGAAATTGGACAGGATTTCAACATCATCATGTATAGGCAATTACAAACTTAAACAATAGATATATATATATATATATAGATAGATAGATAGATTTAGACTGCTAATGAGAGAGAAGAGAGGAAAGATAAGTTTGTATATATAAAGAAATATCGACGAACTGATATAGAGATAAAGAAGAGACAGGGATAGCTTGATAAATAATGAACAAACTGAGTGAGAAAGACAGATATTATCATATTAAGAGAAATCAACAGGCAATGTGATAGATAGATAGATAGATAGATTGGCATAGGATTATTGAAAGAGAGGAAAAAGCAAAATAGATAGTTATGAACAGACTGAGAGCGATTGGATTGGTTGGGTATCGTGGCTTATCAACATTTGTAGGTTATTTAATGCCAAATCCATTTTTATACAAATAATCAGTTCTATTTCAAATAATTCAGTTTAGCATGAGTACAGTTTAATTTTTTAGATATCTCTATTTCAAGCTATTCAGTTTAGTCCAATAATTCTATTTCAAACAATTCAGTTTAGGATCAGTACGCAGTTTAGTTCTATTTAACCCATAGATTGGTCCCTATGAATCCATTTTCATGTTTGATCTGACAAAGTCCTGTTAATTTTTTTTTTCGAGAATTGATTTATATCAAAGCTTTTTAACGGGATGGAAATAAATTTATTATCTTAATGTGATCGATTGATGGGATTTTTTAAGAGAATATATATATATATATATACATATACATATTCACCATGATTTGTTAATTCGGCCTCGCTTATATGTGGCATGAACCGGTGGCCCAGTGGTAGAGTTTCGGCTTGTGCATACTGTGGTTGATGGTTCGATCTCCAGTGGTGGAGATCACGGTGTACACTCCTAATAAGGTCGAAACAGCTGTTCAGTGATCCGTGTGTAATATGTAGATGTTTGCCGGATTTTCTGGCCATGGTAATTCAAACATAATATCAATTCAAAAATTATATATATATATATATATATATGTGCGTGTGTGTGTGTGTGTGTGTCTTATGCTAATCACGGAGCCCAACGTGGTGTGACAACTAGTCACAGTACTTGTTGTGGCTATTGTGTTCGTGACTACCACATTAGCTTCTGGCTGTTTGCTTTGTCGAATCCTTCCGTGCCCACGCTGTGTTTGAGAGATTTACAGAGTGGGGTTGACGCAATTTAGCCGGATCTTCTTCTGACGGTCAGGTAATATGAGTGGAGAGATTGTCTAGCAACTCAAACAATTGAGAAAACCTGTTGTTTCACAACAACAAAAAATCGTTTTTATTGAAACACGTTTGTGAGACAATAAATAACAAATAAAGATGTTTGCTTTCCTGGAAAATAGAAAAAGAAAGAATATCGAGAAAGGAAGAGTGACGATGAGGTTAGAGTCTGGGACTTTGAAATTTTGTAATGTCTGAAGGTTGTTCAGAGCACTTCAGGTCTAGATGCTTCTTTGGCAGTCTTAAGTTTCTTCTTGGTCCCTTTTTCTGATCCTCTCTGAGGATTCGTTTAATTATCCCATTTTTCATAAACCAATATCTGGACTAAAAATGTTTTCTGATTGATTGTCCAATAAGAGACAATTAGGTGTCATATTCCCATTGGTCAGCCAATCCTAGTTCAGGATTATATCTTACATGTATCGAGAAAACCCTTTTTAGATGCTTTGACCAATGCGAACAGGTTTAGAGCAATGGGGTTGAACAAAAAAATTTTCAGCCTCACCTGTCTGGATGAGCCATGCCCAGCCTACCTTTATTTAGGGTGGAGCAATATTAAATCTCCCTTTGACATTGACCTTCAAGATAAGGACTAGAAAAATGTATTTTACGAAGTGACCCGTTTCATCATTGTGATTGGTGTCAACCGAAAAATTAAATAAATTTGCTAACCTTCAAAATCAAAAACAATTGACTCGAACTTAACTGACCTTTAAAATCAAAAGCAATTGTATCGCACTTAACTGACTTCAGCCTTGGTGAGGCAACTAGTCTAGGAGAAGGAAAACTCTGAATTCAAACCTGTTAAACTCCGCTTAAAAATTGACCTTGTGTCATATCCTGCCCGAGCGGAGGGGTTGGTAAATATGATAAGCCATGAACAAAAAGATACTTATTTTAAGGATCGTTTTTTGTTAGTTATATATATATATATATATATATATATTGATTAGAATATATTTCATAAATTCTAATTTTTACATATCAATTAAGTAGTCAACCGCAACGTCGTGTCACACCCACACACACACACACACACACACACACACATATATATATATACATATACGTGTGTGTGTATATATAGATTTGTAGTAATGATGCTTTGACCTTGAAACGGTCCGTGACTCCATTGTCAGCTTCAAATGAAGGCTTCTTCCGTTGGTATATGGTCCAATAGTATGTGTAGTGAATATATATATAACTTTAGTTACGACCTGGTTTTACTATGAACCACTTGCCTTCAGGGGGTTGTCTTATCAGGAATTACCTGCCTCTAGTCTAGGAGAGCAAGAGTTTGTTTCCTTGACAAATTCTAGAGACTTCTCCTAAAGTAAGAAATGCCGAAAGCGTCATTCATCCAAGTATGAGAATGTGACCTCCTATAAAGTCACCTCATTTCAAATCCTACTTGTAGCGAAGGTATTAAACAAATATCGTTCGAAACAAGTAAAAGACATCTCAAGTTCTAAAAATGACATTTATGCAGATAGATAAATATTTAATTGCTTTCACCTCTCAGAGAACGGAATGTGACACGAGAAAAAATTATAAGTGGGGCCAATCCTTGGTACAAGAGGTTGGTAGCAAAAATTGCTTAGCCTCATTGGCATTACCCTTTGGGAGGTGCTTAAAACATCAACGAATAAACTTACTCTAGTCGTTTTAGATAGATAGATAGATAGATAGATAGATAGATAAGACATCATCTATGTTCAAGGACTATAGTCTGTTTGCAGATTTCGAACTAGTCGAGTAATTTTTTTAAAAACAGCATCTTGCTTCAAGACTCGGGAAACACACTGCAAGTTCTAGAACTATATTTTATGCAGACGGTAAACTTTCTAACGTTAAACCTACAAAAAAGCAATTTGGGAGACATAAATAAATTTTACGACAGATAAGACTTGGCATGAAGCAGAAAATTCAAAAAATAATTACAACGAAACTGGGACAAGAGAATGAATAAATCTGCTTAAGTAAAGAAAGAAAATACGAAAGAAATCTCGTACAAGAAGAAAGTGAAAATAGCTTCAAGTAATGAAAAAAATATCGAGCGTATAATAAGATTAGAGAATCGCGTTGTCAAGTTACTTGTTAATTTTTCCCTACACGTTTATCATATATTGATCCAAATGGAGACACAATAATTTTATAGGATAACGCAGTATTTTAAGCGGCCGAACAATTTATTCAAAGCTTGTTACTTCTAAATTCCGAATTTTACGTTGCAAAATCTTCGCTTGGACTCTGCTTCTACAAATAAGTTTAAAACACGAAATATCAAGAAAAAGTCAAACTCCGAGATAATCCGACTAAAAAAATGCCTTAAATGAGATTTTTAAATGATGTTCTACAGTGAGGGGATTTGTTTCATAAAGTAAATTTTAACTTGGCCATCCAAAAATAAAACTAATGAACCATTATATCATATTTAGGAAAGAAGTTATAATACAAAGACCCAGCAAAAGAACAATGTACACATCTGATAGATAGATAGATAGATAGATAGAATGGGAGTGATGGATTATAGATAGACAAACAGGGTGAAAAAGAGATTACATGATGGAAAAACCAAACAGATAAAAATGATATAAACAGGTATAAGATATATAACTCTCTCTCTCTCTCTCTCTCTCTCTCTCTCACTCTCTCTCTCTCTCTCTCTCTCTTTGGTAATACCGAAAGAATCAAGGACTGATTAATAAAGATGGTGTTTTCTTATATCTTTGGGTTTTTTGTTCTTTGCTTTTTGGAGTGTATTTTTTATTTTGTTTAAAATAACATACTTGGGCAGGCTGAAAAGTTCATAGGCTGACCAATATACTTTCATTAGAAATGAACATAGTCCACCAAGCGGCCTATCGGTGTTACTGTGCTTGGATCCCCTTTTCAGTCTATAAGCTTTCCAGCTCATCCTCCTATATATACATTTGTATGCAAATGCAAATATATTACAATCCAACACCAACCCTATGTTTAAGAAAGATAGATTGAGAGAGAGTGAGAGAAAGAGAGAGAGAGTCATATCGTACCAGGCTAACAGTAGAATTGATTCTGCACACGTCGACGTCACTTTCATTCATGAGTCCTCTGTGAATCTTTTTATGCTTTTTCTCTCACCCACACATTTTCACTAACCACCTTTCTTCCAAATTGCATCATTCCTTTTATTCGCCAACCCACTTGAACACCTGCATGCCTTTTCCAACGTCGTTTGAGATATATTTCCTATTCTTCAGCTTTGGGTGTCAGCATCCATCATCAGAAGATGTCAACATTCTCCGCGCAAGTGAGTGATAATTAGCTTTCTCTGCATATTTAATGTATAAAGTATTCAGAAAAAGACGGGGAATGAGAGATATATTGATAGACATATAAAAAGAGAGATAGAATTAATTATATATATATATATATATATATATATATATATATATATATATATATATATATTGAGTGAGAATATATGAAATGGTTTGGGCGTTCTCATTGAACTTCTAAAAATGAAACACGTCGCTGGTTCTTGCCGACTGTTCTCTCATTTATTAGTGACTCAAATCGTCCCGACTGAGAACTTTTTCAAGTGAAATGAAGCCAGTTTTTTATGGTATCATGATGCTATTGAGTGGCGTTTCACATTAAAAAATCTACCCGAGTCATAGGATTTCAAGAAAATGACGTCACTGCAAAAGCAGTTCATATCTCAAAGGATATACATCATTCTTTGTTCTGATGAGGACTTATTCCAAGAGACACAATTCAGCACTCATGCACACCATACGAAGCTCCTTTTGTCAAAAGGTTTAGCTTAGTTTTTTTTAAGGCACATCAACCTATGGGGGTTATTTAATGTCTAAACCATTCTTATTGAAGAGCAGTAATGGTACTATTGAACCCATAACTGGAGATATCAGGGAGTTCATACCTCTACCTAGGTTATTAGTTGTATTTGGTGCGTAACGGTTATCGTCGTAAAAATTGAACTGCGCAAGATCAGTACAAACCCAGTATGAGATTGTTTACTTTTCACTTCCCGCTAATGCTCTAAGGAAAGGCATGAAACTATGTTTTCTCCCTTAACTATGGGTAAATAGTAACTCAGACGGTAATCTTTACTCGTGGTAAGGCAACCGATCGAGGAGAAGGAAAACTCTAAATTGAAACTACCTGTATTTCGCTTTAAATTTTTTTACCTTACACGGTATCCTGTCCGTAGTTGAGGCATTGGGTAAAATACATGGTGTCTCCATATACGTAGGACCCATGTGACTGCTAATAACTCTACTGATAATAATGTTGTGTTATTTTTCTGTTTCAGAATAGAAAATAGTATACTATAGCAACTATGAATCTTTGATCACAATGCCTTTTACAAGAGAGGAAAATATTTTGCTTCTCTACTTATTTGTAGATAAAATCATTCGAAACTGTCTCAAAATAGATGTAACCCAGTAATATGATTATGATTTATTCCTGAGAAAAGAAACTAAGAAAAAAAGATTGCATGTCCTGGAAGCTGATATAATAACAGCTTAAAACAAACATTGATTTGATGTCTCTTGCTCAAAGGATGAATTCCAAATGATCCCCATTACACTTATCTCAGTAATAAATCATGTAGTGCATTATTATGATTATTAATGGGTTGCATCTATTTTGAGACTTCCTGAATATACTTCACAACGTCGATGTTGATTGTAATTTACGAAGCTCTTTGCTTCGATGTGGCACAAGGCCGATTGAATGGGGCACCCAATGAGACTCGAACTCACTCTTGCAGGTTTGCTAGTCAAGCTTGCTAACCATTACACTACCCGAGGTGCCCACAACGTCGATGTTGATTCTCTTGCTAGAAGCCATGACACATTCTAACACTATTTATCTGGATCGTGTAGGGTGGGTTCTTTAGCCTTAGAACGGCAACGAACCAAGGAGAAGCAGCCACCACCTATTCTTTCCTTATACCTAGACTTGGCCTCTTCAGTATGCAAGTATTTGCAACTTCTGCTGTCCCATTAATGAGCTCCTGTTGCAACTGCTCTTGAGGATGACCTTTGAATGATTTGTTTGAACCAATATCTCCGAGTACTGAATTCAGTGCTGCAAGTGTTACAACCATTCAGTGTTGTAACCATCCTGTTACAACCATTCAGTGTTGTAACCATCCTGTGTTCAGTTCATAACCTATTCGATAAGATGTGCCCAGAAAGAGTCCAACGTATGTTGGTTTCGTTGACCCCCAGGAAGAAAGATTCATAATTTCTAATTCCAAACATGCAAAACATTCTAATCCATACATCCTTTTTCATAAGTAGAAACTTTATTTGGAAACTTTTTCTTCTGTACTGTTTCTCTTTCAAAGATCTATATAGTTTAGTTTAACTGGCATGTATATACAATACCGCAGTGAAATGGTTTTCATTTCCCGATATTCAAACAAAAAGTTTTATTACCGGAAAGGATGTACTGTATGATTGACAGATGAATAAATAAAATAACTGGTGTCTAATCACCGTAAACAGTAAAGGGGAAATCGTAGTCATTGTTTTTTCTCAAGTATGTCATATGGTGATGGCACTGGATGATTTTATCATCTAATTATTCAGCCAAGTCTTGACTGATTTAGGTAGAGACAGGCTACACCATCCAGAAGCTTCAACGTTGGGATCTTTGAAGATGCCCAAAGATTGAACTTATATGGTTCTTCAGGTTACCATAAACCATTCAGGAGGGGGGTGCTTAGCGTAATGATTATTTGAAAGTTTCTGTTTCGCAGCCATGTCCAGATCATCTCATTGCACAGTTTCCTTGAAGTGTTTGTATAGACGTTGGAGGTGGTTATCGCCGTAGGAAATGGACCCGGCGACACGAGTTCAAATCCTAGACCAGACTTGCTGCATTTTACATAGCACTAATACCCTTGGGAAAGTTATGAATCCAGTTATTCTCCCTCCAGCTATGGGTAAATAGTAGGGCAGACGAGGTTCTTCAGCCTTGGTGAGGCTACTAATCTAGGAGAAGGAAAACTCTGAATTCAAACCTGTTAAACTCCGCTTAAAAATTGACCTGGTTTCATATTCTGCCCGAGCGGAGGGGTTGGATAAATATATATAGAGACGTTTTTCTTCTTATTTTTGTTTTCTGGATTTTTTATTGATGGTTTTCTGTCGGCTCATTATTAATTTAGTTTAAATTTTCCAACTGGCTGCTCTAATCAATATTTCTTTGCTCTTCTCTTTTTTATTCTTCGAGTCTCAGAATTTCTGAGTCCATGCAATCTTCAATAATGGCAAGTCCTTTCATTCTTCTTTGCTTGACTCAGACCCTTATTTTAAAGGCATGTCAAACCGTCTAAGGTTATTCTAAATCTATCGGTGAGGGACTCGCGTTCATTGTGCGTTCTTATTTATATTTTGTGTAGTTTCTTTAAAAAAATTGTTATTCTTTTATTTTTCATTTATTTATTTATTTATTTGCATCTGTTCCAATCAGTTACGAATAATTTTCCAACAGATTTATTTGACCGCTAAAAGAGAACTTAAATGATAATCCCAGTTTGAATCAGAGTGGGCTTGGGAGTAATGACAATGAAGTGGTACTCCACATTCCCCAGATCTGCAGAACTTGGGTCTCACCATCGAATGCAGTTTATTGTGATACCAACGAAACAAATTTTTTTTTTTTAGTCAGGGTACTCCTGAGCAGGAAATATAGCCAGTGTATTCTAAGCCCCGCAGATAAGGTGATTGTCACTTAGATTCAATATCATTTTTCTTTTAAAAGCTTTTAGAATCGTCATCAATTTCCTTGTTCTATGGTCCGTATATCTAAGTTCTTCTCTTAAAAAAGAATCGTTTCTTAAAGCCATATAAATGCAAAAAAACGCTAACAACGGCATAAAATAACGAAACGAAGGTTGACATGCCTGTAAAACCAAGAAACCAATAAGCCTTATTTGTCTCGTGGCACAACAGTATACCATGTCATATATAATGGAAACACCTACCAGGAGCAAAAGGGGCTTTATTACAAGAATCCAACGTTCAAATCTGAGCAAAAGCTTGAACTTTTATGTGTAATGTCCTAACATCCATACAGGTTTACGTGGACATAGATATTAGAACAACCAGTTCTTTGTTTTTTTAATAAAGCAATCTTATATTGTTTGATACTCCAAATAGCGAAGCCACATAATCACTGACATAAAAGAACATTTTTGATATATTTCAGATTATTTGCTTAGTTGAGATTTAGCAACCTTTTATTATTATTATTATTATTATTATTATTATTATTATTATTATTACTATTATTATTATTATTATTATTATTATTATTATTATTATTATAGACGAAAACCAAGCTCTTTAGCCTTGTTTAATCGGTTTGCTTGGAAAAACTACGACTGTGAACCTAATAAATATTGCAAAAAGTTAGAGTCAGACGGATCAAGAGTCGAAATAAGAGGTTGGAAAGGAAGACATATTTAGGATAAAGAGATTAAATAGTGAACAGCGCGTAGCTAGACAAAATTCAGAGAATTAAGTGGTTGGTAAATCATCCACGAGTTTTGGGAAAATGGAAACCTGGTCGAAAATAATGTAGAAACATTTATTAAATTAGCAAACCAAATAATAAAAAATCGAATAAAAATAAGACTGTAATTAAATAAGTTTTGCATTTTATCTTGCCTTGTGGTTAAAGTTGTGTTATTTTCTTCTAAATAGTCCATTCTGTTTTTAAATATTATGATTTATTGAATAGATCTTGACTCAACCAAGAAGAGAATGACCTATTTTGATTGATTGATATTAACGGCATGCTAACCCATCTAGGGTTATTTTATGGTTACAGGTTTGAGAATCGCGTTCATATACATTTATATTTACATTTTTTGTGCAATTATTTCTTTGGGTTTTTTTTTCTTTTGTTTTTTATTTGTTTGTTTGTTTTTTGTTTTTTGTATTTTGGGGGGGTCTTTTGCCCGCAGTTATATATCAAATATTCCTATATAATACTAGTAGTTTGCACACAAATGTATAGTTTTAAATCTTCCTATCTAATACTAATAATTATATGGTTTTCAGTAAATATATCTATTTATTTACATATAGGCGTATGTTTTGAAGTAAATAATAATAAGCCTTAGTAAACAATTATAGCTTCAAGTAACTATTCTTAACGAAATAATTTACAGATATCTGATATTAAGTATTCCAATCGAATATGAATGGAAATTAGACAGATCTAGTTTAACTATAGATAGGACCTTAATAGATACTACCACTTCGGGTCAAAGTGAACCAGGGAGTAATGGCAATGAAGGGGTACTACAAACTCCTTCGGTCTCCAGACTATTGCCATAAGATCACATCCAGGATACCCTTTTAAGGGAAGTCTTATTCTTCTGAAAGGGATACATACATCGTATTCTAAGCCCCACCGAGAGAGCGGTGAATGACCTGAAGTTATAAATCACACGTAATGGCATACGTTCTTCCTCGTTGCAACTTAGCGATGATTTTTTGGTTGGGTTTGTTTTTATGGCATATCAACCATTGTAGGTTTTTTAATGCCAAATCCCTTTTCATACATATAAACAGTTCTATTTCAAACAGTTCAGTTTAGTATAATGTTTGTTTGTTTGTTTGTCATCGTATATCAACCTTTGTAAGTTATTTAATGACAAATCCATTTTATACAAAAAAATATTTCTATTTTAAACAATTCAGTTGAGCATAAGCACACAGTTTACGAGTAAAAATATTTCTATTTCAAGCTATTCAGTTTTGTCAAAAAGTTCTAATTCAAACAATTCAATTTAGTTGAAGAATAGTTTTTTGTTTACTCACACTTAAATGTCAAAACAGTTCTATTTCAAACAATCCAGTTTACCATAAGTATAGTTTCATTATCAAAAACTGTTAAATTTTAAACAATCCAGTTTAGCATACAAAAATAGATCTATTTCAATCAATTCAGTTTAGCATAATTACGCTGTTTAAATGTCAAAACTGTTCTATTTCAAGCAATTCAGTTTAGCATAAATGCTCGGTTTAGTTCTATTGACCCATAGGTAGGACCCAATCAGGAACGATAGCAATGAATGGATGCTCCGCATTCCCCAAAACTCAAGAATTAATTGAACCTCACAATCAGATTGTGTAGTGTCATATAAAGAACTATCGTTTGTGGATGTCTTACCCCTCTATAGAAAAGCGGCCATTGTATTCTACAACCCCAGCCGACTGGGCAATGATAATATTTTGTTATCTTTTGCTTATAGTGACTAAATGGTTTTGATTAGGGTGACTTTATGCATAAAACCAAAACATGGAATAAGTGTCTTTGGTTCATGAAACCTCTCATCAAAATAGCGTTCAGAATTGGAACATCGTTTCTCAATAAATACAGATGCGGTTGGAATACGTCTGTAGACTGCCAATAGGACGATTTTAACGAAAACTAATTTTCACTAGTTGTTCTTTTCCGACCTTGTGAATACAGCTCCAGTCTCGAAACTTTCTTAACATCCCATATAACTATGCTGTATAATTCATATCAGCACAATTGTCTATTACCAACTGAACCGCAGAAATTCTACAGTTAATTTACGTAAATCTTAATTAAAAACATACTGATGGATATTTCAATGTTGTCAGAGCCAATTAGTGATACTTTTTTATCAGGAGTTTTGACGCTTTTTTGTCAACTGTGTTTTGGAGCAAAACATAGAATTGTCAGGAGAAATTCCTGTGGCGTTGTGTCAAGCGTGCCTGACTGCGACATCGTCGTGAGATCGAACTTCGGTCCAGTTCACTTTCGGAATAATATTATCGGTAAAGGAATGAGCCGCCTTATCCCCAGAGTTATGAATTAAATAGTTCCACAACTGGGAGGAGTGGCAAAGTGACTAACGAACTGAAATGCAGCATCGAAGTTGGTAGGTTCAAGTTCCATTCACGCAATTACGTTCACTTTCGGAATAATACCCTGGGGAAAGGTAGGAACATTTCCAATCCCGCCCCCAATATACGGATTAAATTGTACCACTATTCTTTTTCTACAAGGATGGGTTTGGCATTAAATAACCCACAAAGGTTGATATGTTATTCAAACAAAGAAAAAGACGCCAACAGAACTGTACAAGTGTAGTACCCTTTGTACTCACCTGACAAAGCTTCGGACAACTTTTTCTTGATTCCTAAATTGAAACTTCAACTCAACTGAAAGGTTTGATAACGTGAGGAGATTTTTTTTAATGATAGTGTAACATTGCACTATATCAAAAGATGATTTTCAGAGATATTTCGACAAATGAAAAACTGGTCTAACTAAATGGGTTGATGATAAAGGGACTATTTTGAATAAAATTTGGTTTCATTCATTTTTCTATGTTTGGTTTAGTTTGGTTTGATTTGTTTGGTCTTATGGCATATCAACTATGGGTTATTCAATGCTAAACCCGCTTTATACATGTATATTGAATACCTATGACTTATAAACATTTCGTAGATAACATTATAAAACGAGTCTGAGCTTTTTTCACATATATTTAAATGGGTTCAAGTATTACATTTGCGATATATCAGTCACAATTTCGCAATCATTTGTTTGTTCTATTTGACCTATAGCTAGGACTCCATCAAGTGCTACCACTCCGGGTCAGGGTAGACTTGGGAACAATGGCAATGAAGCAGTACTCTACATTCCCCAAATCTACAAGGCCATCAGATAATTTAATGTCATATCCAGGAAACTCTTTAGTGAGGGCCTTACTCCTCTGCAGAGATGATGTCAGTGTATTCTACAGCCTCAGCCGACTGGGCTATATTCATCTGAGTCTTGGTAAATAAATCTTCAGTCTCGATACTGTTACAACACTCCTAAGAGCAATGAAAGGGTACTTCAAACTCCCCAGATCTCTAGAGCCAGATCTTCACTATAAGATGCAGTTTAGTGTCAAACGCAAATATTTTCAATTGGAAGAGGGCGTTACCGTTCTGTAAAGGATACAGTCTGCATATTTTAAGCCCTGCGATCAGGGCGGTGCAATGAAATGAATATTTCACCCGTTCTAAATTGACAGATTTTTTTCAACTGCCAGTTTCCTCTGTTTTCGTAATAAATACATACCAGCCTTATATCGGATAGCTATAAACACTGAATTTTGAAAGCTGACGTGCTATATCGTCAATTTGAAACAGTATCAATGGGTTTGTTTGTTTTTTCTTTTTTAACAGTGAAAACCCACCACCCAACTCCAGTCAATTGCTGAATCTTTCAAAATAACATGCTTAAAATAAACCGAAGCTTGAAAAATGACTTATCCATCAACTTCTTCTCCAATAAAGCATAAAATTAAATAATCCTAAAGTTTATCTGTTTCAACAATTGTATTCTTTCTTGGCAGCTGTAAAAATAGTTTCAAATAAATGCATAACTGATACTGAAAATAAGTTCCTTGTTGAAAAGATAACCATTCACATAAGCCATACAGAGTTGAGTTTTTTTTAAGTTAAAATGATTTATGATACAAACATCATTATTTTTTTATTATTTATCTCAACTTCATCGCATTTTTTGTCTTCCATTTCTTTCCTTTTCGCTTTTCTTTCTTTTCGTTTTTCTTTCTTTTCGTTTTTCTTTCTTTCTTTCTTTTCTTTTTTTTTTTTTCGCCTAAAATCTTTACTTAATTTTTTCAATTTCTCATGCTGTTTGTTTACCGATTCATAACTTTATTCATTTGAACGCTTGCATATTTCCAGAAAAGAAAAATGACGGAATTATTTACCTCTGATTCGGTACTTTTGCTTAAACTCAGAGTAGTAACTGTGGGTATTTATTCATTCGACTAACTTATAAGTCATATTTGACGTCATTTTATAATAAGGAGCTACGCACGAATCAAAACTTGTATTTATCCCGCCGTGTCAGAATATGGCACAAGGCCGTTTTATTGTGGGAGCCACGCACGAATCGAAACTTATGTGTGGCCATTACAAAATGTGAGTATTACAGAATCAGAATTTTGAATCCTCCACCCAATCCAGATGAGGGGATAATATTAATATATAAAAAAAACAATCCAGGTCCTGAAGACCCCTACCCTTGATTAAGACCTCCCCTATCTTCAAAGGGGAGGGCTGGATGAATCTGTCACCTACGTGATATTGATTGCGGCGATAAGGTGGAGATCTAATAAAATATAAAATTAGACTGGTTTCTGACAGTAAGATTTACCTAAGACTTTTCTTCTGTCAATGATCAGAGTGTAGTATATGTGCACACAACCGACGATGAAAAAGTAACTTTCCAGCACCTCTGCAAAGTGAAGTTTGTGTACCACCTTTCCTAATTTTGACATTATTTCCTCTTTTTCCCTGTATTTTTCTTATTTCTTTTTAATTTCTTTTTCTTTTATTACTTAAACATAATTCAATTTCTTATAGATTTTTGAATTTGTCTTTCTTTTTTGTAGATTTTCCGTTTATGCTGGTCTTTAGCTCTTTTAACATTTATTTTTGTAATTTTTCTATTTCTTCTTCTTTTATTTTTCTTATATATTTTTTCGCTTTCCTCTTTTATTTCTACCGTTTTCCTTGTAATTTTCAATTTTTTTTCTTTCTTTCTTTTTTACTGTTTTTGTATTTTTCAAATTTTTGTTTTCCTTAACTTTTATTGGCTTATTTTTCAGATTCTTTCTTTCTTCCTTTATTTTTTTTTCTTTTTCGACATATTGTGTTATATCTGATATATTCCTAGACTTTTATTGCTTTTTCGCATTTTTTTTTTCAATTATTCTTCTTTTTTCCGAGATTCTCCATATACAAATTTTTCTTTTCATTCATTTTTTATTATTAATACGGCTGTTTGTATCTACGGACTAACTAATCTACTTATTGTTTGTATTATATATAAGAGGGTAGGAAAGAAGAAAAAATAGGGTCAGAGGAAGGACAAGTAAGAAATGGGAGGGATAAATGGGGAGAATGACAAAATTTAAATGGTCAATTGATTGTAATACCATCGTAATTACCTACCAAACTTTCTTCGTTTTGGATGGTTTAATGATTCGATTAGCACACTAGCACGCCAATGTTTGTGAGTTCGATTTTCCCTTGGTGCCGAATATTTCTGATCTTTGGAAAACTTAGCGAAACTTAGTGATGATAATTACCTACCAGCCTCTGTCATCGCAATGAGAGTTACTCTAAGGGAGAGGAAAGAGGTAGATCGATATGAAAACCGGCTCTTATTCTCACACAAGTCATCTTTTACGACGCAAGATAGCATATATACTAATAACGATATATCTAGGCGCATAGAAGTTCAAGGATTGTGAAACAGGGAAGGGGGTGAATGTTGTTTATATATCGACGATCAACAATTCTTGACCGCTCTCAATTAAGACTCTACTCTCAGCGAAATATTACTTCCTCCAGACAATTTTAGGGGTTGTTTCTAATCAAAGCATTGATATTTTTTCTCGGTTACATTGGTTGGTTAGTTGTTTGGGTTTTATGGCGTGTCAACCTTTGTTGGTTATTCAACGCAAAATCCATTTTTTTACAAATAATCAGTTCTTTTCCAAACAATTCAGTTTAGCATGAGTACGTAGTAATTGTCGAAAACATTTCTATTATAAGCTATTCAGTTTAGTACAACAGTTCTAATCCAAACAATTCAGTTAAGCGTTAGAACAGTTTCAATGTCAAAAACAGTTCTATTTCGAGCATATCAGTTTTGCATAATTACCTAGTTTAAATATAAAAACAGTTCTATTTCAAATCATTCAGGTTATCATAAGTACGCAATTTTTTTCAGATAATTCAGTATAGCATAAGTACCCAGTTTAGATGTCCAAACAGTTCTATTTCAATTTATTCAGTTTAGCACATATACGCAGTTTAAATGCAAAAACAGCAAACTCTCGAAACCCCAGTTTAATTCTATTTGACCCTTAGATTGGGCTCTATCAGGTGTTACCACTGCAGAGTGGACCTGGGAGTGATTACATTGAAGAGGTACTCCGCATTCCACAAAGCTCATGCAATACTGGAACCTCACCATCAGATTGTTTAGTGTCATATCCAGGACACTCGTTGAGAGGTATTACCCCTCTACAGAGAAGCAGTCAGTGTATTCTACAACCACAGCTGATTGGGCAATTCTCGGCTACAGGTAGTTTTTAATTATGTTTACCTTTTGACTTTTGAGAAGCTCAAAATTTTATTCCTGACTTAATTTTTCCTTCTCCTTTTTTGCTTTCTCTTGATTTTTCGTCGTTGTACTCACAACATTTGAAGAGGTTTTATTATCCAGACTGCACGTTGGTCACACAAGAAATACCCATTCTTACTTGCTTAAAGAAGAAGAGCAACCAATACACCATGCATTCCGGACTGCGTACACAATAAAACATTTTCTCATTGAATCCATAGACCTGGTCCCTACAAGAAAAAGATTTTACAACGCGAGCTCTATGAAAGAACTATTAAAAAAAACTAAAGTGCACGCTATAATGTCTTTCCTGAAAGCAATGGGCCTATATGGAAAAATTTAAAGACCCAAACAATATAATATAAACAATACCAAAGATAAAAAAGAAATGAGTATCTGAAAATTACTGTACATCATGAAAAATATTTAAAGATACAAAGACCTTGAAACAAAAAAATTTCATCAAAATAACTTGATTCGGCGTTAAATGACCCGAAAAAAGGCTGATACACCGAAAAACAAAACAACCAACCAACCAACATTTGAAGTGAGTTTAAATATTGGGAAATGCATGAAACTACTTCTATGTCATTTATTGATAAAGAGCAGAGTAGTTGTTAAAACTTTAGCAGTCAAAAGACAATCTATCGTGAACGTTCGATAACACAGAGAAACAATTTTGAACTTAATTTCTATTAAATTCGATTTTTCACTTAAATCAAACTAAAATTGTCAATGCTTATTTCAAAACTGAAGTCATTTTTCTTCTATCAAGTCAAGTTTTCTTTTTCTACTGTTTACACTCTGAATAAGCACAATTGAAGTGTCCGTATGTAAAAGGACAAGATTGCTTTTATTCATAAAAAGTAAGAATTTTTCAGATCCGTCTATTTTTTATTGATTCCCAGTAAAAGTATAAATATCTGTGCATTTATGAATCAAAGCTATTTTGCATATTTTAAAGTAAAACTTAGCAATCAAAACAAATCTTGTGTCCCTCACAAATTAGGCAAACAATGTGTCGATATTTTGCGGATGTGGACTTAGAGAATCTGTGATAAGTTAGCATTTAATCTACCTATGATTGGGCGAGGGACAAAAGTTCATAGCAGTGACCTTTTTTTTCTTTTGGATTTGTTGTTTTTATATAGTGAAAACTTTAAAATACAACAAATAAAAAAATGTCAAATTGAGTATCCTCGTCTACCATCATCTTTACGTCCAGTGTGTCATTCAACGGATATCCCTGGGCCAGTTTTTATTCAAATACCCTCTCTTGAAGATCTGAATCCTGATGAAGAACTTAGTGATAGCACTGATGCAAATATTGCAATTGAAGATGACTCAACCCGTAAGGAATTCGATTAGTATGTGTTGAATGGTTTGGTAAGAGATGTTGGACTATCAAAAAAGGCTTCAAAACTCCTAGCATCAAGACTGCATGAGAAAAACACGCTTGATAAATGAGAAAACGTATCCTAATTTCGGTGCAGTGAAATTGGATTTCTGAAATATTTTAGAAGTGACAGTAGGTTTGTGTATTGCCACAATATACAGGGTTTACGGAAGGAATGAGAAATTCCAATCTACAATTCAACTCTGAATGGCTGTTGTTCGCCAATAGCTCAAGGCGGAGCTTAAAGTGTATCCTTCTTCATTTGTATGGTGCTATTCTCATAGGACATTCATTTTGTATTCGTGAAGAATATGAAGACGTAAAGAAAATCATTGGGTTGTTGCAATATGTCAAAAAAAATTGAATCATCTGTATTAAATTTAAAATGATATCCTCCCTTCTTGATCAGCAACGTGAATACATCAAGTATTTCTGCTTTTGGAAGAAGTGATACAACAGAGCTCGAGAGAGTCATTAGGGGAAGGAGCGAAATTATTCTCCCAGATATGATATCAATCCTGGCTACCCTAACATTCTGCATGAGTCATTTGTTTGCATAAAGAAAACTATATCCCCATCTCTGTCCATAAAACTGGGTGTCATGTAATTATTCGATAAAGCACTGCAAAATGAAGTCAACTGTTTCAACTACCTTATTTTTTTATTTTCTGGCCTCTCAAAATAAAAGAATCAAGGCTGGTGCGTTTGATGGTCTACAGATTTAGCATCATCAAAGATGAACATTTGATCAACAGAATGTTAGAATTTGAAAAGAATGTTTGGTTATTATTCAAAAAAATTCTCAAGAACTTTCTTGGACATACACGAGCAAAAAATTACGCCGAAATCATTTAGAAAGTTCTGAATAGCTTCAAAACGCACTGTCACATTTTCTGCATAGCCATCTTGTTAACTTCCCAGACAGCAATGGGCAAGGTGAATGCTCCAAGCAAGATTTGAAGGTCAAGGAGAAATGATTTCAGGATAAATGGAATATAAATATGATGCCTGATTATTATTGGAGCATGAAGCAAAAGTGTTCACAGGTTAAACAATAGAAATAGTAGAAGCGTAATTTTTACCTTAATTACTTGCACCCAATTTCACTTACAGTAACATTGCACCAAGAAAATAAATTTGAACAAACATTAGTCAAGCAATTTTTTTTTATAATTTTCATTGGACGTGAACTTTTAAAACAGTCTTTAAGATAAACACAAATTTGTTTGATGCGGTATTTTTTTGGTTACTTAGACAAATCGATGGTACCCAGTAGCTCGAAAAGTTGATGTAATACAGAAAGAATAAGGATGGTTTTGTATTCAGAGGCCAATGGTTAGTCAAAAACAGGTGTCAGATCTAATTCAACGAAAATTGTGTTGCCTAATATAAAAGGTCACGAAAGGAAGCATTCCTTCCTATTGCTACCATGTCAAATCTTTCGTATGTTACATCACTTCTTCCCTTAGTTATGGGTAAGTAATCGGGCAAACTAGGCTCATTAAACTTGGAAAGGTAACCCGTTTAGGAAAAGAAAAACTCTGAATTCACACCAGCTAAACTCCACTTAAAAATTGACCTTGTGTCACATCCTGCTCGAGACGAAGGGGTTCGGTGAACATATACTTGGAGAGGATTTTGTGCCGCCACGTGACCTCTGTTCGCCGAGAGACGCCATGAAAGGAAAGTATGTGTATAACATTCAAAATATATAATAGTTTTCTTGGTTTTCTTTTACTCAAGATATCTTGATATCTTATTGCTTCCTGTGTTTCTAGTTCCAATATTCCTCTCACATTCACTCTCTCCTCTTCTTTTACTCCCTTCTCTTTCTCTCACGCCTTCTCTTTCTTTCGTTCATTTTTTCTATGTCACCAACTCTTTCTTTTTCTTGCGTTCCCTGTCTCTCTCATTCTCATTCTCTTTCGCTATATCCTCCTTTTCCTCTTTCTTTTTCTCTTTTACTCTGTCTGTCTGTCAGTCTGTCTTTCTCTTTCTCTCACTCACTCTCTTTGGTTTCCCACAGTTCTCTTTTTTTATTTTTCCTTTTCCTTTCTTTCTCGAACATTTATCATTTCATTTATTTTTCCTTGTTTCTTCTCTCTTTTTTCCTCTCTTTCGCTCATTCTCTTTTGCCCAATCGGCTGGGGCTGTAGAATACACCGACTGCTTCTCTGCAGAGGGGTAAGACCCACCCCCTAACGAGTGGTCTGGATATGACACTAAACAATCTGATGGTGAGGTTCCAGCAATGCTGGAGCTTTGGGGAATGCGAAGTACCCCGCCATTGCCATCGTTCCCAAGTCTAACTAACAGCATACTTATGCTAAAATTAATTGTTTGAGTAAACTGAATAGCTTGAAATAGAAATGTTTTTCACAATTAAACCGTACTTACATTTAAACTGCGTGCTTATGCTTAACTAAATTATTTGAAATAGAACTGTTTTTTGACATTAAAACTGTATTTACACTTAAGTGATTTGTTACATATAACTGCTTGAATAGTTTGAAATGGAAATCTTTTTGACAATTAAACTGTGTATTCATGCTAATTGTTTTAAATAGAACAGATTATTTACATAAAAATGGATTTGGCGTTAAATAACCTACAAAGGTTGATATGCCATAAAACCCAACAAACCAACCAACATCTCATTCTTTTCCTTACTTTCTCGCTCACATTTTTTTCCTTTCTTTCTTCTCTCTTTATTTTGTTTTCTTTATTCTTTCTTTTTCCTTTTTCTACTCTCATTCTTTCTTCGTTTTTCTTTCATCTACTTCTCTTTTTCTCTTTCTTTCTCACTTTCTTTCTTTCTCTATTTTCCTCTCCTCTTTCTTTCTTCCCCTTTCTCTCTGTCATTCTAAATTTCTTGCTCACGTCTTTTCTTTCTTTCTTTCTTTCTTTCTTTCTTTCTCCCCTTGTCTAAATCATTCTTTGAATTCCACATTTCTTCCATTAATCCCTCCTTCTATTTCCATTTTATTTTTTCTTCACATTTTTTCCAATAACTTTAATCTACTAGTCTGTTCTTCCGATATTTTTTGTTTTTTCCCCCAGAGAAAAATAATTTGTATTCAGTTAAGGAAAAAATGATGATTTTCATAAAGAAAAGTATTACAATAAAATTAGATATCCCAAAAGTTGTTAAAATATTTTCATTCACTCCTGAATTCATTCGAGTTCTTTTTATATTTAATTTTTACGATTTTTTTTCTCAAAAATACTTCTATAAATAAATGCTTCAGTCTGCCTATAGGCTTGAAAAAGTGAATAGCAACAAAAAAAGGGAGTATGTGCTGTCAAATAACGCTAAACCTCCCTAAAAAAATTCAATAGACGAAAAGGAAAAGGATAGTAATAAAAAGATGAACGAAAGTGAAAGATGAGAGAAAATGAAAAAGATATATATGTGTGTGTGTCTCATATATATATATATATATATATATATATATATATATATATATATATATATATAAAATAAAAGTGAGAATATCGTATAGAAAATAGAAAGAGAGGACAGAGCCATCAAAGAGAGCATAGTGGACTTAACAGTAGTTTGTATTTCTTTATGAATATTTTTTTCATGTCTTTCATCCTTTAGCTTAAAAATAGGACTTAGAATAGCCTGCAATTTTTTCTTTCTAATTGTACAGAGGGATTTTTTTTTTTTTTTTGTTACTTTTATATTTCAATATTTGTCATTTTCCTCTTTGGAAAAAGTTTCTTCTATTAGAGAAAATTTATTTTCCCCCCTCTGGATTTCAGGTTTTTACTCCGGTTCTAAAATAGATACAACAGAATATCGATATCATTAGCTGAAGGTTATTGCTGGTCTTTCAGTACATAATACACACTCACACGCTCTCACAAAAACACATGCAGAAAGGCACACATACACGTACACACACACACACACACACACACACACACACATATGCAGACATGTAAATACACATGTATATGTGCATGTAAACTCAACACCCCACCATACAAACAATCAACAATGTATTCACACGTAATATTTTTTATTCTATCGTTTATTATAGACATGTATCTATCTATGTGTACTTGTGTGTATGTGTCTGTGTTCGGTGATGTGTTTTTACAAACCTGAAACAATATATTTTATACGTACATCTAAACATACGTAAGTTTCATCTAAAATTTTAAGTTGAGTCACTATCTCGTCAGTTATACGAAACTCCATTTTTCTTTCTTTATTATCTATTGTGCACACACACACACACACACACACACACACACACACACACACACACACACATATATATATATATATATATATATATATATATATAGACAGAGAGAGAGAGAGAGAGAGAGAGAGGGAGAGTAAGTTGGCTGACCGTAGTCAAGAGCGACCTGAAGGCTTTCTTTTCAATAGCTATTACACTGAGTTGTAGTGGAAGGCGCTACTTCTTTCGCTGGATTGCTCCACTGACTCTTGATTAATATCTTATAATGATAAGTGCTAAGCAAGAAGCAATTAATCACCATTTTTGAGTTTTTGGTATGACTCGACCAGAGTCTCTGTGTGTGTGTGTGTGTGTGTGTGTGTGTGTGTGTATGCGCGCGCGCGTGTGTGTGTGTGGGTGGGTGTCCTTCCCAAGGAATCTCTTCCTGAACTCCCATAAAACCTCAATATAGTAACCCTAACCCTAACCCTTTGGCCAATCAACTCTGGTCTATTGACTTCCTTACTCCTCCCACACCTCTCATCATCCCTCACAGACTCCCTGCTTTCCTTGAATCTCTTATGCCACTCAAAAACTGATGTTCGATTCATGCAAGATGGTCGAAAAGCAGTCTGAAGCATTCCATACGTTTCTGTGGCATTTTTTTCCAAATTTAAAACATAATTTTATTACATATCATTCTTCTAAAGTGTCCTCACGTCCAGATTGCATTTTTGAAATTCATCAGCTGTGACAATCAGGCTTTAGTAGGGTGTATTCCAATTGCTGCTATAGCTGTTCATTTGAAGCTGAAATCATAAAAAATGGTCAGTCATCGCACAAGATATATAGCAATAACCTACTGAATTTTCAAGAGTCTACGGCATTTTTAGATGCCTGTACAAAATAGTCTGGAAGCCTATTGAATGCACCACACACACACACACACACACACACATACATATATATATATATATATATATTAACATAATAGCTCGACAGGAGTTCGATTTCCCTTATAACAATTCCACAGTCATTCGCTATATATATATATATATATATATATATATATATATATATATATAGATCAAGTTACTTGAGAAGGTTGTTGGATTTGGTTTGTTTTAGTTTCTTTATTTAATGGCATATCAATCTTCGTGGGTTATTTAATCCCCAACGCATACTTGCAGAAGAAGAGTAGTGATACTATTTTACCCGCGATAGTGGGGATAAGAGATTTCATACCTTTTCCTTGGGTATTAGTCCCTATGTGAACGTAATTGCGCAACTGGAGTTTGAACTCGCTTACGCCGATGTCATAGTCCAGCACGTTAGCCACTATGCCACGGAACTCTTTTTGGTAATCTTTGAGTCACCTGCATTGCTATAAAATGGAATTACTAGGTATAGCATCTAAACGATATATTACGTTTTAGGAAAATCCTTTATTATCAGCTGATTTTTTATTGATAAGTAATATTGCAAAACGTCATCAGAAATTACTTATTTTCTTCCATTGATTTAAAAAAATAACAACAATAAAAGAAAGTTAAGAAAATATAGACTATCTGGAGAGTGATGAAACAGTCAACCACAAAATAATTGAATGTTGCAAAGTGACACAGTAATACAACAAGCACCGCTTCGTAGGAAAGGTGGTTTCCTGGGAATTATGAAAACTGCCAAATTTTGACAATACTTACAAATGGTATATTCACAGGTTAGAATCTATCACAGAAAATGAGACCCAAAATTCCATGGAAATTTCAAAAGAAAAGGGCTAACCAAATCCAGAAAACCTGGTCTAGTTTCAGTTAACAAGAAGAATTATACTTGTAAAATCGTGGATTTTGCTGTTGAAAAATCGTGTTCTGTTGCTGAAAACATGCTCTATCCAACAATCTTCTGCTATCGGTTGTTGCTTCCAAGAAAATGAAAAGAAAACATTTTCGAGCGAATATCTAACGAATATGACCAGTGGGAAAAAATAGTCCTTAGTTGCTGAAAACTTGCTCTATCCAAATTTGTAAAGTAGCCGATATTTGCTGTAATTTCTGTGTACATAAGTTGGAGGCTTCTTTTTATAGGTGTCACTTATGCTACCACCCACCTGCCGGGGGACGGTGAGCTCTTTGGCGAAAGAATTAACGGTTGCCACTTGCGTAATGTAAAGCTCTTCAAACGAATTGAGGACTTCGGTCTCCGATTGCGTAAAATGTAAGCAAAAAGAAGTTAATACGTATATGTCAAATCCCCAAGCTTGCGTTGGCACTGCTACTGACTGTGGGTTTATGTTATCAGGCTGACGTAAAGTTAGCCGGGTTTAGATCCCAGGTTGTAGCGTCTCTCGCGTCTAGCCAAACTGATAATTTGTGATACAACAAAACAGTCTGTCTGTGGATGAATATAATATATATATATATATATATAGGCGTGTAATTACCGAGTCAGGGAAAATTCCACTCAATAACTGCTCGAAATTAAGCTGTAAATAAAATTCTAAGATAAATCTACGTCGATTTCTGTATGCTTTAAAATTTGATTAATTAGAAAGACATATGACAAACAAAAATTTACTTTACATTAATAAGAAAAACAGTTTGGATACAAAATATTTTCTATTCGAAATTAGACATGAAGCTGTAGAATACACCTACTACATTTCTTCTGCCGAGTAAGATTCCCACCCATCTGATAGTGGGGCCCCAGTTCTGGAGCGTGGGGGAATGGGGAGTACACCTTTATTACTATTACTCCCATGTCCACTCTGATCCGGAGAGGTAATACCAGTTAGGGTCCAATCTATGGGTTAAACAGAACTTTTTAACCATTTAACTGGGTGCAAATAAAGGATTAATATTATATAAAATTGTTAGTACTAGCTAGCAATACTTGAACCATTTAATTGTTTGTAACCAAATTAGTTCTAACTTGTTTTTTTAAATAAAATCGCCTATAAACTATTCACTAATAATTCATATTAGTACAACCTTTTAACAACGCACGAACAAATGGCTGATGTTAAATTATCATTGTTACATCGCAATACTTGAAACCATTTAACTATGTGCATACAAGTGATCACTGGCTCGGTTAAAAATGATATATGTAATTTATGCGTATATAAATCATATATATATAGAAAATATGTATGAATAGGATTTGACATTTTATAGCTTACAATGGCTGATATGCCATAAAACCCTAGCAACCAACTTTACATTGCCCAGTCGGCTGGGGCTGTAGAATACACCTACTGCTTCTCTGCAGAGGGATAAGACCACCCCCCAACGGGTATTCTGGATATGACACTAAACAATCTGATGGTGAGGTTCCTGCAATGCTGGAGCTTTGGGGAATGCGGAGTACCCCTTTATTGCCATTGCTCCCAGGTCCACTCTGGCCCGGAGTTGTAGCACCTGATAGGGTCCTATCAATGGGTTAAATAGAACTAACAGCATTCTTATGCAAAACCGAATTGTTTGAGTAAACTGAATAGTTTGAAATAAAAATGTTTTTGACAATTAAACCGTACTTACATTTAAACTGCATGCTTATGCTTAACTGAATTATTTGAAATAGAACTGTTTTTCGACATTAAAATTGTATTTACTCTTAACTGAATTGTTACATATAACTTGTTGAATAGTTTGAAATAAATGTTTTTGACAATTAAACTGTGTACTTATGCTAAATTGAACTGTTTTAAAAAGAACAGATTATTTACATAAAAATGGATTTGGCGTTAAATAACCTACAAAGGTTGATATGCCATAAAACCCAACAAACCAAACCAACCAACCAACTTTACATAATCATCTACTAATTTTTGATTAATTTGACATAAGTCTAAAAGTTTCTGATAACTAGAGAGTTTATCGAACCAAGTTTAAGGCAAGGCCTCAGGCAGGAGTTTTCAGTGAGAATCGAACTCACTAACAAAGACCTTGTCTAGTTAGTTAACCATTAAACCAAGTTCATTCGTAATTTCATTTTTAATTATTGGTTCATTTTTTACATGAGATATTTTTAAAGCAAACTAAAAGAATTATCTCATATGTCTGGAAAAATACAGGTATGTTTGCCTAGTTTGATAGCAGACAATTTCAAATATTTTTGAGACGAATTGTTTTTATGAAATATTTTACATATAACCAGCTCGTACACTAACAAGAGAGAAATTTGAAGAGTTCTGATAGAACGAAACAGTCTGTCAGTGGATGACAATATATGCTCCCCCATGGGGGTTGAGCTCTCTGGCGAAGGAATTGCCGGCCACCGCTAGCGTAATGCAAAGCTCTTCGAAAGAATTGAGCACTCTGGTAGCCGATAGGGTATAAAAAATGTAAACAAACGGCTGCTGCTGCTGCTGCTGCTGCTAAAAATAAAAATACCTTAAAATTCCCTTAGCCAACGTGGTCCGCTTGGTGGCCGAGTAGTCGGAATCACAGTCTAACATAAAATTGGACGGGTTTCGATCCCGGCTTCGAGCGTCCTACGTGTCTAGCCACACTTAAGAGTTCTGATAGAACGAAACAGTCTGTCTGTGCATGACTATATATATATATATATATATATATAGTAAAGTTGGCGACCATAGTCGAGGGTGACCTGAAGGTTCCTTTTCAATAGCTACTACACCGAGTTGTAGGGGAGGGCACTACTCCTTTTCGTGGATTGCTCTACTTTACCCTTGATCTGTACCTTATAATGCTGAGTGTTATGCAAGGAAGGATCAAGTACCATTTTTTGAGTCTTTGACTCGACCTGAGATTGAACCCAGGATTCCTGGGTCATTGGTGAACACTCTAATATATATATATATATATATATATATATATATATATACAAGTCTATGCGTTTATATGGGTGCATATGAGTGTGTGGGAGAACATGAGCTACTTTATATACAAATATGTGTATATCTCTGCGCAGATAGATAGATAGATAGATAGATGCGTGTTCAGTTTTACATGAGTATATGTGTGCGCGTATGGTTGCAGCATTTAAGTGAATGTCTGTGAGTGCATATATATACATGTACGTGTGAATGTACAACTTTATATATATATATAACTGTGTATGGAAATATATATATATATATATATATATAATACTCTTAGTATTATATATACAAATATATATAATGTTAGTACTATTATATATATATATATATATATATATATATATATATATATATATATAAAATATTTGTATTGTTTCATATAATTGTATGTGTGCATAAACATTTACGCGAGAACTTTGTTGAGGTAAAAGGCTAAGATGTATCACAGATAAGTAATAGTATATAGGCAATTCAAACTACACTATGAGCCTTACACTTCTCTTTTTATTTTTTTTTATTTGTTTTGTATTTTTTTTTTTTTTTTTAGTGGGGGTGTCTGTTTAATTTTTTTGTGTTTAGCCAAAACTTTGTAAGCTATTGAGACGCCTTGTTGTAGCGCTATGGTTAATAAACCTATTCACCTCTCATTACTATTTCATAATGATTTTCATCTTCACTGAGTGTCCCCTATTTCCAGCCTTGTACCAAAACTAAGCTAAACATTGTAAATGATTTATCCATCTTCATTTTTTTTTCTTTTCGTCTTATCTATCATTGGTCTTTTTCTGACTTTAACATTATTTTTTTTTTCACCACTGGTTTCAATTTTTCAGAAGTTAGATTTTTCTGTCTGTGCTGCGTTCACATGATGGATGAGAGTTTTTTTTAAAAAAGAAAAAAAAACAACACACCACTTATGTTGTGACGTTGCGACAAGTGCATTTTTATTTTTAAATAAATATTTCAGGGTTTTTCCTTTTGTTTGTTTGTTTGTTTATTTGTTTGTTTGTTTGTTTGTCTGTTTGTTTGTTTTATCTGCTTTTCTTATATGTTTTATGTTCTTTTTCTTTTCTTTTTTTTTTCATTTTTGCTTCTTTCTTCCCTTTTTTTTTTTCTTTTTAGCTTCTTTTGTTCAATTCACTTTCACATTGGGAAATTCTTTGGTCAGCTTCCAGTTTTAGCAAACACATAATTCATGGCTTCCATACAAATAATCCACTTTTTTTTTTCTCAAAACTTGTCTCTTTTTTTATATTTTTATAATTCGTTAACTCAAAAGAAACCGCCACATCTTATTTTCTATTATATTTTATATGTTTTATTTCCTTTTTTTACGATTGTCTCATACATTAAGCCTGATATTCGTCTGCAGTTTCCGTTAACGCTGAGTGAACGCTATATTTTTTAAAGTTATAACTTAAACATATTTACATGAAAACAAGCGCGTAGTAACATGTGTTTTATGCAAAGCTTGTTTGATATTACATGAAAACAGTAATAGATATATGCCAGCAGTGATCGAATTAACTAGGAAGTGGAGGCTTTAAACAAAACAAATATCATAAATAGTAGTTTTAAAGGTAGGTATGGTATCCTAAATGGCTACAGCAGTGGAACGTCTAGATAAAAGACAAGAGGTTTTTATTTTTTGCTTCGTCTGAAACAATTTTACAAATTTTACAAATTTTACAAATTTTATATTGAAACTACATAAGACTATGGTGCTTGTCTTCATCATCATCATGTCGCGCCGCCAGCGCGGATATCCCTGACCCTCTCTCGCCATTTCTCCCTATCATTCATCGCCTCCGGCAGGTCTTCAGGGTTACATTCTGTGTCCTCACATAGTTGCTGTATGTAAGTTCGTGCTGGTCGTCCTACTTTTGCACATCCATATGTGGGGGTCCACAGGAGTACATCGCTTATGAGCTCGTCCTTGCTTCTCCAGCAGTGTCCCGCGTGTCTGGTTCGTCTGACTTGTATAGTTTTCGTGATGGGGGGCAAGTGTCCGTATAGTTGGAGTCTCGTGGGGTGTTGTCGCCAGGACTTGTTTAATACTGCTCTCAACATTCTTGTGTAATTTCCGTCTAGTTTCCTCTCCAGCCGCTTCGTTAGTGTCCATGTGGTGCATCCATATAGCAGTATCGACACAACCGCTGCCTGGAAGAAACTGCGTTTCATTTTATCAGTTAGGTCCGATTTCCATATGATCGAGAGCCTATCGATAGCTGTCCATGCCTTCGTCAGTCGTGTGTCGATGTCTTTTTCGGTTGATGAGACGCTACTTCCTAGGTAGGTGAATTTGTCTACTAGTTTCAGAGAGGCTCCGTCTAGTGTGGCAATGTTGCCCGTTTGAGGGTTCATTAACTGATAGAATAACTATCAATGAATAGGTGACAAATGTTTTTTTCAAATAAACTCATTCGGCCGAATGATTAGATAGCAACAGCATGCAAGTCGTGCATGTATTTATCCAACCACGTCCACCACGAGTAAAATGTGGCACAAGGCCAATTTAAGCGGAGAACAGCTGTTTTGAATTTGTAATATAATTAGGGAAGCTGGGTGATTGTTTTAGTGGTAAATTGTTTCGTAGCTAGACTTTAGGTCAATCAGAAAACAGTGGAAAGGGAGGGATATATATGAGAAAGATATTCAAAACAGAGAGAGAGAGGGAGAGGGGCACAAGGGAGAAACGAATTACCACGTGAGCGGCAGGTTCCCGAAATCTTGGTCAGGATATCAGCAGCTGCTCAAGTTAAAGATTGATGAGTATCAGCAGCAAACTTACCGGTGGTTGAGATTGACTGAAAGAAGCTCTACGGATGTTTCGTTGGAGTGGACGCGGGATAGAAAACAGAAAAAGAAAGTTATTTGAACACCGGCCGCAGAGATGTAAAGACGGAACCCCAAGCAATCACATGGGAGACCTACAACAGAAAACGAGAAAAATAATATCAAGGCCTGTGTCAACATTCCTTCTCTTCTCTCGACGGTTTATTTCTCTCTGTTAACCTTATGGGGTCGACTCTTTTTTATATTCAGAATTTCTCTTCTCGAAGACTACTTAGTAGTAGTGAATAAGCTTTTATATCATCGAGCTAAGACGGTGTTTTGTGTGCTCGTCACTTTTTCTGATGGCGAGGTTACCACAGGGTTCAACCAGAACTTTAGGCGGAGCGCTACAAGAGTCTGCTTAGAATCGTGGTGGTATAAATATCTATGTGGTATTGTGGTATAGCAAGCGTCTATTTAGCGCTGTATCATTACAAATGTCTATTTGGTGTCGTGTTATTACAAAGTCAGATATCTCTTCTCCTACTCTGATTGCGTAACAACGGCTAAAGAACCTAGTCTGCTATACTATTTATCTCTAACTCAGGCGGGGTGTGAAGAACAGATGGATTCATGCCTTTCCGAAGATCATTAGCGCGAAGTGAAACGCAAACAGTCTCATTTGACTTCCGGTCACCGATTGCATTATCTATTACGCTAAGCACGCCATCTCTAAATCATTTATTAGAAAGAAAAGGAAGCTAACGGCTTTTATGATTCTCTTGAACAATTTCTCGTGGGGTCTCAGACGGTTATGGCTGAAATAGAACGAGGTACTATTTACCAACCCCTCCGCTCGGGCAGGATACGACACAAGGTCAATTGTTAAGTTTAACAGGTTTTGAATTCAGAGTTTTCCTTCTCCTAGACTAGTTGCCTCACCAAGGCTGAAGAACCTAGTCCGTCCTACTATTTACCCATAGTTGGAGGGAGAATAAGGGGGTTCATACCTTTCCCAAGGGTATTTGTCCGAAAGTGAACGTAATAGCGCGACTGGAGTACGAACTCGTGTACTACGATTCCGCAGTCCATCGCTTTAACCATTACACCACGAGGACACCCCTGAAATAGAACGAGGTACTGGTTTAAAAAGGTTAGGTTAACGCGAGAAAAGAACACAGTTAAAAAAACTGAATAACTTAAAAACATTTTTATATATACACTAATGTAACAAGAGTGGGACTTAGAGGTGAATTAGTTGTAATTTTTTGGTTTGTTGTTATTAATTACTTTGTTTGTTGGTTTGTTGTGGGAAGAGCATCCTGGCTCTACCTCTGAATCGAGCGAAAGGTTTAAATCTTTGTAAAGTCTCTTTTTATATCAAAATAATGCGTTCCCTACTAAGTTCAGGATTTGAAATCTTAAAACTAACCCGATTCCAATTTTAACGGGAAAGTAGTTGCAACTCTCTGGTGGAGATCATTACAAGGTGATCGCATATTACGATACTCAGCGTTTTTTGTTTTTGTTTTTTTGTTTTTGTTTTTAGATGCGGCCATCTTTTAATTGATTCATATTTTCACTATCTTAACTTCTTTGATGCCTTGAATCTAGTAGTTGTCGACAGCCCAATCTGCAATGGTAGTATTCTTGTTGAACGTATTAAAGGCACGAATACATCACCGAGAACTTCAGTAGCCAAAAAGATAACCGGCCCAAGATCTTCGATTCCTCAAAAAAGCCAGTCTGATAAAATTTATAAGCGAAGAAAACATTGATTTTGGAAGGAAGAATAGATTTGGTAAATTTTATTTATTTTATATATCTCAAAACGATTAGTAACTTACAAACTATATAACTTTTACGAAATTATTTCATACGTTGAATTAAAAAAAATAACATTAAAAAAAAATCTACAAAGTACGGCGTCCGTACGAGTCTTTGGTTTTAAATATAGTAAACAAAATATTTTTCTTTGTGGAATTATCTTTTTAAAAAAAAAAATGAAAATTAGTCAGTGGCGATTTCATTAACGAAAATAGATTAATTGTACGACAGAAGAGGGAAAATCGATGTATGACTATGACAACAAAAAAGGAAAAAAATAACACAAACAAAAACATTGTATCCAAAATTTTGAGTTACGATTAGTTTTAAAGGAAACCACGCATTTTAATACCTAATTAACGAAAGATTCGAAAAAATTCGATAATTAGCCGATTCGAAGGGATTACTTTAGAAAAAACGACGCTTTTTGTGAGCGCGAGTTTCTGAACACGCTTAAAAATATTACTTTAATAGGTGATAAAAATTATATATGTATGCATGCCACTAATGCGACTAGTAAAAAGAAATATTACATTCCGTATTATCTATTATCTGCCAATCTTTACAATTTCCTTTCCTTCTTGGGTAACACTTTATAAATAAGGTAACATATAAAACACAATGTATATATATATATATATATATATATAACCTTTCTGAACACCTGATAAATTAAGTAATGTATAAAACATAATATATATATATATATATATATATATATATATATATACTATAAATGACATCAACACGAGATTAGCTAAGGCATGGCAGCTATCGATAGGCTCTAGGCCAAACGGAAGTCAGACCTATCCGTTAAAATAAAATGCAGTTTTTTCCAAGCAGTGGTCGTGTCAATACTACTAAATGGATACACCACATGGACGCTGACAAACCGTATAAAGAAAAAGCTTGACGACAATTCCACGAGAATGCTATGAGCTGTATGGAACAAATCTTGGAGACAAAATCCCACAAAGCACCTGGATATATATATATATATATATATATATATTAATTCTATAGAAATTAATACCATTTATTGATTTTCAGAAGTGAAAATAAGTAACCGTAGAGTACAAAAAAATGCATTATCTTCATTTAGTACTTTGTATAATACCCTTTATTCACTTCAACAGCCACTAATCTCTTCCTGTAGTTCTCAATAAATTTCTTGTAATAATAAGTATTTTGTACCATTTTTCCTGGTATATTGTCTTCTTTGGGGATTTTTATAAGCTCTGAAAAGTCCGGCTTGTTCCTACGTTTTGTAAAAGAATAAACTGTACTTCAACAGCAATAGGGAATTGGTGAGAGCTTTTGTAGAAAGGAAACGAACGACTTTAAGTGCAACAAAATTTATATACAACAACAACAACAACAACAACAACAATAAACAGGGTTTTACACCAAATGGAACAAACAACGAATGTGTAAGTGTTCAAAAAAGAGTTCAAGATTCCGATAGGTGGTAAGGTTTTGTAAGGTTTGTAAGATTTAGTTGTAAGGTTGTTATAAGGTAAAGTTATAAGGTAAAGGTGTAAGATAAAGTATGGTTAGGTCTATTATGTGAAGGTTGTAAGGTTGTAAGCTTTTGTGAAGGTTTGCTGATAAAATGCCTGCTGTAACTTAACTGTGTGTCCTGTTCCTTTTAACTCAGCACGTGCGTTCGTTGCTCTTGGCTACTGGCTGGTGGAAGAATGTACCAAATACGTTTGCCGTCAGGGGCTGCTACGAATGGACCTGTTGCTAACAGCGGTGGGAGTGGCAAAAAGAGGAAGAATCTCCTGTGGAGCTCTTTTTTATAATAGACGTCACGTGACCCCAAAGGGGCTGTTGATATTCGGTGAAACAGGATCACCGGTTCCTTAAAAAAAAATTTCTACACTTCAGATTATTGATGTTTGTTGGTACTCTTTTTCAGAATTGAATTTTCAAAAATTGCCACCAGTTCACAATGGGATTCAAATCCGGGTACTGACAAAACATTAACATTATTTTTAGACAACCACTTCTTCGTAGATTTAGCTGTATGCTTGGGATCATTATCCTGCTGGAAAATGTAATCAGAAGGTAGCTCACGACTCTAAACAAAAGGCATCAAATTCTCTTTCAAGATCTGTTAACACTTTTGGGCATTCATCATATCGTCTATTACTGCCCACACCTTTCGCTGAAAATCAAATAATTAAAATGCCACCGCCAAATTTGACAGTTAGTACCGTGTTCTTTGGCGAGTACGCTTCACCATCTTTCCTTCACACATGATTTCAATAATTAAAAATACTCAATTTTAGTTTCATCAGTCCATAATACTCTTTCCCAAAACGAATTTTTCTTTTCCTTATGCTGTCTTACGAATTTCAACCTTGCATCTCTATGTCGTTTCAATAGGAAAGAAGTTTTCTTTGGTCTCAATGACTTTAGACCATTCCTCAGCATTTCGTTACTTATTGCTCGTTTGGTTACATAACATTCTGATGAACACAATTCTTTCTGCAGCTCCACACGTTGTATTTTGGTTAATCAGGCGTCCTAATTTTCTTGATGATCTAGTAGAAATCTTTCGTGGAGCACCTGTTTTGTTTTGTTTTTGTTTTCAAAAATGTTACGTCTTTTAAACCTTGCAATGAATGAACTAATCGTAGTAAAAGGAATATTCAGGTTTCTTGAGATATTTCTATAACATTGTTCATCTTAACAATCAGAGCCTTTTGTGAATAATTCAATTCTTAACCCCTTGCCATGATCAGAACCTTCTCATACGACATGCAATTGCAGAAAGTTTCAGTGCGAATTTTCAGACTTACTATGGTTACTGAAAACTTAATTTCAACATTCCAGAAGGCTATGGGTACTGATAGCTTTATTGGTGCCCGTGGTGTAATGGTTATCGTTGTAGGAAATGGATACGGCGACACGAGTTCAAATCCTGGACGAGACCGATTTAATTTCACATAGGACTGATACCCTTGGGAAAGGTATGAATCCAATTATTCTCCCATCCAGCTATAAGTAAATAGTATGGCAGACTGGGTTCTTCAGCCTTGGTAAGGCAACTAGTCTAGGAGAAGGAAAACTCTGAATTCAAACCTGTTAAACTCCGCTTAAAATGTGACCTTGTGTCATATCCAGCCCGTACGGAGGGGTTAGTAAATATAGATAGCATAATTGGAATAATCTAGGAAAATATTGCAACGATGTCCTGTAAGATTACTTGAAAAAGAAATAAGTAAAAGTAAAGTTGGCGACCTTAATCGACGGTGACCCGAAGGCTCCCTTTTCAATAGATACTACACCGAGGTGTAGGGGAGTGCATTACTCCATTCCCAGGATCGCTTCACTTTACCCTTGATCCTCACCTTATAGTGCTAAGTGTTAAGCAAGGCGGCATCGAGTCCAATTTATTGAGTCTTTGGTATGACTCGACCTGGGATTGAACCCCGGTCTCCCAGGTCATTGGCGAACACTCTACTCATTAGACCAATGGCCCGGTTGAAAATGAATAAATAGAATATATGCCATTAATTTCTGTAAAATTTATTGTAACCTAAGTTTATAAACACATATTACTAGAATATATCCTTATACAATAAATGTATATAAAAACTTTGTTCAGGCTATGTTTGAAAGATGAATATGAAGATGTTCAAATGTACGAATATTTCTTTCACCCCACTGAATATATAACCTCTCTGATACCAATTTCACCAAATATAACTACAATTTGCCCAGTCTGCTGAAGCTGTAGAATACACCGACTGAACCTCTGCAGAGGGATAACCGCCACCAACGAGTGTCCTGATATGACGCTCAGTAATCTGATAGTGAGGTTCCAGTAATGCTGGAGCTTTGGGGAATGCAGAGTACCCCTCTGTTGCCATCACACCCTGGTGCACTCTGGAACGGAGTGGTAGCACCTGATAGGGTCCTATCTCTGGGTTAAATAGAACTAAACTGTGTACTTATACTAAACAGAATTGTTTGAAATAGGACTGTTTTTATAATTTATACTGCAGACTAATGCTAAACTGAATTGTTCAATATAGAACTGTTTTGCTGAACTGGATTTTGGAAATAGAACTGTTTTTGTATGCTTAACTGAATTTTCTGAAATAGAACTGTTTTGACATTTAACTGTGTGTAAACAAAAAAATATACTTATGCTAAACTGAATGGTTTTAATTAGAACTGTTTGACTAAACTGAATAAATTGAAATAGAAATTTTCTTTTAAATATAAACTTTGTACTTATGCTAAACTAAATTGTTTGAATGTATTTGAATAAAAATAGATTTGGCATTAAATATCTTACAAAGGTTGATATGCCATAAAACCTAAACAAACAAACAAACAAAATATAACTAAAACACATCGTAATGACACAGAAAAATTCACATTTGCTGAAATACAAAAGTCCTCAGCAATAAAATCAACATAAATAAAGAAATAAAAACGAGGAAACCGACAAATCCTCGAAGCTATTAGCGTCAAAAATAAACAAACATAAATAAAACCGCATTCAACGCTGGCTTTAATGTAGAAAAATATTCTGAAAACAATCAATCCATATGATCGAAAGTGCTTAAGAGTAGAACTCAGGGCAATTTCTCCACTAGTTTGACCCTGATAGAAAAAAATTAGCTTGAAAGCTAGAGAAAAAAAACATAAGGTCAAAAATAGGAAACTTCCATGGCCTTTAATCCATCTTGTAAACACACACACACATACACACACACAAAGACATCTAATTGATCTGATGAAGTCCTGTTAATTTTTTTTCGTGTTTTTGAAAATTTCAAAAATGCGTAACAGGATGGAAATAAATTTATAATCCTTTGTGATTGGTTTCGTTGTTTTTTTCTTAATGAAATTATTGCTCTGTATAATTGGTACATTGAGCTCTTTACCAGGAAGATTTAAATATTCATTCACGAATAATTTCTTGTCCTGATGGAATTACTCCTAACTCCGGTTTAACTGGACTAAGTATTCTATATATATATATATATATATATATATATATATATATATATATATATATATGAAGTAGTAAAACCTACAGGGTCAGACCAATCCACCAAGGTTTCACAAACGGGATCGTCAGGAAAAAGCTGAGTCTGATTTATCCTAATGATCCTGTTGGTAAAACTCCGGTAGGTTGGTCTGACTCTGTAGGTTTTACCATTTTATATTCACTATACTTTGTATATCGGGGACTTTTTACGTTTAGCTTAGTTGATTCGGTTGGTGTTTTTCTTTTGACTAGGCATCACAGCTCGATTTGATTATTTTCAAATAGTACGGGTGCCGTTACTCTTTTCTTTTTTTTATAGACTTTTTTCCAGATATTAATTTGTACAATCTTTATTTGCAAATTACATCATCTGGGCTTTTTCACACTATCAGAATCTTATTGGTAAATTATATATATATATATATATATATATATATATATATATATATATATATATATATATATCATTGGCAATAAATAAGAACACCACAACAATTCTTTCTTTAAAAATCAGTGAGTTTGTGGTTCTGTAATCATATATCCTTTTAATCTCCTTGTAGACCACCTAAGAATAAACGGAAGTCTTTTGTAACTTACTTGAAGCATTGCAAAAACTATTTTATTTTATTGTGTTGAATTAATTTAGAGGGATAATGCAAGGTGAAATAATTATTTGAGTCTAATTAATTTCAAAGTAAACTTCATCAACAGACTTTTTTTTTAATCAATGAACACGATGTTCAAATTTTTTAACGTTGTGAACATGGTGTCACGTGGGGGTGTTAGAACGCCATGTTGTGTGCTGCAATCATGGTGCCATGAGGGGTACTTAAACGCCATGCGGAAAATATGTGACTTCCGTTGTCCTAATCAATTTTATTTTATTTCATTTTATTTTTATTTTATTTTTATTTATTTTTTAAATTTAAATCTATATCTAAAATGCGCATATAAAGTGATGATATATTCAGTATTTAATTCTAACCTACTGTTAATCTGAGGTTGTAACTTGGCTATTAATAAGTAATACTGGTGTTGGTAATCTCAGAATTAAGGAGGCTTTCTCTTTACAACGTTCAAAAAAATTTGAACATCCAGCATGGTATTCAATTAAAAAAATGTCTGACGATGAAGTTTTACTTCGAAATTAATTAAACTCAAATACTCATTATTTCGCATTTAGTTTTTTAAATCTTCTTTGTCAGTCAAATTCCATTTCGAAGAGAATTATTTAAAAAAATGTCTACCACAATGACAAATTCCATTGATTATTTGAAAGGTTTCAATTAAAACACCGCTCATTCTTCTTTTAATGAAGTATTTACTCATAATTATCTTAATATTTCCCTGTAACAGTAAGTTTTATCCCTCTTCTATGTATATCTTCCAAAATCATTAATTCCTTCCAATTTTAATGGCTTGACACTAGAACCCAGACCTGAGTACAATATTTCACGTTAGGTCATTTTAGGGTTATATATATATACAGAGTGGAACGATAAAATTGTCGTTCGAAAAAAACAACACTACAGCTTTATTTTAAAACTTTTATTGAAAAAATCAATTCACGTAACTTGATTATATAGTAGAGCTGACATCTATATGCCTCGATACGGATCCGGAACTGGGAGCATACCTTTTCCAAAAGCGCAGGCGGGAGCTCGGTGAATACTCGGTGGATTGCGGCGGTCAGGCTGGCTTTGGTGTTGTGGGTGGTCATGTTGGTGATGTTCTGGACGTATGACCAAACAAAGTAGTCCAGCGGGTTCAGGTCGGGGGAGGAGGGGGCCAGTGAGAGAAGGGTAAAAAATCATAGCACTTCTTCTGAAGCCAAGCCTGGGTCTCTTTGGACTTGTGGGCCGGCGTCAAGTCCTGCTGCCACACCCAGGGTCTGCCACCGGCCACCTGATTGTACCAGGGGATCACCACACTCTTCAGCATATCCAGGTACACTTTGGTGTTGACTTTCAAGCCGACTTCAGATATGTGAGATGGCATGATGTGGGCCTCACTTGAAACCAAACCAAAGACGATAACCGTATCCGGAAACTTTGTTGAGCTGTGCCCTCAAGCGTTGAACCGTCCGGATTTGCATTTTGAGGGTGCTGGGAATGGCCCGGTTGTCATAACTTGGATCGGTAGAGAGCATGAGTGGTACAGCGGCGCATATCCGATCTCGCTCGTTGGGCATTGTGTCACTTTCAGACATGATAGAAGGCTCCTATTGCTCTTGTGATTTGTACACAATGGCCAACTAGTAGATGGTCTGCAACAAAAAAAGAAAACCAGTTTTCATTAAACGGAAATGGAATCATATCGTCTTTTCTAGGGCGACAATTTTATCGTTCCACCCTGTATCTTTAAATACCCCTGCTCAGGCCCAATCCCACTGTCTGGAACGGGCAGCAGGTGGCATAAGCCTCCATGTCAGCGCAGACGAAACAGAGTTCGTGTGCTTTAATCAAAGCGGTAGCATATCCATACTAAATGATAGATCTCTTAAAATTGTGGACAAGTTCTGCAATATCGGAAGGGACTTCTCATCTATCAAAAATGACATCAACGTGCGACTAGCGAAGGCTTGGACAACTATCGACAAACTATTTTTCATATAGAAATCAGACCTAAAAGATAAAATGAAGCGCAGTTTTTTTTTTCCAATCAGCAGTTGTGTCAATACTTCTGTATGGATGTACCACATGGACGCTGACAAAGCCTATGTAGAGAGAGCTTGACGGAAATTGCACAAGAATGCTTCGAGTTGTATTGAACAATTCATGGAGGCAGCATCCCACAAAACAGCAGCTGTACAGACACCTACAATCCTTCTCGAAAACTATCCAAATCAAACGAACAAGACAAGCGGGACCCTTGTGAGTTAGGGCAAACTTATAAGCGATGAATTCCAGTGGACCCTTCACACAGACGAGCAAGGATAGGGCGACCAGCGAGAACCTATCTACAACAGCTCTGTCCTGATACATGATGTAGTATGGAAGACCTACCGAGAGCGATGGATGATTGGGACGAGTGGCGGGAGACGGTCAGGGAAATCCGTGCTAGCGACACGCAATGATGATGAGGATGATATCTTTAAAAAAAAACATTTGGCTCCCGTGAAATGATTTTCTTACTATCCAGCCAATCATTGTATTCGAGCTCGATGCAAGAAACAAAATTTGATTGTCAGCTTTACATGTGTCATCAAACCCAACACCTAGATCATATTCCTCATTAATTTTCTTGATTTCCCTGTTGCTAATTTTATATTTAACTCGAATATTTCTGGATCTAATATATTGTACTTAACATCTTTCTGGGGGTGTCCTCGTGGTGTAATGGTTAAAGCATGGACTGCGGAATCGTCGTACGCGAGTTCGTACCCCAGTTGCGCCATTACATTCACTTTCGGGAAAGGTATAAACCCCCTTATCCTCCCAGCTACGGGTTAAATAGTACCACTACTTTTCTTCTAGGAGAATGGCTTTGGCATTAAATAACCTACAAAGGTTGATATGCCATAAAAACAAAGAAACCAAACCTTAACATTTTTCTATATTGAATTTTAATTTTCAAGTATTTTCTCAATCTGAGAATTTATTCTGATCCATCTCCCATTTCTTTTGATAATGTTCCAACAAATAATCTGACATAATTACTTATATTTGTAGTTCTGGTTTTGTATCATGAGATAAATCATTTATGAATACTAAAAACAACGAAAGTCTCAGTACACGTCTCTGAAGAATACTCTGATGCAGAATAATTTTTAGCATTTTTTACTTTCCATTCGTGAAAAAATATCTTACAATATTTACCATTTTTTATCGAAAATTTTTCATTTTTACCCACGAAAGTTTATATCCCATAAAACTAATTAACCGAATAGAAACAGAAATTTGCGTTTATTATATAGGTGTACATTAATACCATATTTGTCAATCTTATTCTCTATATCGATTTTATCTGAGAATTTATCAGCTCATAAGACTGGTTGTCTATATACAACACTTTTAATGTTTCTATTTGATTTTCTCTATTTGTTTTCTTTTTTCTTTTTTCTTTTTTTTATTTAAAATATAAAACTGTTAGAAATAAGAAAAGTTTCGTTTCTCTTGGTAAGATATGGCTTGTAAAATGTTGGGTTTATATATTTACAAATTTTAAGATAACTTAGAAAGCCTCCTCTCTCTCTCTCTCTCTCTCTCTATATATATATATATATATATATATATATATATATATATAGCGGCTATCCTGTATTGAGATGATTCTCAAACGCTATCAGAACTGTTAGACTAGGCACCTTACTTGGATAGAGGATGTCCAGTTACCTAAGTAGCTGTTTTACAGTGAGTTACAACATGGTAAACGTCCGAAACATAAACCTAAAAAACGTTTTAAGGATATTGTCAAAAACAACCTCTGGACGCTTTGCGTATATCTTGGACAATAGGAGCAAATGACGGAAAATCGATCAATTTGGGAAAAAATTTACGATGATTTTAAGATATATGTAGCACAGAGAATCTGACACTCCATCCTGAAACAAGCACTTCGGAAACAGAACTTGACCTTGGTCGTCCCGGATGCTTTTTAGCCGAAACATATTTGTTACATCTTCCGTTGTGTCTTTTTACTCTACAACCAGACAGGATAGTTGGATGATTTTACAAGGGTTATCTCACAGCAACAAAGAGGCAATTTTTGTTATTTGACAAAGTACGTAGCAAAGCAGGTCTAAAGAGTCATATGAGAGGGCATGGTATTAATTTCAACTCTAACCATAATTATCTTACTTGTCTCATTAGTAACAAGGCTTGCATAAGGAATTGGACCGGAAAAATCACAATGGCTTTTGTAGAATTGAGGAGATGGCCTTCTTCTATAAAGCAGTTGCAGTCATTATATATATATTTATAACGATAGTCATGAGTAAAATAGTAAGATAGATTGGGCTCCCTAGTTTTTGGTAGAATGACCGGTCTAGGAGAAAGAAAAACTTTGAATTCAAAACCTTATCAGTGTTGTTTAGGAGAATCTATGGTATGTGCCATTCAACTGTTATCAGCTTTGTCAAGAAGTTTGTCTAGTTCATATATTTAACCTAACTGCTGGGCTCTCATACGTCAAGACTGACCGAAGAGTTCATTATATATATATATATATATATATATATATATATATATATAACAACCCCTATGTACGAGCAGGATATGGTACAAGGTAATTTCTAAGTGGTGTTTAACAGGTTTGAATTCAGACTTTTTCTTCTCTGAGACTGGTTTCCATATCAAAGTTAAAGAAACCATAATATATATATATATATATATATATATATATATATATATATATATGCGCGCGCGCGCGTGTGTGTGTGTGTGCGTGTGTGTGTGTGTGTGTGTGTGTGTAATCCGAGGAAAATAGTCTAAGGGTTAGACTATTAAGTAATAATACAAAGTGAATTGGAATCTACAGTTGAGTGTTCCATTTCAACGGCTATCAAATATACAATTAATTTCAGATTAAAAATATATCGACACTCACGTGCAGAGCTTGAACATTTTTTTTATAAATTTAAAGAAAAAAATTCAATTCAGCAGTTCCATAATAGATTTATTTTAGGTGTACAAAAATGGCCTTCATCAGATGGAATTAAATATATTCATGTTTTCAATACGATGTAGACACCTCTACCTTGCTTCCAGCGTGAAGAAGAAAAATATATATAATTTTATTCGTTGGAAATATCATTATATGTTAAGAGATATAATGTTAATGCTTCCCTTTTTTATTTTAAAGAACCGTTACTTATAATTTAAATTACTACTGATTTTTTTAAAAACCAGTGAATATCCAAAGGTATTACTAGTGAGTTGAGTTTAATTAAATAAAGTATTAATAAAATAAAGATAATATTTGATTCCTAATTTTCTATGAAATTAATATCTGTTTTAAATATTCCATAATATAGTCTATGAGGTCTAGAAAATTAATATTAATATTAATTTAACTAAATGTCTATTTAGGAAACATATCGTAACTAACTCCTCTTTATTTATATTAGGAAGATTTATCATTTAATCTTTTTGATGAGTAATGGATTAATATTGTAACAGATATTGGATTAAAGTATCTAAGAAATCTTAATTTTTTATATAAATACTAAATCAAATAGCAATTTCAGATATGAATTTATTTAATCGAGTTGCTATGAATTTTTCGATCTATATCAAGATGTAGTATATATGGTAGTTCCTCCTGACATTTAAGGCTATAGTGTCAAGTTTGAATCTTTTTTCATATATGCATATATATCAAATTATTATCCTATTTTTTAAAAGACGTATATTTATATTCTCTTTTTTATATATAAAAATGAATATATTCGTTAAGACAGATATTTTATTCAAATCATTTAATCAATTTGTGATTATACATTAATGTTTCCAAATTAGAATTTATTTGTAAGTTATTTAATTATAAGTTAAAGTTAAATATATTTAATATAATTAAGATATGTATTTGATTTATACAAAAAAGTTATTTCTTTGTCTACATTTAATTATAAATTCTTTCCTAGTATTTAGCAAGTTCCAATCTTTATATTTCAGTATACATATTTTCTTATCTATGCATTAATTACATCTACCTTGTAAACTGTTTGCAGAGGTAGAAAATTTAATTATTTTCCAACTTATAGTAGGTGTTAATCTTAGTTCTTTCAAATGCCAGTTGTATTTACATAGGACAGTTTAATTTTTTAAAGTTTGATTTTTAAAAGATTCCAATATATCCAAGTTTCCATTTTAAACTGGTAATACCTATGTACGTTTTTTTTTTTTGTTTTTTTTTTTGTTTTTGTGTTAGCTTCTTTGGTTGAGATATTAGTTTGATATAGGATATGATTTAGGTTACGTTTATTCCCTCAGGGACATTCATTTTTTATTTAATTTTCACTCTGTAGTTCACTACCACTGCAAAATCCACCAGAATTTTTTTTTTCTTGTTATTGCTAGATCTAGTATTCTAGCCTGAATTTAGTGATATGTTGGTATTTCAAAGTCCAAAAAAAATTTATGCATCTTATTCTATGGGACGTATTCTGATTAGTGGAATTTTATTATTATTTATTCCCTTTTGAGAGTTTTTCACACAAGCGTTAGCGGATGGTTTCTCACAAGAGTTTGAGTTACAACATGTCTCCAGGACGCTTCTCAGTGTTTTGGCCGATCTCAGAAATGCTGTAGTTAGGATGGTATCCACTCGTCCACTTATTTCCAAGTCCTCCAGTCCTTGTACTAATCCTTTGGTGACTATACCTAGAGCACCAATTACAATTGGTATTATCGTCACTTTCATGTTCCACAGCTTTTTCAATTCCCTTGGCAAGATCCAAGTACTTATCCCTCTTTTCACATTCTTTCAATTTTACTCTGTAGTCAGCCGGGACCGCAAAGTCCACAATTCTGCAAGTTCTAATTTTTTTTTTCTTTTTTTGGTGGGGGGGATTATGGTAAGATCTGGTCGTCTGACCAAGATTAAGTGATCTGTTTGCATGTCAAAATCGCAGAGGAGCTCGTGTGTCTCATTTTCCAGGACAAATTCTGGATTGTGCATATACTAGTTGTCTGTATGTTCAAATTTAAATTCCTTGCACAGTTCCCTGTAGATCACCTTTTCTACCCAGTCGTGTCTAATCTTATACTCTTTCTGTTCTAATTTGCTGCATTCACTTATTATGGGATTGATCGTTTCGTCTCTATCACCACATAACCTACATCTACTGTTTTATTGCGTCTTCCTTTGTGAAACCATATTATTACTTGCAGGGTATTGGGGCTTAGCAGAAATATTTGAAACTATGAAACCACTCAAAGAAATGTTAATTAGTAAATAGGAATTGTTACTTCATATCATATAACTGTGTATATATTATTAGCGTTAAGTGGTAATACTTCAAAACATACAACTGTATGCAAATCAATCGAACATTTACAGAAGAATCAAATTTCGACATGCTATGAAACAAATAAACCAAACCATCTATATCTTTCCTCATGTATCTTTACCTTCTCTCTGCAAGTTGTCTCTATCAATTTTAATCCATCTGCATTTATTTGTCTACTACTCATTCTCTTTTTTTTTTTGTTCCTCCCAATATGCATTCCTTTATCTCTATAACAGTCAACTTTTCAATCTTATTATCTCTCTCTCTCTCTCTCTCTTTGTCCCTCTCTCACTTACACGCACACACCCTCACACACAATTATGTCTATCTACCAGGCTTCTTATTCTTAATCACTTATAGAGGTTTGGTTTGGTTTCTTTGTTTAATGGCATATCAACGCTTGGAGGTTATTTAATACCAAAGCTATTCTCCTCGAAGAACAGTAGTGGTGCTATTTAACCCATAGCTGGGAGGATAAGGGGGTTCATACCTTACCCAAGGGTATTTGCCCGAAAGTGAACGTAATAGCGCGACTGGAGTACGAACTCGCATACTACGATTCCGCAGTCCATCGTTTTAACCATTACACCACGAGGTTCATTTGTTCATTTAATATGGAGAAGTGGTTATAAATCTACAAACTTTTATACATTCACAAACTTTGATTTATTCTACACAAATATCTCAAAGCGATCTGACTCTACATTTTTTTAGTTTTAACTGAAAATCTAAATAGTTATCAAATTCTATGTGCCATGTCAAGAAGGAGTGTTCAACTTGCAAGACACCCTACTTCCAATAACAATCTTGTCTTGCTTTAAAAAATGATTTAGTTAACACTGACAACTAAGTTTTGAAGGACAGAATCGAATTTTTTACAATTTGGCTCGAATTTAAACTCCATTTACTTTTTTATTTTTTTTTTATTTTCTTTTTGTTTCAGTTTTCTCTCTCGATTTTAAATAGAATTTATATAATCGTGTATATTAATAAGGGAGAGATGAGGGTGATATAACTGTTACTGGCGCGGAAAATAGTATCGGTTCAAATTCTGAACGAATCAGTTAATGTTTCCTTTGGACTAGTTGTTTACTAAGATGTTTGCTTAAATGTGGTACAAGGCCGTATGATTGTGGCCCCCAGTAAGACACGAATGCACTCGTGAAGGTTTGCTTGTCAAGCTTTCGAACCGTTACACTACCCGAGGAACCCTCATTCCTTCCAACCAAAGCCTCTTAGAATTTCTTGAATAAGGGGGTTTTCCTCTAAGCTATATATTTATACAGTAGAACAAAACGGACTCTCTATTCTGGTGGGCAACCAGTCCCGAAGAAGTGCAACATCAAAGAGGTTGGGGCTATCCGGCCCGTAAAAAAATCACTATTTACAGGTACGATGAGACTGTATCTCTGTACTCCTGAAGAAGTCTGACAATTTTAAGAGTGCATATATGTATATAAATATTTTGTATATACGTGATGCATACGATAAGTTTCCTGACTTTTTTCGTATGGACACTTTTATTGATAGTAGACACATGAAACTATAGTTCCCTTCGAAGTAATCTCCTCCGGCTGCAATCCACTTGTTGCACCGTTCCAACAACTTCTGAAAAGCCCCGTGGAAGTCGTCATGTGTAAGCGTGTCAATGACCTTCGTCACAGCCTCTTTCATCTCCTCAATTGTCTCATAACGACAGCCTCTGAGCTTAGGGAATAACCAAAAGTCACAGGGAGCAAGGTCAGGACTACAGGGAGGCTGAGGAACTGTCTTGATGCCCATCTTGGTTAAATACTCAGTGACAAGGATGGAGATGTGGACTGGTGCATTGTCCTGGTAGAAATGCCACTGACTCGATTTGAAGAGAGCTGGCTTATTCCCTAGGAATCTCTTCCTGAACTCCCTTAAAACTTCAATATAGTAACCTTAACCCTAACCCTTTGGCCAATCAACTCTAGTGTATTGATTTCCTTACTCCTCCCACGCCTCTCCTCATCCCTCACAGACTCCCTGCCTTCCTTGAACCTCTTATGCCACTCAAAAACTGATGCTCGATTCATGCAAGATGCTCCAAAAGCAGTCTGAAGCATTCCATACGTTTCTGTGGTATTTTTTCCAAGTTTAAAACACAATTTTATTGCATATTGTTCTTCTAAAGTGTCCCCACGTCCAGATTGCATTTTTGAAATTCGCCAGCTGTGACAATCAGGCTTTAGTAGGGTGTATTCCAATTGCTACTGTAGCTGTTCATTTGAATCTGAAATCATAAAAATTGGTCAGTCATCTCATAAGATGTATAGCAATAACCTACTAAATTTTCAAGAGTCTAGGACAATTTTAAATGCCCATGCGAAAAAAGTCTGTAAACTTATCGTATGCACCTCGTATGTGAATGTCTGCTTCTTTGTAAATGTTCATTTTTCTATGATTATATCACTATCATACAATCGCGTTCATACGCATGACTAAACACACACACACACACACACACACACACACACAGAAAGAATTTATACATAATCTTAATGCTATGCAAGCATTCGGAGAATTCGAACATGAAAAACGTTTATTAACCTAACTCTTCAAAGAAGTCCCCTACTCGGCTCACAAGAAGTATGCGTTTACCTATACCCACCGCCACTAGCAGGGTATAATACAATGTAATTTTCAAGATAGTTCAGCTAGATTAGTTGGGTAATTAAGTCTAACGAACTCAGCCTGTCCTACAATTTACTAAAAGCAGGAGTAGCAGAGATAGATTCATGCCTTTTTCAAGAGCATTAGCACAAAGTGGAACGCAAACTGCTTCGTCCAGGTTTTTGAACTTAGTTCCCAGATTCCATCTCCTACGACGATAACCGTTACGCTATGAATGTCTAACAATGTGTAGCACACTATTCACATTTCTCAAACTATATATTTTCATCTGTGTATTCACGGTCAAGTTTTCAAATAAAACGTTGGGAACCTTTGCATACACCAAATCTATACAAACATATTTTACGTACTTATAGATTTTGAGTGCAGTGTATACATTGTCAGGGGGATTAGGATGATTCGTTGAGTAAAATATTTTTCCATCAGTGTCACCTCTATACCTATTTATTTACGTATATAAAAAGATATAGATGTTAAGAAAGAAAGAAAGAAAGAAAGAAAGAAAGGCCAAGATAGATAGATAGATAGATAGATAGATAGATAGATAGATAATGAACAGACTTAGATTGGAAAATAATCAGTTAAAAGCACCTCACGGCCCAACAGTAACTTAAAAACAATGAAATTATTCTCTTCAGTTTCGATTTTGCTCAACTTTTGACTGCTTATAATATAATGAATTACAACAAAAGGCCATGGCCTGTAGGGTTGATTCTTGAAATTTATTGGTACTGGCATTATTAGATTTCCTGATCTTTCATTATTATTAACACTGATAGGAATAAAATCAGTTGTATAATTAGTCCTGCTATTAATATTATTTGTTCCATTAGACTCAATACATTCAAGCGTGTTCATTTTTTATTACTTTTTATGAATTTTTTTTTTGTTCTTAATTGTTTTAATAGAAATGAAATAATTATGATATTTGGCAAGACCAATTTAGACAATTTCTCCCAGGAGGACACAAGGGAGTTTGTTTGTTTGTTTGTTTGTTTGTTTGTTTGTTTGTATTTAATGGTATATCAAACTTTGTAAGTTATTTAATGCCAAATCCCTTTTTATACAAAATATCAGTTATATTTCAAACAATTCAGTTTAACGTAACTACAATTTCAATGTCAAAAACAGTTCCATTTCAAACAGTTCATTTTAGCATAAGTACGCAGTTTAAATGTGATTACACAGTTTATTTGTCAAAAAAAAAATTCTATTCCAAGCTATTCAGTTTAGTCAAACAGTTCTAATTTTAAACAATTCAGCTTAGCATAAGTTCGCAGTTTAAATATCAAAACAGTTCCATTTCAAGTAATTTAGTTTAGCCTACGTATGCAGTTTAATTCTATTTAATCCGTAGATAGGGTCCTATAGGTTCTACCACTGCGGGTCAGAGTGGATCTGGGAGCGATGGCAATGAAGGGGTGCCCCACATTCCCTAAAGCTCCAGCATCACTGGAACCTCACCATCAGATTGTTTAGTGCCATATCAAGGACACTCGTTGATGCGGTGTCTTACACCTCTGCAGAGGTGCAGTCGTTGTATTCTATAGTCCTGAGCAAGACACAACGGGGTAATCCAACATTCGTAGGAAAATCTTACTATAATTTCCAATTTATTTTCGTCTCTCATCACAGAGAACGATGGCAAGGACTATGAAAATTTTCAGAGACCGGGGTATTCTTTTAGCATCTCAGTTTTCGTTCATTTTCTTTTTACTGAAAATTTTAATAGGATTTAAGTTATTTTAAACAAGAGGTTCTATAGGTATATCAAACTTTCTTTTCGACCGGTAGCTAATATGAATCTGCAACTTTTTGTTGAATCATATAAATTATATATTTAGCAGAACTTTTCCCTTCTAAAATTTTGATCTTTTCCATGACATCTTTCTATAACGTTTTTAATTTGCTATGCTTTCTTCGTTTGATGGCATATCAATCTCTCCAGGGTTATTTAATAACAAAGCCATCCTTGTAAAAAATAGTAGTGGTACTATTTACTCCATAGTTGGGGGGATAAGTGGGTTCATACCTTTCCAAAGGTTTCAAATTCGAAATTGGACGCAATATAAAGACTCGCTTACAACAATGGCACAGTCCAGAACGTGAGCCACAACGCCTCGGGGACTCTCACTCAGTGATGATTTTCAAACAACTGGAAACACAGGGCTCAAAAAATAGCGTTGTTAATTGATTGGTTGAATGATTTTAACGGTATAACAACCCATCTGGGGTTATTTTATGAATGGGAGTTAGGGAATTGTGCACAGTGTATGTTTGTATTTACATTTTTGTACAGTTTCTTGGTTTTTTGCTGGAGGGTATATTGTTGTATAGTCATATGCAGATTCATGCTGAAAGAATGATAACGACGAGACAGTCCTTTTAGAAAAATGTACCTCTCTTTTTATTTGAAAGGGTTCGAAAGGGTTACTCAAGGTTTTACTGTGAGAGGGAGTTGGAGACCGAACAGAACTGCAACATATTGACTCCCACTCTTATGGCCATCAGTGTTTCTTTCCCGTTCTCCTAATGCTGCTCAATCGGAGGCCTGGGGGCCCTCTCTGCTGAGTGCTGTCCTCTCTACCGCATCTTGTCTCTAACTCATCTCTTCTCCAACTAACTGACTTCCTGTCCACACCGAGTTATATAATAGTACAATCGCCCACTCAATATCTCCCCATGACTGGCCATCTGGATGTGTCACTTCCGCTGTCCTTGGAATGGCATGTTTGATTGCCATCGAGTGGAAATAACTGTCATGCAGTTCACAGGTCACTCTCTTCCGGTGCATCAGTCTGATTGTACCGTGGGATTTTACCTTGTCCCACATTGTCAGCCAAGCCCGCTTACGCCAATGGAATATGCAACTTCCGCGTCTTTGGAATGGCATGTTTGGCCGGGTCGAAGGTCAATATGCAACTATATATCAGGTATCCCTATCAAATGTAAATCATTTTAAAAACATGTCTTTTTGACCGATGTATTGGATTCTAACAGGTATTACAAGACCAGATCAGAGTGGACCTGGGAATAATGTTAACGAAGGGATACTTCACACACCCCAGAGCTCTTCAGCTGGAATCTCACAACCAGATGCAGTTTAGTGCCATATCCAGGACATACCCTCGTAGGGAGGTCTTACCCTTCAGCGGGGGATACAATCAGCGACTAGGAAATCTATCATTGTGTTGACATTAGTGGAAGGAGTCACGCTAAGCGTAGCGGTAATCGTCGTAAGAAATGGAATTGGAGGGAATTTTTGTGTTCCACTTAATATTTATATTCATTGGAAAGGCATGACTTCTTCCAAACTCTAACCCACCCTAGCAATGGGTAAATGATAGAGCAGAATGGGTTTTTACCCTTGTACGGCAACCAGTCTTGAAGAAGGAAAAATATTAATTCAATCGAATTGTACATTGCTTAAAATTGACTTGTGTCACATCCTACTGGTGGAGGAAATGTTGGAAAATATATACATTTGCTGTAAAAATAAAAGCGTCAACGGTGCCATTAATGTTCACCACTCAACGACATATTTTAGCTTATTAGTCATCACAAAAATTGTTGGATCTTATTCTTATATTTCAGGTTAAAAATTAAGGTGGATAAATTTTGCTCAGCTTACAAGTTACAGAAATATAACATAAGAGAACGTTGGGGTGATAATTTTTTTTTCTTTTTGGCGGGGAGGTAAAAGTTCGTTAAGATTTTGACCTTGACACTTAGTAAAACAACCAGGAGAGATTTGTGGCAATATAGATGGCGAATCGCTGATTTTAGAAGCAAATGAAAAGTTGAGTAGATACTCGGGACTGAGGTTAAAATATATTTTTTTATCTAAACGTCATATCCATTACGGGGAGCTTTTTAATTTTATTCATTTATTTTCAAATACAGGGCTAGAAAAATATCAGTGAAAATTACCAACGGAAATAAGTGTCAAAGCGTGTTACTAGTGTATAAGGAGAATATAGTGTGTAAGGGAAACATCTAATATTGTCTAAAACAACGGGAATATTATGTCTACACTTAGAAGAGGGGTCAAAACATAACCTAACCATCACCCAGCTGGGAAGGAAAACAAAAGAATGTGGTTGAACAAAACTTGTTTCGCGTGATGTAATCCCCTTGGGGGAAAAAGAAAGCCGTTCTTAGGAAGTAACGTGATGGGTTTTAGTGAATTAGGAATGAATGGTGTGTATTGTAGAAATAAATGGAGCTGGTTGTAGTTCCTCACACTTACACAATTGAGATTGACAGTTGCGGGGCTATTTTTCGTCAGAGTTGCTGTGGATTCTATCTCTCAGAGATAGTCAGACTGATTGATTGTTTGTTTGATCGAATGATTGATTTTAACGGCATGTCAACCCATCTTGCTGTCCGGTTTGCTGGGATTGTAGAATACACCGACTGCACCTTTGTAGAAAAGTAAGACACCCCCCACCAACGAGTGTCCTTGATATGACTCGAAACAATCTGGTGGTGAGGTTCCAGTAATGTTGGAACTTTGCGGAATGCTGAATACCCATTTATTGCCATCACTCCCAGATCTACTCTTGTCCAGAGTGGTAGCACCTTATAGGGTTCTATCTATGGGTGCAATAGAAATAAACAGTATATTTTGATATTTATGGGTCAAATAGAATTAAACAGTGAATTTTGATATTTACTTATGCTAAACTTAACTGATTGAAATAGAACTGTTTTATCATGTAAACTGCGTACTTATGCAAAACTGAATTGTTTGAAATGGAACTGTTTTTGACAGAGAAACTCTACTTAAGCTAAACGGAATTGTTTGAAATAGATATGTTTGACTAAACTGAGTTGCTTGAAAAAGAAATGTTTTTGACAAGTACACTGTATACTTAAATTTAAACTGCGTACTTATGCTAAATTGAATTGTTTAAAATGGAAGTGTTTTTTGTGTGCTAAGCTGAGTTATTTCAAATATAACTGTTGTGACAGTTAACTGTGTGTAAACAAAATCTATACTTATACGAAACTGGATTGGTTGAATTAAAACTGTTTGACCAAACTGAATAGCTTTAAATAGAAAGGTTTTGACAAACTGTGTACCCCTGCTAAACTGAATAGTTTGAAATAGAACTGATTATTTGTATAAAGGTTGATTTGGCATTAAATAACCTACAAAGGTTGATATGGCAAAAAAAACTAACGAACAAACCTATCTTCCATTATTTTATGCCAAGAGATTAAGATATTGCATATGTTGTATGTTTTTATTTTTGTATTTTTTGCGTAGTTTCTTAAGACTTTTTCGCACTCAGTAATATGGTATCAAGTATTCATATCTAGTACAAATGATACCATACTACTAAGTGCGAATTATTTATATTAAATAAGAATTGCTGATGTCATATAACAGTTTGCAACGAAAGGATTATAAACAAAAAAAGCGAAATCAAAAACTTCAATAGAACATTTGAAAATATCATTATAATTGCAATCAAACATTCACAAATGAATTGAATTTCAACAAAAATACCCACGAGGAGTTGATATGTCTTTAGACAAACTATCTTTTCAAAGTCTGGTTTAAACGTCTCTCGCTCCGAAAACGAATGTTTGCGAAATTGACTTGTTGATCTCTCTTTTTCGATCACGACTGTCATATCCAGGTGCTGAGGTCGTTGGTAAGCACTGCATTATACAAAATTAAAACACTGTCTCTTAAAACATTGATATTATAAATGTATGGAGTGCTTACCCGTTTAAAATGCCTGCTGATATATTTATTACAATAAAAGTAAAGTTGGCGACCGTAGTCGAGGGCAACCCGAATGTTCCCTTTTCAATAGCTACTACAACAAGGTGTAGGGAAGTGTTAAGCAAAGAGCTATCAAGTACCATTTTTAAAGTCTTTGGTATAACACGACCTGGGAATGAAACCCGGTCTTCCGGAACATTGACGAACACTCTTCTCACGAGGCCATTATTACAATACTTAGCCAAAAAATAACCCAAGGTCTGATATAGAATAAAATCAAACCATCATATCATTGATAGCAAATTATAAGTATTTGATAGAAGAAATTGAAACAATATAGACGTGTGCCAGTCATTTGAATTAAGAATAGTAACTTGAAGCCAAATTCGGGCAAACGTTTGTATAATATATATAGGGCTAAATACAGTAAGTATTCTTGTTATCAATATCGGTTGGAGCTAAAGAAAAATACCAACTGCTTCTCTGCAAAGAGGTAAGACTCTCCCAACGAGTGTCCTGATTTCGACAATAAACAATCTGATGGTGAGGTTCCAGTAATACTGAAGCTTTGGGGAATGGGAAGTACCTCTTCATTGCCATCGCTCCCAAGTCCGCTCTTTTCCTAGAGTGGTAATACCTGAAAGGGTACTATCTATAGGTCAAATAGATATTATGTACTTATGCTAAACTGAATTGTTTAAAATAGAACTATTTTTACATTTAGACAGTGTACTTGTGTTAAACTTAATTGGTTGAATTAAAACTGTTTATACGTATAAAAATGGATTTGACATTAGATAACCTACAATGGTTGATGTGCCATAAAACCAAACCAAACTTAACCATTACTGTAGCTTAAAACTTCTACCCTATCATGGTTCACTAAATTAGAACAATCTAACCCAGTGTACTGAATAAAGACTTCAGTTCGAGGTTGTGTGTGGGCTCCCAAGTTCAACTTGGAACAACTGAAGAAGGCCGAAGAACTTATCAGGTGAAACATTGTGAGTATAACAATGAAGATAAAGACAACAGTCCGAATATTCTAAGAGATATAAAAGTTTGCTTATTTGATTTTTATGGTGTGGGTTCATAAAGGAGTTTAATTGAAACGATGTAATCGCAAAAATTACAGACTTTGTCTTTAAATATCCCAGAAAAGGTTTTCTTACCATAAAATCAGCCAATCAATCAACCAATCAATAATACAGAGTAAGTCAAAAGTTTTGAAACATTTTAGTACGAGATAGTTTGCCTATCGTATATCACATGGCCAAAGTAGTTCAAGCCGTGGTAAGTAACTGCTGTGGTTACTAGTCTCATAGTAATTGGTGCGCTGATATTTTTTTCATTGCTTCACGTAATATGCGATTTGAAAGCCACGTATACGAACGTGCAATGTAGTCTAATTCAGAAACTTATTCTTAATGGGTTTGAACTGGTCCATTACGCTACAGAAGCAACCAAAACATTTTTTGTGTGAAAGACGATGACGCAGTTGATCTAATATCTATCTCTATTTTTTTTTCTTTCCAGGTATAAAAATGACATTCAGTGTTGAAGAAAAGGCGACTTAACATTTAATATATAATTCTGAGTTTTTGCTACATATGCTGTTAAAATTCAAGATAATTTTAACTAGAGTTGGTCAAGTTATTAAATTACGAAATAATATCAAGTTTTAAAATACCAACAATATATGCTCCCCCATGGGGGTTGAGCTCTCTGGCGAAGGAATTGCCGGCCGCCGCTAGCGTAATGCAAAGCTCTTCGAAAGAATTGAGCACTCTGGTAGCCGATAGGGTATAAAAAATGTAAACAAAGACTGTTGCTGCTGTTTCTAAAAATGAAAATACCTTAAAATTCCCTTAGCCAACGTGGTCCGCTTGGTGGACGAGTGGTCTGAAACTAACGTAAAGTTGGACGGGTTTCGATCTCGGCTTCGAGCGTCCTACGTGTCTAGCCACCCAGAAGAGTTCTGATAGAACGAAACAGTCTGTCTGTGGATGACAACAACTATATATATATATATATATATATGTGTGTGTGTGTGTGTGTGTGTGTGTGTGTGTGTGTGTGTTGCTTAGTTGATTGATTGGTTGTGTTTTCCGAAATATCAAACCACGTAGTTTATTAAACGCCAAATCCTATTTATACATATGTACACTGAATATATATTATTTCTAAACAAATAGTTTGTTAGTAATATTATTTCTAAACGATCCAGAGCTCATTTATTTGCACACAGTTTGCACACTTCTAAATTCTTCTAAGAATTTCTATGTAATACTAATTATTTGATTTCTGTCATTTGTTTTCACCGGGTTAAATGGTTTCAAAATAAAAAAAAATTGAATATTTCTATTTGACCCACATTTGTAAGCTCAAGAGACAATAACACTCCGGATGAGAATGAGAGTAATGGCAATGTACGGATTATTCATATTTCCCAAAACCCCGGGAATGGAGTCTCACCATCAGATGCAGTGTGATAGTGTCATATCTCGGACATTCGTTGTGGGTTCTTACGCCTCTGCGTACTCTACAGTTTCATCCAACGGGGCAACGTGTGTGTGTGTGTGTGTGTGTGTGTGTGTGTGTGTGTGTGTTAATATTGTATATCTGTTATGCAACTCCAGTGAGTACCACTTAGAGAGTATCAGGCGAGATTGGTATCTCACAAGCCAGTGTAGTTCGTCGCCTTGACAACCTCAGCAAAACCATCTGGGGTTACTGAATTGTCTCACGTTAGCAAAATATTGCAGAACCTTTAACTCACCCAAGTACCATCAGTAATTGCAAAAATTGTTTGCACCACAGTGGAAGTAGAATTCAATCAGATGTAATTAAAAAGTGAAAAAACGTTGATATTGCGATTACTTTTACACCGAAGTTATAAATTAATTAAACATATAGATAAACACTTTATAATTAAGATCGATAAATAAATGAATAAACGAAAACGATATATATATATATATTACTTGTATGCAAGCACTTGGAGTTCAATGATTCATGCTCCCGGGAAAATATTCCATTGCTTTAATTGGACAATATCAAAAGTTTTATAGGGGAGTCAATAATTTTTTTATCTAATACCAATCAGAGATTAGAAAAAAATTATAAAGACAAAGTTTATGTAATAGATCAACATTGTGTCACTGTCAATTTCTGATTCTATATAACATTATTTACTTTATTTTTATTTATCTTCCCTGGGAAAAGGAGAAGAGAAATAAAATGAATTTAAGCAATAAAAATAGAAAAAGAAGCAAACAAACCAAAAAGTAATAAGAGCTTTGAAGAAATAAAAGAAAATCTTAAAAGGGAAAAATTGCAAAGAACAAAATAAAGGAAGGAAGGAAGGAAGGAAGGAAGGAGGAGAATAAATAAAAAAAGAAAAATTAAATTAATTAAAAAAGGATATTTGAAAGAGAAAAAAGAAACACTTGAAAAGAAACCTCAAGAATTAGAAAAAAGGAAGAAAGAAAGAAAGAAAGAAAGAAAGAAAGAAAGAAAGAAATCCGCAAAAATAGAAGACAAAAATCGGAAAAAGAAAACTGTGTTATAAAAAGAAAGAAAGAAAGAAAGAAAGAACTTTGTTGAGAGAAGAGAGATGTCGGTAATGTAAACGTAAAAATTCACCCGACCAGAAAAAACTGAATTGATTATATGATGGTCGCTTAGTACCATCTCTCTCTCTCTCTCTCTTTCTTCCTCTCTCTCTCTCTCACTTTCTCTCTCTCTCTTTATCTCTCTCTCTCTCTCTCTATCTATCTATCTATCTATCTCTCTTACAGCTCAGGGCATTTGACATCCTTCTGTGAACATTGTAATTTAATTACACTCACCCTACGTCTTATCTTAGACAGATCGTAGTACTCTCTTATATACGTCCACCCCCTACTTTCGTTCTTTTTATTATCTTCTATTTCTCCCCTGAGGAGCAGAGAACTTTGACGCCGTGTAAAATGGTCTCCGGCCAGCCATTGAAGAAAAGGTTTCAACCTGTTTCTCTTATGTGTTCATGTTGATCATGTTGATCGTAAAAGTTGGAACGTAGAGCAGCATCTGGTTGTTTCAATTCTGTAAGACCTGACAAGATAATATCTTCAGTTTATTATTTTACGAATGAGCAGGCGTATCTATCTTCAGCCTGCTTTTGATGGCGACAGGCAAAAGACAGAGAAAAAGAAATAGTTCACCTCCTTCACATCTCTCTATTTCCCTTTATCTATTTCTATATATGAATACATAGTGAGAAAGACATGTTTGTGTGAGTGTGAGTGAGTTCACACGTTAAATCTTTCACACACACACACACACACACACACACACACACACACACACACACACACACTTATATATATATATATATATATATATATATATATAAGATAAAAAAAAGAAGAAAGCAAATAAAGAGTTTACATAAAAAAGTGATTGATGTTGTTATTGGAGAGCAGATATGATACATGAAAAATAAAATTATAAAGGGTAAAAGTCTGTCACTTGAAGTTTCATATGGTGAGCACAATCATCAGACGGAAATATGGGGAAAATGGCCAATCAATCGTAATTATAACAACGTGTTCTCACTCTCTGATAGAACGAAACATATCTGCCTGTGGATGACAATATATATATATATATATATATATATATATATATATATATATATATATATATATATATATATATATATATATATAGCATTACAGCTGTCCTGATCAGAGAAAATAACAATGGAATTAATCAGGTGGAAAATGACACAGGATATTAACATATCTACTCTTGGATATCGATTCGCATCTTTTGTCCAGCCATTTGTTTCCCATATATTCTCGGATACCAAATTTTTCTTACAATTTTTAACCACACACACACACACACACACACTCAAACCAGCCCATTAATCTAGTTGGTAGAGTGTTCGTCAATATCCCGGGAGAGTGACTACGTTTGACAACTTTACTTTTATATGAATATATAGTGTCCTATTATTGTCTTCATATTGAAGGAAACATATATATATATATATATGTATGTGTGTGTGTGTGTGTGTGTGTGTGTGTGTGTGTGTGTGTGTGTGTGTGTGTGTGTGTGTGTGTGTGTGTGTGTGTGTGTGTGTGTGTGTAAAGCTCAGAACTATTCATATCATGCAAAATATTTAACTTTGTAAATGTATTCATTAAATGAAGTATTTCTTTCAAATCCAAAAAGACATAAATGAAAAATGAAGAGCAATTTAATTCAGTCATTTTTTAAACATTTAATTAGCAGTATCAAACATTTGCATTGAATCGTCTAACAAAACAGTAACTTCTACATTGTTTATTTTCGAAAGTTTTTAGTCATTTATCTTAATAAAATATATTGTAAACACTTTGATCTGGGGAAAAACATTAGCCAAAAATGCATTAAAGACTTTCTTTTATCATTTAAATTCTTTAATGATCCTAATTTTTATTATTATTATCTGTTTATATTTCTGCAAAAAACTTTATGAAACTTAGTGCTTAGACAAATCTTTCTTACAAATCGAAGAACATATATTTTAACATAAATTTCTAAAAGCCCAAGAAAAAACTGAAAACTTTGCATGTATTTGAAAAGGAATTCATTCTGTTTACTATTCATGCAACGCCATACAAAAGAAGAGAAATTACGAGGTATTCCTTGTTCAGTCGGCTGAGGCGGTAGAATACACCGACTGCACTTCTGCAGAGGGATAAGACTCCCCAACGAGTGTCCCAGATATGACACTGAACAATCTCATGGGGCTTCGGGGAATGCGGAGCACCCTTTCATTGCTCTCAGGTCCACTCTGGCCCGGAGTGGTAGTACCTGATAGGGTCCTAACTATGGGTTGAATAGAATTGAACTGCACACTTACGCCAAACTGAAATGTTTGAATTAGAATTAGCTTGAAATAAAAATATTGTTGACAATTAAACTGTGTACTTATGCTAAACTGAATTGTTTGAAATGGAATTGTTATTGACATTGAAACAGTACTTACGCGAAACTGAATTGTTTAATATAGAACCGTTTTGACATTTCACTATGTAAAAAAATCTATACTTATACCAAACTGAATTCATTGAATTACGAGGTGCATACGATAAGTTTCCAGACTTTTTACTTATGGGCAATTAAAATTGTCATAGACTCTTGAAGATTCAGTATGTTATTGCTATAGATATTAAGAGATAACTTACCAATTTTTATGATTTCAGCTTCAAATGAACAGCTACAGCACGAATTGGAATACACCCTACCAAAATCTGATTGACACAGCTGGTGAATTTCAAAAATGCAATCTGACACTTTAAAAGAACGATATGCAATAAAATTGTGTTTTAAACTTGGAAAAAATGCCACAGAAACGTATGGAATGCTTCAGACTGCTTTTCGACCATCTTGCATGAATTGAGCATCAGTTTTTGAGTAGCATAAGACATTCAAGTAAGGCAAGGAGTCAGTGAAGGAGGATGAGAGGCGTGGGAGGAGTAAGGAAGTCAATAGACCACAGTTGATTGGTCAAAGGGTTAGGGTTAGGGTTAAGGTTACTATGTTGAGGTTTTAAAGGAGTTCAGGTAGAGATTCTTTGGGAAGAGGCCAGCACTCTTCAAATCTGGTCAGTGACATTTCTACCAGGACAATGCACCAGTCCTCAACTCCATCCTTGTCACAGACTATTTGACCAAGATAAGCATCAAGATAGTTCCTCAGCCTTCCTATAGTCCAAACCTTGCTCCCTGTGACTTTTGGTTATTCCCTAAGCTCACAGGCTGTGGTTATGAGACAATTCAGGAGATGAAAGAGGCTGTGACGAAGGTCATTGACACGCTCACTCGAGAGGACTTTCATTGAGGCCTTCAAGAAGTTCTTGGAACGGTACAACAAGTGCATTGTAGCCGGAGGAGATTACTTCAAAGGGGACTAGATTTTCATGTGTGTACTATCAATAAAGGTACCCATACGAAAAAGTTTGGAAACTTATTGTATACACCTCGTAGGACTGTTTGAATCAACTGAATAGCTTGAAATACAAATATTTTTGACAATTAAACTGTGTACTCATGCTGAACTGAATTGTTTGAAATAGAACTGATTATTTGTATAAAATAGATTTGGCATTAAATAACCTGCCAAGGTTGATATGTCATAAACCAAATAAACCAACCAACCTACATGATATTCCGATGAAATATCAAAAGAGTGTTGTTTCCAACATTTATAGAAAAAATGTAAAATATCGATTACAACGGGTTTTTTTATATTACTTAAAGTAATTTACGGCGAAATTTTGAAAGGGGGAAATTTTTTATAAAGTTGGGGAGTAGAAAATTTTTTATAAAGTCGGGGAGTAGAAAATCTTTTATAAAATTGGGGAGTAGAAAATTTTTCTTCTTTTTTTTATATATCTAAAAATACTTTTGAAGCCATGTTTTATATAAACATTGTGTATGGGATGGAGTAAAATAATAGAGTAACAAATATAAATCAATTGAAGGAGGTAAAATTAAATTCAAGATTTTGGAGTTTGGAGAAATTTGAAGAATGATATTCCTAATCAACAATTTGATGATGCCAAATGGCTCTATGATTTAGTAATTTTAGTAGAGAAAAATAATTAGGTAAAAAAAATGAACTGAAGTTTTCTCCATATATTAGCTAGAAAGGAAAGATTTTGTGAATAAGTGACATCATCAGCCCCAGAAAAATATCGTAAATTATTCAAATGAGTTTCCTAATGGCGTTGAACCAACAGTGTTTCCTCCATATGACTTGACACTGGAGTTTGAGGCTCAGATCATTCTATTGTATAACCTCGATCCTTCAAAAATATGCAATGGCTTACTTAGAAAAGTTTGATGTTCAATGTTTTGGAAGCCAGATAATGTAAACGAAATTTGCTCATGACAACTGTTTCATGTCCAAAATACCTTTAAGACCAACTGACTTTAAATTTAAAACGTTCCAGTTTCCTGCCAGACTCATCTTTATCAGGACTGTCAATAAATACCAGTGACAACCTCTGTAAGCTTTTATAGTGAATCTTGCAGAATATAACTTTGCACTTGGTTTGTGTTGATCTTTCAAGAATCGGAAACTGTGATGTTTTCTTCATCTTAACACCTGAGGTCAAAACTTGAGACTCACACATGAAACTCAAACAAGAGATTCAAACCTGATAAACTTCAACATAATTTCCATACACTGGAAACAATGTCTTTATAATCTTTAGGAATAATTTTATCTTTGTTTTTTGTTGGTTTATCTTTTTTTATTTTATTTTTTCAATCTTTTTTTTTTTTTTTTTTGCTTTTATTGTTATTGTTTCTTTTTTACCGTTGAGAACTGTTAAGCAGATGCCTGTTGTTTCTCTATGGAAAAAAATACGCCAATAGACTCAGTCATTTTATCGTTTATCGTCAATGAACATGCAAACAAAACAGTTCTGGGGGGAGGTGTCCTCGTGGTGTAATAGTTAAAGCGGTGGACTGGACATCGTAGAAAGCGAGTTCGAGCTCCAGTCCCGCTATTACGTTCACTTTCGGACAAATATCTTGGGAAATGTATGAACCCGTTTATCCTCCTAGCTATGGGTTAAATTGTACCACTACTGTTCTTCTAAAAGAATGGCTTTGGCATTAAATTACCCAAGAAGCTTGATATGCGATTAAACAAATAAACCAAACCAAAACAGTTCTATATATCCATAAATATATAGGAAATACTCATGGTGCTATGGCTATCGTTGTAGGTAATAGATACGGTGACCTGAGTCCAAATCCTGGACGAGGCTGTTTGCATTTTACATAATACTCTTGGGAAAGGTACGGATCTATTTTCCTTCATATTCTACGTAAATAGGAGAGTAGACCAAACTCTTTAACCTGAACAATTCTGAATTCAAACGGGTTAAACAACCGCTTGAAATTGACCTTTTGTCACTTCTTGCTCGTGCCAAGAGATTAGTGTATATATATATATATATATATATGGGGGGGCGTGTACCAACTGCTTTACACACGCATACACACACGCACATATATACATATATATATATATATACCAACTGCTTTACATGCACACTCATACGCACACACACACACACACACACACATATATATATATACTTTTATATTGGTATATGCTGTTTACAGATACGATAAGATTATTTATGGAACAACATCGTCTATTCCCTCTTCTTCTTCTTGGATATTATCTCTCTCTCTCTCTCTCTCTCTCTCTCTCTCTCTCTCTCTCTCTCTAAGTATTTTAAACCATCTGTCATCTGACGTTTAGCTATTTGTCTTTCTAACATTCTTTCCAGCCATTCAATTTAACTCCTGCTCTTCTTCCTTTTTCCCCATTTCCTATCGGTTGTCAGTCTTGCTAGGATAAAACACGCCCTTCTTATAGGTAATCTCTGTGGCAATAGACAGTAATGCACTTTCCAGCTTTTGTGTAATTCTATCATACAAGATTGCGTCGTACTGATCCGACCTGCACCACTAGTGAAGCTGAATTTGACAGAGAGGAAAAAATAAGGAAATTCGTGATAAGAACCGAAATAGAACGGACAAATGGATTGACTATCACCTCCAGCGGAGATTACCTTTTCTTACCTTACTTGCGCACGCTCATTCGCACAACCACAAACGCCTGTGCGCGCGCATACGTAGACAGTAAAAATCTTTCCCAGACGTACGTAACCGATCCAAATATGAACAGGAATATTCAAAGGTTGTCGTCGGAAAGTTGAAATGATATATTCAGGGAGTATTAGAATATACGAAAATACAGTACTGCCAGAACTTTGTGGTCCGAACTTTAAACTAATTAAAAGAGGCGCGTAGCAGTTATGGTATAAGGAAATAAAATCGGCAACCCGATTTCAAATCCTGGACGAGACCGTTTGCATTTCCCTTTGCAAAAAAATGAAAGTTTATGTAAATTGTTGTGCTGACTGGAAAGGCAATCGGTCAAAGAGAAGGAAAAATATTGAATTTAAACCAAATGTACTCCACTTAAAAATTGACCTTTTGTTGCGTTCCACTCGTAGTAGGAGGTTTTAGGTAAATGTAAACAATATTAATTGTGATTCATAACCGTTTAAAATTTACTTCACAGCTAATATCTCCTCGTGTCTGAATGGTTAGAAGCTTTGGCTTGGCATTTGAGTCAACCGGGTTTCGATCCCAGCTACGGGAAGATACTGTCTAGCCACACTGATGAGTTCTGATAGAACGAAACAGATCTGTCTGTGGATGACTATATATATATATATATATATATATATGAAAGTAAATATGGATGAAATCCGACAGTATGAAGGTAGCAGAAAAAAAACATAATCCAAATAGGTGAATATATTATGATGTAAAGTCGACGTTAACGTTTCGGTTTCAGTAACCATCATCAGGACTTGGATATCAAAATAGTTCACATAGCGATAGGTGCTTGCTGAGATGACAGGAGCAAATGAGAAATATACAACGAAAAGATACATGTTGCGTATTACTCAATAAACGGGAGGTTTTGTCTCGTTTCTTTGGGAAATCCAACATTTTCAAATATTTTTCCCCGTACCAAACACGTTCTGATGACTTTTGAATTATGAACACTATATGCACGTTTATGTATGTTTTCGTTGTATATTTCTCATTTGCTCCTGTCATCTCAGTAAGCATCCATCGCTATGTGAACTATTTTGATATCCAAGTCCTGATGATGGTTACTGAGACCGAAACGTTAACGTTGACTTTACATCATAATATATTCGCCTATTTGGATAATGCTTTTTTCTGCTACCTTCATATTTATATATATATATATATATATATATATATAATCAATGTTATATTGTTGAGCAATGCTAACAGTGTTAGTTTCCCAAGCCACATTCAGTATTATTTCCATTAGAAGTTCCACGAATAATTCTCGTTTTCAACGAATGAAAGTGGATTTGTGGAGAGCAATATACAGGGTGTTAATTACTGAAAGCTGTTGGTAATTAGTTCTGTCCTCTCAGGGGTCGCCATCAAGAAACTGAATTAGTCTAATATATACATGAGCATTTCAAGAAGCAAATTATTGCATACGCATCCGGCCAAAAACAGAAAATAGGTCAAATCGCTATGGTCATAAATAATAGCTCAGTAAGATTTAAACTAGTTGTACTTAACCATATTATATATGAGTTGTGAGATGGTAATTATTTTTAAAAAATCAGTAGAATCGATGTTAAGAAAGTTTAGTATAACTATTCGTATTGTAGAAATACACATACTTAATTATTTCTTTGGGTAAGGTAACATTTAGTAGCCAATTAGCTGAGATCCCTTTAATTACGCTTTTGTGTGTATAAAGTTTGATTACTACACTAAGTAATCCTTATAAAAAAAATTTGTAGTCATTATTAAAAAAAATTAGACTTATGGTTAAGGTGTGGTTTTATTTGGTTGTATTTCATAATATATCAACCTCTGTGGGTTATTTAATGCCAGATCATATATATATATATATATATATAATTTGAAAGGAGATAGTTCATAGATAAAATTTTAAACAATTCAGAGCTTATTTGTTTGTGTACAGTCCACTGGTTTTAGTAACTGTTATCAACGCTACAAATTCTATTGAATATTAATCATTTGTTTACACACATTTAAATGGTTTCAAGTATTGCAATTTATTGTTTGAATACGATTAAATCCTTTAAATTATAGTAAAAGATAAAATAATTCTATCGACCCATAGATAGTGCTATAACGGAAACTACCTCTCCGGTTGAGAGTGAACCAAGGTGTAATGGCAATGAATTGGTATTCCACATTCCCCAAAGCTGCATGACTGGAACCTCACCATGTGATGGTTTAGTACCATATCCAGGACACTCTATGTTGGGTAGGGGCTTAACTCTCTCCAGAGATGCAATCAGCTTGTTCTACCGCCCCAGCCGACTGCGCTCATAGGACGTATGGTCTCTGTTATAAATGTTTAAGATGATTATTCGTATCCAAATAAGTTAAACTAGCTGCAATTACTTATGTTATATACTGACTGTAAGATGGCCATTATTAAAAATAAAGGATGTAGAGTTGTTTTTTTCAAAGTTAAGGATCTATATTTAAATGACGTTTTATTAGGGGTTTTTATTAGTGTTTATTTTACTTTGTGTTACTAGTTTGTTTTCACCGAGTGTGGCGTAAGGAAGACGGCTTCAGGTTCTCTTTGAGATGTCAGAATGCCTCGAAAGTACCTAAGAATTAATAGATATTTAGAATAAATATTTAATTTTGTCATTTTTCCGCGTTGGTAGGGGGAAATGTGAACTAGATTTTTTTTAAGTTTGGGCTTCTAAACTATTTAATTCCGGGTGACCATTGAGATGAAATGGATTCACTGTTTTAGCATTACAAGAGAGACAACTGTCTCTTGTAATGATTACCAAAAGAGTGGATAAAAGCTATTATAATGACACCCTCCTGCAATCAAGGGGTAGTAAGATATAAGGGGTGAGTGACAGATCCCATCTTAAAACTGACCAAACCTAGATGGTCTACAAACTTTCCAGTTCCTGAAATCTTTAACAGTCCCAGAAAGTTTGTTTAAAATCAATCAGAAAATGGCGGCAAGTTTGTCGTTTCGACAAACAGATTTAGAGAATTATAAGATATATAAAGTAAATTTGTAAGGAATTGCTTTTCCCCATTCATTTCTTAAGATATTTAAGCCTTGTGAGTAAATCTGGAGAGTCAATATTGTTCCATTCGATAGCAATGGCTTCAAACAGTTGAAGTAGTTTTCAATGTTTCCCGCATAGTTTGTGGATCTGACGATGGAGTTGTTCTCAAATTACCATTAAGTGGTCTTTAGCGCATAGGAAGGAAAATTCACTTGTTGAATAACAACTTTCGAACGCTGTCTTTTTAAACATTTATTTAAAGCAACCCTTTCTGCACTATTTTCTTATAATTCAAAGCATTGCCTTGCTAAAAAGTCAGTCAACGCTTTGAATCACTAAAGCAGCTCACCTGTACGCGTAACTGAAAAGGTTCCCTATATAATAATGGCTCTTTTCTAAATGTTTAATTGTGATATGTTGGCGACCTTAATCGACGGTGACCTGAAGGCTCCCTTTTCAATAACAACTACACAGAGGTGTAGGGGAGGGCGCTACTCCATTCCCAGGATTGCTTCACATTACCCTGGATCCTCACTTTATAGTGATGAGTGCTTAGCAAGGCGGCATCAAGTACCATTTTTTGAATCTTTGGTATGACTCGAAAAAAGGTTGATTCCTTGGTCTCCCGGACCATTGGAGAATACTCTACTCATTAGGCTAATGGCCCAGTAGGAGTGCATTAAGTATTTTATTTCATACGAGATTAAGACAATAATGATCATGATAATGATAACACTGCTAATGAGGCTGATTAGTATTAGAAGACTTCTAATGATGACAGTAATGATGATGATGATGATGATAATAAAAACACTGTTCTTGTTATGATAACCATAATTCCTTTTAAGTCCTTCTGTTTCTTTTATGATCCAAATTATTTGTGAGTACACGGTTTCACTAGAACTCATAAGGCTTAAACATTTAAAGAAAATTAAAGGGAAAATCTATTACATACTCAGTTACTTTATACATCGTATAATATAAAATTCATTAAATGTCCGTGAAACAGCAATTAATTCTTAAACATATCTTCTTGTTACAAAACCTGAATTTGATAACTTTATGATGATCATACTTCAATTTTTGGGGTTTGCAATTCTTCTGACTGATTATTGTATCCCTTTTTCTGTCCTTGAGTGCTGTAAATTTTAGCTGGTGGTCATTCTTGTATGATGACGCTTTGCGTCTTCCAGATTCTCTTTTAATCCTGGCAATATTATTGGTTATTCCAAAGTAGCATAATTCCTAATAGCTTTTTAGAGAAACGGAATTTTTCTGCATTTACGACCTTGAAAATTTCAAAATAGCTACAGTAAATATGACGTAGTCAATCTATGCAATTTCAAATAGAAAGCAAAGCGTGATATTTTGCTTTACAGTGGGACTCATGCAACCATAGTAAAAAATGTTCATAATATTTCAATCCTGGTTCCTTTATGAGCTTCAACAATCTAATATTTTGCCATTTTAGGTTTTATACATTTTTTCTTTTTATTATTTTTTCTTTTTCTTTTTTTTTCTTTGTTTTTTTTTTGTTTTTTTTTTTGCAGGTGTGTACATTTAAAGTGTGATCAAACCTATCGAAACTAGAGAATTAATTTATTTATTTTTCAAATAAAATTTTTACATATATAGGCACAGATTAGCAACTTATACTATAAAGTGATGATATCAAGATCAGAGATAGATAGATAGATAGATAGATAGATAGATAGATAGATAGATAGATAGATAGATAGATAGATAGATTGAAAGAAATGAGCAAATAGGAATATATATATATTGAGAGAGACATAGCCAGAGAGACAAAAAGATCTTTATAATCAACGGCTAAGTTGTCTACAAAACAGTTTCAAATATTTTCAAGTGAATTTTAAAAGAACTATTAAATGACATTGCCATTTACAACACACAGTATCGTAGAAAAACACTTAAATTTATCTCAACTTACAATTGACTAAATCGCTAAAAGTTAGACACTCCATCAAACTTTCTTTATCTTCACAATACTCGAGCATTTGTGTACAGAAATACCAATGTGTGATTCTGTCCTTGTCCCATACACTCTGCTATAATTGCAGTTTGGATGGAATCCTTTTCAATCATTTCCACAAAGTTCTACCGTCCACTGTGTAATTGTGTAACTTCTTATCTGGATTCCCTGTGGATTTCTCTTGGCTAAGTTGATAACTAGCAGGAAAATGCTTCAATTGTTTTTCGGATATTGATGGTCTCCGAGGACTTTTACTTTTACACAAATACCCAGTAAGTATAAATTTATTGAACCAATCCGAAATGGGTTTTCTAACAGGCGATACCTTCTTTAAATATGTTCGAACATGCTTTGACAGAGCTGTAACAGTATCATCGGTCTTACACTAAACTGCATCTAGTGATAAGGATCCAGCCCAGGATGTATAGTACACCCTCATTTTCATTACTCCCAGATCTCCTTTGACCAAGAGTGTTAGCATTTGCTAGGACCCCATTTGTGAACCAAATTGATTTGTTTGAAAATTATTTTTATTAAGTAAGAATACAGAATAACTGTAAATTATTTGTACTTAGAATTGTTGCTTGAGGCTATAATTGTTTACTTAGGGTTAGTCTTATTGGTTATTTGAAAGTGAATGATTGTGTGAAAATAATTTGTATTAAATTGATCAGATTGAAAATTATTTGTATTTGATAGGAATACTTCAAACTTGTACAGATAAATGATTATAGACAAAAAAAGGGTAATTTTTGTAAATAAAATGAAACATTGAAAATATATTTTTATCATATAGAGTATTCGGACAATTGTTCTATTTCATCAAAGATTACTTGGAATCCTTGTGGTGTAATGGCTAATGGGATGAACTATAATCACGCAGCAAGCGAGTTCGAACTCCAGTTTCGCTATCACGTTCATTTTTTTATACCCTCAGGAAAAGTATGAACGCCCTTATCCCCCCAGCTTTGGCATTAAATAACCTAAGAAGTTTGATATGCAATTAACCAAAGAAACTAAATCAAAGATTATGTATTTTTTTCTTTAACATTACATTAAAAAAATGATAATTTACCTGAATTATTTTTCGAGAATGACCTCAAATTTCTTATATCTTCTGACCTCAGCAAGTGAAACTCTATTCATGCTTTTGTTGACACCCTGTAAAAATATATGTACATTTGTACGCATGCGCAGTCCATTCAAAAACTAATAAATACACTGATACGTCCACGAAAGAGTAAATTGTTTGCGATTGTAATTGCAGATTGGGTAGTTGATTAATTTTTCAGTAGTTTCTAATGGTAGGGGTAAAAACTCATCAGCCCTGGGGAGACGCATAATGGAATAGGGATAAGTAAAAAGGGATCATTAAAGTATTTCGTTCGACTTGTTTCGAAGTTAGAGTGGCAAAAGTTTCAATGTGCTAGAAAGTAATATTCTTGCAGATCTTCGAATCTCACACCTGGGGATATGCGAGACTGTTGGTAGGATACGAAAATAACGGACATCACAGTAAATTGCCTTATTTTTAGAGATTTTCATCATTGCGCTTAATGTGTTTAGCAATTCTTCACATCGCTTTTCGGAAAAGATATATCTTTCTGCAAAGGCTTTAAAAGCCACTTCAGACACATTTCTGGATATGGAAAGTAGACAGAATTTTAAAGAGGCAAAGAAAACAGAATAAATACAGAATTTGGTTAACGTAATTGCTAGTCTCTTTAGTAAGAAAGACCATTCGTTTGTGTGTACGTTCGTCCGGCTTAAACGCCAAAACAACAGTATTTAGATCCCTAAAATCATATATATATATATATATATATATATATATATATATATATCGATTCAGCATCTTTCAATGAAAGGTTTTGTAAAAAAAATTTCTTCACTGTATATAAACAAAGATACTTGTAAATTAAAACTTATGTGAAAGCTAACATTAGAAAAAGTATCAAACCCCCCAAAAATGGAAGTAAAAATAAACCGAATTCTTTAAAAGCTTTTACTATAATAACAAGGGAGAAGTACCCTTGACAGAGTGGATAACACAATGGACTGTAACACAGTAGGTGAGCGAGTTCGAACTCCAATCACACGATTTTTCCCTTTTCAATAATGTCCAAAGATCGTTTTGTACATTAAAAATATACACAGTTTGCATTTTTGAAATATGTAACTTTAAAAAATGCAATTTTGAAAAAATTAAGAAAAAAACTGTTTTTTGATAAAATGCACGGTTCTTTTTTTATTATAAAAGTCAACATTTTAAAATCATCTAAAAATCTGATTAATATTTTAAAAATCATATTTCACCGTTTCCGTTAATTTCAGAGTCGATAAAAAAATTATTATCCAAAGCTGTGGTGTTATTTTCATAGCGGGAAATATATTTATTTAAATAATGAAAAGAAGCCTCAATCAAATTGTGTCCAAAGTATGACACTAAACTGCATCAGATAGTGAGGCTCCAGTTCTGGATATCTGGGGAGTTTGGAATAATCCTTCTTTGCTATCACTCCCAAGTCCACTCTGATTCGGAGCCGTAATACCTGGGTGAAATAAAATTGTTTAAAAAGTATCCGTATTCAATAGAACCATGTGCAAAAAAAACTCTTAAAAAACAACTACACAGAAAATACAAATATACACGAACAATGGGCGCAATTCCCTTTCATCTAGGCATAAAATAACTGGACGGGTTGACATGCCTTTAAGATTAGTCAATCAATTAAACTGTAACGAATATTATTTATCCTGAATTTGTACATTACTGGTGTTATTTTGAGATAATACCAGGCGTTAGCCGGGTAACCCTACTAGTTTTAAATAACTGGATGTGGATTACTCTATGAAAAAATTATGTCCGCATTAGAAAGATTTTGTTTAGAAAAGCCAGAATTTTTTCTCTTTCATATCGTATCGTACATTTACACTTATAAAGTCATATGATAACAGAAGAAAACTCCATAGAGAAAAACATGTTTTATTTATAAAATACATTATATTCGTCTTAAAGCTTGCATTTGATATCTATGCTGAAACATATACGGATGTTTCTATATCGACACATAAAAGATATATATCACCTTGTTGGGGTTGAGCAGGCCAATGAACAGTTTTTAATATTGTGTGCATTTTAATATCTTAAATATCTGCTTAATAAGAGCATCGATTACTTAAAAAATAATTTTCACACATTTTCAGCAACCTCTTGCTTAAAAACGCTATTACTAAAACAGGATGATTCTCCATTTTCACTGATAATTGCCGTCTCTTGATCATCGAGCACTGCCGGGGTTGAAAACTTCTTTCTGACTTTGACCCCTCAGATGACTTTTCAAAGCAAATCTTGCAACGAGCAAAATAACCCAGGACTGATAATTTTATTATCTCATAACTTCTAAGACAGATTTCCTAAACAATAAAGTCATCTTCATTTTAAGTGGCTAGCTTCTGAAATTACTAGACTTGTTCACATGCCTGAGCAACAATATTTCATCTACTGAAAATGATATCAACGTACGCGAAGTGAAGGCGTGGTCCGCTATTGAAAAGTTGTCGATCATATAGAAATCTGATCTCTCTGTTAAATAAAAGGAGATTTCTTTTTAGCTGTAGCCATATCAGTGTTACTGTATGGATGCAACTTTCAGGCTTTAATGAAATGTATAGAGAAAAAGCTATGTGCTATTTTGAACAAATCCAGAAAGTCACATCCCACGAAACAACTTGTCAACGCGTATACTAACTTCACTTTCTGTAGA